>CM046875.1:341102178-342302178 GCA_025667525.1 Glebionis coronaria | reverse complement strand
TATTCTGCAAGATTTAATAGGATGTATGTGTATTGGATTATTAGGAATGAGAAGAGATGCGGTGAAGAGTGCTGTACGACTATTGATGGTAATTGGAAAGGTGCAACTATATACCAATATTCATTTGGGAATGTTCGACAAGACGAAAAGAGATGGTAATTTAAAGATTGATTCTGATTCGAAATTAAGTGTGGCAGAAAAGGGTAAAGAAATGGTATTGTTGTGAATGACAAGAAGGAATAGGAATTTATTTCCTCTAATAAAAGGTAAACTTGGAATTTAATAGTCTAAGATAAGAAGAGATGGTATTCAAGCAGTTGCTATAAATTGGGTAAACAGGAGGAAGTATGATGTGTAGATCACATATATTTTATACCACTTAAGTAATTATCTATTTACTTGATGTAAGTACGAACTAGTTGGAGGTCGAGCTGCTGAAGGAATAACAAGGAATGTGGTATAAAAATTAGTATTTCTGTGGTAATGAAGTGTTTTCATTGCGGTAAAGGAGATTGAATAAAGGAATTATTTAGATAATGGAAGATCAATATGAAGGGAATGTTGCTGCTTTTACAGCCTATATTTTGGAAATGCTGATAAGATCTGAGATTTAGATGTAGTAATTTGTGTATTCTTATCTGGTAGTCATTGAGTTAGAATTTTATTGAAATACTGAAAGTGTTATTGATGGTGTATCTAAATTTTGAAGGTGTTATTGAGGGTATATTGAGATTTGAATATGGTAGATTTTAGCAGACCTGAGAACGAGAAATCAACGAGAATTTGCGATTGGTTGAAATGAGAAATTCACTGACGGAAGAATTATATATATATATATATATATATATATATATATATATATATATATATATATATATATATATATATATATATATATATATATATATATATATATATATATATATATATATATATATATATATATATATATATATATATATATATATATATATATATATATATATATATATATATATATATATATATATATATATATATATATATATATATATATATATATATATATATATATATATATATATATATATATATATATATATTATATATAGGTATAATTATGACTTGAAACCACAGTTTTAGATCCCAGTCATATCCCAGTCACATCTTTTAACCAATAGGATTTGAGTATTTGCTAAAAAAACTCATTTGTTGCCTTATTTATGTGTTTTTTTGGCTGTTTTGGGCGGGCCGCAATTTTATAAACGTGTTTTTTTTTTAAATTGCGTTTTCATACCGCGACTATATATATTGGTATTTTCTTTTTTTTTCTTTTTTTTTCTCACACAAACGGGGTGAAAAAAACACACACACCATCTATCTTTTTCTTTTCAACTATCCACTTTTTTTCAATCAAATTTTAATTGTATTACTTTTAAACCGTAATTCATTTTTCAATCCATTTTTCTGCAATTAATCAATTGTATTACTTTTAAACGATACTTTAGGTATCTATAACCATATTTTATTTTTTATCAGTTTTTGTGTAATTAATCGTTTTTAAGGGGTTGATTCAGTTTGAATTGTATTTTTTTTAAACCCTAAATTTCTGTAATTAATCGTTTTTTATAAGGGGATTAATGGTTTTTTTTATAACGGTTTGATTCAGTTTGAAGGTTATTTTTTTAAACCCTAATTAAAAAAATATTTGATCATTGTTGTTAGATTTTGATTAATCGATTTTCACCTAATTAATTAGATTTAAATAAATTTTTCAATATCGATCTGTTGCTGGTACTGCTACAAAGATTTCTGTGGTCCTGTTTTTTGAGAAAGTGAATGTTATATTATAAAAAACACATGATAAGTGCTTAAAAATCAAGTAGGTAATGCAGCAAACCCACAAGCATTTTTATAGTATGCAATCCCAAACAGCCCCTTAGTACAGAAAGTTGGAGCAAAAAGTGTCTGTTGGTTGTGTGCTTTCTGAATTTGGTATGTACTATTATATGTTTATTTAAATCTGAAATTAATTTACCAATGTCCTGTTAATACATGGGTAAAACGGGTTCTGTTACACCATCTAACATTCTGATAACATCTTTTATTGTTGGTTTGATTGCATCACTTGGGTGGACACTCAAGAGCCCCATCATAATCAGAATTTTCATACGGGCTCCCTGAAATTGAAAACCACCCATGAGTCAAAAAGAGGTGGAAGAGGACAGCGAAAATAATAACCTAATCAATAGACTATTAGTTTTTAACAAAGCATTTGGGATCTAAGTATGGATGTATATTTTGATGAAAGTAGGTTCACAATATATCATATGTAAAACTGGAAATTAACATTGAAAATCAAAGTTGCCATATCGGAGAAGCTGATGCTCAATCATTTTTCTAAAACTTTAGATTTTATATGTACTTGGAATCATGAACTGACTGTATCCACGTTACTGTGGTGAGGGTTGAGATTCGATGGTTCAAAAACGGAAGCGCCCAAGGCTTGCGTTATAGGTATGTTGCCTTCCTCAATGAGGTATCACCTTTCTATGAAACTGACTACAAACTCTACTTTTTCTGTCAGTTTCAGCTTCTTTTTATGTATATTGCAGATCTCCACACTATTGGTGGCTTGGTACCTCTACTAATATATTTGAGCAACTCACATTCTAACATACGAGACAAGGCTGCTGAGATTGTAAGTACTATTGTTCAAGACAATCCGAAGAATCGGCAATTGGTTATAGACGCAAATGGCATGGAACCTTTGCTTACCAATTTCACTTCTGATGATGATGTTACTGTTCAGACCAAGGCACTTGGCGTAATATCCTGTAAGTGGTCCTTTAAGTCTAGAATTGTAATCAATGGATACCCGGGGCGTGTTTATTGAAGTAATGGAACTGATTTTGGTTTTCCTGCTTGTAACTAAGGGTCACAATACTGAGTATTGAATGGTCAAATACCTTTTGGATATATTTTGGTCACGATACCGAGTTCTAAATGTTTCAAAGAATTTTTTTTTTGGAAAGGCAACATATAATAGAACTAAAAAGAATCAAGATACAAAACAAGGCACCCAGCTTAGCTAAATAAGACACTTAGCTCAAACCAGCAGGGCCCGGGAAAACAAAAACAAAAAACAAGGAAGAATACAACGAAAGACGAACACAGCAGCTAGAATCCCTTGGAACCAACGAGATCGACATAAAACAACCCGAGATCCTATGGCCAGGATCACACATTAGACTTAGAATTGAACCAGCAACCTCAAAAGCCAAATTCGGTCTTGAAAATGGTTATGCTGGTATGAGAGATGCTGGTATGAGACTTCTTAACAACACACCCAAACTCATTGTATAAAACGACACTAAAAAGGGGTGCAAATAAACACACCTAGATAAATTGTTCGATTTAACTCATTACTGAGACCAACCTACCTGACTGTTTTTCCACCTCCGCCAAATATAGTTGCCTATAAATTGAATTAACTTGTCTAGGTTTTTTGTGTCTGTAACTAATAAGAATGTAAATAATTATGATGCAGGAAAGCACTAAACTGATTTAATACCTGATTCAAGAAACCCAAGTGACTACAATATTGTTATCGAGCTTGGGTTTCTACGCATCTTGACCCGTCTTGTCAATAATGAACATCCATAAGTACCTGAAGGTACATTAAGGGGTCTTTACGAACTTGCTAAAGACAAATCAGGAAATTTTTTTTAGTACAATGAGGATGAGGAAAATCTAAAACATGCCCTCTAAGAAAAAAATAGACAATATCAATATAATATCTACTAAAGATCTTTCTGCTGTTAGGGATCAACGAAAAGATATTACAGTGTCGATTGAATTTGATGATGGAGATGTGGGATTGTGTCGATGGAGATAGCGCCAACTGGTACACATATTTGGCGCATTACAACGAAGGTGGTGCATCAACAACATACACACATACTCAATTGTGTGCATCTGTTTCGTTTGTGTTTTTTTATGTACAACAAGGTAATGGTCTGTATTATTGATTCTTAATTTGGATTTTGTATTGATTTATTAGTGACATTATATTATATGTATATATACTATGTCCTGCTGATAACTTACATTCAGTTAATGTGTGTGTAACAGGCGGCTTGATAGAAGTGCATTATCAGGTGAGGTGCCATTTAACCTCCATAATTTATGTTTTCTTGGCAGACTGCTCAACATGATCAAGAAGGTGAGCATCTAGGACGCTAGAGTGATCCCGAGATAAAACAATTTAGATAAAATTATACGTGCACTATCTCCAGCACCGCCTATCCCAAACCCTTCATTGGCACCAACAACTTGAGTGACATATGGGGTAGTATTAGTAGTTCCAACATCAGGCACAAAAGTACTTGGTAAAAAAACCGAATTATTTTTTTGCACCAAAGGAGTAGATGGATAACCTGCCTCTTAGCTTTTTCTACGCAAAATCAAACCAGGGACAGTTGATAACAGAATTGGAAGTTGTGTAATTGCTGAAATATAAAATATCCCACCAATTATTTTTGAAAAACTTAATATTCTTGGTCTGTCTTAGCAAAAAAGTAAGGCACTTTATGATAGGTGCATATGACTCGGTGGACAGTGCAATCTCAGCTTTTGCACATCCTCGGTGGTAGATCACCCAAGGACATGCCCTCCGCTTATCAGGGTTGCATACAAAAAATCAGTGTTGCATGATCTCTATTTGGGCCTGGTGCGGCTCTCTAAGTCGTTGGATCGTGGTGACTTTGCTACTGCTCTCATGATCCAGGTATCGTTTGACTCTTAAAACTAAAGTCACAGTTTTGACCAGTTAGGTGTTAATGGTTCTATTTCTGCTATACTCCCTTCATCCCGTTTTAATATTTGAGTGTTCACATTACCAATTGTGTTTGTGCCAGCAAAAGTATATTGGAGGGTTTCAGCATCCATTCGGATGGGCTGAGTGGGTTCGAGTTGTGGAACTACCTTCCTCTATCTTCTATGCGGAGTATCAGAAAACATGTCAAATACAATCACCTGTATCTGCAGCAGTGTAACATCACTTGATATCTCTCACCCACATTCTTATTAAACACAAAACCTACTCTGTGTTTTTTACACACCCAATATAATTTTTGATCTTGTATTTCATTTTTTCACACTAACGCCTGCCACCTAAATGCAGTAAAACAAATCACTTCCTTCACCAGGGGCCTGTAGATCGCATCAGGGAGATAAGCTAACGTTGTACCACTATCTCCAAAAGACTCTAATGAGGGTAGGTTGCTTTTTGGATTCCGCGGTACCGCCTTACTTATGGATATTGTTACTTTAAGCCCGATGTGGTGCTTGAACAGTGGTTATACGTTTTCACCTTTTCTAAGTTAGGTGGAGCGAAAGGCGGTGTTTTGGAAAACCTTTCAGGCGGTATTTCAATTGAACGACTTTCTCCAAAAACCATGTTCTTGTTCTTTGGAATCTTACTAACTATCACGTTTCTTATCACAATTTCTGTAAGCGAAATAATCACTCGATTTACCACTTCTCTGCATTTTTTAACAAATAGTGTATGAGATCGTAATAAATATAAAACAGCTATGTTATCTGCAATACTGATTTAACATCATCCAAAAATCATATAAGGGTTTTTTTTATTTGAAGGTGGGGGTTTCTATTTTAGTGAAATCCTCTGGCTTAATGCATTTGACCCGTTCAAGAAAAGAAAATCCCAAAATGGCCTATTTCTAAGTGAATGGTCAAAATAATCACCGCTACTTGCTATAGTTAAGCACTCTCAAAACCTATATGTTAGAAGAGGTGAACTCACTTTCAAAAGATGGCTTCTTGTAATAGCATCAACAACGCTAAAAGGATCATCAAGTAGATAAATATCAGCATCTTGATATAGAGCGTGTGCTATTTGTATTCTTTGTTTCTGCCCCCGGTTAGATTGAGTCCTCTCTCACCTATAATCGTTTGATCATCAAACGATAGACTGTCAAGGTCTTTTAGCAAATCACATGCTTCAAGAACCTTTTTATACCTATCTATTTCCATTTCCTTACCAAACAATATGTTTTCTTCTATCTTTCCACTTTATATCCATGACATTTACCAACGTAAGCCTTTGTACCACTAAGTTTAATGTGTCCTGATAATCACCACTAGCACTGTTTCCTGTGACTACTCCCAATGCTCGAACTCAGTAGCTGATTAACGAGAAGCTGTAAAAGGTAGAAGAACTAGGTAGGTTGCATCGTTTAAATTTCATTTACGTTAATTTAATGTGTTATTAACATAAGTGTTTATGTATTCATGCTAAATGAATGGAGAACAATAGGCGACAATACCATGGATATAGTTATTTATTGAAACTAACACTCAATTATGTGTTAACTTGCACCAAATATAGTGAATCTGTGTACCCTATTACTGTTATGATTTGGTCTGTATGAATTTTTCATCTAATTAATTATTCCGTATTTGACTCATCTAGGGGCGCTATGTCACTATGCAGAAGTATCATTAATGGTCGTTGAGACACTGATGCAGAAACGACACAGTGAAACCTTTGTCGTGGATGTTGAAATTCCAGGAGCCGTCCTTCGACAGGTTATATAACATAATATCATATAGGCTTATGCATTCATGGTCGTCTCTGTTATATTTGATAATGTTTACCAAGATGGTATAATGAAAGTAAAACGACTGCTAACCTTTTATATCTACAGTAGTAATTCAGAGACCCAAGCAGGTCTTAATCACAAATATACCCACCACTGGTATATGGATGAGCTTAAATTTCCAGTAAGCAGGTCTCAGTCACAAGAACATGCAAAGAAGATATATACTTCAGTCTAGATGTTTTAGTTAACATATCTATAACTATCCTTTTTTAGTAAAGTTCAAATAAAAACAGTGCTTCTATTATAAACGGAGATAATGAAATCTAATCTTGCCTTATAAATGTAGAGATTTGATTGTTTAATTGTCTAACAATTTATACGATCTGAGGGTTTGCATTTATATGCAAGTATTGTTGTTTGTTAGTCAGTTTCATCAGGTCATCAGTAGCTGAAACATTTTTCTTCCTCAAAATTGTCTGATCAAGTGAAGTCGAAACAACAAGATCTTCTTTTGGGTGAAAGGAGGCACTCATAACATAATGATTGTGACCGGTTAGAAAAGAATGGCATGTTTGTGACTGCCAGTTCCTAATTCGAACAGTCTGGTCATCACTTCCACTCGATATCCAAGGATTCCTGAGTCAGCCCATACAATCACTAATTCCTTTAAGCGTTTAAAACATAATTAAATAGCAATTTCAAGCATAAATTTAAAGATAGAAATCATTACTATAACATTATCGAAACGCTGATAGGTGTGAAAACACCCATCCTTTTTACCACTTAATTACAATAATAACCGAGCCAAAACGTGTATTTTATGTCATTTATGTCGGAATTATGCGTGGTTTGTGTTTTGTTGTGATTTAGGATGAAAAGGTGAAAAGTGGAGAAAACACGGCATTCACGGGCTTTTATCAAAGAAAAAGACGAAAGATGAAGTCGAAAGATCAAGAGTGGAAAAAGAACGGAAGTCCAAGACCAATTCTGAAGATTTATCGAAGAAAAAGTCAAAAGACGGAAGTTTACTTAAAGCCGAAGAACTCGAGTCTTATTTATGAAGAAATATCAAGACAAGTTCAAAGAAATCCCGAGACAAAGTCATTAAGTCCAAGATTAACAAAAGATTAAGAAGAAAAGGACTTGAGTGTGCAATTAAGGAAAAGAGGAAAGAGGAAGGAAGCTTCCTAAGCCCCTCCCTAATCACCACTATAAATAGGACATTAGTCTTCATTTTTCAAGTTGTTGGTGGCTTGACAAACCACTCTTCCACCATTTTCATTTCTTGTCATTTCATTTCTTTCACTTTAATTAGTTGTTATGCACTTTTAATCATTTTAATTTTCAAGTAAGTTTTCATTTTTTGTTCTTTAATCTTTACTTTTCTTGTCTTAATCTCTCATCTTCCTTTCTTGATCCTTGTTTGCTTTTGGTGCGATTTACATTTAATCCATGTTGTTCATTCATGTTTTCGTGCCTAAAAAGTTAATCTTTTTATGTTTTGATTTCAAAGTTGTTTATTTTTAGTTTGGAAAAGTCGTTATTTGTGCTTATTGATTTCGTTTCAGTTTTGATTCGTTCTAGTTTTGGTTAAAAGCTTATTTCCATAGCTTTTTGATCTAGCTTATATTTCGGATCAAAGAACCCAATCGGAAAAGGAAAGCCCTTTTCCGATCGTACTTTCCGACCAAGCAAACCCCTTTTCCGATCGCCCAATCGGAAAAGGGTTTTAAACTTTCCGATTTCCCTCTTTTGTCATTATTCCGATCATAGCTTGTTTTTAGTATTCCGATTGTACTCATTTAAACCCATTCCGATCAGTTTACTTTTTAGCATTCCGATTGTACTCCTTTTTCTATATTCCGATTACTAGTCCTTCACATATTCTGATTTGCCCCTATTAGTATTATTCTGATTTGGACTTTCTGTTTAACTTTTCGATTAGCTCAACTCCAGTATATTCCGATGGCGTTCCTTTCAACATTCCGATCTGGCATCTTTCCGATGGGTACATTCCGATCGGATTCCAATGGGATTCCGATCGGGTGTATTCCGATTGGGTGCTTTGTCTTGTTTTTATATTTTGTTTAAGTGTCAATTGTTCTCGTATTATTTTTAGTCTATTTTAATTTCACTTTGCATTTTTATTTAATTGTCAATTTAAGTTTTTGCTAAGTTTTAATTTTACGTCATTTCAATCCTCGTCATTTACTTTTAACGTTTTAAATATTGCACCGTTTACATTTCACTTAGTTGTAGTTTTAATTACTTGTCATTTATTTTTAAGTCTTGCACATTTATTTTTCCAAAACCAAAAATATTTGTTTCACCAAGAACAACTAATCACACACAATTAACCGAAAATCAATTCGAGAAGATACCGAGAAAACGAACTTTCAACGAGTAAAATCTATACATTAAAATGGCACCGCTGCCGGCTCTTTTCGTGAAGATCGAAGGTTTTTTGTGAGTGACGCGTTGGCTTTTGGGACCCGTTCACTTGTGAACGTTATTTTTCGTATCAAAAATTTTCAAAAATCCAAAAACATTTGAAAAATCATAAAAAGCATTTCTTTTTCAAAGTTTTGCACCAAAAATATTCTTCTTGCTTATCTATCTTTCTTTATGGATTTTTATGTCCATTGCGTCCGGTGTGGGAAACAATTATCTGGGGACAACTCTTGTCAATGGTGCACATGTGAGCGGTGCGGAAACGATATCGACTACACACAATTTGGATTTTGTCCCTTGTGCAATTTGACTAATTCACTCTTTTTGAACCCACCTCCTGTTCCCCCGTGCATCTATTGTGGAAGCGATTCTCATTGGCATGTTTCGTGCCCGGTTCGATACCCGTATGGTCACGGGCAAGAACCGGGGTACAATTATGACAATGATAATAGCTATCCACAAGACGCACTTGATTTTTCTCCATACCCGGTTTGCAACAACTGTGGGGGTCCGCACGATACCTATTATTGTCAACCAATGAATTATTATGAGCAAAATCCGGATCCTAGTTTTCTTCACCTATGGATTATTATGAACCAAACCCGGTTTCTAATTCTTCTCAACCGATGAACAACTATGAGCCACATCTGTCCTATAATTCCGGTTTTCAAAATCTTGAACCCCCACCGCACTCACTCGATCATCAGCCTCGTCACGGGATGAGTTACCAAGAACCAATTGTCGATCTTGCTACAGCTTTTCAAGCGCAATCAAAAGAGCTTTTACACACGCTGCGAACTTGTATGGAATCATTTTTACAGCAGCAAGATCAGACAAGTACCCATATCCCTGAGCATATTATTGGCCCTATAAATAATGAGGAGAGTGATGACGATATTGAGGTTATTTTCGACGAGGAGGAATTTCTAAAGCAAAATACTTCACTCCTTAGTGATGATGGTTTTCACATTCCTGAGATCGATGAGTTTCTTGATATTGATACACCCATGGAATACATATCCGGGTATTCTGATGTGGAAGGAGATATACTTTTTCTAGAGGATTTATTACACGATGACACTACACCTTCTATCCCAGAGGTGGAAAGATGTGAGTCTACTGAAAAAGGGACGCAGGTGGAAGGTAATTGTTCTCATACTTCTCATATTATATTGCCACCTCCTCCTCCCACGTGCACACCCAAGCGGGTGATGTATCACTTTTACTCTACTCGTTTTATACCGGGAAACGAGGATGAGTGCTTTGACCCGGGAGGTGACATTGATTATGCTATGATTGATACCATCACGGCTTTGCCGTTTGCTCAACTTCCATTGTCTTTGGGGGAGGAAAATGTGCTCACTATACCCAACCCACCTCCAGTGGATCTTGATTTCACATACTTTTCGTATGTTGAAAGGGTCTTTCTCCCATTCAAGACTTATCCCCCCGCCTCTCCTTTGTTGATCTCAACCGGGAACGAGGACAAGGTCTTTGATCCCGGTATCACATTCGAGGCTTCCCCATGGACCATTTAATTCGGGGACGAGTGAGGCTCGTGACTCAGTTAATATAAACAAGCGCTTTTTGGGAGGCAACCCAATTATCTATCTATCTTTACCATAAGTGTAGGGGGGAGCCCCGTGGTGTTTCTTGCTTTCTTTCTTATCATGTGCAGGGATTAGTGCTTCAAAGACACACTCTTGATGACTTTTGACGAACCGTGATTCCGTGTTCCCTTCTTCCTGGTTCTATCCTAAACTCTTTTCGATTCACTATTTTATATTTCTCAATATTAAAATAGGAATCTCTTTAGTGGTCTTTTCCTTAGCGAGATTTAAACAAAGTGCACAATGTCCTAAGTGTAGGGGAGTTTTACTCCCACATGCTTAAACATTGAGGACAATGTTTATATTAAGTGTAGGGGGGACTTCTATCGAAGTTAAGTGGTCTTTTACTTGTATTTGTCCTCATTTTAACCGGAAAATATGATTTTTCGACATTTTTCAAAATTTTTGATCTATTTTGGCCTATTAGTTTTTACTTTTGTATAGTTATTTTCTTTCCTTATTAGAATAAATTTTAATAAAGTGGTTTTAATTTTCAAAAGTCGTGAATATTTTGACTCGACCCGAGTTTACTTATCTAAGTTTGCTCTAGCTAATATCCTTAACGTGTTTAAGTCAAGTTTTGCTAGGCTTTTATATAGGGAGCTATAAAACGCGAAAGTCTTAACTCTCACGGGTTAAGAACAAGAACCTTTCGCAAGTTCCTATAACTGATCCTAGAGAGTCGTTTATCAAGGGAACTTTAAAACACAAATTCTAAACTTGGAAGAGTTTAAGAAGATGCAAGATCCTATAGGCGACTCGAAAACCCAAAACTTTGATTTAATTGGCTAAGCATCCACGAGTCTTATTCCTTGAGATTTTAAAATGTGGAGAACGAGAGATGATAGAGTCAATTATAAGTTTGGTTTTCTTTCATGAATTTATGTGAGTTAATTATAAGCCTATTCTCCCTCCACTTGTTAATAAATGTATCTGCAATAAATAAGGTTGTACGATTTAAAAGGTTACTTAGCTTCTAGCCCCAGATCGTTTAAAAGTTGCTCGGTACGGATTAGAGTTCATAGCCAAGGCATAACTTATTGAAGCGGGATGCGAAGATTGGCGAGTCCGAAAAGGCCCTAACAAGGCATGAGGGCTATATTTTGTTGCTAAAGATCCAAAAGTGATGTGAAGAATCATTTATCGAAAATCTATATGAAGGATCGAGACACACGACAAAAAGTAAGTACTCCTAAAAGATCATGGAGAAGTCTATCCAAAAAGGCCCTAACTGTTGATCCCAAACTTAGATCGATTAGCTTTGTGTATACGAGATTAGATCAAGTATAACACGTAGAGAAACCTTTGTTATATGCTTTGTGAATCTAAGTGTTATGCGGAATTTAACACTTAAACAAGAACACAAGATGTAAACAAAACTTTCACTTTGATTATGAATGTCGAACTTGCTTACAATGAAAGATGTTTACGAATGAAAACTTATATAAAACTTGATATTAAACATTAACCTAAAGGCCTTCTTTTATAGACTAAGAAGTCTTGTACAATAAGCTACGTATCAACTATTCTAGGTAAAGATAAACATAGAAAATACATTGTCGTTTCTATCCTTACTAGAAGTATTCTAGAATATAATAAACGTGTAGCTTATATCTTCCATCAGTGCTTGTCTTCAATCTGTCAACGTTTGACTTTAACTTGTCAACGCTTGAGCTGTCAGCGCTTGCTTTGTTCCTGTCAACGCTTGATTTGTTCTTGTCAGCGTTCAAGTGATCTGGCCTTAATTTATTCCCAACAATCATCCCCTAAACTTGATATCCACTCTTATGATCAAGTTTCTGAATAAGCATTAAGAACTTGGAGGAGTCTGACAAACCTTCTCATATTGGTAATGAATAAATTTGATCAAATTCTTTGCCACGTCACTTGAATAATCTATCTCCAGCTGGGTGTCCTTCATCTTTTCCAAAACAGCCTTGGATATGAAATACTGAGCATCCACAAGTAGATACTCAGCAAACTTTGTAGAACTCAAATGGTATACACCAGCAGCTGAATATAACCTCCATTGAAGACCACTGAGGTCATCTTCAAGATCCTTCCATATTTCAGGATCTTCCTCATTTGTCCCACACATTCTTTTGAATGTGGTCCAAAGTTTTATTCCATTAGCTGAAGTTGGTGCTTCAGCCTCATACTTGGTCTCTAGTAACCTCCAAAGGTCCACCAAGTCTTCTCTATCACAACTTGCAAATAAAGATATGAGAGTGGTAAAAGTGTGTACCTCCTTGCCAAATCTTCCAATCTTCCAGAATCCACATTCATCCTCATCATAACTCACAATTGGATTCCTGGAATCTAATGGTAACACTTGCACCATATCTGAAGCTTCTAATGGGGAGAGCTTGAGACTCTTTCTAATAACTGCTTCACTTGGATATAGTGGATTCATATCTTTTGGAAACTCAAGTTTAAATCCCTTCTTCACAGGCCTGGGAACTATCATAGCTTTCTTGATTTCCATCTCTTCTGCAAGTTGCTCCTTTCTTTCATCTGAAAGAAGTCTGAAAGTGTTTTCTTCCTGCACTTTCACCCAAATAGGATAAGCCCTATGTTCCAACTCATCAAATGTCAAAGCCTTCAACTTCTGATGTGTCCATCCAACTCCATGACATCTGAGCAACATAAAGTAGAGCTCTCTTCTATCCCTTTTCATTTCTGAGAGAATATTGCTTGCCTTGTGCTTCAAAATCACCTTACAATCCTTCTTAACTCTAAGAAGAAGCTCCAAACCCCATATTTGATCTAAAATGGTCAAATCTGGATTATCCATGCAGCTTTCTTCCCAAGAATTGTACATCTGAACCACCTCTGGCATCTCAAAGTCAACCTGCAATTTTAAGTCTCTCAACTTTTCCCTAGCAAGCTCATCACCATACTCAAGCCTTTCTGGTTCTATAATCATCACACTTGAGTCTGAGCTAGCTCCATCACTTTCTTCTTCAGAAGTCACAACAAATGGTGACTTTTCCTTTTCACCTTGTTCCATCATTTGTTCAGCCAATCTTCTATCAAATTCAACTTGGGCTGCATTCTTTGGAACAATTTCTTCTACCAATTTACCCTTACCCTTATCTGATGGTGCAATGGTTGGTAAGGTAGATGGTAATACCTGAGTAGAAACTTCTTTGATGATAGATGATGACTGGAATACATCACCTTCATGTGCAGGTCTGTCAACGCCCAAATTTCCTCTATCAGCGCCCAAAATACTTCTATCAGCGTCCAAATTTGTCTTGTCAACGCTCAAATATTTTCCCTCAGCGCCTTGTGTAACCTCTCTCAACATAGCTGTAAATGATATATTTAGATTGGTTGGAGAGATCAAGGACATATCAAAACCTGTTTGTTCCTTCAAAGTTGTAAGGGCTTCAGCAACATCCATTGATTGACCATCTTGGCTGCCCTTATCACTCAGATTTCTTTGATCTTCCTCCCCTTTGGAAGACTCCTCCATACCCCTCCTAGCATGATCACTCTCCAAAACAACAATCCTCTCCCTCAATTGCTTGAGTTCAAGGCCTTGTGAGCTGACAATTTGTACTAAGTCTGCATTTTGCTTCTGCAAGCTAATGTAGACTGCCGTCAATTCCAAAAGAGTCATTGGTTCCAGACTGTCCTCTTCTGAAATGGGGATTTGACCTCCCAAGTAAGGTTCATTGGGCAAGGATGAGGACTTAACGATGGTGGGACTGCCTTGGCCAGCATCTAAGCCAGAACCAATAGTCTCAGCCTCATCCAGGTCACCAGCCACACTTGTGGTGGTGGTTCTCTCTGCTTCATGGCTAGGACCACCAGAGGAGAACACTCCAGTAGTCCTTTGGCGTTTTATCAACCTATATTCAGGTGGTGTGGAAGATGGTGTGGAAGAATGGGTAGATGTGGGTTGGTTAAGGGGTGTTTGGGATTGTGAAGGTTGTGTGTCAGCGTTGAAAATAGGCACATCAACGCCCACATTTGATGTGTCAGCGTCAAAGGGTTCTTGGTCAATTTGCATTTGTTCAGGTGAGGGTAAAGGTTCAGGAATGGGTTCAAGTTGTGGTTGAGGGTCAATTTGAGGTTGGGGGTCTGGTTGGGGTTGTGTTGCTGCAATAACAGCAAGCATAGCTGGGGTTAAAGGTAAGTCTCTAAGAGGTGGTGAATTCATCTTTGTAAAAATAGCTTTCTTTTGTTCAGGGAACTTATAAAAATCATTATGAT
This sequence comes from Glebionis coronaria, assembly GCA_025667525.1. Taxonomy (NCBI): domain Eukaryota; kingdom Viridiplantae; phylum Streptophyta; class Magnoliopsida; order Asterales; family Asteraceae; genus Glebionis; species Glebionis coronaria. Next base: position 342,287,291 of record CM046875.1, on the reverse strand, counting down.
CCCTTGAACAATAACCTTGAGCATCAAAAACCATTTGCAGAAAACGGGGATAAGCTAAAGTCATTTTTGTCCCCTTGTTTTTACACATCCCTTCAAAAATCATTTTAGAATAGTTATATTTTTGCCCTGTTGCAATGCACACAATAGCACTGGCAATGGATCTATTGATCTCATTGTGTGCAGTACATTTGGGACTCAAACATTGAAGGAGAATGTGAATGAGGTACTTCCAGGCTGGGGGAAATTCCTGCTTATGATACTTGTTTAGAGTACCTTCATCAGGAAAAGGATATCCCAAAGCCCTAAGCCCTTGTTCTATTTCACTTATGGGAAGGATGGTTACACCATCAGCATCATCAAGATGCAAGGCCTGGCGTACCAAGGCCTCAGTAACCACCCAAGACCTCCCATGAACAATAGAAGTTAATGTGGTCACTCCATTAACTGTTGAGGAACTAACAGTGTTCCAAAACTGCTTAATGTTTGTGACTGGAATGAGTGGTGCATGAGAAAGAGCATACCTTAATGGGGATGCGTTCAAATACGCCACCATTTGTGTGTATTGAGGAAACAAATCATTATCAGCAACAAGATAAGCAATCATGTTGTGTTGAGACTTGAACCCCAAATCCAATTCTGCTGAGTTAAACTTTTGTGCCATTGATGAAAGCTGTTAATTTGAAGTGTAGAAGATGAAGGTTGATAAGAGAAAAGTGTTAGACAAGAATTATAGATACCCTGTTTAAAAAATAGGAGCCAAATTTATAGGAGATAAAGAATGCATGTGATTGGCCCAAAAATAGGCAAAGATTTTCAAAAACTAATCATGAAAATATTGAAAAAGTTATAAGTTATCTCATGCATTTAATGAAAGTAACAACTCCTAAAATTACGGCTTGAAAATATGTCAAAAAGTAACAACTGGGTAGGTCCCATTGAGTGTCAACGGTCAAAGATAACCCATCAACGCCCAACGGCTATAATCTTGTCAACGTTCGCCTAAAGCCATGTCAGCGTCCAATTTGGTCACAACAACGCTTGGAAAAATCTTGTCAGCGTCCAAAAATAAAATTGTTGTAAAAAGTGAAAAATGACCTTAACAAGTAATTTATCCTTGAGAAGATAACCAAAAGCTGATAATTATAATAGGGCGGCAAGCACTATCCAGTTATGCACACTTACATAAGCAAGATAGACATAACAGTCCTCTAGTGTCCCTTGCTAACCAAAATTCTTAACAACCAAGTTACCTTATAAAATCCTTGTTACTCCCAGGTAAATCCCATATCAAAATCATTCCCAAGTCTCCCAACAGACCACAACCAATTCTAGGCCAAAAATGTCTTGGCAGCATGCAAAGTTGATATACTATGCATGCTACAGTGCCTCATGGTTTAGTAAAACTAACCCATACTCACCTGTGGACACAATCTAGAATTGTGAAAAGAGTATCATATGGATACCCAAACATCCTAAAGGTTCCTAAAACCTCCCCTTAAACTATGATACAAAAAAGTTTGCTAAAATCATGCATGAACATAAAAAAATTTATGTCAAGATAGGAATGAAACATTCCAACCATCATCCATAAATAAAAACTTGTCCAAATGCTTTTCCATTGATCCATAAGCAACTCTGTATCCAATGGTATACTGCTAACACCATCTGCACATTTAGATTGAAAACCACAAAACTAACATTGTTGCTGACAACGCCCCGATAACACATAACAGTGTTGAAGGAATCTTTGTCAGCGTTAGACAATTATATTGCTGACAATGTTGCAAAAACACTTATCAGTGTTCAAACAACCTTTGTCAGTGTTAGAAAAATATAGTGGAAAATCTAAATCATCAATAAGACCAATAATAATAATGCATCATCCTGTACATACTTTTACAAAAATAATCCAAAACACATATTAAGAGAGATTAACCATTCCAATACTTGTTACCAAGTATTGAAATCTTCCAGTATCAAAAGGTTTAGTTAATAAATCTGACACATTTTCCTCAGTGTCAACCCTATCTGGTTGTATTAAACCTTTCTAAAAGCAATCTCTTATAAAATGGTGTCTAATTTCTATGTGTTTAGTTTTAGAATGATGTACAGGATTCTTAATGATGCATAAAGTACTATTATTGTCAACAAATATCTTAGTATGCATAAAATTATACCCATAGTCCAACAGCTGGTTCTGAATCCACAACACTTGACCACAACATGCTGCTGCAGCCACATACTCTGCTTCAGTTGTAGAGTTAGCCACCACTGTTTGTTTCTTGCATTGCCAAGATATTAATCTGCTCCCAAGAAACTGACATCCACCAGTTGTGGATTTCCTATCAAACTTATCACCTCCATAATCACTATCTGAATATGCAATCAGCTCCAATGGTGAATCCTTTGGGTACCACAAACCAAGACTGGGAAAGCATCTTAGGTACCTAAAGATCCTCTTTACAACATAAAGGTGACATTCTTTGGGAGTCACTTGATGGCGTGCACAAGCACACACAGCAAACATGATATCAGGTCTGGAAGCAGTAAGATACATCAAGGATCCAATCATGGATCTATAATGCCTGACATCAACATCTTTCCCATCTCCAATCTTTCCCCAAGGGTGTTCTCTATCCATAGGAGTAGTAGCCCTCTTTTCATGTGGAAAAAAGCCAAACTTCTTCAAGATTTCAGCAACATATTTGTCCTGGGAGATGAAGATACCATCTTCTTTCTGCTGAACTTGTAAACCAAGAAAGAAGTTCATCTCCCCCATAGCACTCATCTTGAATTTGTCTGTCATAAGCTTGGAGAAATCCTCACTCATCTTTGGATCAGTAGACCCAAAAATGATATCATCAACATAGACCTGTACAAGCAACACATCTTTGCCTTTCTTCTTTGTAAATAGTGTCTGATCTATGGTGCCCCTCTTGAATCCATTGTCCACCAAATAGGTAGACAGAGTACCATACCATGCTCTAGGGGCTTGATGAAGGCCATACATAGCCTTTTTGACTCTATACACTTTATCTGGATGCTCTGGATCCTCAAAACCAGGAGGTTGCATGACATAAACTTCCTCAACAATGGTGCCATACAAGAATGCACTTTTGACATCCATTTGATAGACTGTGAAGCCTATGCATGAAGCATAGGCTAGAAAAATTCTAATAGCTTCAATCCTTGCAACTGGTGTAAAGACCTCCTCATAGTCTATCCCCTCCTCTTGTGTATAATCTTAAGCCACTAACCTTGCCTTGTTTCTGACCACAATACCTCTTTCATCTCTTTTGTTCCTGAGAACCCATCTTGTCCCTATAGGTCTGACATATCTAGGACAATCAACTAGCTCCCGAACATCCTGAATTGCAAATTGGTGAAGCTCATCTTGCATTGCTTCCACCCAACTTGGTTCTTTGAGAGCATCAAACATCTTCTTGGGTTCTTCTTGTGACAGAAAACATGCAAACAAACATGCTTGCACAAGAGGGGTATCAACCTTCTTGTGTATATTGGCAATAAATCCACCAAGTCCTTGATGAGATCTTCTTGTCTGAACTGGAGTCATAACATCACCAATGATCTGAGATGTGGGGTGATTCTTCATGGTGGAGGTGAGAACCCCTCCTTCAAAAAGTCTGGTGTCCTCAACCTCATGCTCCATGTTGCCAATATCTTCTTCATCAGACTCTCTTTGAGCAACAGGAATCTCTTTATGAACATTGGAAGGTCCACCTTGTTCAAAACTGGAAGAGAAAAGATGCCCATAAGTGTTGTCAACATTTGAATCTTGGTTGTCAGCGTCTGGGCTGACAGCGCTTGAAATGTTGTTGTCAACGTCTGAATTGGTCTTGTCAGCGCTAGATTTGCCTTTGTCAGCGCCTGAAGAACCATGCATGTTTGTATCTGGTGGTATTTGGAGACCACCATTATCTTGTCCAGCAGCAGCAGCAGCAAAAGCATCAGTCCAAATGGGAATTGTGATATATTCAAATGTAGGAGATACCTTTTCTGCTTGTGATCCAACCCTCTCATTAACCTGAGTACCTGAAACATCAACAACTTGTTCCTCTACAACATTTGAAGTTACCTTCACAATGTCTGGATTAGTAACAGGCATATAATTTAAAGTTCTAGATAAGGGTTCCAAATCAAACAACCAATTAGGACCACTTTCAGGATCACTAGGTTTATTCTCTAAGAACCTAACATGTACTCTCTCAACAATACGTTTGTTCTCTTTAAGATAAACCCTATAACCCTTGCTCTGGACTGAATACCCCATGAAGTAACCTTCATCACCTTTTGCACTAAATTTCCCTAAGGCATCACTAGTGTCCAATAATACTACATGACATCCAAAAGGTCTGAGAAAACCTATATTAGGTTTTCTTCCCCAAAGTAACTCATAAGGTGTTTTGTTCTGAATTTTGTTAACCAATGCTCTATTTTGCACATAGCATGCTGTATTAACAGCCTCAGCCCAAAAGGCTATAGGAAAGTGAGCATCAGCCAACATTGTTCTGGCTGCTTCAATTAGGGTTCTGTTTTTCCTTTCAGCAACCCCATTTTGTTGTGGGGTTCTATCAATACTGAATTGCCTAGTAATTCCTTTCCTGGCACAAAAATCATCTAGCTTTTTGTTCCTAAATTCTCCACCATTATCACTCCTAAGCATTTTAACCTCATGTCCAGACCTTTTCTCTATTTGAGTGATAAATTCAATAAGAACATCAGTTGTGTCACTCTTCATAGCTAGAAAGAATGTCCAAGTAAACCTAGAAAAGTCATCAGTTACAACAAAACAATATGACTTGCCATTCAAACTCTCTATATTCGTTCGACCAAAGAGGTCCATGTGAAGCATATGAAGAGGTCTGGAACTAGTATGCACCTGCTTGGACTTGAATGAGACCTTGTGCTGCTTGCCTTTAAGACATGCAACACAAGAGTGGTCATTGTGGAAGGCCTTCTCAGGCAAACCATCAACTAAACCAAGCCTCACAAGTCTATTTATATTTTTAAAATTTATGTGCCCTAGTCTCCTGTGCCACAAATTACTTTCATCTACTGAGGCCTTAGCATAAAAACAAGACATATTTGTATTCACTTTAATCCCATTTAAATTCACAGTATATATGTCCTTATGCCTAGGTGTTCTATACTCAATATACTTCTCATCAGGGATCTTAAAATCCTTGCTTAACACCAAACACTTAGTATCAGTGAAGAGAACCTTATTTTTGTTATCACAAACTTGTGATACACTAAACAGATTATAATCTAGTTCTTTTACTAGGAAGACGTTCTCAAAACGTAGATTATTGGTGAGAAGGGTTCCTTTGCCTGTAATGGTTCCATAGCCCCCTCCAAAGTATACCTTATCACCATCTTTAATAGGAGTGAAGTTCGTCAGATAGTCTTCCTTCCCTGTCATGTGCCTTGAGCATCCACTATCCCAATATCCATAGTCATTGATCTGTCTTTGAATGCCCTGCACATAAAGAAAACAAATTAGTTTTCTTTGGGAACCCAAGTCTCAGAAGACTTGGATTCGTCTGGTTGTTCAATAAGAACAGACTTAGTTCTCACAACAACCCCATTCTCATCCTTTTTAGGATGAAATACCCAGCTAACCCCAATTGGTTTTGTAATGACCTTTGAAATGTAATTAAATCTATTGCAAGTCATTGAAATTCCATTATTATTAGGGTTTTGATCTTTCTTGGGTCTCCATGTTAAGCTTGAAGAAGCTTTAGACCCCTTACCTTGTGGCTGCAAATATTTAGGTCTGGTCACGTTTCTGTCAGCGTTGGATTTTTTCCTATCAACGCTGAAATTACCCTTGTCAGCGTTGAACCTAGGGTTTGCTACAGGAACCCATTGCCTATTTGACCAGGTATTTGTCTTTTGAAAAGGTCTTTGTCCATGAGTGTTAGACCTTCTAGAAAAGAATGGGGCAGGTCTAATCACTTGTGGACTTTGCTGCACACAAGGTTTGGGTCTGACAACGTTTGACTTCCTAACAACGTTGACTTTCTTCCTATCAGCGCTGAAATTGTTCCTATCAGCGCTGGCTTTGGGAGCGTTGACACACTTGTATGCCAAATGTGAAAAGCTACCACAAGTGTAACAGGCTTTCTTAGACACACTCTTAGGTCTAGAAGAGAAGAAACCTGTTCCATGATTGTTAACTTGGCTCTTGGGTGACCTATTATTCCTATACATCTCTGCATATTTAATGGTAGGTCTTCTAACAGTGTTGGAGCCTATGTCAACAGCTTTACCAGTGACTGGATGAGTAACCTTAATGGGTGGTGATTCATTGGGACTTTCACATAGCAAACCTCCCTTAACAAATAAAGTAGGGTTAGCTTTCTTCCACTCATTTAGGTCAGTTAGTTTTTGTTGATACTCTTCCACTGGAGTGACAACTCTTGGTGGAGGAATGAATTCCTCTTCTTGGCATTCTGGTATACCAGTCCAAGCTAAATCCTTTCTAAGGACACCATAGAAGTCACCAGCTGGTGGTGGAACCAGAGAGTAATCATTCATCCCAATCCCAGTCATGTCCTTAGGATCCCTTTGTTTAGCTACACAGTCTCCTAGGGTTTGGGTGGCTCTATCAAATCTTTGAATCTTGAGGTCAACATTATCTTTATTCTTAATGGCCTCATCTAACTTAGCCTGTAGGTCTCTATTGACCTTTGTCATGATATTTCTAATATCCATACTACCCTCTAGCTCATGTTTTAAGATATTTATCTTATCTTTTAAATCAAATTCCATTTTCTTGTATTCAGAAACGGTTTTCTCAGTTTCAGTAAGAGCTAGTTGGTAATTGGACAATTTACACCTTTCAGTGCTCATATCATCTTTTAGTTTTAACACCTCTTTGTTAAGTCTATCAGTGTTTAACCTACAACCTTTGCTACAAAAAGCATCATCATATACCTCATTATCAGATGAAGAGGAGGAGTGTGCCATGAGAGCATATTCAACATGCTCTTCTTCTTCAATGTCAGCAACCAAAGCTTTGTCCTCTTCAGCATTCTTAGCCAGATAGCTCCAATCCCATCCAGTACCATCAATTCCTTGAACTGCAACCATGGCTTTAGAATCTTGAGCTTTAACAACCTGACTTGAGGGTTTACCAGCATCAGATCTTCTAGGAGATCTGCATTCCCTCATGAAGTGTCCCATACGATGACAGTTGTAGCATTCAACTTTGGATTTATCAAATCCAGCAGTGTCTTTAGCATTGAAGGTCATCTTCTTCTTGAACCTTCTATTCCACCTATTTGCTCTTATACTAGCAAGAGCCATGTTCCACTTGATGTCCATCTCTTCCAAGTGCTCATCACTTATCTGCTCAAGGTCCTCATATGTAATCACTGAACCATTGGGCAAAGAAGCAATGTAAGCACACACAGTATCCAAATCCAAACTAGCAGGTTTAACTTTTGGGGAGTCATTCATGAATGTGTCAGCGTCTGAAAAGGAGACGTTGACAGGACTTGTTCCAGCGCTGACAAATGATGATCCAGTAACTGGATGCATAAAAGAGTCCTTCTGATTGAATTGACCTTCACTATGAGAGAAGAAGGCCATGTTGCTGGTGCTAGGTTTGCTTCCATGTGCTGAAAGAGTTTCATCTTCCAATAGTCTTAGTTTGTTGTAGATGTCATCAAACGAGGAGCTCTTGTAAGTATTATTGGCAAGAATAGATCTTGCCTCAATCTTCCATGCCTCACCAAGACTTTTCAGAAAGGTAGCATTGGTGTCAACATCACCAACTTGTGTCCCCATGAAGGACAACTTGCTTGTGATGTCAAGCAATTTGCTTCTCACACTACTTAGTTTCTCATTGGGCTGAGCTTTGAAGACAGCATAATCATGCAGAAGTTGCTTTTTCTTTTCTTCCTTAGTGTCTGCATTGCCACCATATGCAACTTCAAGTGCTTCCCAGAGATCCTTAGCAGACTCATAGCCTCTATATTTGTGCTCGTTTTCTTGTCCCAAAGAAACTTTCAGAATATTTAGGGCTTTCATGTCAACCCTTTTCTTTGCAATATCTTCAGCACCTACAGCTCTACCATCTCCAGGTTTTTCTTTCTTATCTTCATCAGGACATCCTTCAACAGCTGATCTTTGAGTAATGGCATCCTGAATCTTTTGAGCCTTATTGAATGAGTTTCCATATTCAATAATCTCCCAGAGTGTGTAATCAAAGATCCCCAGATATTGTTCAAAGTTGAACTTCCATAAGTCAAAGTTGGTTGCATCAAGCATGGGAATCCTGATGTTTGGTAAGGGTGAAGAGGAGGTGGTTATTGCTTCAGACATGATGTTTTTAGGGTTTTGAGAAAATTAGGGTTTTGGTGTTCGTGTATCGTTCTGGTGTTCTTCAAAGATCAAAAGTTCCTCAACAAGCTCTGATACCACTTGTTGATCCAAAACTTAGATCGATTAGCTTTGTGTATACGAGATTAGATCAAGTATAACACGTAGAGAAACCTTTGTTATATGATTTGTGAATCTAAGTGTTATGCGGAATTTAACACTTAAACAAGAACACAAGATGTAAACAAAACTTTCACTTTGATTATGAATGTCGAACTTGCTTACAATGAAAGATGTTTACGAATGAAAACTTATATAAAACTTGATATTAAACATTAACCTAAAGGCCTTCTTTTATAGACTAAGAAGCCTTGTACAATAAGCTACGTATCAACTATTCTAGGTACAGATAAACATAGAAAATACATTGTCGTTTCTATCCTTACTAGAAGTATTCTAGAATATAATAAACGTGTAGCTTATATCTTCCATCAGTGCTTGTCTTCAATCTGTCAACGCTTGACTTTAACTTGTCAACGCTTGAGCTGTCAGCGCTTGCTTTGTTCCTGTCAACGCTTGATTTGTTCTTGTCAGCGTTCAAGTGATCTGGCCTTAATTTATTCCCAACACTAACAAGGTATGAGGATAAATAGATCCAAGTCCTAAAAGGAGGCGGATCGTTGTATATCGAAGTCCAAAATAAAGATTGGAGAAAAATGAAGAAGTCGTGGTCCAAAAATGAAGAATCACTCAAAACTTCAAGTGAAGAAATTTCTATTATGAAGAGAAGGCCATTATTTCATGAACGTCTCTCAAGATTCGAAGTATGAAGTCGCTGCCAAATATCGGTCCGAGAAAGGTCTCAAATCGCGAAGCGAGTTATGCCAAGATATGAACTTTATGAGGTCCCGAGAAGCAATTTTAAAAGATTTGGTCCTTTAACTAACTATTGATTAAATCGTTCACTTTATTTTCGGACTAAATAACTATCGAAATAAGTCAAAAATGCATCCTCGTGATCATTCAAGACAACAATAAAATATAAGAGATACCCCTAGGAATAAAGGAGTCTAAGTGAATAATTGGCCCACATTAGTTCGTGTTAGTTTACTAACTTATAATAACAATGATCTCGTTTTTAAGCTTGGTTTGGAGAAAGTGAAAACTTGAGGATGATGATCATTCACGACATTTCCAAAACCCAAGGTATGTTTTTGATTTCTTTACTTTGAATGTTTATAATTTTATATCTCTTTAATAAAGGCCAACGTGGATTGATTATGATGGAAAATGTAATCGTGCTTTGTAACTAATGCATTGCATGAGGACATTGCAATGGTTAAGTGTAGGAGATTTGATAGGTGTGAAAACACCCATCCTTTTTACCACTTAATTACAATAATAACCGAGCCAAAACGTGTATTTTATGTCATTTATGTCGGAATTATGCGTGGTTTGTGTTTTTGTTGTGATTTAGGACGAAAAGGTGAAAAGTGGAGAAAACACGACATTCACGGGCTTTTATCGAAGAAAAAGACGAAAGATGAAGTCGAAAGATCAAGAGTGGAAAAAGAACGGAAGTCCAAGACCAATTCTGAAGATTTATCGAAGAAAAAGTCAAAAGACGGAAGTTTACTTAAAGCCGAAGAACTCGAGTCTTATTTATGAAGAAATATCAAGACAAGTTCAAATAAATCCCGAGACAAAGTCATTAACTCCAAGATTAACAAAAGATTAAGAAGAAAAGGACTTGAGTGTGCAATTAAGGAAAAGAGGAAAGAGGGAGGAAGCTTCCTAAGCCCCTCCCTAATCACCACTATAAATAGGCCATTAGTCTTCATTTTTCAAGTTGTTGGTGGCTTGACAAACCACTCTTCCACCATTTTCATTTCTTGTCATTTCATTTCTTTCACTTTAATTAGTTGTTATGCACTTTTAATCATTTTAATTTTCAAGTAAGTTTTCATTTTTTGTTCTTTAATCTTTACTTTTCTTGTCTTAATCTGTCATCTTCCTTTCTTGATCCTTGTTTGCTTTTGGTGCGATTTACATTTGATCCGTGTTGTTCATTCATGTTTTCGTGCCTAAAAAGTTAATCTTTTTATGTTTTGATTTCAAAGTTGTTTATTTTTAGTTTGGAAAAGTCGTTATTTGTGCTTATTGATTTCGTTTCAGTTTTGATTCGTTCTAGTTTTGGTTAAAAGCTTATTTCCATAGCTTTTTGATCTAGCTTATATTTCGGATCAAAGAACCCAATCGGAAAAGGAAAGCCCTTTTCCGATCGTACTTTCCGACCAAGCAAACCCCTTTTCCGATCGCCCAATCGGAAAAGGGTTTTAAACTTTCCGATTTCCCCCTTTTGTCATTATTCCGATCATAGCTTGTTTTTAGTATTCCGATTGTACTCATTTAAACCCATTCCGATCAGTTTACTTTTTAGCATTCCGATTGTACTCCTTTTTCTATATTCCGATTACTAGTCCTTCACATATTCCGATTTGCCCCTTTTAGTATTATTCCGATTTGGACTTTCTGTTTAACTTTCCGATTAGCTCAACTCCAGTATATTCCGATGGCGTTCCTTTCAACATTCCGATCTGGCATCTTTCCGATGGGTACATTCCGATCGGATTCCAATGGGATTCCGATCGGGTGTATTCCGATTGGGTGCTTTGTCTTGTTTTAATATTTTGTTTAAGTGTCAACTGTTCTCGTATTATTTGTAGTCTATTTTAATTTCACTTTGCATTTTTATTTAATTGTCAATTTAAGTTTTTGCTAAGTTTTAATTTTACGTCATTTCAATCCTCGTCATTTACTTTTAACGTTTTAAATATTGCACCGTTTACATTTCACTTAGTTGTAGTTTTAATTACTTGTCATTTATTTTTAAGTCTTGCACATTTATTTTTCCAAAACCAAAAATATTTGTTTCACCAAGAAAAACTAATCTCACACAATTAACCGGAAATCAATTCGAGAAGATACCGAGAAAACGAACTTTCAACGAGTAAAATCTATACATTAAACGCTACTGCACCCGATTTGGTACACCTAGATCAGAAACGCTCAGTGCAGGTACTTTAGCGTATCTGGACATCTGGTAACTATGGGCAAGCATGTCTCATGTCTGGGATACTACTAATTTTGATTCACGATAGATATATTTGTGTATAGGTCAAATGCAAATAAATCAAATGATCTGACATGTAAGTGCTCTTATGAATCTAAATCATTACATTTGCATTGCCATAACTACTTACAAGAGATATCCATTTTGGTTGTTGAATGCGCATGTAGAAATGTCCAAATAGACATCAGTTATGATAAATAGGTATAGCCGTATAGTGATCGATAGAAACTCAAGTTATGATCATTATTTCTAACAGATTAAGTATGGGTGTTAAAGCCATTGGTAATGGTAAGAGTAATTACTAATGGTAATTTTAACATGAATATGTCGTAGAAAATGCACTTTTGGAAGCTGATAAAAGAGTATCATAAACTAAGTTAAGTAATTAAAGGAGTATCATAAACGAAGTTAAGTAGTTAAACGAATAAGTATTAAATACCAACGTAGTTTCCTTTTTTTCGACTTTACTAATATGGTGACTAAAACTTTTGTTTCTTTTGGAAAAAAACTATTACATTTTTTTTAATTTTTTAAAAAAATTAGAATAATTTTTGTTTATGAAAATTTGACAAAAAATTCATAAAAAAAACCATTAGTGTTTTAGCTTTTTAAAAAAATTAGAAGAAAAAAATAAATATAAATGTTTTTTCATTAAAAATTGAAAAATTATTTATTTTCAAAATTAAAAAGAAAGATTAAAAGAACTAAACTTCTTTTCCTGAAAAAAAAATATTCACTTTTAAAAAAAAAAATAATTTTTTTTCTTTAAAATTATAAAAAAGTTAAAAAAAACTAAATGTGTTTTTTTTTCAATCTTTTTTAAAAGAAAAATTGTTTCTCTAATTTTTTTAAAAATGTAAAAAAAAGTAATAGTGTTTTTTAACATTTTATTTTTTTTTAAATTTCTAAAAAATTTGAAAAATTCTATTTTTGCAGGAAAAAAAGTTTAGTTTTTTAATCTCTTTTTAAAAATTCTGAAATTTTTTTTTCATTTTATATAAAAAAGATTAATTGATTTTTTATTTTTTTCTTCAAAATTTTTAAAAAAGCTAAAAAACTATTCCTTCTGAAATTTTTTTTCATTTTTTCATAAACAGAAATTTTCTTTGAATTTTTTTAAAAGGTTAAAAAAAGTAACATTTTTTCCGAAAAAAGTAATTTTTCAACTTTTTATAAAAATATATTTTTTATTCTCGACAAGTTATTTTTCTTAAAAAAATATTTTTTATTAATTTTTACATTTGGAATAACTTTGTAATTATTTATTAATGGACTAACTTTAAATTGCATTGTAAGTATTTAACCGGTTATAGCAGGTTATATTATGTCATATTTGTAATAATATTTGGTAATCAGCAGGTTTCATCGATAATATTAGTATTTTAGTTACCATATTAGTAATGTCGGAAAAAAATCACATTAATATTTAATAGTTTTAACTCCTTTATGCCATATATGATTGACCAAAACATAAATGATCAATAAAGGTTCATTTTAATGGCTTTAAGTCATTTTGATAACGCTAAATGGCAAACTAGGCTTTTGTTGTTGGATCTTCGTATCTTTTTTTTTCTTTCTAATTTGGATTTTAATTTAAATCACGTCATAAAGGGGAGTGCACTTTGCCAAGTACATCTAATATAGTATCTACTAACTTAGTGCATACCAAGTCCCTCAACTCATCATACTTAATTTTATTTTTTCTTGATAAATACTCATGTTGGAGCTCACATTGTAGTAACTGGGTCTAATTTGGGTTCGCTTTCCAAGACTAAATACCGCATGTATGTTAGTGTTCTATTAAATTTTATTTAGGACATTCGGATTATCCTTTTCTCCCTCATGATAATTTGTTCCACCTTTTGGGTTGAATCAGGTAGTTGCGGGTGATGTTAGGATAAACATTCGATTTTTTTTTAAATATGCAACATTTAAATATGTATTTGGGGATATAAGGATATGTATTATATTATCACGATATTGATGAACTTTTATTATGTTATTTTCGTTTATATAAAAGCTAAATGGTATGTATCTAGACTCAAACTTTATTTTGTCGTCTTATATAATTTTAACTTCAATACTTACTAAAAGATACAAAATGGATAATTTTGCGAGTTTAATATTTTAGTTTGGGTATATTTGTTATTTTAGATGTGTTCACATCTAATTCAAATGGTAAAGAGCGAGAAGATTTTGAAGAAGTGCACCAGAAACAAAAGGTGATAAAGTCGAGTATCACATCATAGATTCTCTATTCCTTTAGGACTGTAAGTGCACCAGAAACAAAAGGTAATAAAGTCGAGTATACTTCATAGATTCTCTATTCCTTTAGGACTGTTCACAACCTATAATACATGTTAAAACTATGAAACTGAACATGTCAAAAGTACATTTTTTTTGTAAAATAGGATGGAGATGGATTACACACTATTCATATGGCACAAGAAGTAAGTATTGTCTCATGTCTACGCTTTAGCCCTAAGTATGGGTATATGACTTATTAAACTTGAACAAAACACGTCCATTCTACCCACAACGAAAGATTCACATGGAATAGAACAAATCACATCCGTTGGGTCGGTTAAGGCATAAAAGTATAAAAATTAGTTTCCTTTAAGTATTCTTTTAACAAAAAGGTGTCCCATTACAAACACCTATAATTAATACACAAACGTAGTTTTTAAAAAGATTTACGAAACAACCTCGCCCGTTGGGCGGGGTATGACGCTAGTGTATATATATATATATATATATATATATATATATATATATATATATATATATATATATATATATATATATATATATATATATATATATATATATATATATATATATATATATATATATATATATATATATATATATATTAAGGAAATATTTTCTGAGCTTATGGAATTAAGAAGTATAGCACAATCGATTGAAGTAGAGTTGTGAGAAGGTTAACCGGGATAACGATGAATATCATAGGATATGATAAATAAAGGTGGAAAGTATTAAATTGGAATGTTGTTGAACATTTAGTACTGATTTCATGGAGTAATCAGTGGAATTTCTATTTGAAAAATTTTATTGGTCAATGATGAGAAGGTATGTAGTAGGAAACTACAATAAATCAAATTTTCTATACGCTTTACTAGTAGTAGTTGGAAAAGAATGAGAAGATGAGTTAGTACTTGAGGATACGATGTGATTGTTCTGCGGAATCGTAGAGTTCACTGTCGTCATGGGAAAAAGGAATCTTTGTGTTAGCTTAGTGATAGGAGTTATGCAATCTGATTGTATATTTTATTATATGGTATTATCAGGAAGCTGAGGACGGTAATATGTTGATTGTAAGGATTGGCAGATGAGACAATAAAGATAATCTGATTTGACTGGAAGGGTAAGTCATCAGAGAAGTAATAATGGAAGTAAGGATAGAAGCTGGATGTTTTATGAATGAGATGATTGTTGTAAGGTTGAACAAACTAAGCACCAGATTTCGGTGTCTATTATTGATTGTGAATGTTTAGTGTGATGAATAGATGATTGAAGGAAAGAAAAGTATTCTCTAACAATTGGAAAATTGTTATTAAAAGGAGGAACGGTGTGTAAAATTCTTTGGATAAGAATTTTAGTTGGAGTAATATAGATGTTTTAGAATGTGCAATCTATGGCTGAAGTGATCGTGAAAATTTGACTAGATTGAAATGATTGAGGCTTTGTCGATACCGATGAAACCGACTGAAGCTTGTCAATTCCTTTGTGTAAGCTGAGTATTATCGGAGGTTTATCAAGAGGTTTTCACTGATTGTTGAACCAAGGATAAAGCTGACAAACAAGAACTGAATTTGTGAAATCCATTAATATATTTTTGTTGGGGTTGTGAGATATGATTTTGTAGTTGAAGAAGTTGTTTATGAGCGCTGAGGATAGATTGAAGTTATGTGCCTGTATAATTAGTATTGGAGGAATCTGAAGGAATTATAGAGTTGCGATGATGATATTTGGATAATATCAAGTGGAAAGGAAAGCAATAGTAGTGTGTTGACTTGAATAAAGAAGTGTAACGGGGTTTATATGATCATGAGATTGGACATTGTGGTATTTGTTTTGGGATTGAAAAGTATTACTTGTATGGAATCAAGTATGAATAAAATAAGAATAAGAAGGACTTGTGTATAAATGCTATTCGGGGATTTTAAAGGAAGAAGAATTAAGGATTACTTAATGATGACTGAGAAATAATAATCGGTAAATTTTAGATGGGATATATTATGGTTCTGTATTATGAAGTATGTTTCAGATTGTGAAGGATAAGTGTGGTACTGTCACTCTCAACCAGTGAGTATTTAGTAAGGAGAAGAAGGAAAAAGAGCTTATAAAGTTCTGAAGTAATTGAGAATTGACTCTTGAGTCTTGAGTCTTGAGATAATTGGAATATTGGTAACAACAAGCAGAATGGATGGAATGGAAAGAAAGTTAGAATCAAGGTAATAAAATAATGGAAAAAGGAATATCAAAGAAAGAAGAAAAACAGACTATTGTAAATTTTGAAATAGAATGGTAATAGAAATGAGAAAGTAGAAATGTATGTTTTTGTTCCACAAAAACAAAAACGGTTATTGTGATTATTTAATTTTTCTCATATTAAGTCAGAGAGTGTGTTAAGAATGCAAGGACCAGTGGTGAATGAATTGTTCAGATCAAAAAGATAATTTCATTATTCTTAGAGTGCTGAGAGTGTCGCATGTAGTATTGAAGGGATTTTACAAATTGAAGTATTGATACAGAATGGTTGGAATAAAATGTATTACGATATCAGGAAGCGATTTGACTATTATATATTTCAGATTTGAATAGATGAGGCTAACGGAGTTATTTAAACAGTAATATGATATGATGAATATGTAATAATGTACTATGGAAGGTACAGTAATTCAGTGTAGAGATTGTTTGATCGAATGAAAGTGGACGATGAGTATGGAAAGTATTTAAGTGACTGGTTAGATTTATGGATAATCTCATTGTATTTAGTTTGAGTGTAACCTCAGGACATAGAGGCAGAGTAATTTTTTTTGAATACTAGAAATCGCTGTGATAAAGTATGAGTATTGGATAAGGTTTAAACACATTATATGTGAACCAGAGATTGAGGTTGACTTTTGGATATTAGAGATTTCTACAGAAAGCGTGAAGAATTGACTTAAGAAGGAATATTGCGTATTTTCAGAAAGCAATGGACAGAGTGAAAGGATGAATTGAACGATGGTAATTGAAATTGGTATAATAGAAACTTGGGATGATGATATCTTAATATTTTACTATGAGGACTAATGGAAATTAGTGAAGATGGAATCCTTATGCGATGATAATCGTCATATCAGTAGTTAAGAGGTCTAATTTGAGAACATACATAGTTGTGGTATATATATGTTGTCAGAGAGTTGTGGTATATGTATGTTGTCTGAATTGTGGGGTATGTTGTCAGAGTATTGGGGCAGGAATGAAACTGAGGAAGTAATGCAGAAGAAGTATGAATGATGAAGGAATATTAGCATAATAGAAGGTGAAATTGAAAGTTGAAGTGTAATAATAATAGTGGATATGGTGATATCATAAGAGTTGGAGTTGGAATGGTGTGAAAGACGTGAGTATCTCTTGAGGATAAGAGGTCACATTGACTCTAGAAGTGAGGAAGTACGTATGTGAGGCGGGTTGAGCGCCGGGACGTCGCTCTCTTTTAGGAGGGTAGGATGTAACAACCCAAAACCGTGGTCATTATTTAATTATATTTTTAACTATATTTTGAAATTTTTGACGAGGTTGATTATTATGACGATTGGTAATTTGATTTGGATGATGATTGAAATTTTATTTTTACGTTTTGACGAGTTGCGAGGATTATTAGTGATGACGATATTGACGGATGCCCGAGAAATTTTACATTTTATTTTAAACATGTCGATGTTTAATATTTTGACTTTTTTATTTTAATGTCGTATTAAGTCGTGTCGGGACTATATAATATCATATTTTGTGTGCGTTTTAAGTTTTGAGAAGCATTTTTATGAAACCCGAGACCCGTAAAAATTTTCAAAAGTGACTAATAGTCATTTCCCGCTTTTTAACAAAGTATTTGCACTTTGGTCCAAAAGAATCACAATTGGCAAAAACTACCCTAAACTTTTACCATATAAAAGGAAAATTCTTACACAAAAACACATACAAACACATTCCACCACAAAAACTTTCTCTCCCCTCCCTCTCTCCTTTTCTTCCTGTCACCTCCACACAACCATACAACCCCAAAAATTTTGATTTCTTGTTTGAATCAATTAAAGCAATATCTTAAATAGGGCTCTTAGGCAGCAATAGAAATGACTCTGACAACGTATCTCAATCTTTACCTCTCCTGGATCAAGAAAGACCTCTTCTTCTAATTAAAATGTTTGATCTCTGGGGAGTGCCAATCTATCAGTTTCTTTTCTTTCAAGTGAAGCAATGCTACAACCTTCGACTTTGGTTGTTTGGCCCGCTTCTGCAACACCTCTCTCGCCAAACGATGCGTAGGGAGAGCCTTCCAAGTTGGATCAAAAGACACCTTTCGAAGCACTTTCTAGTGTGCGCTTTCGTTTTCGAATGTCTCGTTCAGCGTCACGAGTCTACAAGACTTTCTCATTTCAGTGCTCGCCCTTTGAATCTTCAGTAGGGGCCTTTAGTCTTTTGATTAGAGTAGGGGTCGCGAGAGAGCAGAGCGCTCCCTTTTTTGAGGTTGATTCCCCCAGATCAAATGACAAGGAGCCAAAAGCAAAGATGGCAGCGGAGGAATCTGATGGCTAGGCGAATGGGGGGTTGAATCTCCGAGTCAACAGGGTTGGTTGGAAAGCCTAAGAAGAGCCGTGATAAAGAACAGTCTCGGAATACTCAAAGATCCATTCCTAGTTTTTGATTCTCTATCCATTGGTATGAAATTTAGCCACATGCATTAACATTTTTATAAAACCCATTTTTGGATGAAATTCTTGATGTTTGATCTTAAATTCTTGTTATATGTAGGTGTTTATGTTCATATGTATATGTTTTATTGATTGCATGTTATTATTTTTGAGTTGGGTTTTTATGATTTGATCATCTAGGATGATTTAGGATGTTATGATATGAACTAGTAATGTATGAATGCTTATAGTGGTAAAAATGAGGTTAAAATGTGATGAAAAATTGATTTTGGGTGATATTTAAAAATATATTTTATAGCAGATTATTAAATTTAATTTCCTGAAAATATGATTTTGAGTTTGAGATGAACTAGTTAGATATTGTTGTAGAGGATGTTTTTACCTTCGTTTTGGTATAAGGTAGGACTTGTAGCTCCAAACGAGCGAAAAGTTATGTTTGTTTGATTATTTCGTGTACCGGGAGACGAGTATCGACACAATATATAATTGTTGTCGATATTTGGATCGAATCTCGGGGACTATAAAATGGATTTTGAAAAGTGTCATGGACTGATTTTTAAGTTTAAGTATGAGGATGTCGAGTTATTTTCAAAGTTGAGTGTCGGTTTCATAAACGGAGAAAAAT
Organism: Glebionis coronaria; assembly: GCA_025667525.1. Lineage (NCBI taxonomy): Eukaryota > Viridiplantae > Streptophyta > Magnoliopsida > Asterales > Asteraceae > Glebionis > Glebionis coronaria. Next base: position 342,268,240 of record CM046875.1, on the reverse strand, counting down.
AGAAAGTGTTAAAAGACTATAAGTATTGTTGACGTAAAACTGTCTGGTTTTTATAGTTCAAAGATGAGTCGGGTTGGGAACTTTAAATGTGAAATCTTTTGATGAGTTTTTAACAGGGCTTTCTATATATAATAAGTGAAGTTACTGATTAGTATCATACAAATTTGACGTGTTTAAGTGGGGTAAATGAGCTTGTACATTTGGTGTGTACCGGCAGATTTTTATCGACGGAGTTAACTAATAGTAAAAATATAAAATGAAATAAAAAAGGGGCACTTGTATTATTTTTATTTTGGATTGGTTTTGATTTTATGATTTTGAATTTGATATTACTAAGTATGGATTTTACTCGAGTTATTATTTATGAACGCACCTTATTTGATAGGTAATACTCTGCTTTTGGCTAAGTATAAAATATTGTTGTCCCAAGTCTTTTCGAATTGATTACCGGTTAAGAGTGCGACTCAATCGTCTTTTGGTGAACAAGAGAATGGTTTGGTTTTATTTATCTAATTTTAACTAATAGAAAATAAGTAAGTGTCGTCGAGTAAAGTAGAAGTTTTAAAGATTAAACTAAATAACGACTTTCAAAAATAAATGACGGGAAATTAAACTAATTAAACGTAAAAATGAAAACTTTAAAATTAAACACTTTTAAAAAGAAACTAAGAAAGGACTAGTTAAAATAAAGTGTACGAAAAATAAAACAAAGAAATGAAAACGAAACTTAAAGAAATTGGCGAGAAAAATAAGTTTAAAAATTAAATTAGTTAAAAACTTAATAATTTCGCAATTATAGAAAAGTTGCAATAATTTCGCAATAAGAGGAACAATTCCGCAATTCCTAAAACACAATTTCGCAATACAGAATCATGATTTCGCAATTCCAATTAAATTCAAATTCGCAATGCTCAAAAACAAAAGAATTCGCAACTTCAGGACAAGATTTCGCAATTCTTAGGAGTTCAATTTCGCAATACCAGAAAAAACAAAGAATTCGCAACTTCAGGAGAAGATTTCGCAATTACTTAAGAAGTTCAATTTCGTAATCAGAAGAAAGAACAAATTCGCAATCAGAAGGATGATTCAATTTCGCAACTTTAACCAAGTTCAATTTTGCAATTCTTTTAAGAATTGCAAAATCGAATCAGATGTTCCTAAAAAATAGCATCTCGGACAAAGACGATTTTAGGCAACTTTTTGACAACTTTTTAAGGACAATAAGCCAAGAAAAACTCCAATAAGCTACCAATAAGCTAGGGAGAAGATCAAAACTTATAAAAACATTAACTTTAAGCCACGAAACATAAGAAAGACATGAACTTTATGCAAAAACTTAATAAAAAGATGATGAAAACAAGATTGCGATTAACAATAAAGATTAATAAGATGAAGATTAAGACAAGATGAAGATTAATAAGATTAAGACAAGATTAATAAGATAAAAACAAGAAAGATAAAAGATGAAGTTTTCTAGTGAGAGAAAGTTAAGCTTTCTCTCTCTAGAATTTAAACTACAAAAATGAAAGAAAAATAAAGACTAACTCCCTCCTAATGTGTATTAGGAGGGTATTTATAGGGAAGGTGGAAGGAGTGCATGTGTTGCATCTTCTTTCTTTCTTTCTTCACGTCTTCTCGACTCGACTTTAATTCTTCGTCTTTTCTCGATGTCGTCTCGGGATTTGAACTTGTCTTTTAATCTTCTTCTTCTATTAGACTTAAGTTCTTTGACTTCATTAAACTTCCGTCTTTAGACTTTTTCTTCGATAAATCTTCAGAATAGGTCTTGGACTTCCGTTCTTTTTGTACTCTTGATCTTTTGACTTCGTCTTTTCCCATTTTCTTCGATAAAAGCCCGTGAAAGCCCATGTTTTCTTCTTGTTTCACATTTTGGTCCTAAAACACAATAAAAACACAAACCACGGATAATTTCGACTTTTACGACATAAATTACACGTTTTGGTCTTGTTATTATAGGAAATAAGTGGTAAAAGGATAAGTGTTTTCACACTTATTAAATCCCCTACACTTGACCATTGCAATGCCCTCATGCAATGCATTAATTAAAGCACGGTTTACATTTTCCATCATAAATAACCCACCTTGGCCTTTATTAAGTACTAAACATAAAAAGGTAAAAACAAGTAAAGAAATTTAAAACATACATTGGGTTTTGGCAGTCATGAACGTTTATCATCCTCAAGTTTCGCGTTCCCATACAAAGCTTAAAAACGAGATCATTGTTATTATAAGTTAGCAAACTAACACGAACTCATGTGGGCCAATTATTTACTTAGACTCCCTTATTCCTAGGTGTATCTCTTATATTTTATTTTTGTCTTGAATGATCACGAGGATGCATTGTTTGACTTATTTCCATAGTTATTTAGGCCGAAAATAAAGTGAACGATTTAATCAATAGTTAGCTAAAGGACCGAATCTTTTAAAACTGCTTCTCGGGACCTCATAAAGTTCATATCTTGGCATAACTCGCTTCACGATTTGAGACCTTTCTCGGACCGATATTTGGCAGCGACTTCATACTTCGAATCTTGAGAGACGTTCAGGAAATAATGGCCTTCTATTCATAATAGGAATTTCTTCACTTGAAGTTTTGAGAGATTCTTCATCTTTGGACCACGACTTCTTCATTTTTTCTCCAATATTTATTTTGGACTTTGATATACAACGATCCGCCTCCTTTTAGGACTTGGATATATTTATCCTCATACCTTGTTAGGGTCTTTTTGGATAGACTTCTCCATGATCTTTAGGGGAGTATTTGCTTTTCGTCGTGTGTCTTGATCCTTCATATTGATTTTCGATAAATGATTCTTCACATCACTTTTGGATCTTTAGCAACAAAATGTAGCCCTCATGCCTTGTTAGTGCCTTTTCAGACTCGCCAATCTTCGCATCCCGCTTCAATAAGTTATGCCTTGGCTATGAACTCTAATCCATACCGAGCAACTTTTAAACGATCTGGGGCTAGAAGCTAAGTAACCTTTTAAATCGTACAACCTTATTTATTGTAGATAAATTTATTAACAAGAGAAGGGAGAATAGGCTTATAATTAACTCAAATAAATTCATGAAAGAATACCGAACATATAATTGACTCTATCATCTCTCGTTCTCCACAGTTTAAAATCTCAAGGAATGAGACTCGTGGATGCTTAGCCAATTAAATCAAAGTTTTGGGTTTTCGAGTCGCCTATAGGATCTTGCAAATTCTTGGACTTTTTCAAGTATAGAAATCGCATTTTAAAGTTCCCTTGATAAACAACTCTCTAGGATCAATTATAGGAACTTGCGAAAAGTTCTTGTTCTTAACCCGTGAGAGTTAAGACTTTCGCGTTTTATAGATCCCTATATAAAAGCCTAGCAAAACTTGACTTAAACACGTTAAGGATACTAGCTAGAGTAAACTTGGATAAGTAGACTCGGGTTGAGTCAAATTGTTCACGACTAAGAAAAATCTAAAACCACTTTATTGAAGATTTATTCTAGCAATGGAAAGAAAATAATCATAACAAAGGCAAATACAACTATACAACTAGGCCAAACTAGATTAAAAATTTTGAAAAATGTCGAAAAATCAAATTTTCCGGTTAAAATGAGGGCAAATTCATGGAAAAGACCACTTACTTCGATAGAAGTCCCCCCTACACTTGAGATAAACATTGTCCTCAATGTTTAAGCATGTGGGAGTAAACTCCCCTACACTTATGACATTGTGCACTTTGTTTAAATCTTGCTAAGGAAAGGACAACTAAAGTGAATTCAACGTGAACATATAATATATGAAATATTTGAAGCACAAGAGTTTAGGATAGAACCGGGAAGATAGGAACATGGTATCACGGTTTGTCAAAAGTCATCAAGGTGGATCTTGGAAGCTTTAATCCCTGCACAGCACAAGAAACAAGACAACAAACACATACGGGGCTCCCCCCTACACTTATTATGAAAGCAGTAAATGATAGATCACGGGTTGCCTCCCGAGAAGCGCTTGTTTTTGTTCACCGAGTCACGAGCCTGACTCGACCCAAAGTTAGTTCATGGGAAACGTGGTGAGGGATGGAATCATCTCATGAGAGATGTCCTCACCAAAGTACAGCTTCAGACGCTGGCCATTCACCTTGAAGTTGGGCCCATTTGGCTGAGAAAGCTCAATGGTCCCATATGGAAAGACTTTGGCGACGGTGAATGGACCAGACCAGCGACTCTTCAACTTGCCAGAGAAGATCTTCAACCGAGAGTTAAAAAGTAAAACTTGATCACCAACGTGGAACTCTCGGTTCTTGATTTTTGCGTCATGAATGATCTTGGTCTTCTCCTTGTAGATCAGCGAGTTCTCATAAGCTTCATTCCTTAGTTCGCTGAGCTCGTTGAGTTGAATCTTGCGATGATCACCGGCTTTGTTGATGTCGAAGTTAGCCCACTTCAAGGCCCAGTGCGCCTTATGTTCCAGCTCGATTGGAAGGTGGCATGCTTTTCCGTACACAAGACGATAAGGTGTAAAACCGATCGGGGTCTTGTAAGCAGTACGGAAAGCCCACAGATCATCATCTAACTTATCGGCCCACGCGGCGCGATGCTCTTCCACAGTACGCTCCAAAATTTGCTTCAATCCATGGTTGGATATCTCGGCTTGCCCATTGGTTTGGGGATGATAGGCGGTGGAAAGACGGTGATTGACACCATACTTAGCCATGACTCTTGCAAATTGATCGTTGCAAAAATGAGTCCCGCGGTCACTGATGATAGCACGAGGAACGCCAAATCAAGCGAAAAGCTGCTTCAAAAAGTTCACAACCACCCTCGCATCTTTCGTAGGGAGAGCCTTGGCTTCAACCCATTTAGAAACGTAGTCGACGGCGACGAGGATGTACTTGTTCCCTTTGGAGGATGGAAATGGCCCCATAAAGTCGATGCCCCATACATCAAAGATTTCACATTCCTGTATGAAATTTTGAGGCATCTCATCCTTATGTGTGATCTTGCCTTGGCGTTGGCAAGCATCACAATGCTTAACCATTTCGTGGGCGTCACGATAAATGGTGGGCCAGTAGAATCCAGAATCAAACACTTTCTTAGCGGTGTAGTTGGGACCAAAGTGACCACCGGTGGGTCCTTTGTGGCAAGCTTCAAGAATTTGCAAAGCTGTCGGTCCGTCAACACATCGACGAATGATCAGATCAGCACATTGTTTGAATAGAAAAGGGTCATCCCAAAAGTAAGTCTTAACATCATTCAAGAACTTCTTCTTTTGTTGGGATGTTAACCCTTTGATGAGAACACCACCCGCTAAGTAGTTTGCAATATCGGCAAACCACGGGGTGTCATCCAGATTGAGATTTATTGACATTAAGGTCTCAAGGGGGAAAGAGTCATTGATCTCTTTGTTCGGATGATCCCCTTGATATGGATCCTCAAGTCGACTCAGATGATCCGCGGCCAGGTTTTCAGCACCCTTCTTGTTGCGAATTTCAATGTTGAATTCTTGAAGGAGTAAAACCCAGCGAAGAAGTCTTGGCTTGGAGTCGTGCTTATTCATCAAGTACTTCAACGCGGAATGGTCCGTGTAAACGATGGTGGTGGATAAAACAAGATAGGGGCGAAATTTCTCAAAAGCATAGACAACAGCTAAAAGCTCTTTTTCGGTTGTCGTATAATGCAATTGAGCCCCCGTCATTGTTTTGCTAGCATAGTGGATTGGTTGGAAGTGTTTATTCACTCTTTGACCCAAAACCGCTCCAATAGCAAAGTCGCTAGCATCGCACATCAATTCAAAAGGCAGATCCCAATTAGGGGTAGCCAAGACCGGTGCCTTAGTTAGCTTATCCTTAAGAAGATTGAAGGCTTCGAGACACTCTTTCGAAAAGATAAAAGGAGTATCTTTTTCCAAGAGGTGGGTCATCGGACGAGCGATTTTAGAGAAATCCTGAATGAATCGACGATAGAAGCCCGCATGACCCAGAAAACATCTCACACCCTTCACGGTTGAAGGTGGAGGTAATTTGGCTATGACATCTACTTTAGCACGGTCGACTTCAAGACCGGCTTTAAAGATTTTGTGTCCTAGCACAATGCCTTCTTTTACCATAAAATGGCATTTTTCCCAATTCAGAACAAGGCGAGTGTCTTCGCACCGCTTAAGCATACGTTCCAAATTGGCAAGGCAAGAAGAGAAGGAATCCCCGAAGACCGAGAAATCATCCATGAAGACTTCCATGGTTTGCTCAACCATGTCATGGAAGATAGCCAACATGCACCTTTGGAAAGTCCCGGGGGCATTGCATAAGCCAAAAGGCATTCTTTTGTAAGCTAATGTGCCATAGGGACAAGTGAATGTTGTCTTCTCTTGATCTTGGGGATCGATGGGTATTTGGAAATAACCTGAGAAACCATCAAGAAAGCAGTAATATTCATTACCCGCTAAACGTTCAAGCATTTGGTCCATAAAAGGTAGAGGGAAATGATCCTTTCTCGTGGCATCATTGAGTTTGCGGTAGTCTATACAAACTCTCCACCCAGTAACGAGACGGGTAGGAATTAACTCGTTGTTTGCATTGGGCACAACGGTGATTCCGCCTTTCTTAGGCACACAATGGACTGGACTAACCCATGGTGAATCCGAAATAGGGTAAATCATACCCGCATCAAGAAGTTTGATAACCTCTTTTTTGATGACTTCATGGATTTTAGGATTCACCCTTCGTTGGCTTTGAATTGTGGGCTTAAAGTCGTCCTCCATGAGAATTTTATGTGTGCAGAAGTGAGGATCAATTCCACGGATGTCGGAGATTTTCCAAGCGATAGCTCTTTTATGCTTCTTCAACACGGCGATAAGTCGGGCTTTTTCTTCTTCTTGTAGGTCCTTTGCGATGATGACCGGTAACTTCTCATTGTCTTCCAGGAAAACGTACTCAAGATGAGGAGGTAGGTCCTTAAGCTCGAGAGTGGGAGGTTCCTCAATAGATGGTGAAACTAACGATGGATCATCATTAGTCACCTCTTTAGGAGAAGGAGAAGAAAACGGGTCCTCATTGAGAAGTCTCTCAATAGTACGAATGTCTTCATCCCAATTGGTGGACGAATTATCATAGTTAATATCGAGATGACCCAAGCTAGCTTCGAAATCATCCAAGTCACTTTCTCCAAAAGGAGTCAATGCCGGAGTAATTAAGGCAACGCTTGCTTTGTTCCTGTCAACTCTTGATTTGTTCTTGTCAGCGTTCAAGTGATCTGGCCTTAATTTATTCCCAACAATCCTCCCCTAAACTTGATATCCACTCTTATGATCAAGTTTCTGAATAAGCATTAAGAACTTGGAGGAGTCTGACAAACCTTCTCATATTGGTAATGAATAAATCTGATCAAATTCTTTGCCACGTCACTTGAATAATCTATCTCCAGCTGGGTGTCCTTCATCTTTTCCAAAACAGCCTTGGATATGAAATACTGAGCATCCACAAGTAGATACTCAGCAAACTTTGTAGAACTCAAATGGTATACACCAGCAGCTGAATATAACCTCCATTGAAGACCACTGAGGTCATCTTCAAGATCCTTCCATATTTCAGGATCTTCCTCATTTGTCCCACACATTCTTTTGAATGTGGTCCAAAGTTTTATTCCATTAGCTGAAGTTGGTGCTTCAGCCTCATACTTGGTCTCTAGTAACCTCCAAAGGTCCACCAAGTCTTCTCTATCACAACTTGTAAATAAAGATATGAGAGTGGTAAAAGTGTGTACCTCCTTGCCAAATCTTCCAATCTTCCAGAATCCACATTCATCCTCATCATAACTCACAATTGGATTCCTGGAATCTAATGGTAACACTTGCACCATATCTGAAGCTTCTAATGGGGAGAGCTTGAGACTCTTTATAATAACTGCTTCACTTGGATATAGTGGATTCATATCTTTTGGAAACTCAAGTTTAAATCCCTTCTTCACAGGCCTGGGAACTATCATAGCTTACTTGATTTCCATCTCTTCTGCAAGTTGCTCCTTTCTTTCATCTGAAAGAAGTCTGAAAGTGTTTTCATCCTGCACTTTCACCCAAATAGGATAAGCCCTATGTTCCAAGTCATCAAATGTCAAAGCCTTCAACTTCTGATGTGTCCATCCAACTCCATGACATCTGAGCAACATAAAGTAGAGCTCTCTTCTATCCCTTTTCAATTCTGAGAGAATATTGCTTGCCTTGTGCTTCAAAATCACCTTACAATCCTTCTGAACTCTAAGAAGAAGCTCCAAACCCCATATTTGATCTGAAATGGTCAAGTCTGGATTATCCATGCAGCTTTCTTCCCAAGAATTGTACATCTGAACCACCTCTGGCATCTCAAAGTCAACCTACAATTTTAAGTCTCTCAACTTTTCCCTAGCAAGCTCATCACCATACTCAAGCCTTTCTGGTTCTATAATCATCACACTTGAGTCTGAGCTAGCTCCATCACTTTCTTCTTCAGAAGTCACAACAAATGGTGACTTTTCCTTTTCACCTTGTTCCATCATTTGTTCAGCCAATCTTCTATCAAATTCAACTTGGGCTGCATTCTTTGGAACAATTTCTTCTACCAATTTACCCTTACCCTTATCTGATGGTGCAATGGTTGGTAAGGTAGATGGTAATACCTGAGTAGAAACTTCTTTGATGATAGATGATGACTGGAATACATCACCTTCATGTGCAGGTCTGTCAACGCCCAAATTTCCTCTATCAGCGCCCAAAATACTTCTATCAGCGTCCAAATTTGTCTTGTCAACGCTCAAATATTTTCCCTCAGCGCCTTGTGTAACCTCTCTCAACATAGCTGTAAATGATAAATTTAGATTGGTTGGAGAGATCAAGGACGTATCAAAACCTGTTTGTTCCTTCAAAGTTGTAAGGGCTTCAGCAACATCCATTGATTGACCATCTTGGCTGCCCTTATCACTTAGATTTCTTTGATCTTCCTCCCCTTTGGAAGACTCCTCCATACCCCTCCTAGCATGATCACTCTCCAAAACAAAAATCCTCTCCCTCAATTGCTTGAGTTCAAGGCCTTGTGAGGTGACAATTAGTACTAAGTCTGTATTTTGCTTCTGCAAGCTAATGCAGACTGCCGTCAATTCCAAAAGATTCATTGGTTCCAGACTGCCCTCTTCTGAAATGGGGATTTGACCTCCCAAGTCAGGTTCATTGGGCAAGGATGAGGACTTAACGATGGTGGGACTGCCTTGGCCAGCATCTAAGCCAGAACCAATAGTCTCAGCCTCATCCAGGTCACCAGCCACACTTGTGGTGGTGGTTCTCTCTGCTTCATGGCTAGGACCACCAGAGGAGAACACTCCAGTAGTCCTTTGGCGTTTTATCAACCTATATTCAGGTGGTGTGGAAGATGGTGTGGAAGAATGGGTAGATGTGGGTTGGTTAAGGGTTGTTTGGGATTGTGAAGGTTGTGTGTCAGCGTTGAAAATAAGCACATCAACGCCCACATTTGATGTGTCAGCGTCAAAGGGTTCTTGGTCAATTTGCATTTGTTCAGGTGATGGTAAAGGTTCAGGAATGGGTTCAAGTTGTGGTTGAGGGTCAATTTGAGGTTGGGGGTCTGGTTGGGGTTGTGTTGCAGCAATAACAGCAAGCATAGTTGGGGTTAAAGGTAAGTCTCTAAGAGGTGGTAAATTCATCTTTGTAAAAATAGCTTTCTTTTGTTCAGGGATCTTATAAAAATCATTGTGATCCCTTGAACAATAACCTTGAGCATCAAAAACCATTTGCAGAAAACGGGGATAAGCTAAAGTCATTTTTGTCCCCTTGTTTTTACACATCCCTTCAAAAATCATTTTAGAATAGTTATATTTTTGCCCTGCAATGCACACAATAGCACTGGCAATGGATATATTGATCTCATTGTGTGCAGTACATTTGGGACTCAAACATTGAAGGAGAATGTGAATGAGGTACTTCCAGGCTGGGGGAAATTCCTGCTTATGATACTTGTTTAGAGTACCTTCATCAGGAAAAGGATATCCCAAAGCCCTAAGCCCTTGCTCTATTTCACTTATGGGAAGGATGGCTACACCATCATCATCATCAAGATGCAAGGCCTGGCGTACCAAGGCCTCAGTAACCACCCAAGACCTCCCATGAACAATAGAAGTTAATGTGGTCACTCCATTAACTGTTGAGGAACTAACAGTGTTCCAAAACTGCTTAATGTGTGTGACTAGAATGAGTGGTGCATGAGAAAGAGCATACCTTAATGGGGATGCGTTCAAATACGCCATCATTTGTGTGTATTGAGGAAACAAATCATTATCAGCAACAAGATAAGCAATCATGTTGTGTTGAGACTTGAACCCCAAATCCAATTCTGCCGAGTTAAACTTTGGTGCCATTGATGAAAGCTGTTAATTTGAAGTGTAGAAGATGAAGGTTGATAAGAGAAAAGTGTTAGACAAGAATTATATATACCCTGTTTAAAAAATAGGAGCCAAATTTATAGGAGATAAAGAATGCATGTGATTGGCCCAAAAATAGGCAAAGATTTTCAAAAACTAATCATGAAAATATTGAAAAAGTTATAAGTTATCTCATGCATTTAATGAAAGTAACAACTCCTAAAATTACGGCTTGAAAATATGTCAAAAAGTAACAACTGGGTAGGTCCCATTGAGTGTCAACGGTCAAAGATAACCCATCAACGCCCAACGGCTATAATCTTGTCAACGTTCGCCTAAAGCCATGTCAGCGTCCAATTTGGTCACAACAACGCTTGGAAAAATCTTGTCAGCGTCCAAAAATAAAATTGTTGTAAAAAGTGAAAAATGACCTTAACAAGTAATTTATCCTAGAGAAGATAACCAAAAGCTGATAATTATTATAGGGCGGCAAGCACTGTCCAGTTATGCACACTTGCATAAGCAAGGTAGACATAACAGTCCTCTAGTGTCCCTTGCTAACCAAAATTCTTAACAACCAAGTTACCTTATAAAATCCTTGTTACTCCCAGGTAAATCCCATATCAAAATCATTCCCAAGTCTCCCAACAGACCACAACCAATTCTAGGCCAAAAATGTCTTGGCAGCATGCAAAGTTGATATACTATGCATGCTACAGTGCCTCATGGTTTAGTAAAACTAACCCATACTCACCTGTGGACACAATCTAGAATTGTGATAAGAGTATCATATGGATACCCAAACATCCTAAAGGTTCCTAAAACCTCCCCTTAAACTATGATACAAAAAAGTTTGCTAAAATCATGCATGAACATAAAAAAATTTATGTCAAGATAGGAATGAAACATTCCAACCATCATCCATAAATAAAAACTTGTCCAAATGCTTTTCCATTGATCCATAAGCAACTCTGTATCCAATGGTATTCTGCTAACACCATCTGCACATTTAGATTGAAAACCACAAAACTAACATTGTTGCTGACAACGCCCCGATAACACATAACAGTGTTGAAGGAATATTTGTCAGCGTTAGACAATTATATTGCTGACAACGTTGCAAAAACACTTATCAGTGTTCAAACAACCTTTGTCAGTGTTAGAAAAATATAGTGGAAAATCTAAATCATCAATAAGACCAATAATAATAATGCATCATCCTGTACATACTTTTACAAAAAGAATCCAAAACACATATTAAGAGAGATTGACCATTCCAATACTTGTTACCAAGTATTGAAATCTTCCAGTATCAAAAGGTTTAGTTAATAAATCTGACACATTTTCCTCAGTGTCAACCCTATCTGGTTGTATTAAACCTTTCTCAAAGCAATCTCTTATAAAATGGTGTCTAATTTCTATGTGTTTAGTTTTAGAATGATGTACAGGATTCTTAATGATGCATAAAGTACTATTATTGTCAACAAATATCTTAGTATGCATAAAATTATACCCATAGTCCAACAGCTGGTTCTGAATCCACAACACTTGACCACAACATGCTGCTGCAGCCACATACTCTGCTTCAGTTGTAGAGTTAGCCACCACTGTTTGTTTCTTGCATTGCCAAGATATTAATCTGCTCCCAAGAAACTGACATCCACCAGTTGTGGATTTCCTATCAAACTTATCACCTCCATAATCACTATCTGAATATGCAATCAGCTCCAATGGTGAATCCTTTGGGTACCACAAACCAAGACTGGGAAAGCATCTTAGGTACCTAAAGATCCTCTTTACAACATAAAGGTGACATTCTTTGGGAGTCACTTGATGGCGTGCACAAGCACACACAACAAACATGATATCAGGTCTGGAAGCAGTAAGATACATCAAGGATCCAATCATGGATCTATAATGCCTGACATCAACATCTTTCCCATCTCCAATCTTTCCCCAAGGGTGTTCTCTATCCATAGGAGTAGTAGCCCTCTTTTCATGTGGAGAAAAGCCAAACTTCTTCAAGATTTCAGCAACATATTTGTCCTGGGAGATGAAGATATCATCTTCTTTCTGTTGAACTTGTAAACCAAGAAAGAAGTTCATCTCCCCCATAGCACTCATCTTGAATTTGTCTGTCATAAGCTTGGAGAAATCCTCACTCATCTTTGGATCAGTAGACCCAAAAATGATATCATCAACATAGACCTGTACAAGCAACACATCTTTGCCTTTCTTCTTTGTAAATAGTGTCTGATCTATGGTGCCCCTCTTGAATCCATTGTCCACCAAATAGGTAGACAGAGTACCATACCATGCTCTAGGGGCTTGATGAAGGCCATACATAGCCTTTTTGACTCTATACACTTTATCTGGATGCTCTGGATCCTCAAAACCAGGAGGTTGCATGACATAAACTTCCTCAACAATGGTGCCATACAAGAATGCACTTTTGACATCCATTTGATAGACTGTGAAGCCCATGCATGAAGCATAGGCTAGAAAAATTCTAATAGCTTCAATCCTTGCAACTGGTGCAAAGACCTCCTCATAGTCTATCCCCTCCTCTTGTGTATAACCTTGAGCCACTAACCTTACCTTGTTTCTGACCACAATACCTCTTTCATCTCTTTTGTTCCTGAGAACCCATCTTGTCCCTATAGGTCAAAATATCTAGGACAATCAACCAGCTCCCAAACATCCTGAATTGCAAATTGGTGAAGCTCATCTTGCATTGCTTCCACCCAACTTGGTTCTTTGAGAGCATCAAACATCTTCTTGGGTTCTTCTTGTGACAGAAAACATGCAAACAAACATGCTTGCACAAGAGGGGTATCAACCTTCTTGTGTATATTGGCAATAAATCCACCAAGTCCTTGATGAGATCTTCTTGTCTGAACTGGAGTCATAACATCACCAATGATCTGAGATGTGGGGTGATTCTTCATGGTGGAGGTGAGAACCCCTCCTTCAAAAAGTCTGGTGTCCTCAACCTCATGCTCCATGTTGCCAATATCTTCTTCATCAGACTCTCTTTGAGCAACAGGAATCTCTTTATGAACATTGGAAGGTCCACCTTGTTCAAAACTGGAAGAGAAAAGATGCCCATAAGTGTTGTCAATGTTTGAATCTTGGTTGTCAGCGTCTGGGCTGACAACGCTTGAAATGTTGTTGTCAACGTCCGAATTGGTCTTGTCAGCGCTAGATTTGCCTTTGTCAGCGCCTGAAGAACCATGCATGTTTGTATCTGGTGGTATTTGGAGACCACCATTATCTTGTCCAGCAGTAGCAACAGCAGCAAAAGCATCAGTCCAAATGGGAATTATGATATATTCAAATGTAGGAGATGCCTTTTCTGCTTGTGATCCAACCCTCTCATTAACCTGAGTACCTGAAACATCAACAACTTGTTCCTCCACAACATTTGAAGTTACCTTCACAATGTCTGGATTAGTAACAGGCATATAATTTAAAGTTCTAGATAAGGGTTCCAAATCAAACAACCAATTAGGACCACTTTCAGGATCACTAGGTTTATTCTCTAAGAACCTAACATGTACTCTCTCAACAATACGTTTGTCCTCTTTAAGATAAACCCTATAACCCTTACTCTGGACTGAATACCCCATGAAGTAACCTTCATCACCTTTTTCACTAAATTTCCCTAAGGCATCACTAGTGTCCAATAATACTACATGACATCCAAAAGGTCTAAGAAAACCAATATTAGGTTTTCTTCCCCAAAGTAACTCATAAGGTGTTTTGTTCTGAATTTTGTTAACCAATGCTCTATTTTGCACATAGCATGCTGTATTAACAGCCTCAGCCCAAAAGGCTATAGGAAAGTGAGCATCAGCCAACATTGTTCTGGCTGCTTCAATTAGGGTTCTGTTTTTCCTTTCAACAACCCCATTTTGTTGTGGGGTTCTATCAATACTGAATTGCCTAGTAATTCCTTTCCTGGCACAAAAATCATCTAGGTTTTTGTTCCTAAATTCTCCACCATTATCACTCCTAAGCATTTTAACCTCATGTCCAGACCTTTTCTCTATTTGAGTGATAAATTCAATAAGAACATCAGCTGTGTCACTCTTCATAGCTAGAAAGAATGTCCAAGTAAACCTAGAAAAGTCATCAGTTACAACAAAACAATATGACTTGCCATTCAAACTCTCTATATTTGTTGGACCAAAGAGGTCTATGTGAAGCATATGAAGAGGTCTGGAACTAGTATGCACCTGCTTGGACTTGAATGAGACCTTGTGCTGCTTGCCTTTAAGACATGCAACACAAGAGTGGTCATTGTGGAAGGCCTTCTCAGGCAAACCATCAACTAAACCAAGCCTCACACGTCTATTTATATTTTTAAAATTTATGTTCCCTAGTCTCCTGTGCCACAAATTACTTTCATCTACTGAGGCCTTAGCATAAAAACAAGACATATTTGTATTCACTTTAATCCCATTTAAATTCACATTATATATGTCCTTATGCCTAGGTGTTCTATACTCAATATACTTCTCATCAGGGATCTTAAAATCCTTGCTTAACACCAAACACTCAGTATCAGTGAAGAGAACCTTATTTTTGTTATCACAAACTTGTGATACACTAAACAGATTATAATCCAGTTCTTTTACCAGGAAGACGTTCTCAAAACGTAGATTATTGGTGAGAAGGGTTCCTTTGCCTGTAATGGTTCCATAGCCCCCTCCAAAGTATACCTTATCACCATCTTTAATAGGAGTGAAGTTCGTCAGATAGTCTTCCTTCCCTGTCATGTGCCTTGAGCATCCACTATCCCAATATCCATAGTCATTGATCTGTCTTTGAATGCCCTGCACATAAAGAAAACAAATTAGTTTTCTTTGGGAACCCAAGTCTCAGAAGACTTGGATTCGTCTGGTTGTTCAATAAGAACAGACTTAGTTCTCACAACAACCCCATTCTCATCCTTTTTAGGATGAAATACCCAGTTAACCCCAATTGGTTTTATAATGACCTTTGAAATGTAATTAAATCTATTGCAAGTCATTGAAATTCCCTTATTATTAGGGTTTTGATCTTTCTTGGGTCTCCATGTTAAGCATGAAGAAGCTTTAGACCCCTTACCTTGTGGCTGCAAATATTTAGGTCTGGTCACGTTTCTGTCAGCGTTGGATTTTGTCCTATCAACGCTGAAATTACCCTTGTCAGCGTTGAACCTAGGGTTTGCTACAGGAACCCATTGCCTATTTGACCAGATATTTGTCATTTGAAAAGGTGTTTGTCCATGAGTGTTAGACCTTCTAGAAAAGAATGGGGCAGGTCTAATCACTTGTGGACTTTGCTGCACACAAGGTTTGGGTCTGACAGCGTTTGACTTCCTAACAACGTTGACTTTCTTCCTATCAGCGTTGAAATTGTTCCTATCAGCGCTGGCTTTGGGAGCGTTGACACACTTGTATGCCAAATGTGAAAAGCTACCACAAGTGTAACAGGCTTTCTTAGACACACTCTTAGGTCTAGAAGAGAAGAAACCTGTTCCATGATTGTTAACTTGGCTCTTGGGTGACCTATTATTCCTATACATCTCTGCATATTTAATGGTAGGTCTTCTAACAGTGTTGGAGCCTAGGTCAACAGCTTTACCAGTGACTGGATGAGTAACCTTAATGGGTGGTGATTCATTGGGACTTTCACATAGCAAACCTCCCTTAACAAATAAAGTAGGGTTAGCTTTCTTCCACTCATTTAGGTCAGTTAGTTTTTGTTGATACTCTTCCACTGGAGTGACAACTCTTGGTGGAGGAATGAATTCCTCTTCTTGGCATTCTGGTATACCAGTCTAAGCTAAATCCTTTCTAAGGACACCATAGAAGTCACTAGCTGGTGGTGGAACCAGAGAGTAATCATTCATCCCAATCCCAGTCATGTCCTTAGGATCCCTTTGTTTAGCTACACAGTCTCCTAGGGTTTGGGTGGCTCTATCAAATCTTTGAATCTTGAGGTCAACATTATCTTTATTCTTAATGGCCTTATCTAACTTAGCCTGTAGGTCTCTATTGACCTTTGTCATGATATTTCTAATATCCATTCTACCCTCTAGCTCATGTTTTAAGATATTTATCTTATCTTTTAAATCAAATTCCATTTTCTTGTATTCAGAAACGGTTTTCTCAGTTTCAGTAAGAGCTAGTTGGTAATTGGACAATTTACACCTTTCAGTGCTCATATCATCTTTTAGTTTTAACACCTCTTTGTTAAGTCTATCAGTGTTTAACCTACAACCTTTGCTACAAAAAGCATCATCATATACCTCATTATCAGATGAAGAGGAGGAGTGTGCCATGAGAGCATATTCAACATGCTCTTCTTCTTCAATGTCAGCAACCAAAGCTTTGTCCTCTTCAGCATTCTTAGCCAGATAGCTCCAATCCCATCCAGTACCATCAATTCCTTGAACTGCAACCATGGCTTTAGAATCTTGAGCTTTAACAACCTGACTTGAGGGTTTACCAGCATCAGATCTTCTAGGAGATCTGCATTCCCTCATGAAGTGTCCCATACGATGACAGTTGTAGCATTCAACTTTGGATTTATCAAATCCAGCAGTGTCTTTAGCATTGAAGGTCATCTTCTTCTTGAACCTTCTATTCCACCTATTTGCTCTTATACTAGCAAGAGCCATGTTCCACTTGATGTCCATCTCTTCTAAGTGCTCATCACTTATCTGCTCAAGGTCCTCATATGTAATCACTGAACCATTGGGCAAAGAAGCAATGTAAGCACACACAGTATCCAAATCCAAACCAGCAGGTTTAACTCTTGGGGAGTCATTCATGAATGTGTCAGCGTCTGAAAAGGAGACGTTGACAGGACTTGTTCCAGCGCTGACAAATTATGATCCAGTAACTGGATGCATAAAAGAGTCCTTCTGATTGAATTGACCTTCACTATGAGAGAAGAAGGCCATGTTGTTGGTGCTAGGTTTGCTTCCATGTGCTGAAAGAGTTTCATCTTCCAATAGTCTTAGTTTGTTGTAGATGTCATCATACGAGGAGCTCTTGTAAGTATTATTGGCAAGAATAGATCTTGCCTCAATCTTCCATGCCTCACCAAGACTTTTCAGAAAGGTAGCATTGGTGTCAACATCACCAACTTGTGTCCCCATGAAGGACAACTTGCTTGTGATGTCAAGCAATCTGCTTCTCACACTACTTAGTTTCTCATTGGGCTGAGCTTTGAAGACAACATAATCATGCAGAAGTTGCTTTTTCTTTTCTTCCTTAGTGTCTGCATTGCCACCATATGCAACTTCAAGTGCTTCCCAGAGATCCTTAGCAGACTCATAGCCTCTATATTTGTGCTGGTTTTCTTGTCACAAAGAAACTTTCAGAATATTTAGGGCTTTCATGTCAACCCTTTTCTTTGCAATATCTTCAGCACCTACAGCTCTACCATCTCCAGGTTTTTCTTTCTTATCTTCATCAGGACATCCTTCAACAGCTGATCTTTGAGTAATGGCATCCTGAATCTTTTGAGCCTTATTGAATGAGTTTCCATATTCAATAATCTCCCAGAGTGTGTAATCAAAGATCCCCAGATATTGTTCAAAGTTGAACTTCCATAAGTCAAAGTTGGTTGCATCAAGCATGGGAATCCTGATGTTTGGTAAGGGTGAAGAGGAGGTGGTTATTGCTTCAGACATGATGTTTGTAGGGTTTTGAGAAAATTAGGGTTTTGGTGTTCGTGTATCGTTCTGGTGTTCTTCAAAGATCAAAAGTTCCTCAACAAACTCTGATACCACTTGTCGATCCCAAACTTAGATCGATTAGCTTTGTGTATACGAGATTAGATCAAGTATAACACGTAGAGAAACCTTTGTTATATGCTTTGTGAATCTAAGTGTTATGCGGAATTTAACACTTAAACAAGAACACAAGATGTAAACAAAACTTTCACTTTGATTATGAATGTCGAACTTGCTTACAATGAAAGATGTTTACGAATGAAAACTTATATAAAACTTGATATTAAACATTAACCTAAAGGCCTTCTTTTATAGACTAAGAAGCCTTGTACAATAAGCTACGTATCAACTATTCTAGGTAAAGATAAACATAGAAAATACATTGTCGTTTCTATCCTTACTAGAAGTATTCTAGAATATAATAAACGTGTAGCTTATATCTTCCATCAGTGCTTGTCTTCAATCTGTCAACGCTTGACATTAACTTGTCAACGCTTGAGCTGTCAGCGCTTGCTTTGTTCCTGTCAACGCTTGATTTGTTCTTGTCAGCGTTCAAGTGATCTGGCCTTAATTTATTCCCAACACTAACAAGGTATGAGGATAAATAGATCCAAGTCCTAAAAGGAGGCGGATCGTTGTATATCGAAGTCCAAAATAAAGATTGGAGAAAAATGAAGAAGTCGTGGTCCAAAAATGAAGAATCTCTCAAAACTTCAAGTGAAGAAATTCCTATTATGAAGAGAAGGCCATTATTTCATGAACGTCTCTCAAGATTCGAAGTATGAAGTCGCTGCCAAATATCGGTCCGAGAAAGGTCTTAAATCGCGAAGCGAGTTATGCCAAGATATGAACTTTATGAGGTCCCGAGAAGCAGTTTTAAAAGATTTGGTCCTTTAGCTAACTATTGATTAAATCGTTCACTTTATTTTCGGACTAAATAACTATCGAAATAAGTCAAAAATGCATCCTCGTGATCATTCAAGACAACAATAAAATATAAGAGATACCCCTAGGAATAAGGGAGTCTAAGTGAATAATTGGCCCACATTAGTTCGTGTTAGTTTACTAACTTATAATAACAATGATCTCGTTTTTAAGCTTGGTTTGGAGAAAGTGAAAACTTGAGGATGATGATCATTCACGACATTTCCAAAACCCAAGGTATGTTTTTGATTTCTTTACTTTGAATGTTTATAATTTTCTATCTCTTTAATAAAGGCCAACGTGGATTGATTATGATGGAAAATGTAATCGTGCTTTGTAACTAATGCATTGCATGAGGACATTGCAATGGTTAAGTGTAGGGGATTTGATAGGTGTGAAAACACCCATCCTTTTTACCACTTAATTATAATAATAACCGAGCCAAAACGTGTATTTTATGTCATTTATGTCGGAATTATGCGTGGTTTGTGTTTTTGTTGTGATTTAGGACGAAAAGGTGAAAAGTGGAGAAAACACGGCATTCACGGGCTTTTATCGAAGAAAAAGACGAAAGATGAAGTCGAAAGATCAAGAGTGGAAAAAGAACGGAAGTCCAAGACCAATTCTGAAGATTTATCGAAAAAAAGTCAAAAGACGGAAGTTTACTTAAAGCCGAAGAACTCGAGTCTTATTTATGAAGAAATATCAAGACAAGTTCAAAGAAATCCCGAGACAAAGTCATTAAGTCCAAGATTAACAAAAGATTAAGAAGAAAAGGACTTGAGTGTGCAATTAAGGAAAATAGGAAAGAGGGAGGAAGCTTCCTAAGCCCCTCCCTAATCACCACTATAAATAGGCCATTAGTCTTCATTTTTCAAGTTGTTGGTGGCTTGACAAACCACTCTTCCACCATTTTCATTTCTTGTCATTTCATTTCTTTCACTTTAATTAGTTGTTATGCACTTTTAATCATTTTAATTTTCAAGTAAGTTTTCATTTTTTGTTCTTTAATCTTTACTTTTCTTGTCTTAATCTCTCATCTTCCTTTCTTGATCCTTGTTTGCTTTTGGTGCGATTTACATTTGATCCGTGTTGTTCATTCATGTTTTCGTGCCTAAAAAGTTAATCTTTTTATGTTTTGATTTCAAAGTTGTTTATTTTTAGTTTGGAAAAGTCGTTATTTGTGCTTATTGATTTAGTTTCAGTTTTGATTCGTTCTAGTTTTGGTTAAAAGCTTATTTCCATAGCTTTTTGATCTAGCTTATATTTCAGATCAAAGAACCCAATCGGAAAAGGAAACCCTTTTTCGATCGTACTTTCCGACAAAGCAAACCCCTTTTCCGATCGCCCAATCGGAAAAGGGTTTTAAACTTTCCGATTTCCCCCTTTTGTCATTATTCCGATCATAGCTTGTTTTTAGTATTCCGATTGTACTCATTTAAACCATTCCGATCAGTTTACTTTTTAGCATTCCGATTGTACTCCTTTTTCTATATTACGATTACTAGTCCTTCACATATTCCGATTTGCCCCTTTTAGTATTATTCCGATTTGGACTTTCTGTTTAACTTTCCGATTAGCTCAACTCCAGTATATTCCGATGGCGTTCCTTTCAACATTCCGATCTGGCATCTTTCCGATGGGTACATTCCGATCGGATTCCAATGGGATTCCGATCGGGTGTATTCCGATTGGGTGCTTTGTCTTGTTTTAATATTTTGTTTAAGTGTCAACTGTTCTCGTATTATTTTTAGTCTATTTTAATTTCACTTTGCATTTTTATTTAATTGTCAATTTAAGTTTTTGCTAAGTTTTAATTTTACGTCATTTCAATCCTCGTCATTTACTTTTAACGTTTTAAATATTGCACCGTTTACATTTCACTTAATTGTAGTTTTAATTACTTGTCATTTATTTTTAAGTCTTGCACATTTATTTTTCCAAAACCAAAAATATTTGTTTCACCAAGAAAAACTAATCTCACACAATTAACCGGAAATCAATTCGAGAAGATACCGAGAAAACGAACTTTCAACGAGTAAAATCTATACATTAAACGCTACTGCAGCCGATTTGGTACACCTAGATCAGAAACACTCAGTGCAGGTACTTTAGCGTATCTGGACATCTGGTAACTATGGGCAAGCATGTCTCATGTCTGGGATACTACTAATTTTGATTCACGATAGATATATTTGTGTATAGGTCAAATGCAAATAAATCAAATGATCTGACATGTAAGTGCTCTTATGAATCTAAATCATTACATTTGCATTGCCATAACTACTTACAAGAGATATCCATTTTGGTTGTTGAATGCGCATGTAGAAATGTCCAAATAGACATCAGTTACGATAAATAGGTATAGCCGTATAGTGATCGATAGAAACTCAAGTTATGATCATTATTTCTAACAGATTAAGTATGGGTGTTAAAGCCATTGGTAATGGTAAGAGTAATTACTAATGGTAATTTTAACATGAATATGTCGTAGAAAATGCACTTTTGGAAGCTGATAAAAGAGTATCATAAACTAAGTTAAGTAATTAAAGGAGTATCATAAAAGAAGTTAAGTAGTTAAACGAATAAGTATTAAATACCAACGTAGTTTCCTTTTTTTCGACTTTACTAATATGGTGACTAAAACTTTTGTTTCTTTTGGAAAAAAACTATTACATTTTTTTTAATTTTTTAAAAAAATTAGAATAATTTTTGTTTATGAAAATTTGACAAAAAATTCATAAAAAAAACCATTAGTGTTTTAGCTTTTTAAAAAATTTAGAAGAAAAAAATAAATATAAATGTTTTTTCATTAAAAATTGAAAAATTATTTATTTTCAAAATTAAAAAGAAAGATTAAAAGAACTAAACTTCTTTTCCTGAAAAAAAAAATATTCACTTTTTTAAAAAAAAAAAAAAATTTCTTTAAAATTATAAAAAAGTTAAAAAAACTAAATGTGTTTTTTTTTCAATCTTTTGTAAAAGAAAAATTGTTTCTCTAATTTTTTAAAAATGTAAAAAAAAGTAATAGTGTTTTTTAACATTTAATTTTTTTTTTAATTTCTAAAAAAATTTGAAAAATTCTATTTTTGCAGGAAAAAAAGTTTAGTTTTTTAATCTCTTTTTAAAAATTCTGAAATTTTTTTTTCATTTTTTATAAAAAAGATTAATTGATTTTTTATTTTTTTCTTCGAAATTTTTAAAAAAGCTAAAAAACTATTCCTTCTGAAAAATTTTTTCATTTTTTCATAAAAAGAAATTTTCTTTGAATTTTTTTACAAGGTTAAAAAAAGTAACATTTTTTCCGAAAAAAGTAATTTTTCAACTTTTTCTAAAAATATATTTTTTATTCTCGACAAGTTATTTTTCTTAAAAAAAATTTTTTTATTAATTTTTACATTTGGAATAACTTTGTAATTATTTATTAATGGACTAACTTTAAATTGCATTGTAAGTATTTAACCGGTTATAGCAGGTTATATTATGTCATATTTGTAATAATATTTGGTAATCAGCAGGTTTCATCGATAATATTAGTATTTTAGTTACCATATTAGTAATGTCGGAAAAAAAATCACATTAATATTTAATAGCTTTAACTCCTTTATGCCATATATGATTGACCAAAACATAAATGATCAATAAAGGTTCATTTTAATGGCTTTAAGTCATTTTGATAACGCTAAATGGCAAACTAGGCTTTTGTTGTTGGATCTTCGTATCTTTTTTTCTTTCTAATTTGGATTTTAATTTAAATCACGTCATAAAGGGGAGTGCACTTTGCCAAGTACATCTAATATAGTATCTACTAACTTAGTGCATACCAAGTCCCTCAACTCATCATACTTAATTTTATTTTTTCTTGATAAATACTCATGTTGGAGCTCACATTGTAGTAACTGAGTCTAATTTGGGTTCGCTTTCCAAGACTAAATACCGCATGTATGTTAGTGTTCTATTAAATTTTATTTAGGACATTCGGATTATCCTTTTCTCCCTCATGATAATTTGTTCCACCTTTTGGGTTGAATCAGGTTGTTGCGGGTGATGTTAGGATATACATTCGATTTTTTTTAAAAATATGCAACATTTAAATATGTATTTGGGGATATAAGGATATGTATTATATTATCACGATATTGATGAACTTTTATTATGTTATTTTCGTTTATATAAAAGCTAAATGGTATGTATCTAGACTCAAACTTTATTTTGTCGTCTTATATAATTTTAACTTCAATACTTACTAAAAGATACAAAATGGATAATTTTGCGAGTTTAATATTTTAGTTTGGGTATATTTGTTATTTTAGATGTGTTCACATCTAATTCAAATGGTAAAGAGCGAGAAGATTTTGAAGAAGTGCACCAGAAACAAAAGGTGATAAAGTCGAGTATCACATCATAGATTCTCTATTCCTTTAGGACTGTAAGTGCACCAGAAACAAAAGGTAATAAAGTCGAGTATCACTTCATAGATTCTCTATTCCTTTAGGACTGTTCACAACCTATAATATATGTTAAAACTATGAAACTGAACATGTCAAAAGTACATTTTTTTTGTAAAATAGGATGGAGATGGATTACACACTATTCATATGGCACAAGAAGTAAGTATTGTCTCATGTCTACGCTTTAGCCCTAAGTATGGGTATATGACTTATTAAACTTGAACAAAACACGTCCATTCTACCCACAACGAAAGATTCACATGGAATAGAACAAATCACATCCGTTGGGTCGGTTAAGGCATAAAAGTATAAAAATTAGTTTCCTTTAAGTATTCTTTTAACAAAAAGGTGTCCCATTACAAACACCTATAATTAATACACAAACGTAGTTTTTAAAAAGATTTACGAAACGACCCCGCCCGTTGGGCGGGGTATGACGCTAGTATATATATATATATATATATATATATATATATACATATATATATATATATATATATATATATTAAGGAAATATTTTCTGAGCTTATGGAATTAAGAAGTATAGCACAATCGATTGAAGTAGAGTTGTGAGAAGGTTAACCGGGATAACGATGAATATCATAGGATATGATAAATAAAGGTGGAAAGTATTAAATTGGAATATTGTTGAACATTTAGTAATGATTTCATGGAGTAATCAGTGGAATTTCTATTTGAAAAATTTTATTGGTCAATGATGAGAAGGTATGTAGTAGGAAACTACAATAAATCAAATTTTCTATACGCTTTACTAGTAGTAGTTGGAAAAGAATGAGAAGATGAGTTAGTACTTGAGGATACGATGTGATTGTTCTGCGGAATCGTAGAGTTCACTGTCGTCATGGGAAAAAGGAATCTTTGTGTTAGCTTAGTGATAGGAGTTATGCAATCTGATTGTATATTTTATTATATGGTATTATCAGGAAGCTGAGGACGGTAATATGTTGGCAGATGAGACAATAAAGATAATCTGATTTGACTGGAAGGGTAAGTCATCAGAGAATTAATAATGGAAGTAAGGATAGAAGCTGGATGTTTTATGAATGAGATGATTGTTGTAAGGTTGAACAAACTAAGCACCAGATTTCGGTGTCTATTATTGATTGTGAATGTTTAGTGTGATGAATAGATGATTGAAGGAAAGAAAAGTATTCTCTAACAATTGGAAAATTGTTATTAAAAGGAGGAACGGTGTGTAAAATTCTTTGGATAAGAATTTTAGTTGGAGTAATATAGATGTTTTAGAATGTGCAATCTATGGCTGAAGTGATCGTGAAAATTTGACTAGATTGAAATGATTGAGGCTTTGTCGATACCGATGAAACCGACTGAAGCTTGTCAATTCCTTTGTGTAAGCTGAGTATTATCGGAGGTTTATCAAGAGGTTTTCACTGATTGTTGAACCAAGGATAAAGCTGACAAAGAAGAACTGAATGTGTGAAATCCATTAATATATTTTTTGTTGGGGTTGTGAGATATGATTTTGTAGTTGAAGAAGTTGTTTATGAGCGCTGAGGATAGATTGAAGTTATGTGCCTGTATAATTAGTATTGGAGGAATCTGAAGGAATTATAGAGTTGTGATGATGATATTTGGATAATATCAAGTGGAAAGGAAAGCAATAGTAGTGTGTTGACTTGAATAAAGAAGTGTAACGGGGTTTATATGATCATGAGATTGGACATTGTGGTATTTGTTTTGGGATTGAAAAGTATTACTTGTATGGAATCAAGTATGAATAAAATAAGAATAAGAAGGACTTGTGTATAAATGCCATTCGGGGATTTTAAAGGAAGAAGAATTAAGGATTACTTAATGATGACTGAGAAATAATAATCGGTAAATTTTAGATGGGATATATTATGGTTCTGTATTATGAAGTATGTTTCAGATTGTGAAGGATAAGTGTGGTACTGTCACTCTCAACCAGTGAGTATTTAGTAAGGAGAAGAAGGAAAAAGAGCTTATAAAGTTCTGAAGTAATTGAGAATTGACTCTTGAGTCTTGAGTCTTGAGATAATTGGAATATTGGTAACAACAAGCAGAATGGATGGAATAGAAAGAAAGTTAGAATCAAGGTAATAAAATAATGGAAAAAGGAATATCAAAGAAAGAAGAAAAACAGACTATTGTAAATTTTGAAATAGAATGGTAATAGAAATGAGAAAGTAGAAATGTATGTTTTTGTACCACAAAAACAAAAACGGTTATTGTGATTATTTAATTTTTCTCCTATTAAGTCAGAGAGTGTGTTAAGAATGCAAGGACCAGTGGTGAATGAATTGTTCAGATCAAAAAGAAAATTTCATTATTCTTAGAGTGCTGAGAGTGTCGCATGTAGTATTGAAGGGATTTTACAAATTGAAGTATTGATACAGAATGGTTGGAATAAAATGTATTACGATATCAGGAAGCGATTTGACTATTATATATTTCAGATTTGAATAGATGAGGCTAACGGAGTTATTTAAACAGTAATATGATATGATGAATATGTAATAATGTACTATGGAAGGTACAGTAATTCAGTGTAGAGATTGTTTGATCGAATGAAAGTGGACGATGAGTATGGAAAGTATTTAAGTGACTGGTTAGATTTATGGATAATCTCATTGTATTTAGTTTGAGTGTAACCTCAGGACATAGAGGCAGAGTAATTTTTTTTGAATACTAGAAATCGCTGTGATAAAGTATGAGTATTGGATAAGGTTTAAACACATTATATGTGAACCAGAGATTGAGGTTGACTTTTGGATATTAGAGATTTCTACAGAAAGCGTGAAGAATTGAGTTAAGAAGGAATATTGCGTATTTTCAGAAAGCAATGGACAGAGTGAAAGGATGAATTGAACGATGGTAATTGAAATTGGTATAATAGAAACTTGGGATGATGATATCTTAATATTTTACTATGAGGACTAATGGAAATTAGTGAAGATGGAATCCTTATGCGATGATAATCGTCATATCAGTAGTTAAGAGGTCTAATTTGAGAACATACATAGTTGTGGTATATATATGTTGTCAGAGAGTTGTGGTATATGTATGTTGTCTGAATTGTGGGGTATGTTGTCAGAGTATTGGGGCAGGAATGAAACTGAGGAAGTAATGCAGAAGAAGTATGAATGATGAAGGAATATTAGCATAATAGAAGGTGAAACTGAAAGTTGAAGTGTAATAATAATAGTGGATATGGTGATATCATAAGAGTTGGAGTTGGACTGGTGTGAAAGACGTGAGTATCTCTTGAGGATAAGAGGTCACATTGACTCTAGAAGGGAGGAAGTACGAATGTGAGGCGGGTTGAGCGCCGGGACGTCGCTCTCTTTTAGGAGGGTAGGATGTAACAACCCAAAACCGTGGTTATTATTTAATTATATTTTTAACTATATTTTTGAAATTTTTGACGAGGTTGATTATTATGACGATTGGTAATTTGATTTGGATGATGATTGAAATTTTATTTTTACGTTTTGACGAGTTGCGAGGATTATTAGTGATGACGATATTGACGGATGCCCGAGAAATTTTACATTTTATTTTAAACATGTCGATGTTTAATATTTTGACTTTTTTATTTTAATGTCGTATTAAGTCGTGTCGGGACTATATAATATCATATTTTGTGTGCGTTTTAAGTTTTGAGAAGCATTTTTATGAAACCCGAGACCCGTAAAAATTTTCAAAAGTGACTAATAGTCATTTCCCGCTTTTTAACAAAGTATTTGCACTTTGGTCCAAAAGAATCACAATTGGCAAAAACTACCCTAAACTTTTACCATATAAAAGGAAAATTCTTACACAAAAACACATACAAACACATTCCACCACAAAAACTTTCTCTCCCCTCCCTCTCTCCTTTTCTTCCCGTCACCTCCACACAACCATACAACCCCAAAAATTTTGATTTCTTGTTTGAATCAATTAAAGCAATATCTTAAGTAGGGCTCTTAGGTAGCAATAGAAATGACTCTGACAACCTATCTCAATCTTTACCTCTCCTGGATCAAGAAAGACCTCTTCTTCTAATTAAAATGTTTGATCTCTGGGGAGTGCCAATCTATCAGTTTCTTTTCTTTCAAGTGAAGCAAGGCTACAACCTTCGACTTTGGTTGTTTGGCCCGCTTCTGCAACACCTCTCTCGCCAAACGATGCGTAGGGAGAGCCTTCCAAGTTGGATCAAAAGACACCTTTCGAAGCACTTTCTAGTGTGCGCTTTCGTTTTCGAATGTCTCGTTCAGCGTCACGAGTCTACAAGACTTTCTCATTTCAGTGCTCGCCCTTTGAATCTTCAGTAGGGGCCTTTAGTCTTTTGATTAGAGTAGGGGTCGCGAGAGAGCAGAGCGCTCCATTTTTGAGGTTGATTCCCCCAGATCAAATGACAAGGAGCCAAAAGCAAAGATGGCAGCGGAGGAATCTGATGGCTAGGCGAATGGGGGGTTGAATCTCCGAGTCAACAGGGTTGGTTGGAAAGCCTAAGAAGAGCCGTGATAAAGAACAGTCTCGGAATAATCAAAGACCCATTCCTAGTTTTTGATTCTCTATCCATTGGTATGAAATTTAGCCACATGCATCAACATTTTTATAAAACCCATTTTTGAATGAAATTCTTGATGTTTGATCTTAAATTCTTGTTATATGTAGGTGTTTATGTTCATATGTATATGTTTTATTGATTGCATGTTATTATTTTTGAGTTGGGTTTTTATGATTTGATCATCTAGGATGATTTAGAATGTTATGATATGAACTAGTAATGTATGAATGCTTATAGTGGTAAAAATGAGGTTAAAATGTGATGAAAAATTGATTTTGGGTGATATTTAAAAATATATTTTATAGCAGATTATTAAATTTAATTTCCTGAAAATATGAGTTTGAGTTTGAGATGAACTAGTTAGATATTGTTGTAGAGGATGTTTTTACCTTCGTTTTGGTATAAGGTAGGACGTGTAGCTCCAAACGAGCGAAAAGTTATGTTTGTTTGATTATTTCGTGTACGGGGAGACGAGTATCGACACAATATATAATTGTTGTCGATATTTGGATCGAATCTCGGGGACTATAAAATGGATTTTGAGAAGTGTCATGGACTGATTTTTAAGGTTAAGTATGAGGATGTCGAGTTATTTTCAAAGTTGAGTGTCGGTTTCATAAACGGAGAAAAATAAAATGTGTTAAAAGACTATAAGTATTGTTGACGTAAAACTGTCTGGTTTTTATAGTTCAAAGATGAGTCGGGTTGGGAACTTTAAATGTGAAATCTTTTGATGAGTTTTTAACAAGGCTTTCTATATATAGTAAGTGAAGTTACTGATTAGTATCATATAAATTTGACGTGTTTAAGTGGGGTAAATGAGCTTGTACATTTGGTGTGTACCGGTAGATTTTTATCGACGGAGTTAACTAATAGTAAAAATATAAAATGAAATAAAAAAAGGGGCACTTGTATTATTTTTATTTTGGATTGGTTTTGATTTTATGATTTTGAATTTGATATTACTAAGTATGGATTTTACTCGAGTTATTATTTATGAACGCGCCTTATTTGATAGGTAATACTCTGCTTTTGGCTAAGTATAAAATATTGTTGTCCCAAGTCTTTTCGAATTGATTACCGGTTAAGAGTGCGACTCAATCGTCTTTTGGTGAACAAGAGAATGGTTTGGTTTTATTTATCTAATTTTAACTAATAGCAAATAAGTAAGTGTCGTCGAGTAAAGTAGAAGTTTTAAAGATTAAACTAAATAACGACTTTCAAAAATAAATGACGGGAAATTAAACTAATTAAACGTAAAAATGAAAACTTTAAAATTAAACACTTTTAAAAAGAAACTAAGAAAGGACTAGTTAAAATAAAGTGTACGAAAAATAAAATAAAGAAATGAAAACGAAACTTAAAGAAATTGGCGAGAAAAATAAGTTTAAAAATTAAATTAGATAAAAACTTAATAATTTCGCAATTATAGAAAAGTTTCAATAATTTCGCAATAAGAGAAACAATTCCGCAATTCCTAAAAAACAATTTCGCAATACAGAACCATGATTTCGCAATTCCAATTAAATTCAAATTCGCAATGCTAAAAAACAAAAGAATTCGCAACTTCAGGACAAGATTTCGCAATTCTTAGGAGTTCAATTTCGCAATACTAGAAAAAACAAAGAATTCGCAACTTCAGGACAAGATTTCGCAATTACTTAAGAAGTTCAATTTCGCAATCAGAAGAAAGAACAAATTCGCAATCAGAAGGATGATTCAATTTCGCAACTTTAACCAAGTTCAATTTTGCAATTCTTTTAAGAATTGCAAAATCGAATCAGATGTTCCTAAAAAATAGGATCTCGGACAAAGACGATTTTAGGCAACTTTTTGACAACTTTTCAAGGACAATAAGCCAAGAAAAACTCCAATAAGCTACCAATAAGCTAGGGAGAAGATCAAAACTTATAAAAACATTAACTTTAAGCCACGAAACATAAAAAAGACATGAACTTTATGCAAAAACTTAATAAAAAGATGATGAAAACAAGATTGCGATTAACAATAAAGATTAATAAGATGAAGTCTAAGACAAGATGAAGATTAATAAGATTAAGAAAAGATTAATAAGATAAAAACAAGAAAGATAAAAGATGAAGTTTTCTAGTGAGAGAAAGTTAAGCTTTCTCTCTCTAGAATTTAAACTACAAAAATGAAAGAAAAATAAAGACTAACTCCCTCCTAATGTGTATTAGGAGGGTATTTATAGGGAAGGTGGAAGGAGTGCATGTGTTGCATCTTCTTTCTTTCTTTCTTCACGTCTTCTCGACTCGACTTTAATTCTTCGTCTTTTCTCGATGTCGTCTCGGGATTTGAACTTGTCTTTTAATTTTCTTCTTCTATTAGACTTAAGTTCTTTGACTTCATTAAACTTCCGTGTTTATACTTTTTCTTCGATAAATCTTCAGAATAGGTCTTGGACTTCCGTTCTTTTTGTACTCTTGATCTTTTGACTTCGTCTTTTCCCATTTTCTTCGATAAAAGCCCGTGAAAGCCCATGTTTTCTTATTGTTTCACATTTTGGTCCTAAAACACAATAAAAACACAAACCACGCATAATTCCGACTTTTACGACATAAATTACACGTTTTGGTCTTGTTATTATAGGAAATAAGTGGTAAAAGGATAAGTGTTTTCACACTTATTAAATCCCCTACGCTTGACCATTGCAATGCCCTCATGCAATGCATTAATTAAAGCACGGTTTACATTTTCCATCATAAATAACCCACCTTGGCCTTTATTAAGTACTAAACATAAAAAGGTAAAAACAAGTAAAGAAATTAAAAACTTACATTGGGTTTTGGCAGTCATGAACGTTTATCATCCTCAAGTTTCACGTTCCCCATACAAAGCTTAAAAATGAGATCATTGTTATTATAAGTTAGCAAACTAACACGAACTCATGTGGGCCAATTATTTACTTAGACTCCCTTATTCCTAGGTGTATCTCTTATATTTTATTTTTGTCTTGAATGATCACGAGGATGCATTGTTTGACTTATTTCGATAGTTATTTAGGCCGAAAATAAAGTGAACGATTTAATCAATAGTTAGCTAAAGGACCAAATCTTTTAAAACTGCTTCTCGGGACCTCATAAAGTTCATATCTTGGCATAACTCGCTTCACGATTTGAGACCTTTCTCGGACCGATATTTGGCAGCGACTTCATACTTCGAATCTTGAGAGACGTTCAGGAAATAATGGCCTTCTCTTCATAATAGGAATTTCTTCACTTGAAGTTTTGAGAGATTCTTCATCTTTGGACCACGACTTCTTCATTTTTTCTCCAATCTTTATTTTGGACTTTGATATACAACGATCCGCCTCCTTTTAGGACTTGGATATATTTATCCTCATACCTTGTTAGGGTCTTTTTGGATAGACTTCTCCATGATCTTTAGGGGAGTATTTGCTTTTCGTCGTGTGTCTCGATCCTTCATATTGATTTTCGATAAATGATTCTTCACATCACTTTTGGATCTTTAGCAACAAAATGTAGCCCTCATGCCTTGTTAGTGCCTTTTCGGACTCGCCAATCTTCGCATCCCGCTTCAATAAGTTATGCCTTGGCTATGAACTCTAATCCATACCGAGCAACTTTTAAACGATCTGGGCTAGAAGCTAAGTAACCTTTTAAATCGTACAACCTTATTTATTGTAGATAAATTTATTAACAAGCGAAGGGAGAATAGGCTTATAATTAACTCACATAAATTCATGAAAGAATACCGAACATATTATTGACTCTATCATCTCTCGTTCTCCACAATTTAAAATCTCAAGGAATGAGACTCGTGGATGCTTAGCCAATTAAGTCAAAGTTTTGGGTTTTCGAGTCGCCTATAGGATCTTGCAAATTCTTGGACTTTTTCAAGTATAGAAATCGCATTTTAAAGTTCCCTTGATAAACAACTCTCTAGGATCAATTATAGGAACTTGCGAAAAGTTATTGTTCTTAACCCGTGAGAGTTAAGACTTTCGTGTTTATAGCTCCCTATATAAAAGCCTAGCAAAACTTGACTTAAACACGTTAAGGATACTAGCTAGAGTAAACTTGGATAAGTAGACTCGGGTTGAGTCAAATTGTTCACGACTAAGAAAAATCTAAAACCACTTTATTGAAGATTTATTCTAGCAATGGAAAGAAAATAATCATAACAAAGGCAAATACAACTATACAACTAGGCCAAAATAGATTAAAAATTTTGAAAAATGTCGAAAAATCAAATTTTCCGGTTAAAATGAGGGCAAATTCATGGAAAAGACCACTTACTTCGATAGAAGTCCCCCCTACACTTGAGATAAACATTGTCCTCAATGTTTAAGCATGTGGGAGTAAACTCCCCTACACTTATGACATTGTGCACTTTGTTTAAATCTTGCTAAGGAAAGGACAACTAAAGTGAATTCAACGTGAACATATAATATATGAAATATTTGAAGCACAAGAGTTTAGGAGAGAACCAGGAAGATAGGAACACGGTATCACGGTTTGTCAAAAGTCATCAAGGTGGATCTTGGAAGTTTTAATCCCTGCACAGCACAAGAAACAAGACAACAAACACATACGGGGCTCCCCCTTACACTTATTATGAAAGCAGTAAATGATAGATCACGGGTTGCCTCCCGAGAAGCGCTTGTTTTTGTTCACCGAGTCACGAGCCTGACTCGACCCAAAGTTAGTTCATGGAAACGTGGTGAGGGATGGAATCATCTCATGAGAGATGTCCTCACCAAAGTACAGCTTTAGACGTTGGCCATTCACCTTGAAGTTGGACCCATTTGGCTGAGAAAGCTCAATGGTCCCATATGGAAAGACTTTGGCGACGGTGAATGGACCAGACCAGCGACTCTTCAACTTGCCAGAGAAGATCTTCAACCGAGAGTTAAAAAGTAAAACTTGATCACCAACGTGGAACTCTCGGTTCTTGATTTTTGCGTCATGAATGATCTTGGTCTTCTCCTTGTAGATCAGCGAGTTCTCATAAGCTTCATTCCTTAGTTCGTTGAGCTCGTTGAGTTGAATCTTGCGATGATCACCGGCTTTGTTGATGTCGAAGTTAGCCCACTTCAAGGCCCAGTGCGCCTTATGTTCCAGCTCGATTGGAAGGTGGCATGCTTTTCCGTACACAAGACGATAAGGTGTAAAACCGATCGGGGTCTTGTAAGCAGTACGGAAAGCCCACAGAGCATCATCTAACTTATCGGCCCACGCGGCGCGATGCTCTTCCACAGTACGCTCCAAAATTCGCTTCAATCCATGGTTGGATATCTCGGCTTGCCCATTGGTTTGGGGATGATAGGCGGTGGAAAGACGGTGATTGACACCATACTTAGCCATGACTCTTGCAAATTGATCGTTGCAAAAATGAGTCCCGCGACCACTGATGATAGCACGAGGAACGCCAAATCGAGCGAAAAGCTGCTTCAAAAAGTTCACAACCACCGCTCGCATCTTTTGTAGGGAGAGCCTTGGCTTCAACCCATTTAGAAACATAGTCGACGGCGACGAGGATGTACTTGTTCCCTTTGGAGGATGGAAATGGCCCCATAAAGTCGATGCCCCATACATCAAAGATTTCACATTCCTGTATGAAATTATGAGGCATCTCATCCTTATGTGTGATCTTGCCTTGGCGTTGGCAAGCATCACAATGCTTAACCATTTCGTGGGCGTCATGATAAATGGTGGGCCAGTAGAATCCAGAATCAAACACTTTCTTAGCGGTGTAGTTGGGACCAAAGTGACCACCGGTGGGTCCTTTGTGGCAAGCTTCAAGAATTTGCAAAGCTGCCGGTCCGTCTACACATCGACGAATGATCAGATCAGCACATTGTTTGAATAGAAAAGGGTCATCCCAAAAGTAAGTCTTAACATCATTCAAGAACTTCTTCTTTTGTTGGGATGTTAACCCTTTGATGAGAACACCACCCGCTAAGTAGTTTGCAATATCGGCAAACCACGGGGTGTCATCCAGATTGAGATTTATTGACATTAAGGTCCCAAGGGGGAAAGAGTCATTGATCTCTTTGTTCGGATGATCCCCTTGATATGGATCCTCAAGTCGACTCAGATGATCCGCGGCCAGGTTTTCAGCACCCTTCTTGTCGCGAATTTCAATGTTGAATTCTTGAAGGAGTAAAACCCAGCGAAGAAGTCTTGGCTTGGAGTCGTTCTTAGTCATCAAGTACTTCAACGCGGAATGGTCCGTGTAAACGATGGTGGTGGATAAAACAAGATAGGGGCGAAATTTCTCAAAAGCATAGACAACAGCTAAAAGCTCTTTTTCGGTTGTCGTATATTGCAATTGAGCCCCCGTCATTGTTTTGCTAGCATAGTGGATTGGTTGGAAGTGTTTATTCACTCTTTGACCCAAAACCACTCCAATAGCAAAGTCGCTAGCATCGCACATCAATTCAAAAGGCAGCTCCCAATTAGGGGTAACCAAGACCGGTGCCTTAGTTAGCTTATCCTTAAGAAGATTGAAGGCTTCGAGACACTCTTTCGAAAAGATAAAAGGAGTATCTTTTTCCAAGAGGTGGGTCATCGGACGAGCGATTTTAGAGAAATCCTGAATGAATCGACGATAGAAGCCCGCATGACCTAGAAAACATCTCACACCCTTCACGGTTGAAGGTGGAGGTAATTTGGCTATGACATCTACTTTAGCACGGTCGACTTCAAGACCGGCTTTAGAGATTTT
The DNA here is from genome assembly GCA_025667525.1 of Glebionis coronaria. Classification (NCBI taxonomy): domain Eukaryota; kingdom Viridiplantae; phylum Streptophyta; class Magnoliopsida; order Asterales; family Asteraceae; genus Glebionis; species Glebionis coronaria. Next base: position 342,233,466 of record CM046875.1, on the reverse strand, counting down.
GTGTCCTAGCACAATGCCTTCTTTTACCATAAAATGGCATTTTTCCCAATTCAGAACAAGGCGAGTGTCTTCGCACCGCTTAAGCATACGTTCCAAATTGGCAAGGCAAGAAGAGAAGGAATCCCCGAAGACCGAGAAATCATCCATGAAGACTTCCATGGTTTGCTCAACCACGTCATGGAAGATAGCCAACATGCACCTTTGGAAAGTCCCGGGGGCATTGCATAAGCCAAAAGGCATTCTTTTGTAAGAAAATGTGCCATAGGGACAAGTGAATGTTGTCTTCTCTTGATCTTGGGGATCGATGGGTATTTGGAAATAACCTGAGAAACCATCAAGAAAGCAGTAATATTCATTACCCGCTAAACGTTCAAGCATTTGGTCCATAAAAGGTAGAGGGAAATGATCCTTTCTCGTGGCATCATTGAGTTTGCGGTAGTCTATACAAACTCTCCACCCAGTAACGAGACGGGTAGGAATTAACTCGTTGTTTGCATTGGGCACAACGGTGATTCCGCCTTTCTTAGGCACACAATGGACTGGACTAACCCATGGTGAATCCGAAATAGGGTAAATCATACCCGCATCAAGAAGTTTGATAACCTCTTTTTTGATGACTTCATGGATTTTAGGATTCACCCTTCGTTGGCTTTGAATTGTGGGCTTAAAGTCGTCCTCCATGAGAATTTTATGTGTGCAGAAGTGAGGATCAATTCCACGGATGTCGGAGATTTTCCAAGCGATGGCTCTTTTATGCTTCTTCAACACGGCGATAAGTCGGGCTTTTTCTTCTTCTTGTAGGTCCTTTGCGATGATGACCGGTAACTTCTCATTGTCTTCCAGGAAAACGTACTCAAGATGAGGAGGTAGGTCCTTAAGCTCGAGAGTGGGAGGTTCCTCAATAGATGGTGAAACTAACGATGGATCATCATTAGTCACCTCTTTAGGAGAAGGAGAAGAAAACGGGTCCTCATTGAGAAGTCTCTCAATAGTACGAATGTCTTCATCCCAATTGGTGGACGAATTATCATAGTTAATATCGAGATGACCCAAGCTAGCTTCGAAATCATCCAAGTCACTTTCTCCAAAAGGAGTCAATGCCGGAGTAATTGAGGCAACGGTTTTAACATTTGGTAGAGAAGAGAGAGTACTTTTGCAAGAATCATGAAAATGTTCTTCACAAGCCTCATCGAGAACATCAATAGCATTAACACTCTCATATGAATAAGGTTGCTTAGAAAGCTTACCCATGTTGAAGACAATTTTATCGTCACCAACTCTCATGATTATTTCGCCCGCGGCTACATCAATGAGAGTGCGACCGGTCCTCAGGAATGGACGTCCAACGATTAATGGAACACGAGGATCCATCTCGTAGTCAACGACAACAAAATCCGCCGGGAAGGTGAATTTGTCGACGCCAACAAAGACATCGTCGGCTATCCCCACTGGATAAGCAACCGTACGGTTGGCTAATTCCAAGGTCATTTTGGTGGGGACTAGCTCGGGGAGAGATAATTGATTCCAAACGCTTAAAGGCATTAAGTTTATACTGGCACCTAGATCGGCTAGGGCCATGCAATTCTCTACTCCCGGGAAGTTGCAAGGAATCAAGAAGCGACCCGGATCACCAAGTTTGGTGGGCAATTTCCTTAAGAGCACTGCGGAGCAGTTCTCACTAAGTTGGGTCTAAGCAATGTCAAGAAGCTTTTCCTTATCACTTAGAAGATCTTTAAACATCTTAGCGTATTTGGGCATGTGAGCAAGAGCCTCAGCAAAGGAGATGTTAAAATTCAATTGTTTAAACATTTTTAGAAAGTTTGAAACCTGAATATCATCCTTGCTCTTTTGCTTCTCTTTCCTCAACCTTGAAGGATAAGGTATATTGGATGAAGAAGAAGGCTTTAGGGGAATAGGATCACTCACAACCACGGGTGGTGGGGAAATGGGGATATAAGGTGAAGGAGGTGAGGAAAGTTGCTCTTTTTCCTTGTTCGCAATCACGGGTGGAGGTGTAGGAAGCTCGGGTTCCATATAACCTTTTCCACTACGAGTGGTGATTGCTTTCATCTCCCCTCTTGGATTCGCAACGGTATTACTCGGAAGAGTACCCGAAGAAGAGGGTTGATTACCTTGGATGAGCGAACCAATCATATCACGAAGGTGAACCGCTTGATTATTAAAAGAGTCTCTCATGTTTGCATTAATTTCCATGCTTTGTTTTGCCATGTCATTCCTTAGCTCGGCTCGAATATCGTTCCCTTGTTTTGCCATTTCCCCCTTCAAGTTGCGGACTTGACTCTGAAGATTCGTCACCATCTCCCGATTCGTCTTCATGAATGTCTCGACATCTGGACTCACTGCCATCGGTTGATTGAGAGGTGGAGCTTGGTAAGCTTGAGAATTTCCTTGAGTTGAGTATGGGTTTCGTTGGGATTGATATTGATTGTTTGCACGAGGTTGGGATTGGTTGTAGCTTTGTTGTTGGTTTTGGTTTGTTGGTGGGAAACCGGGAGGAGCAAGATAATTGTTGGAACGATAACTTAGCAAGCCACGGTCTCCTTGAGGGCGGGCTTGATAGCCTCCCGTGGGATAAGTGCCGTAAGCTGCGTTAACGTTTTCAGAAAAATTGGCTTGGGTAGAAGGACAATCATTGTAAGAATGAGGACCACCACATGTGTCACAAGAAATAGCAACGGCTTTAGCTTGTTGAAAGTGGTTTGTGGCTATGGCCATGAAATTCTTGTTCATCTCAGCGAGTTGTCGAGAAATTTCAGTCATCTCAGGATTGGAATTAGTAGAAGAAACATTGACTCTCGAATTAGATCTTGAGGATGTGGATGAATCCTAATTCTTGTGGTGAGTAGTCATGTTTGCAATCAACTCTCGACACTCCTCCGGTCTCCTTTTCATAAAAGTACCACCGGCGGCGGCATTGATCGTGTCACGATCACGAAAAGTGAGACCATTGTAGAAGGTGTCAATGAGAGTGACGGGGAGCATATTGTGATTAGGACAGCGGTCGATCAAATCATTGTATCGTTCCCAAGCATCAAAGAGCGATTCATCATTGTCTTGCATGAATCCACTAATTTGGTTACGAAGACTTGTGACCATGGATGGGGGAAAGTAGCGCGACAAAAAGCGTTGAGTCATGTCATTCCACGTATGAATAGAATTCTTCGGAAGACGGTCAAACCATTTTTCAGCATGGTGAGAAAGCGAGTGGGGAAAAAGTTGAAGGCGAAGGTCATCCATAGAAACACCGGAGCACTTCATGCTTTGGGTTATGGTAATGAATTTGTCGAGGTGTTTGTTGGCATCATCATCCGGAATTCCGCGAAATGGGTTAGTTTGCACTTGTTGGATCATATGATGCTTCAACGAAAACTCCTGAGCCGTGACGTGCATTGGCGAAATCGGGCCTCCGCGTCCGTTCATGGTGGGTTGACACAATTCCTCCATTGTTCGTAAATCAGGTAGGTGGACATTGTTGTTGTTGTTGTTATTCAAATTGGGTAGAGGTGGGTTATTATTGTTGTTATTAACACCAGCCATATCTTAATCTTCACGAGTCTCGGGCTCAGAATAGTTCGAAGATCTAGTACGCATACACCTGCAGAAGAAAAATATACACAGAGAATATCTATATAATCTATATAATCTTTTTGGTGGAAAACCTTTTGAAAAGAATTGCTTTTTATGATTTTATAATGTTTTTGTATTTTTTAAGAATTTTATATTTTTTAGGATTTTTTTGAAAATTTTTAAAGCAAGGAAAGTAACGTTCAAAGAACGGATCCCAAAATTCAATGCGTCTCTCTCTAAAAACTTTTAATCGTAACGAAAAGAGCCGGCAGCGGCGCCATTTAATACTCTGCTTTTGGCTAAGTATAAAATATTGTTGTCCCAAGTCTTTTCGAATTGATTACCGGTTAAGAGTGCGACTCAATCGTCTTTTGGTGAACAAGAGAATGGTTTGGTTTTATTTATCTAATTTTAACTAATAGCAAATAAGTAAGTGTCGTCGAGTAAAGTAGAAGTTTTAAAGATTAAACTAAATAACGACGTTCAAAAATAAATGACGGGAAATTAAACTAATTAAACGTAAAAATGAAAACTTTAAAATTAAACACTTTTAAAAAGAAACTAAGAAAGGACTAGTTAAAATAAAGTGTACGAAAAATAAAACAAATAAATGAAAACGAAACTTGAAGAAATTGGCAAGAAAAATAAGTTTAAAAATTAAATTAGATAAAAACTTAATAATTTCGCAATTATAGAAAAGTTGCAATAATTTCGCAATAAGAGGAACAATTCCGCAATTCCTAAAACACAATTTCGCAATACAGAACCATAATTTCGCAATTCCAATTAAATTCAAATTTGCAATGCTCAAAAACAAAAGAATTCGCAACTTCAGGACAAGATTTCGCAATTCTTAGGAGTTCAATTTCGCAATACCAGAAAAAACAAAGAATTCGCAACTTTAGGACAAGATTTCGCAATTACTTAAGAAGTTCAATTTCGCAATCAGAAGAAAGAACAAATTCGCAATCAGAAGGATGATTCAATTTCGCAACTTTAACCAAGTTCAATTTCGCAATTCTTTTAAGAATTGCAAAATCGAATCAGATGTTCCTAAAAAATAGGATCTCGGACAAAGACGATTTTAGGCAACTTTTTGACAACTTTTCAAGGACAATAAGCCATGAAAAACTCCAATAAGCTACCAATAAGCTAGGGAGAAGATCAAAACTTATAAAAACATTAACTTTAAGCCACGAAACATCAAAAAGACATGAACTTTATGCAAAAACATAATAAAAGATGATGAAAACAAGATTGTGATTAACAATAAAGATTAATAAGATGAAGATTAAGACAAGATGAAGATTAATAAGATTAAGACAAGATTAATAAGATAAAAACAAGAAAGATAAAAGATGAAGTTTTCTAGTGAGAGAAAGTTAAGCTTTCTCTCTCTAGAATTTAAACTACAAAAATGAAAGAAAAATAAAGACTAACTCCCTCCTAATGTGTATTAGAAGGGTATTTATAGGGAAGGTGGAAGGAGTGCATGTGTTGCATCTTCTTTCTTTCTTTCTTCACGTCTTCTCGACTCGACTTTAATTCTTCGTCTTTTCTCGATGTCGTCTCGGGATTTGAACTTGTCTTTTAATTTTCTTCTTCTATTAGACTTAAGTTCTTTGACTTCATTAAACTTCCGTCTGTAGACTTTTTCTTCGATAAATCTTCAGAATAGGTCTTGGACTTCCGTTCTTTTTGTACTCTTGATCTTTTGACTTCGTCTTTTCCCATTTTCTTCGATAAAAGCCCGTGAAAGCCCGTGTTTTCTTCCTTTTTCACATTTTGGTCCTAAAACACAATAAAAACACAAACCACGCATAATTCCGACTTTTACGACATAAATTACACGTTTTGGTCTTGTTATTATAGGAAATAAGTAGTAAAAGGATAAGTGTTTTCACACTTATTAATAGGTTGCGGTTTTTGTGTTACCGGGCATCAACTATCGTCGAAGATCGTCATACTACTGCTATTACTTCAGGTGAGTCTATAGCCTCGCTTTCTACTTGTTTTAATGATTTTAAAACCCGTGAGGGGGATACATGCTATTTGAAGTAAAATGAACACATGTCAAAAGTAATTGTTGGACCCGATATTGCCTTTGATGAAATGAACTGTATAAGTACCTAATTACATAACACCCTAAATTCATGAGCCGTTAACTATCTTATGACTTGATGTTGCGAGTTGGGAATAGCCGCTTATTCTAATAATAGTACTATTAGGCTGACAACCCTATCTGAGACCAGGGTATTACGCCGAGTAACCCGCTGGGAAGGATAATTTTACATGAATGAGAATTGGTATTCTTGCAATTAATACCCTAGTAGGGGCACTGGTAATTTTTCTAGTCATGCTGGCATTTGGCGTGGGTGACTAAGTTAAGGGGTCGGTGTCATGAGCTTAATACAATTCGATAGCTTTTATTATATTATATATTATACCTGATTGATAGATTGTATGGCCACAATTCTATTAAACAATTGTGAATGAATTTTTACGATGTGTTCAATTATGTTTTGTAAAACCTATAGACTTGCTCAACCTTTGTGTTGATGATTTTAAGCATGTATTTCAGGTACTTGAAGTTGTTGATTTGCGGAGCTTGCTGGAGAAGGATTGCGGGATTGCTTTTGTAGTAATTTGGTCTAAAACAGATTTCTTTCCCTATTGTCGTAAACATACATTAAATGGTCGAATATTTTGTTAAAAGGTTTGTTGTTTTGATTAAGTCTTAGGGGAACCTGTACGCTACTCTGATATATTTTTAACTGATTTTACTCGGGACTGAAGGTTTTAGACATTGATTTAAATTATTTCCATATTTATTCTTAAATATACTGTTTTTGGGTCATTTAAAGAGTTGTGAAATGAATTTTGTTAATAACACCCAATTGTGTATTTTCTGCTGCGCAATGTAAATTGGGGGTGTTAAAAAATAGATCCAAGTCCTAAAAGGAGGCGGATCGTTGTATATCAAAATCCAAAATAAAGATTGGAGAAAAATGAAGAAGTCGTGGTCTAAGTATGAAGAATCTCTCAAAAACTTCAAGTGAAGAAATTCCTATTATGAAGAGAAGACCATAATTCCAAGTATGTCACTCAAGATTCGAAGTATGAAGTCGCTGCCAAATATCGGTCCGAGAAAGGTCTCAAATCGTGAAGCGAGTTATGCCAAGATATGAACTTTAAGAGGTCCCGAGAAGCAGTTTTAAAAGATTTTGTCCTTTAGCTAACTATTGATTAAATCGTCCCACTTTATTTTCGGCCTAAATAAACTATCGAAATAAGTCAAACAATGCATCCTCGTGATCATTCAAGACAATCATAAAATATAAGAGATACACCTACGAATAAGGGAGTCTAAGTGAATAATTGGGCCACATGAGTTCGTATTAGTTTACTAACTTATAATAACAATGATCTCGTTTATAAGCTTGGTTTGGGGAACGTGAAACTTAAGGATGATAAACATTCATGACAACCAAAACCCCAATGTAAGTCTTTGATTCTTTACTTGTTTTGTATATATTTCTATCTTTTTAGTTTCCTTAGTGTTTAGTATTTAATAAAGTCCAAGGTGGGTTATTTATGATGAAAAATGTAAACCGTGCTTTGAAATAAATGTATTTCATGCAGGCATTGCAATAGTCAAGTGTATGGGATTTATTAAGTGTGAAAACACTTATCCTTTTACCACTTATTTCCAATAATAACAAGACCAAAACGTATATTTTATGTCGTAAAAGTAGGAATTATGCGTGGTTTGTGTTTTTATTGTGTTTCAGGATAAAAATATGAAAAAGGGAGAAAACACGGGCTTTCACGGGCTTTTATCGAAGAAAAAGACAAAAGACGAAGTCAAAAGATCAAAAGTGCAAGAAGAACGGATGTCAAAGGCCCATGCTGAAGATTTATCGAAGAAAAAGCCTAAAGACGGAAGTTTAACAAAGTCGAAGAACCAAGTCTACTAAAAGAAGAAAATTAGAAGACAAGTTCAAGATTATCATTCGACTAATCCCGAGACAAAGTCGAGAAAGCAAGTTATTTAAAAGACGAGAAGACAAAAATGAAGAAAGAAACAACACACCACACCATCCCCTCTCCTGTAAATACCCTCCTAATGCTTCATTAGGAGGGTGTTAGTCGAGTCTTCATTTTTTTATTTTGTAGTTTTCATTTTTAGAGAGAGAAAGTGCTTAACTTTCTCTCACTAGGAAAACTTCATCTTTTCTTTTCATGTTCAAGCTTTCATTTAATCTTGTATTTTGGAATCATTAATCTACAAGTTCAAGTTTAAGCTTCTCATTATCCATCTTATTCTACCTTTCTTGTTTTTGATTTTAATCTTGATTCGGATTAAGTATGCATATTGCTTAATCTTAATACTTATTTGATCAAAAAGTTTATCTTTTTGTTCACATCTAAGTTTTTATACGATTTAAGCTTTAAGCTTGTTATGCTTTTTGTCTTATTTTGTATTTAGCTTATTTTATTTTAAGTTTTCTTAAAAAGTTTTATCCTTTTAAAGTTTATTTTATAAATTTTGCTTATTTAGTGTTCTTGAAGTTTTTCATTTGTAGCTTATTTAGTTCTCCTTAATATTGATTTTGTTAAAGTTTCGGTTAAGTGCTTATTGGTTGTTAGCTTATTGTACTCCATCCGAATACTTTGTGTTTTTCCATCATAAAAGCCTAGGGTTTACATATTGCGACAGACTCATTCCGATCTAGCTTTGCGATCGTAATAACCCTTAGGGTTTCTACATTGCGATTGACGTATTGCGATTCCCCCTTATTCCGATCGAGTATTGTGATTGCCCCTGGCATCGTGGATTGCGATCGGGATTTAAGGCTTATTGTGATGAAACGCTGCTCCAATTTAAATTGCTACATTGCGACAGTTTATGCATTGCGATAGAATTTGTTTTGAATATTCCGAAAGAAGTAACATTGCGATAGCTTTTGATATTGCGATACCCTTTTATTCCGACAGCCAGTAACATTGCGATAGCTTACATATTGCGATACATATTCTTTTCGACAGATGAACATTGTGATGACCTTAACATTGCGATAGAAATTGAAGTAGTATTGTGATAGCCCTGTGTATTGCGATTACCTCCATCGCAATATTTTGTTTATTTTACATAGTTGTTTTATTTTGAGTTCATTCCTTTCCCGCCATTTTTCTGCCTCGTTTTATCTCATTTCATTTTTTTAAGTTTACTTTTAATTTAGTTTTAAACGAGCTTAATTTTTTTACATTTTTCGTTTGTCTTAGTTTAAAATAGATAATCTCAAAAGCTCCCCCTTTTTTAGTTACCAATTACAATAATTCCACTATAGACTATGATCAATTCGAATTGAATCGAGTACGAACAACACTTTCAAAGATTACACACAAAAGCTCTAAAATCATTACCGAGTGTTGATACCCGACTGGGTTTATCGACGTTTCTATCATTTCTTTTGAATATATTCCATTTGAATGGCATGGGTAATGATCCTAGGTGCTTTCGAATGCGTATTCGATTCATGAAAACATGGGATATATTCATATTCGTTAATGTTTTTGTCTGCCTCTGATTTTAAATTCTCTCGCGTAAATTATGTGTTGACCTTACTCTTTACTGGCAGTTATGTCTCCAGATATCCTTAAATTTGTGAAGGATTATGAGTTATTAATAGTCTTCTAGAAGTTCACATCTTATCAACGGTAATAAAACTGGAAAGTTGGTAGTGCTATTAAAACGGATTGATTGATTATGACATAATGTCATTGTCTTAATTGATGGGAACCCGTTTAGAAATCCCCTAAAAGATAAGATGCTGATTATCAAAAGTGATCTAAATAATTCTTGATGGATGACTATATCCTGCATTTAGGCTTGAAATTTTAGCATGAATGGTTGTGAACTAGTCATAGATCTTGTAATCTAGAAAGAACTTAAAGTAAATTTATTAAAAGATGTTCATGTTATCTGAAACTTTAGGAGGTATTTGCTGGTGAATCACCTAGACTTTTACCATTAAGGCAAGTTGAATTTTGTATTGATTATATTCCCGGTGCTGCACTTGTGGCATGTGCACTGTACTTCAGCACCATCTGAATCAAAAGAATTACCGTACAACTGAGAGAGTTGTCGGAGAAACATTTATTCTACTGAGCTCGTCATCATGAAGAGCTGTGGTATTATCATTCCTTATATTTGTTGAATTACCGTGAACTAGGGTAAATTGATGATCAAATTCTATAACCACTACCCAAGATGAAAGATATGTTCGATCATTTACAAGGTTCTAGCGTATATTCAAAAATTTGATCCACGACATGGTTATTATCAACTTCGCGTCCGCGAAAAAGATTATCTATTCCAATCACTACATTCAGAACTTGTAACAAACATTATGAGTATCACGTGATGTCGTTTGGATTGACCAATGCACATGTAGCATTCCTAAATTTGGTGAACCACGTGTGTAGGCTGTAATTTGATAAATTCATGCTTGTGATCATTAAGAACCATCTGTTTGTTTCTAAGAATAGGAAGGAGTTAATAATCATTTATAGACTGCCCTATGTTGGCCGAGTAGTGAAAACCTGTACCTTGAGTATTTAACATATGATTTAGGGATTTGATCCTTTACATTATTTTACCGTGTGATTAATGGTAGTGAAATATAAATTGAATCTTCAAAGATTAGTGCCATTAAGGCTTTGGGTTATACCAAAAAAAAGTGCAAATATGTTTTGACAAATAATTTATCAAAGGACTTTTAAGAAATTATTCCCTTATACCCAGAACTTTTAACTAAACTCCTTTAGGGGTAAATGTTTGTGCATACCGTAAGAAAACCTAAGAGGGATTGAGGAAACCATTAAACCATGACTTGGAATTTGAAACGACAATTTTTGCTTTTCAACTAAGAAAATTTTGACCAAAGTATAACCAAAGATTTTTCGAACATTTACGAATCTTAATAATTATTTTCGAAAAATCAACAAAAATCGTGTTAAATAAATTCAAATTTATTTTGAACATTTTTCTAAAATTGAGAGAACTAAGAAATTTTTTTTTTTTTACGTTGAGGTTTCATAAAAAATAAATATTTATTATTTAATTACTTGTAATGATTATCGACGCTTAAGACATCGGATTGAGCAAGACTGATAAAAATGATAGTTGAGACGAAACTAAAACTTAGAAAATATGAAGAAAGAAATTTTTTGAATGAATACGGTCATGATATTTATTTCATCGGGGAAGGTGAATGCAATTACTGACACATTATGTAGAAGGGATAAAAGAATCAATTAGGATGTGTTCCTTAGTAATGACTGTGCAAAATAATTTGCTCGAACAATTTAAAAATAACTGATGCTTGTAAGAAAGATAATATATATAGTAAAAAGGGGTTCGCGGCTAATGTGAACCATTAGAAATGAGAGCTGATGGCGTTAAATGCTTAAAAGGCCACTTGTGGTTGCCTGAATATGGAGGATTTTAAGATTTAGTCATATTAGAATCTCATAAGTTTAAGTATTCTATTCATGCCATTTCTGATTTAATGTATCTTTATCCGAAGAAGTGGTATTGATGGTAAATTATTATGGCAGACATCGCCTCATACATTAGTAAACGTTTAACTATTGCAAAGATCATCATCTGAATTTAATTCGATTTGGGTCATCGTCGACAGACTGACCAAATCTACTGATATCATTCCCGTTAATGATAGATTCTCGATGAAGAAATTGACTCTTTGGTATTTAAAGGAGTTGTGTAAACATGGTGTGCCTGTATCGATCATCTCTATCAAGATCCTCGCTTCGCATCGAATTTCTAGAGATTTGCTCAGAAGTCATTGGGAATGAACCTTGATGAGAGTACTGTTTACCACCCCAATCGAAGGGACGAGGTAAAGTAATGATACAAAACACTAGAAGTGTTGTTTGATGCTTGAATAATTGACCTTTGGTAATAAACCGTATAATCGTTTTCCTTTGGAGAGATTATCATTGATAATTATCGTATTAGGATCGAGATCAAATTTTGTGAGAATCTATATGAGAGCATCTGTAAGCAGGATTCGGGATGAAGACACCTGACATACACCCATTGTGAGTTGGACATGTCTTTTAGGTTTAAGGTTGCCTATGATGAAAAACCTAACCTTACAAAGTACCCGACCCGCGAGACCTGAAATGATTCTTGAAATTAGGATCTGATTATTGACTGCCAGTAGTAGGCAGGAGGTTATATGAATATGAAATGTAGATCTTGAAGTGCAGGATGGGTAGCGAAGTTATGCTAAAAAATTTCACCATGGAAAAATGAATTGATGATCTGAAAGATCATGGGAAATAAGTCCCCGTTGTATGGGACCATCGAGATAATGTAAAAAGTTGGTTTGAAAGGCATATAAGCTGGATCTACCCAAGGACTTCAAGGGCTGCGTGAATTATGTTCGTATATCGAACTTGATAAAATGTCTATCAAGTGAAAATCTGATTACTTCTTGATGAAGTTTAGATCGGCGAAAATTTACATTCATCAAAAACCCGTGAACATCATGGATAGAGAAAGTAAGTCAACATTAAGCCTGACCGTATTCCTGTAGTTATGTTTGATGAAACTCGTGTATTGTAATGAGTTACACTTGAGAGAAAAGACTGAATGTGGAGGAAATACCCACATGGCTCTAACTCTATAAGAAGCGAGTAGTAAGATAAATTGATCTTTGAGGACAAAGATCCTGTTTAGGGGTAAATGCTGTGATAATCCGTCAATTTATGGTCGATATTTTATTCTCAAGTATTATTTAAAAAACATTATTTTAATGTTATATTATGAACTCACTCATTTTTGGGAAGAAATTTGAGTTTACATTTTAAAGTAGCATCGACTACGTCTAAACCGGAGGACTCTACGTTACGTGCTTACGTTTACATACACCGTTTTGGTGACAGTCCGACATTTCAGGAAATAAATTTATCCTTGAATATTATTTTGGAATTTTGAGTTTGTGTTGGTTCATAAACTCACAAATTTACGAGAAGAGATTAGGACTTACGAGCATAAATTAACGTCCTTTACGACTAAACCGGAAACCTTAGGATTACGTATTTACGTTTTTTAACTCCGTTTTTGATGAGACAATTTTTATTAGATTTGTTTTGTGCCGTTGATTCATAATTTCTAAAAACATTTTTCATAAAACAACCCTAGGGCACGCAAATCGAGGAAACTAGAATCGAGGAGTACCCGTAATTAAATGGGGATGAGACAAGATAAACTTGCCCCACCCCCACACATGGGACGGCCAAGGCTAGACAACACATCAAGGATGTGTCAACATATTAAGTTAACTAGGACACTTGTCCTAATTTACTTACCAAAACCACTAGTAACTTAAAACTACTAACCATCAAACAACTACCTTCATTTTCTACATGCAAAAACACACAAATCCTCTCTTCCTCTCCCTCCTTTGCCGTCCATATGCACCATCACCACCACCATTGATCAAAATTTACACCACAAATCATATGTATAACTTGCATATGATGATAACCTATTGAAGTTATGAAGATTGGAGGTGATTTTAACAACTAGAAAGGAGTTTCCATGGAGTTTAGGGGATGATTTTAAAGAACGTATTCATGCATATGAAGATCTCAAGAAGTTCATTTGCCAAGTTAAAGATGTGGTGACAAGAACCAAGTCTTGATCATCATAAACCTCATCTTTTTATCACTATTGGTGGTATAGAGATTGTTTCTTCCTATCCTCTTGTTATTTTGAATATGTAATCTTATATTTTATTTATTTATGTATATGTATATGATGATGAATGATGATCAAAATATTATGTGGGGATTTGGTGTTGATAAATTTGGTGAAAATGATTAAAAGCTACATGAAAAGATGTTAAAATCATGTCAAAAATAGTAGGCTGTATAAAACAGTAAAAGACCATATGATAACTTGTTAAAATGGCTTGGATAATTTAATATACAGTAAGGTATGTGACTTTTATATATGTGAGAGTTGGTCACTCAATGGAATCCATAAAATGAGTGAGATATGATCAAAACAATATTGAAGTCCAAATATGTATAGTCTGTTTTGGACGAACTGTTAGAGACATTTTGAGGTTTTGAGCAGTAGCTAGGGAGTTAATTGTAGCACATATCATGTAGTTTGTGCTGCCCAAAAATGAGCTTCTATCTCCTTGTAGAACTCAAGATATTGTAAAAATGGTGAAAATGAAATTCATAATCAGATTTATAAAATAAAAGTATATATTATAAAATTAGCACTCAAGTAAAACTAACATAAAATGGATACCTAAAATCCACTAACTTATATATTACATATAAATAAGTATATACTTTGATAAATAAATGGGACATTTTATAAAAATGACAATTTGATAAGTTTCATAAGTTATAAAACTATATACATAAGTTATACGTCTTTTCGGCTAAAACCGAAAAATTAACGTTTTCGTCAATTAAAACTTAGACGGTCGGACCCGTCTAATGTAAACTTTTTACAACTCATATACTGATGTATAAGCAAATATGACAACTAAAAACCGATAAAACCCGAGCTTTATAATTTATGGACATTAACGGGCCAAAGTAGCCTTATTGGACAATTAACCCAACAAGTTTGGCTAAACACTAATGGACTTACTCATTGGGATTAATGCACTTGGGCCCAACATATGAGTATAGGCCTGATATTAAAAGTATAAATGGACTAATATAATGTATTGGGCTTTTAATGGGCTTATTGGGCCTTAATATGGAATTGGATTGAAACTAGTGTAACTAGTAAAAAATTTGACTAACACATAACACTATAATGTGTATGAAGAGATAAAATCCCACTCGATCATCATCATACTTATAATATCATCATATATATACATAGCCATTGTTTTTATAAAGTCATTGGACAAGATTCTAAGACGATTATTATTTGTCTAGGTTTTCGTGATTGAAGCACATACCGTACATTCAAAACGTCGATAACCCGCATTTCCAAATCAATGTGAGTTCATAGCCTCGCACTCTTTTAAATGTTTTTTATGAAATGTTTTATAAACCCGCGAGGGAGATAACATGTTAGTTTCAATAAAATAGGACACCAGTTGTCCCGATTGTTTTCTTATTGATTTGGACCCGAATGATTGTATGACCCGATGAATGATTATATGACCCGATAAATGAAACAAAATGGATTATTATTAGTTAGGTTATGTCACTAAAAGGCCCATTAGCATGAATTGTGAACTACCGGGATTTGGTAGACGCTTATGCATATAATAGTACTATTTGGGGAAGATCACCCCAGTTCGCGCCTTGACGGTTGATCCCCGTCGTGACACATTGATTGGTAAGCGAATTATGTATGAGAAGATTTCCATAGCGTGATTTTTGTGACGACACGCTAACTTAGATGGGAAAATGAGTTTCAGATTAGCTACCCGTTGTTTGTTATAGTAAGGTAGCAATGTCATGCTGCTTATAATAATCCAATAACAAAAATACTGCTATACGCATTTAATTATGATATATTTCCTGACTAGCAATACGGGGTCTTATTATTGTTATTATGTTCGTGTTTTGGTTTTACATAACCATTTTCTTATAACGGTTTTTATTAAACTCTATACAACGTTATAAAACGTATTGTATGGTGTTTTTACGACAATGGTTCGTATAATGGATTTGAAGGCTGAAGCCTGTATTATGATTTATGACTAAGAGTAGTATAAAATGTCTTTTGGCTTATTTTATGGCCTACAACAAAGAATTGTACAAAATGATTTTTGGTAATAAATTTATACCGATGTTATATTAATGGATTTCATTAAACTCTATGAATTCACTCGGCGTTTTCGCTGACCTTTTCTTTTAACATGTTTTATCTCAGGTACTTGAAGGTAATTCTCGGGAAGACGACAAGAATTCATGGCCCGCACTTAAATAACAAATTTCCATTCAAATGTTTTGTAATATTGTATGAAATTCTATGACTTGGGACCTATGTAAATTTGATATTCATGAATGGAAAATGCTTTATTATCAAACGACGCGATTTTAAGCGTTGTCTATGATTGGAGTAATGTGCTATCCCGTAACACCAACGACTCTTCTGCTGAACTAAAGTATGAATATTTGGGGGTGTTATAGACGCGATTGCTAAATTCAAACAAGAGTTAGAATTATCACGAAAAGCACATGCAGAAGAACTTGCTCGAGTCAAAGAGGTTGAAGTCGCCAAAAATGAAGCAACGTTCAATCGTCTTCGAGAACTAAAAAAGAGGTACCGAGAGGAGAAAGAGATTCTTGCCAAAGATAACGAATCAATTGTTGGCTCAATTGCTGAAAAGGTTCAAGAATCTCTCAGCACGGTACTTCGTGCTCTGCGAGACGAGATGAAACAAATAGCTGCAAGCAATTAAATGATCAAGTCTTCCGACACTCAAAAGTCGGATTTTTTAATTTCTCAAAGGCTCACTGATTACGAGTTGAAGAAGCTCTTACATGCTCGTATGATTCAAGTCGTGTCCTACAACCAAACCAAAGCTCAAAAGATCCTTCACAAGGCTCTTAAGAAGGCTATGGATGAAGATACTGAGATATTCAAGAAACATAGAAATACAGTTCCTTACAACATCTTAAATAAAAAGAGAAGGAGGAAGACGAATCAAACAACAATGATGATGATGATGACGATGGTGATGCCGAAGGAGGTAGTGATGACGAAGGAGGTAGTGATGACGAAGGAGGTAGTGATGACAAAAGAGGTAGTGATGACGAAGGCGGTAGTGATGAAAACAATGATGGTGATGATAACGGTGATGGTGAAGGCGGTGATGGCGATGATGAAGAACAAGGGGACGGTAATAAAGAAAAAAAGGATGGAGATGAGGAAGACAAGTCTGATAAAGACAAGTCCGATGATGATGATGCTATGGAGGATGATGATGCCAAAGGTGTCAAATCTCACAAGGATGATGTTACCAAAGATAAATCAACTCCAGCAGCCAAGACACCTCCACCTCGACAAGGAAGACGCACCAAGAAGTTTCATCATGTAGATGCCGCTACAGCTTCACCATCTACTCCAGCCACAACCACTCCTACAACCACATCTCTCCCATATCTGTCCCAGTTACAACTACTTCAGTTACCACACCTTTAGTGCAACAACCACTGCTAGAACCTGATCAACCTGTACCGGATGTTCTAGTATCTGACCAGGTCCAAGACATACCAGAAACTGAATCAGTACATGCTGTTGATGTTCCATTATCCACTCAAGTTCTTGATGTTCCAGAGTCAAGTGAACCGGCATGGGTTGACACACTCGAGGAATATGAAGATGCAACCGAACAACCTTGGGTTACAAACGCTGCTGCACTTCGTACATTGACAGCGGCTGATAAAACTGACTTCTCCCAATGCCTCAGCAATCCCATTGTTGGGAATAAATTAAGGCCAGATCACTTGAGCGCTGACAAGAACAAAACAAGTGTTGACAAGAACAATACAAGCGCTGACAGCTCAAGCGTTGACAAGTTAAAGTCAAGCGTTGACAAGTTAAAGTCAAGCGTTGACAAGCACTGATAGAAGATATATTCTACACGTTTATTATATTCTAGAATACTTCTAGTAAGGATAGGAACGACAATGTATTTTCTATATTTATCTTTACCTAGAATAGCTGATACGTAGATTATTGTACAAGGCTTCTTATGTCTATAAAAGAAGACCTTTAGGTATAAGTTTAATATAAGTTTTCATTCGTAAACATCTTTCATTGTAAACAAGTTTGATATTGATAATCAAAGTGAAAGTTTGTTTATATCATTGTGTGTTCTTGTTTAAGTGTTAAATTCCGCATAACACTTAGATTCATAAAGCATATACAAAGGTTTCTCTACGTGTATAACTTGATCTAATCTCGTATACACAAAGCTAAATCGATCTAAGTTTGGGATCAACAAGTGGTATCAGAGCTTGTTGAGAAACTTTTGATCTTAAAGAACACAAGAACCCTAGAAATCACCAAAACCCTAATTTTCTCAAAAAAAAAAACCTAACAACATCATGTCAACTCCAGAAATCACCAACTCTTCCTCCTCACCTTTACCAAACATCAAGATTCCTATGCTTGATGCAACCAACTTTGATCAGTGGAAGTTTAACTTTGAACAATATCTGGGGATCTATGACTACACACTCTGGGAGGTTATTGAATATGGAAACACATTCAATAAGGCTCAAAAGATTCTTAATGCTATTTCTGCAAGAACAGCTGTTGCTGGATGTTCAGAAGCTGACAAGAGGGAAAAACCTGATGATGGTAGAGCTGTGTCTGCTGAAGACATAGCAAAGAGAAGGGTTGACATGAAAACCCTAAATATTCTGAAGCTCTCTTTGGGACAAGAGAATCAGCATAAATACAGAAGTTATGAATCTGCTAAAAACCTTTGGGAAGCTCTTGAAGTTGCACATGGTGGCAATGCAGACACTAAGGAAGAGAAGAAAAAGTAACTTATGCATGATTATGCTGTCTTCAAGGCTCAACCCAATGAGAAACTAAGTAGTGTGAGAAGCAGATTGCTTAACATTACAAGCAAGTTGTCCTTCATGGGGACACAAGTTGGTGATGTTGATATTAATGCTACCTTTCTTAAAAGTCTTGGTGAGGCATGGAAGATTGAGGCAAGATCTATTCTTGCCAATAATACTTACAAGAGCTCCTCGTTTGATGACATCTACAACAAACTAAGGCTGTTGGAGGATGAAACTCTTTCAGAACATGGAAGCAAGTCTACTACCAGCAACATGGCCTTATTCTCTCATAGTGAAGGTCAATTCAATCAGAAGGACTCTTACGTGCATCCAGTTACTGGATCATCATATGTCAGTGCTGGAACAAGTCCTGTCAACGTCTCCTATTCAGACACTGACACATTCAAGAGTGACTCCCCAAGAGTTAAACCTGCTGGTTTGAATTTAGATACTGTTTGTGCTTACATTGATTCTTTGCCCAATGGTTCAGTGATTACTTATGAGGACCTTGAGCAGATAAGTGATGAGCACTTGGAAGAGATGGACATCAAGTGGAACATGGCTCTTGCTAGTATAAGAGCAAACAAGTGGAACAGAAGGTTTAAGAAGAAAATGACCTTCAATGCTAAAGACACAGCTGGATTTGACAAATCCAAAGTTGAATGCTACAACTGCCATCGTATGGGGCACTTCATGAGGGAATGCAGATCCCCTAGAAGATCTGATGCTGGTAAACCCTCAAGTCAGGTTGTTAAATCTCAGGATTCCAAGGCCATGGTTGCAGTTCAAGGAATTGATGGTATGGAATAGGATTGGAGCTATCTGGCTAAGAATGTTGAAGAGGACAAAGCTTTGGTTGCTGATATTGAAGAAGAAGAACATGTTGAATATGCTCTCATGGCACACTCCTCCTCTTCATCTGATAATGAGGTATATGATGATGCTTTTTGTAGCAAAGGGTGTAGGATAAATACTGAAAGACTTAACAAGGAGGTGTTAAGATTATTAGATGATATGAGTACTGAAAGATGTAAACTGTCTAATTACCAACTAGCTCTTACTGAAACTGAGAAAACCGTTTCTGAATACAAGAAAATGGAATTTGATTTAAAAGATAAAATCAATATCTTAAAACATGAGTTAGATGCTAGTATGGATATTAGAAATATCATGGAAAGGGTTAATGGTGAGTTACAGGCTAAGTTAGATGAGGCTATTAAAAATAAAGACAATGTTGGTCTTAAAATTCAAAGATTTGATAGAGCCACCCAAACCCTAGGAGACTGTGTAGCAAAACAAAGGGATCCTAAGGACATGACTGGGATTGGGATGAATGATTACTCTTTGGTTCCACCACCAGCTGGTGACTTCTATGGTGTCCAACAAAAGGACCTATCTTGGACTGGTTTGCCAGAGCTCCAAGAGGAGGAATTCAGTCCTCCACCTAGAGTTGTCACTCCAGTTGAAGAGTATCAACAAAAATTGACTGACCTGAATGAGTGGAAGAAGGCTAGCCCTACTTTATTTGTCAAGGGTGGCTTGCTCTGTGAAAGTCCTAATGAGTCACCACCCATTAAGGTTACTAACCCAATCACTGGTAAAGCTGTTGACCTAGGCTCAAACACTGTTAGAAGACCTACCATTAAATATGCAGAGATGTATAAGAATACTAGGTCACCCAAGAGCCAAGTTAGCAATCATGGAACATGTTTCTTCTCTTCTAGACCTAAGGTTGTGTCTAAGAAAGCCTGTTACACTTGTGGTAGCTTTTCACATTTGGCTTACAAGTGTGTCAACGCTCCCAAATACAGCGCTGACAGGAACAATTTCAGCGCTGATAGGAACAAAGTCAACGTTGTTAGAAAGTCAAACGTTGTCAGACCCAAACCTTGTGTGCAGCAAAGTCCACAAGTGATTAGACCTGCCCCATTCTTTACTAGAGGGTCTAACACTCATGGACAAAGACCATTCCAAAAGACAAACACCTGGTCAAATAGGCAATGGGTTTCTGTAGCAAACCCTAGGTTCAACGCTGACAAGGGTAATTTCAGCGTTGACAGGACAAATTCTAACGCTGACAGAAACGTGACAAGACCTAAATATTTGTAGCCACAAGGTAAGGGGTCTAAAGCTTCTTCAAGCTTAACATGGAGACCCAAGAAAGATCAAAACCCTAATGATAATGGGATTTCAATGACTTGCAATAGATTTAATTACATTTCAAAGGTCATTACCAAACCTATTGGGGTTAACTGGGTATTTCATCCTAAAAAGGATGAGAATGGGGTTGTTGTGAGAACTAAGTCTGTTCTTATTGAACAACCAGATGAATCCAAGTCTTCTGAGACTTGGGTTCCCAAAGAAAACTAATTTGGTTCCTTTATGTATAGGGCATTCAAATACAGATCAATGATTATGGATATTGGGATAGTGGATGTTCAAGGCACATGACAGGGAAAGAAGACTATCTGACGAACTTCACTCCTATTAAAGATGGTGATAAGGTATACTTTGGAGGTGGATATGGAACTATCACAGGCAAAGGAACCCTTCTCACCAATAATCTACGTTTTGAGAACGTCTTCCTGGTAAAAGAACTTGATTACAACTTGTTTAGTGTATCACAGGTTTGTGATAACAAAAATAAAGTTCTGTTTACTGATACTGAGTGTTTGGTGTTAAGCAAGGATTTCAAGATCCCTGATGAGAAATATATTGAGTATAGAACACCTAGGCATAAGGAAATATATAATGTGAATTTAAATGGGATTAAAATGAATACCAATATGTCTTGTTTTTATGCTAAGGCCTCAGTAGATGAGAGTAATTTGTGGCACAGGAGACTAGGGCACATAAATTTTAAAAATATAAATAGACTTGTGAGGCTTGGTTTAGTTGATGGTTTGCTTGAGAAGGCTTTCCACAATGACCACTCTTGTGTTGCATGTCTTAAAGGCAAGCAACACAAGGTCTCATTCAAGTCCAAACAGGTGCATACTAGTTCTAGACCTCTTCATATGCTTCACATGGACCTCTTTGGTCCAACCAATATAGAAAGTTTGAATGGTAAGTCATATTGCTTTGTTATCACAGATGACTTTTCTAGGTTTACTTGGACATTCTTTCTAGCTATGAAGAGTGACACAACTGATGTTCTTATTGATTTTATCACTCAGATTGAGAAGAGG
The DNA here is from genome assembly GCA_025667525.1 of Glebionis coronaria. Lineage (NCBI taxonomy): Eukaryota > Viridiplantae > Streptophyta > Magnoliopsida > Asterales > Asteraceae > Glebionis > Glebionis coronaria. The sequence continues at coordinate 342,212,086 of CM046875.1, read as the reverse complement.
TCTGGCAATGAGGTTAAAATGCTTAGGAGTGATAATGGTGGAGAATTTAGGAATAAGAAGCTAGATGATTTCTATGCCAGGAAAGGAATTACAAGGCAATTTAGTATTCCTAGAACCCCACAACAAAATGGGGTTGCTGAGAGGAAAAATAGAACCCTAATTGAAGCAGCCAGAACAATGTTGGCTGATGCTCACTTTCCTATAGCCTTTTGGGTTGAGGCTGTTAATACAGCTTGCTATGTGCAAAATAGAGCATTGGTTAACAAAATTCAGAACAAAACACCTTATGAGTTACTTTGGGGAAGAAAACCTAATATTGGTTTTCTCAGAACTTTTGGTTGTCATATAGTAGTCTTGGATACTAGTGATGCCTTAGGGAAATTTAGTGCAAAAGGTGATGAGGGTTACTTCATGGGGTATTCAGTCCAGAGCAAGGGTTATAGGGTTTATCATAAAGAGGACAAACGTATAGTTGAAAGAATACATGTTAGGTTTTTAGAGAATAAACCTAGTGATCCTGAAAGTGGTTCTAATTGGTTGTTTGACTTGGAACCCTTATCTAGAACTTTAAATTATATGCATGTCACTAATCCAGACATTGTGAAGGTAACTTCAAATGTTGTGGAGGAACAAGTTGTTGATGTTTCAGGTACACAGGTTCATAAGAAGGTTGGATCACAAGCAGAAAAGGCATCTCCTATATTAGAATATGTCACAATTCCCATTTGGACAGATGCTTTTGCTGCTGCTGTTGGACAAGATAATGGTGGTTTCCGAGTACCACCAGATACAAACATGCATGGTCACTCGGGTGCTGACAAAGGTAAATCTAGCGCTGACAAGACCAATTCAGACGTTGATGGCTCAGACGTTGACAACAACAGTTCAAGCGTTGTTAGCCCAAGCGCTAACAAACAAGGTTCAGACGTTGACAACACCTTTGCACATCTTTTCTCTTCCACTTTTGAACAAGGTGAACTTTCCAATACATATGAAGAAGGTCATCCTTATGTTGATTTAAGAGAGTCTGATGAAGAAGATATTGGCAACTTGGAGCATAAGGTTGAGGACACCAGACTTTTTGAAGGAGGAGTTCTCACTTCTACAATGAAGAATCACCCCCCTTCCCAGATCATTGGTGATATTATGACTCCAGTTCAGACAAGAAGATCTCATCAAGGTCTTGGTGGGTTTATTGCCAATATACACAAGAAGGTTGATACCCCTCTTGTGCAAGCATGTTTGTTTGCATGTTTTCTGTCACAAGAAGAACCCAAGAAAATATTTGATTCTCTCAAAGAACCAAGTTGGGTGGAAGCAATGCAGGATGAGCTTCACCAATTTGCAATTCAGGATGTTTGGGAGCTGGTTGATTGTCCTAGATATGTCAGACCTATAGGGACAAGATGGGTTCTCAGGAACAAAAGAGATGAAAGAGGCATTGTGGTCAGAAACAAGGCAAGGTTAGTGGCTCAAGGTTATACACAAGAGGAGGGGATAGACTATGAGGAAGTCTTTACACCAGTTGCCAGGATTGAAGCTATAAGGATTTTTCTAGCCTATGCATCCTGCATGGGCTTCACTGTCTATCAAATGGATGTCAAGAGTGCCTTTCTCTATGGCACCATTGTTGAGGAAGTATATGTAATGCAACCTCCTGGTTTTGAGGATCCAGAGCATCCAGATAAAGTGTATAGAGTCAAAAAGGCTGTGTATGGCCTTCATCAAGCCCCAAGAGCATGGTATGGTACTTTGTCTACCTATTTGGTGGACAATGGATTCAAGAGGGGCACCATAGATCAGACAATGTTTACAAAGAAGAAAGGCAAGGATGTGTTGCTTGTGCATGTCTATGTTGATGATATCATTTTTGGGTCTACTGATCCAAAGATGAGTGAGGATTTCTCCAAACTTATGACAGACAAATTCAAGATGAGTGCTATGGGGGAGATGAGCTTCTTTCTTGGTTTACAAGTTCAGCAGAAAGAAGATGGTATCTTCATCTCCCAGGATAAATATGTTGTTGAGATCTTGAAGAAGTTTGGCTTTTCTCCACATGAAAAGAGGGCTACTACTCCTATGGATAGAGAACACCCTTGGGGAAAGATTGGAGATGGGAAAGATGTAGATGTCAGGCACTATAGATCCATGATTAGATCCTTGATGTATCTTACTGCCTCCAGACCTGACATCATGTTTGCTGTGTGTGCTTGTGCACGCCATCAAGTGACTCCCAAAGAATGTCACCTTTATGTTGTGAAGAGGATCTTTAGGTATCTAAGATGCTATCCTAGTCTTGGTTTGTGGTACCCAAAGGATTCACCATTGAGGCTGATTGCATATTCAGACAGTGATTATGGAGGTGACAAATTTGATAGGAAATCCACAACTGGTGGATTTCAGTTTCTTGGGAGCAGGTTGATATCTTGGCAATGCAAGAAACAAACAGTGGTGGCTAATTCTACAACTGAAGCAGAGTATGTGGCTGCAGCTGCATGTTGTGGCCAAGTGTTGTGGATTCAGAACCAGCTGTTGGACTATGGGTACAACTTCATGCATACTAAGATATTTGTTGACAATAATAGTACTTTATGCATCATTAAGAATCCTGTACATCATTCTAAAACTAAACACATAGAAATTAGACACCATTTTATAAGAGATTGCTTTGAGAAAGGTTTAATACAACCAGATAGGGTTGACACTGAGGAAAATGTGTCAGATTTATTAACTAAACCTTTTGATGCTGGGAGATTTCAATACTTGGTAACAAGTATTGGAATGGTCAATCTCACATAATATGTGTTTTGGAGTCTTTTTTTGTAAAAGTATGTACAGGATGATGCATTATTATTGGTCTTATTGATGATTTAGATTTTCCACTATATTTTTCTAACACTGACAAAGGTTGCATGAACGCTGATAAGTGTTTTTTCAACGTTGTCAGCAGTATAATTGTCTAACGCTGACAAAGCTTTCCTCAACGATGTTATGTGTTATCGGGGCGTTGTCAGCAACAATGTTAGTTTTGTGGTTTTCAATCTAAATGTGCAGATGGTGTTAGCAGTATACCATTGGATACAGAGTTGCTTATGGATCAATGGAGAAGCATTTGGAAAAGTTTTTAGTTATGGATGATGGTTGGAATGTCTCATTCCTATCTTGACATAAATTTTTTATGTTCATGCATGATTTTAGCAAACTTTTGTATCATATTTTAAGGGGAGGTTTTAGGAACCTTTAGGATTTTTGGGTATCCATATGATACTCTTATCACAATTATAGATTGTGTCCACAGGTGAGTATGAGTTAGTTTTACTAAATCATGAGGCACTGTAGCATGCAAAGTTGATATATTGTGCATGATGCCAAGACATTTTTGGCCTAGAATTGGTTGTGGTCTGTTGGGAGACTTGGGAATGATTTTGATATGGGATTTACCTGGGAGTAACAAGGATTTTATAAGGTAACTTGGTTTTTAAGAGTTTTGGTTAGCAAGGGACACTAGAGGACTGTTATGTCTATCTTGCTTATGCAAGTGTGCATAACTGGACAGTGCTTGCCGCCCTATAATAATTATCAGCTTTTGGTTATCTTCTCTAGGATAAATTACTTGTTAAGGTCATTTTTCACTTTTTAAAATATTTTTATTTTTGGACGCTGACAAGAATTTTCCAAGCGTTGTTGTGACCAAATTAGACGCTGACATGGCTATAGGCAAACGTTGACAAGATTATAGCCGTTGGGCGTTGATAGGTTATTTTTGACCGTTGACACTCAATGGGACCTACCCAGTTGTTACTTTTTGACATATTTTCAAGCCGTAATTTTAGGAGTTGTTACTTTCATTTAATGCATCAGATAACTTGTAACTTTTTCAATATTTTCATGATTGATTTTTGAAAATATTTGCCTATTTTTGGGCCAATCACATGCATTCTTTTTCTCCTATAAATTTGGCTCCTATTTTAAACAGGGTATCTATAATTCTTGTCTAACAATTTTCTCTTATCAACTTCATCTTCTTCACTTAGAATTAACAGCTTTCATCAGTGGCACCAAAGTTTAAACCAACAGAATTGGAATTGGGGTTCAGATCTCAACACAACAAGATTGCATATCTTGTCGCTGATGATACTCTGTTTCCTCAATACACATAAATGGTGGCGTATTTGAACGCATCCCCATTAAGGTATGCTCTTTCTCATGCACCACTCATTCCAGTCACACACATGAAACAGTTTTGGAACACTGTTAGTTCCTCAACAGTTAATGGAGTGACCACATTGACTTCTATTGTTCATGGGAGACCTTGGGTGGTTACTGAGGCTTTGGTACGCCAAGCCTTACATCTTGATGATGCTGATGGTATAGCCACCCTTCCCATAAATGAAATAGAACATGGGCTTAGGGCTTTGGGATATCCTTTTCCTGATGAAGGTACTCTCAACAAGTATCATAAGCAGGAATTTCCCCCAGCCTGGAAGTACCTCATACATGTCCTCCTTCAATGTTTGAGTCCCAAATTTACTGCACACAATGAGATCAATAGATCCATAGCCAGTGCTATTGTGTGCTTTTCAACAGGGCAAAAATTTAACTATTCTAAACTGAATTTTGAGGGGATGTGTAAAAACAAGGGGACAAAAATGACTTTAACTTATCCCCGTTTTCTACAAATGGTTTTTGATGTTCAAGGTTACTGCTCAAGGGATCACAATGATTTTTATAAGATCCCTGAGCAAAAGAAGGCTATTTTTATGAAGATGAACTCACCACCCCATAGAAACCTACCTTTAACCCAAGCCATGCTTGCTGTTATTGCAGCAGCACAACCTCCACCAGATCCCCAACCTCAAATTAACCCTCAACCACAACTTGAACCAATTCCTGAACCTTTACCTTCACCTGAACAAATTCAAATTGACTCAGAATCCTTCAACGCTGACACACTCAATGTTGGCGTTGATGTGCCTATTTCCAACGCTGACACACAACCTTCACAATCCCAAACACCCCTTAACCAACCCACATCTACCCATTCTTCCACACCATCTTCCACAGCCCCTGAATATAGGTTGCTGAAACGCCAAAGGACTACTGGAGTGTTCTCCTCTGGTGGTCCTAGCCATGTAGCAGAGAGAACCACCACCACAAGTGTGGCTGGAGCCCTGGATGAGGCTGGGACTATTGGTTCTGGCTTAGATGCTGGCCAAGGCAGTCCCACCATAATTAAGTCCTCATCCATGCCCAATGAATCTGACTTGGGAGGTCAAATTCCCATTTTAGAAGAGGGCAGACTGGAACCAATGACTCTTATGGAATTGACGGCAGTCTGCATAAGCTTGCAAAAGCAAAATGCAGACTTAGTACAAGTTGTCAGCTCACAAGGCCTTGAGCTCAAGCAATTGAGGGAGAGGATTGTTGTTTTGGAGAGTGATCATGCTAGGAAGGGTATGGAGGAATCTTCCAAAGGGGAGGAAGATCAAATAAATCTGAGTGATAAGGGCAGCCAGGATGGTCAATCAATGGATGTTGCTGAGGCCCTTACAACTTTGAAGAAACAAACAGGTTTTGATACGTCCTTAGTCTCTCCTACCAACTTAAATTTATCATTTACAGCTATGTTGAGAGAGGTTACACAAGGCGCTGAGGGAAGATATTTGGGCATTGACAAGGAAAATTTGGACGCTGACAGAAATATTTTGGGCGCTAATAGAACAAATTTGGGCGTTGACAGACCTACACATAAAGGTGATGTATCCCAGTCATCATCTATCATCAAGGAGGTTTCTACTCAGGTATTACCATCTGCCTTACCAACCATTGCACCATCAGATAAGGGTAAGGGTAAAATGGTAGAAGAGATTGTTCCAAAGGATGCAGCTCAAGTTGAGTTTGATAGAATATTAGCTGCACAAATCATGGAACAAGATAAAAAGGAGTCACCATTTGTTGGGACTTCAGAAGAAGGAAGTGATGGAGATAGCTCAGACTCAAGTGTGATGATTATAGAACCAGAGAGGCTTGAGTATGGTGATGAGTTTGCTAGGGAAAAGTTGAGAGAATTGAAATTGCAGGTTGACTTTGACATGCCTGAGGTGGTTCAAATTTATCATGCTTGGGAAGACAGATGCATGGAGAATCCAGACTTGACCATTTCAGATCAAATATGGGGTTTGGAGATTCTACTTAGAGTTCAGAAGGATTGCCAAGTAATTTTGAAACACAAGGCAAGCAATATTCTCTCAGAGTTGAAAAGGGATAGATGGGAGCTCTACTTTATGTTGCTCAGATGTCATGGAGTTGGATGGACATATCAGAAGTTAAAGGCTTTGACATTTGATGAGTTGGAAAACAGGGCTTATCCCATTTGGGTGAGAGTGCAGGAAGCAAACACACTCAGACTTATTTTAGATGAAAGAAAGGAGGAACTTGTAGAAGAAATGGAACTCAAGAAAGCTATGATTGTTCCCAGGCCAGTGAAGAAGGGAATTTCATTTGAGTTTCCAAAAGATATGGATCCACTATATCCAAGTGAAGCAGTTATAAGAAAGAGCCTCAAGCTCTCCCCATTAGAAGCTTCAGATATGGTGCAAGTGTTACCATTAGATTCCAAGAACCCAATTGTGAGCTATGAAGAAGATGAATGTGGGTTCTAGAAGATTGGCAGATTTGGCAAGGAGGTACACACTTTTACCACTCTCATATCTTTGTTTGCAAGTTGTGATAGAGAAGACTTGGTGGACCTTTGGAGGTTGCTGGAGACCAAGTATGAGGCTGAAGCACCAACTTCAGCTAATGGAATAAAACTTTGGACCACATTCAAAAGAATGTGTGGACCAAAAGATGAGGATCCTGCAATATGGAAGGATCTTGAAGATGACCTCAGTGGTCTTCAATGGAGGTTATATTCAGCTGCTGGTGTTTACCATTTGAGTTCTACAAAGTTTGCTGAGTATCTACTTGTGGATGCTCAGTATTTCATATCCAAGGCTATTTTGGAGAAGATGAAAGACACTCAGCTGGAAATAGATTATTCAAGTGACGTGGAAAAAGATTTGATCAGATTTATTCACTATCAATATGAGAAGGTTTGTAAGATTCCTCCTAGTCCTTAATGCTTTTTCAGAAACTTGATCATAAGAGTGGATATCAAGTTTAGGGGAGGATTGTTGGGAATAAATTAAGGCCAGATCACTTGAGCGCTGACAAGAACAAAACAAGCGTTGACAAGAACAATACAAGCGCTGACAGCTCAAGCGTTGACAAGTTAAAGTCAAGCGTTGACACATTGAAGACAAGAACTGATGGAAGATATATTCTACACGTTTATTATATTCTAGAATAATTCTAGTAAGGATAGGAACGACAATGTATTTTCTATATTTATCTTTACCTAGAATAGTTGATACGTAGATTATTGTACAAGGCTTCTTATGTCTATAAAATAAGACCTTTAGGTATAAGTTTAATATAAATTTTCATTCGTAAACATCTTTCATTGTAAACAAGTTTGATATTGATAATCAAAGTGAAAGTTTGTTTATATCATTGTGTGTTCTTGTTTAAGTGTTAAATTCCACATAACACTTAGATTCATAAAGCATATACAAAGGTTTCTCTACGTGTATAACTTGATCTAATCTCGTATACACAAAGCTAAATCGATCTAAGTTTGGGATCAACAACCATAGATTTTTTGAGATACTTGGCTTATAATTATGGGCCTAACATAACCCAATCAATGGTTGTGCGAGGACTCAAAGATCCCACTCTCTTTGCCAGATCTAAGATCTGTAGAATGGAATACGAGTACAACGCATATGAGCTTCTGAAAGCAATGAGAACTACTAAAAGGGAAGGTCTTCATGAACCTGAAAAACCTCATCCCCTGATAGCTGGAGATGTATCATATGATAATCAAATCGCACTCGACTTCTTCGTTAGCAATGATCTAGAGTACTTGCTGAAAGGAGCAAACAAGTATGCGACCTCATTAACCTTGCTAAAAGCCGCAAACTGGGAGTCGATACCATTTATCGAAGAAAATGTCAATCGTCTCTGGGTACCAAAAATATTTTCTGAATATGATCGCTATGCCGAATTGGGAGCTTCACACTGGGACGAGCGTGTGCGACCCGCCTACAACTATGCATGTAACACCCCATTTTGGTAAATGGAATGTCACGCGTGATTATGGCGTGTCATCAAATCATACAAGGATAAATGTCTTAAACATTATATGACCATAAAGGAAATACCGGAAACAAACATCGGTACCCCAAAGTATAAGCTCATCACACACAAACATAAGTACTATAAAGGAAAAGGACTAAACAATGTCCATAGAAATACGTGACAATCCGTCAATTTATGGTTGATATTTTATTCTCAAGTATTATTTAAAAATATTATTTTAATGTTATATTATGAACTCACTTATTTATGGGAAGAAATTTGGATTTTTCGTCTTGAAGTAGCATCGACTACGTCTAAACCGGAGGATTCAACGTTACATGCTTACGTTTACCTACACCGTTTTGGTGACAGTCCGACATTTCAGGAAATAAATTTATCCGTGAATATTATTTTGGGATTTTAATATTGAGTTGGTTCATAAACTCACAAATTTACGAGAAGAGATTAGGACTTACGATTATAATTTAACGTCCTTTACGACTAAACCGGAAACCTTAGGATTACGTATTTACGTTTTCGAACTCCGTTTTTGATGAGACAATTTTTATTAGGTTTGTTTTGTGCCATTGATTCATAATTTATAAAAACGTTTTTCGTAAAACGACCTGAGGGTACGCAAATCGAGGAAACTAGAATCGAGGAATACCCGTAAATTAGCGGGATGGGACAAAACAAGTTTATCCCACCCCACTACTAAGGGATGGCCAAAACTTGACACCACACAAGTTTTGTGTCAAATTTTAAGCAAGTAGCTTACACATGTAAGCTTATGCTTAACATGTAAGCTACTCATCCCACCAAACTAGCAAGACCACCAAGCCTAAAACAACTAACTCATTTCTTACATGTAAAAACCACACAACTCTCCTCTCTCTCTCTAAAATTCGTCCCACCTCAACCAAAAACACCCCTTTGATCAATTTTCAACCACAATATTTGGTGTTATACACACATATGATGGAAACCTCTTCAAGCTCTATTGATTGGAGGTGATCTTAACATGTAAAAAGGAGTTTTCAAGGGAGTTTGGGGCTGATTTCTCAAGGAGTTTTCATGAAGAACAAGGGCTGATTTTTGGAGGAATCTAAAAATACTTGGTGATCCTAGAAGTGGTGTTGATATCTCATAAAATTGGTTACCCAAAACCAAGTCTTGTTCATCCAAAAACTCATCATTTCATCACCTTGGTGGTATAAAGATTGTTCTTCCCATCCTCTTGTTATTTTGATTATGTAATCATGTATTTTCTTTCTTATTGTATATGTATATGATGAATATATGATGATAAAAATGTTGTGTGGGGATCAAGTGTTGATAAACATGATTAAAAAGATGAAAAACCATAAGAAACAAGGCTAAAATCTTCCTTAAATTGTTGGCTGTATAAAAACAGTAAGTAACCAAGTTATAAACTGATAACATTGCATGGTGGAATCCATTTACAGTAAGTGTTAGATGTCATACACATGTGAGAGTTGGCCATGCAATGGAATCATCAAAATGAGTGAGATATGATTAAAACAAGATGAGTGTAGCAATCTGAATAGTCTGTTTTGTAGGGACTGTTAAGGATAGTTAGACATGGAATGAGCAGTAGCTATATCTAACTTATTTTTAGCACATAATATGAAGTTTATGTCATCCAAAAATGAGCTTCAATCTCCTTATAGAACTCAAGATATGATAAAAATGGTGAAGATGAAACTAAAAATCAGATTTTGAAGAATTAATGTTTAATAGTATTATATAAGCACTCAAACTAATATAGTATAAAATATGAATTAAAACCCACTAACTTATAAATTTCATTTATATAAATATGTATAAGGTTAAATAAATGGACACTTTATAAAATTGGTAGTTGAATAAGATTTATAAGTTATAAAAACTATAAACATGATTTTTACGTCTTTTCGGCTAATACCGTAAAATTAACGTTTTTCGCCAATTAAAACTTAGACGATCAAACCCGTCTAATGAAAAGTTTTTGAAAGTCATATACTGATATATAAGTACCTAATACAGGTAAAAACCGATAAAACTCGAACTATTTGACATACGGACATTAACGAGTTAAGTTAGCATTATTGGACTATAAACCCGACTAGTTAGTAAAACACTTATAAACTTACTTATTGGGCTTAACCCATTTGGGCCCAACATGAAAAATATAATACTGATAATAAAAGTGTAAAATGGACTAATATAAAGTATTGGGCTTGTAATAGGCTTATTGGCCTAAAACATGTAAATAAAGTAAAACTAGTAAAACTAGTATAAAAATGTTACCAACACATAAACACTATAATGAATGAGTAAAAATGTATAAACCCACTTGATCATTATCATATATATAAAATCATCATATGTATACATAATTGTTATTTTGATAAAGTCATTGGACAAGAGTCTAAGACGAGTATTATTTGTCTAAGTTTCCGTGATTGAAGCACGTACCGTACGTCCGAATTGCCGATAACCCGCTTTCCCACATCAACGTGAGTTCATAGCCTCGCACTCTTTTAAATGTTTTTATGAAATGTTTGATAAACCCGCGAGGGAGATAACATGTTAGTTTTTATAAAATATGACACTAGTTGTCCCTACTGTCTGTTTATTGATTTGGACCCGAATGATTGTATGACCCGATGAATGATTAAAATGACCCGATAGATGAAATGAAATGGATTATTAAAGTTAGGTTATGTCACTAAAAGTCCCATTAGCATGAATTGTGAACTACCGGGATTTGGTAGACGCTTATGCATATAATAGTACTATTTGGGGACGATCACCCCAGTTCGCGCCTTGACGGTTGATCCCCGTCGTGCCACATTGATTGATAAGCGAATTTATGTATGAGAAGATTTACACAAGCGTGATTATTGTGACGACACGCTAATTTAGATGGGCAAATTGAGTTTCGGGCTAGCTACCCGTTGTTTGGTTTAGTAAGGTAACAATGTCATGCGGCTTGTAATAATCCATAAATAACGAAATACTGCTATACGTACTAAATTACGATATATTGCCTGACTAGCAATACGGGGTCTTACTATTGATATTATGTTCGTGTTTTGGTTTTTCATAACGATATTCATGTAAGGTTTTATTTAATCTATGCAACCTTATAAGACGTATTGTACGATATTTTTAAGGACAATGGTTCGTATAATGATTTTGAAGGCGAAAGCCTATATTATGATTTTGATAAGGATTTGTATGAAATGACTTTGGCTATTTTATGGCCTATTACAATGATTTGTACAATATAATTTTCGGTAATAATTTTACCGATGTTATATTGATGGATTTTATTAAACTCTATGAATTCACTCGGCGTTATCGCTGACCTTTTCTTTTAACATGTTTTATCTTAGGTTCTTGAAGGTAATTCTCGTGAAGACAACAAGAATTCATGGCCCGCACTTAAATAATAATTTCCATTCAAATGCTTTGTAAAACCTGTATGAAATACAATGACTTGGGACCTATGTAAATCTGATATTTATGAATGGAAATGCTTTATTATTAAACGACACGATTTTTAAGCGTTGTCTATGATGTGAGTAATGTGCTATCCTGTAACACCAACTAGTCTTCCGCTGTATTGAGTTGTATAAATTTGAGGGTGTTACAGTTTGGTACCAGAGCTCTCGTTATAGAGAACGAAAGATTTTTAAAAACCAAGGTTTTGAATAAAACATTTCAAAATCTTTTAACTATAAACATTTTTCTCAAAATGTCTAAAAATCTTTTGACTATAATGATGCCGAAGAATTCCCGAGTTACCGACAAGGCCAGACTGAGAAGTGTTATTTTAATATATATATAACTTGGATTATATATATATATATATGATGTAATTTCATTACATGATTGTTTGATGATTATTTTGATATTTATACGAGGTATTTATACGACGTAGATTGTCACAAGGAACCCTAAATCCCCTAGCAAATCAATCGAAGCTATTCCCATAGGAATTCTAGCTATTCTAGTTCTAAACCAAGTTGTGGATATTGATGATCCCAACAAAATGGTTGATATTTGTAGAAATGTTGGTATTAGATGATTAAATATTGAAGAAGAATTGGCGAGATTAAATCTGATATCGATGTCATGACGATCTTTCCTTATAGAGTGGAGTTTGACAAAACGTTACCACCTGGAAAGGTGTCATCTGATTCAGTGTCACCCAATTATTAAATATGAAATCGAAAGGGTGAATGTTGCACTTGAGACTGTCATTGGAACCATTACCCAAAAGCCTCATGCCACTAGTACCTTTTTGAGAAGTCTAATTGAATGTGTGAGTCATTTCATACTAGTGACTCATTTGATAACTATTGATGAAGGAGCTATAGGATCGGAAATTAAGTGTTGTTCATATCGAGCTTTTATTGCCCTATTAAGGTCTAAGAATAAGGTTGAAAATATTGGAGAATGAGGGAGGATATTGCATTGAGTATAAGTTGATTAAAACTTGAATAAAGTAAAATTTAACTTGTATGGAATGAGAAATTGTTAAGAGGAAGTCGTTAAGTTCTGTGATTGAATTATAAGGTTTTAAATGATTGTTAGTTTGTGTTAAGGGTTGTTCCTAGGCCATTGTCCAATGATGAGGATGCCCAGTGTCCAAGAAATAAATTTAAGAAATCTTCTTCTGAATTGGGACCGATGGATCTTCTGGGACAGGTGGAACACCTAATGACTCTTGTAGATTAGTATTCATTGTAGTATCTTTTAAAAATCCCAAACTTAACTGAGACATCAGTTGGTAGGATGAGTTCTTGGAATTAAATGACATAGTGACACGTAATGTGTTACGGTACAATTTTGACTTGTTTGTGATTAATGAAAAGACTACCATTGATTGCTAAATTATACATGTATCGATGTTATCTATCTTTTATTGCTTCATCCTAATGTTCGCATTAGTGAAGCAACCATTGAACAAATGCTCATCTTGATTTGAGTTACGTTGTGGATTATTCTCTTTGTATTCCTGAGTGCCATCGAGGTCATGAACCTCATGATTAATTGGCTGAGCTCATTTCCTATTATATTGTGGTTATTTCTTGGTGAACAACTTTTCATCACTCTTTTGTAGATCACTCATTGTTTTTATAAGATAAAACAGTATTCCTTGAGAAAAATTGAATTTTCATCACCATATGAATTATTTGAAGGGAGATTTATAAATAATCGTTATCAAAATGAAGTTGTTTATGAAACATCTTGTAAAACTTAATTGTTTTCATAACAAAGAAAATCCTTGTAAATTTATTTTGATTCTTATTTAAGAATTAAGCATGAAAATGTTTTTATTATAAACATGATGATAAAATTTTGACGAACTGGGTATTGCATCGTTAATCTTGAAATTGTATATAGTTGCGCGCCTACATACAATTTGGAAGTGACCATGCAAGGCTGATTAGTAGTCACCATGAAATTATTAATAAACACTAAATTTTCATTGAAGTTATGAAAGATTAAATTTTATGAGATCTACAAGAAGTGAAAATAGGGACATATTGTTAGAGACACCTACATATGTGCCCGCACCATTTATTCTTCTGAGTCGAATTTACTCATCTGTGGAATTTGTCTTATTTGACAATTAATATTCCCTTCTTGTCCAATTCTCCCGTGGTGAGATTCTTTGGAAAAGTATTTGATTACAGAGTGTTGATACCCGACTGGATGTATTGACGTTCCTATCATTTCTTTTGATTGGATTTCATTTGAATGACCTGGGTAACGATCTGAGGAGCTTCAAATGCGTACTCAAATTATGAAAACATGGGATATATTCATATTCATTAAATGTTTTTGTCTGTATCTGATTTGAAATTCTCTCGCATAGATTATGCGTTAACCTTACTCTTTTAAGGTTAGTTATGTCTCCTGATATCCTTGAATTTGTGAAGGATTATGAGTTATTATTAGTCTTTTGAGAAGTTCACATCTTATCGACGATAATGAAACTGCAAGTTGATAGTGCTAGTAGAATGGATTGATTGATTATGACATGACGACATTGTCTTAATTGATCGTAACTCGAGTAGAAATCCCCTAAAAGATAAGATGTTGATTATCAAAAGTGATCTAAATAATTCTTGATGGATGACCATATTCTACATTAGACTTGAAGTTATACCATGAATGGTTATGAACTAGTCATAGATCTTGTAATCTAAGAAGAACTTAAAAGTAGATTTATTAAAAGATGTTCCTATTATCTGGAACTTTAGGAGGTATTTGTTGGTGAATTACCTAGACTTTCGCCATTAAGTCAAGTTGAAATTGGTATTGATTATATTCCCGTTGTTGCACTTGTGGCATGTGCACTGTACGTCAGCACCATCTGAATTAAAAGAATTACCGTGCAAATGAGAGAGTTGTCGGAGAAAGCTTTTATTCTACCAAGCTCGTCATCATGAAGAGCTATGGTGTTATTATTTCTTATATTTATTGATTACCGTGATCTAAGTAAATTGATGATCAAAATCTATATCCACTACCCAAGATGATAGATTTGTTCGATCATTTACAAGGTTCTAGCATATGTTCTAAAGATTTGATCCTCGGCATGGTTATCATCAACTTCGCGTCCGCGAAAAAGATTATCTATTCAAATCACTACATTCAGAAATTGTAATAAACATTATGAGTTTCATGTGATGTCGTTTGGATTGACCAAGGCACATGTAGCATCCATAAATTTGGTGAATCACGTGTGTAGGCTGTAATTTGATAAATTCATGCTTGTGATCATTAAGGACCATATGTTTGTTTATAAAAATAAGAATGAGTTAATAGTTATTTATAGGTTGCCCTGAATTGACCGAACAATGAAAACCTATACCTTGAATAATTAACATGTGATTTAAGGTTTAATCCTTTACATTATTTGACCATGTGATTAATAGATAACGGAATATATATTGACTCTTCAAAGATTAGAGCCATTTAAAACTTTCGGTTATACCAAAAGGAAAGTGCAAAAATCTTTTGACAAATATTTATCAAAGGATTTTTAAGAATTATTCCCTTATACCCAGAACATTTAACTAAACTCCTTTAGGGGTAAATGTTTGTGCATACCTCAAGACAACCTAAGAGGGATTGAAGAAAACCATTTAAACCATGACTTGAAATTTGAAACGACGATTTTTTCTTGTCAACTAAGATAATTTTGACCAAAGTATAAACAAATATTTTTCAAACATTTACAAATCTTATTAGTTATTTTCGATAAATCAACAAAAATCGTGTTAATTAAATTCAAAATTATTTTGAACATTTTTCTATAATTGGACGAACTGAGAAATTTAAAAAATTTTACGTTGACGTTTCATAAAAATTAAATACTTATTATTTAATTACTTGTAATAATTATCGATGCTTTAGACGTCGGATTCAGTAACACGGATAAAAATGATAATTGAGACGAAATTAAAACTTAAAAAATATGAAGAAAGAATTTCTAATTGAATTGTGGTCATGATAATTATTTCATCAGGAAAGATGATTGTAGATACTGACACATTAAATAGAAAGGATAAAGAATCAATTAGGACGTGTTCCTTAATAATGATTGTGCAAAATAAATTTCCGAGCAATTTAGAAATAGCTGATGCTTGAAAAGAAGGATAATATAAATAATAAAAGGGGGTTCGCGGCTAATGTGAACCATTAGTAATAAGAGCCGATGGCGTTAAATGATTAAAAGGCCACTTGTGGTTGTCTAAATATGGAGGTTTGTGAGATGTAGTCATGTTGGAATCTCGTAAGTATAAGTATTCTAATCCTGTCATTTCTGATTTAATGTATCTTTATTTGAAGAAGTTGAACTGATGGTAAATTATGAAGGCAGACATCGCCTCATACATTAGTAAAGGTCTATCTATTGCAAAGGTCATCATCTGAATTTGAGTCGATTTGGGTCATCGTCGACAGACTGACCAAATCTGCTAATATCATTCCTGTTAATGATAAATTCTTGACGAAGAAATTGACTCTTTTGTATTTAAAGGAGTTGTGTAAACATAGTGTGCCTGTATCGATCATCTCTATCAAGATCCTCGCTTCGCATCGAATTTCTAGAGATTTGCTCAGAAGTCATTGAGAACGAATCTTGATGAGAGTACTGTGTACCACCCCAATCGAAGGGACGAGGTAAAGTAATGATACAAAATACTATAAGTGTTGTTCTATGTTTTAATGATTGACCTTTGGTGATAAACTATAAAATCGTTTTCCTTTGGAGAGATTATCATTGATAATTATCGTATTAGGATCAAGACCGAATCTTGTTAGGATCTAAATATTAGAGCATCTGTAAGCAGGAGTTGGGATGAAGACACCCGACATACACCCATTGTGAGTTGGACATGTCTTTTAGGTTTAAGGTTTCCTATGATGGCGAACCTAACCTTACAAAATACTCGACCCGCGAGACCTGAAATGATTGTTGAAATTAGGATCTGATTATTGACTGCCGGTAGTGGGCAGGAGGTTATGTGAATATGAAATGTAGATCTTGAAGTGCCAGATGGGTAGCGAAGTTATGCCAAAAATTTTAACCATGGAAAAATGAATAGATGATCTGAAAGATCATGGGATATAAGTCCCCGTTGTATGGGACCATTGAGATAATATTAAAACTTGGTTTGAAAGGCATATAAGTTGGATCTGCCCTAGGACTTCAAGGGCTGTGTGAATTATGTTTCGTATATCGAACTTGATGGAATATCTATCAAGTGAAAATCTGATTGTTTCTTAGTAAAGTTTGGATCGGCGAAAGTTGCATTCATCAAAAACCCGTGAACATCATGGATAGAGAAAGTAAGTCAACATTAAGCCTGATCTTATTCCCGTAGTTATGTTTGATGAAACTCACGTATTGTAATGAATTACACTTGTGAGAAAAGACCAAATGTGGAGGAAATACCCACATGGCTTTAACTCTATAAGAAGCGAGTAGTAAGATAAGATGATCTTTGAGGACAAAGATCCTGTTTAGGGGTAAATGCTGTGACAATCCGTCAATTTATGGTTGATATTTTATTCTCAAGTATTATTTAAAAATATTATTTTAATGCTATACTATGAACTCACTTATTTATGGGAAGAAATTTGGATTTTTCGTCTTGAAGTAGCATCGACTAAGTCTAAACCGGAGGATTCAACGTTACGTGCTTACGTTTACCTACACCGTTTTTGTGACAGTCCGACAATTCAGGAAATAAATTTATCCGTGAATATTATTTTGGGATTTTAATTTTGAGTTGGTTCATAAACTCACAAATTTACGAGAAGAGATTAGGACTTACGATTATAATTTAACGTCCTTTACGACTAAACCGGAAACCTTAGGATTACGTATTTACGTTTTCGAACTTCGTTTTTGATGAGACAATTTTTATTAGATTCGTTTTGTTCCGTTGATTCATAATTTATAAAAACGTTTTTCGTAAAACGACTCGAGCTCACGCAAATCGAGGAAGCTAGAATCGAGGAATACCCGTAAATTAGCGGGATGGGACAAAACAAGTTTATCCCACCCCACTACTAAGGGATGGCCAAAACTTGACACCACACAAGTGATGTGTCAAAGTTTAAGCAAGTAGCTTACACATGTAAGCTTATGCTTAACATGTAAGTTACTCATCCCACCAAACTAGCAAAACCACCAAGCCTTAAACAACTAACTCGTTTCTTACATGCAAAAACCACACAACTCTCCTCTCTCTCTCTAAAATTCGTCCCACCTCAACCAAAAACACCCCTTTGATCAATTTTCAACCACAATATTTGGTGTTATACACACATATGATGGAAACCCCTTCAAGCTCTATTGATTGGAGGTGATCTTAACATGTAAAAAGGAGTTTTCAAGGGAGTTTGGGGCTGATTTCTCAAGGAGTTTTCATGAAGAACAAGGGCTGATTTTTGGAGGAATCTACAAATACTTGGTGATCCTAGAAGTGGTGTTGATATCTCATAAGATTGGTTACCCAAAACCAAGTCTTGTTCATCCAAAAACTCATCATTTCATCACCTTGGTGGTATAAAGATTGTTCTTCCCATCCTCTTGTTATTTTGATTATGTAATCATGTATTTTCTTTCTTATTGTATATGTATATGATGAATATATGATGATAAAAATATTGTGTGGGGATCAAGTGTTGATAAACATGATTAAAAAGATGAAAAACCATAAGAAACAAGGCTAAAATCTTGCTTAAATTGTTGGCTGTATAAAAACAGTAAGTAACCAAGTTATAAACTGATAAAATTTCATGGTGGAATCCATTTACAGTAAGTGTTAGATTTCATACACATGTGAGAGTTGGCCATGCAATGGAATCATCAAAATGAGTGAGATATGATCAAAACAAGATGAGTGTGCCAATCTAAATAGTCTGTTTTGTAGGGACTGTTGAGGATAGTTAAACATGGAATGAGCAGTAGTTATAACTAACTTATTTGTAGCACATAATATGAAGTTTATGTAATCCAAAAATGAGCTTCTATCTCCTTATAGAACTCAAGATATGATAAAAATGGTGAAGAATTAATGTTTAATAGTATTATATAAGCACTCAAACTAATATAGTATAAAATATGAATTAAAACCCACTAACTTATAAATTTCATTTATATAAATATGTATAAGGTTAAATAAATGGACACTTTATAAAAATGGTAGTTGAATAAGATTTATAAGTTATAAAAACTATAAACATGATTTTTACGTCTTTTCGGCTATTACCGTAAAATTAACGTCTTTCGCCAATTAAAACTTAGACGATCAAACCCGTCTAATGAAAAAGTCATATACTGATATATAAGTACCTAATACAGGTAAAAACCGATAAAACCCGAACTACATGACATACGGACATTAACGAGTTAAGTTAGCATTATTGGACTATAAACCCGACTAGTTAGTAAAACACTTATAAACTTACTTATTGGGCTTAACCCATTTGGGCCCAACATGAAAAATATAATACTGATAATAAAAGTGTAAAATGGACTAATATAAAGTATTGGGCTTGTAATAGGCTTATTGGGCCTAAAACATGTAAATAAAGTAAAACTAGTAAAACTAGTATAAAAATGTTACCAACACATAAACACTATAATGAATGAGTAAAAATATATAAACCCACTTGATCATCATCATATATATAAAATCATCATAAGTATACATAATTGTTATTTTGATAAAGTCATTGGACAAGAGTCTAAGACGAGCATTATTTGTCTAGGTTTCCGTGATTGAAGCACGTACCGTACGTCCGAATTGCCGATAACCCGCTTTCCCACATCAACGTGAGTTCATAGCCTCGCACTCTTTTAAATGTTTTTATGAAATGTTTGATAAACCCGCGAGGGAGATAACATATTAGTTTTTATAAAATACGATACTAGTTGTCCCGATTGTCTGTTTATTGATTTGGACCCGAATGATTGTATGACCCGATGAATGATTAAAATGACCCGATAGATGAACTGAAATGGATTATTAAAGTTAGGCTATGTCACTAAAAGTCCCATTAGCATGAATTGTGAACTACCGGGATTTGGTAGACGCTTATGCATATAATAGTACTATTTGGGGACGATCACCCCAGTTCGCGCCTTGACGGTTGATCCCCGGCGTGCCACATTGATTGGTAAGCGAATTTATGTATGAGAAGATTTACACAAGCGTGATTATTGTGACGACATGCTAATTTAGATGGGCAAATTGAGTTTTGGGCTAGCTACCCGTTGTTTGGTTTAGTAAGGTAACAATGTCATGCGCCTTGTAATAATCCATAAATAACGAAATACTGTTATACGCACTAAATTACGATATATTGCCTGACTAGCAATACGGGGTCTTACTATTGATATTATGTTCGTGTTTTGGTTTTTCATAACCATATTCATATAAGGTTTTATTTAATCTATGCAACCTTATAAGACCTATTGTACGATGTTTTTAACGACAATGGTTCGTATTATGATTTTGAAGGCGAAAGCCTATATTATGATTTTGATAAGGATTTGTATGAAATGACTTTGGCTATTTTATGGCCTATTACAATGATTTGTAGAAAATAATTTTCGGTAATAATTTTATACCGATGTTATATTGATGGATTTTATTAAACTCTATGAATTCACTCAGCGTTATCGCTGACCTTTTCATTTAACATGTTTTATCTCAGGTACTTGAAGGTAATTCTCGGGAAGACGACAAGAATTCATGGCCCGCACTTAAATAATAATTTCCATTCAAATGCTTTGTAAAACCTGTATGAAATACAATGACTTGGGACCTATGTAAATCTGATATTTATGAATGGAATTACTTTATTATTAAACGAAGCGATTTTTAAGCGTTGTCTATGATGTGAGTAATGTGCTATCCTGTAACACCAACTAGTCTTCCGCTGTATTGAGTTGTATAAATTTGGGGGTGTTACAAAATAAGTAGAAAAATGTATGATGATAAGCATAAAGTAATGAAGGCTAGAAAGCTTCCAATCCATATGCATGTATGCTTAGAGGCTACGAGCGTCCTTGAGTACCTTTCGTTTTGGGAACATGAAAGGAAAACGGCTGAGCATAACGCTCAGTGCACGGATATACAAGCATAAAATGAATAACATAAGCATATACAACATATAGCAGCGACATTGATTAAGTCCTGGAAAACCTGGTATAACTTAGTAATACTGGTTTTATAGTTTGAAAAGGCTTATGTTTATCTTATTGAAAATGTTTAACATGTTAACCATTAATCCAATATAGGTCATGAAATAACAACGTGCATGAATACTTGGAGGGGTGACCTCATCATGTAATTAGAGGGATTGCCTCTAATTAATATTAGTTTGGGTAAGAGGGATCAACTCCTTGTGAAGGATGCAAGGCACACACCACATTCACCTGAATAATCTGTTAAAAACATGTAACCTAGGATGCACCCATACGCCCCACATGATAACATAATAATATGGCTAAAAGCTGAAAGGGACTCCACGAGCTATCACTCCGCCGTGGTGAAGTCATAACACTGGTGCCTCTAGTGTTATGGTTTAGGTACCTCCATAACTAGGTGAAACTGGTCATGCATGTATATGGCTTAGGCATTTAAATTAAACATAATCAAATCAAAACAAATAAAACATATACTGGGAAAACAGCTGGCTGCATACGGGTAATCCTAATAAGGAAAGAATGTCCATACTGAAAGAACGTAGAATCTGTACCTTATGTCCAGTGAACGAAGAAGACGAACGGAGGATAGTCCTACTTCGATCTCACTAAAGCTACATAAATGGTATACGTGTATAAGTATTCTGATTACTGAGTACGTAACTGGTTTTATATCATGTCTTAGCTTGTTTTATATGTTCATGTCTCGTTTTACTGATTTTAACGTTATGCTGTGTTTATCATGTATTCTGAATATTATGATTAAGTATTGCTTGTATCTCTTGTATTATTATACTTTTTGTGTAATAATAAGTAACTTTCTAAAAATAGCAGGTTTCCTAAAATAGAAAGTTTCCAAACATAGAAAGTTTCCAAAAATAGAAAGTTTCCAAAAATAGATTTACTGCTTAAAATAGATTAGTTTCTAAAAATAGAAAGTTTATAAAAATAGTAAGTTTCCTGAAATAGAAAGTTTCTGTAATTAGAAATAAGCTGGATTAATAAGCTAATTAGATAAGCTTAAGTTTTACTGATTAAATATACTAAGTCATGTGCTTAATAGTATAATTTATTAATTATATCATGTTAATTAAATAAACTATATGTTATATGATTTACTTAAATATAGTCATGATTTAATTAAATTAAAGTGTATATAATACTTAGGTTAAAACATGTATTAATATTTATATTAATATAACCTAAGTCATGGAAATTAATTAAATATATGTCATGTTTTAATAATTAATTAATTATTATAGTCTAAAATTACATAAATAATTACTTAGGTTAAAACCATGTATTATTAAATATTAATAATAAACCTAAGTCCATGTTTTAATTAAATTAATTATATGCCATGTTAAATTAATTTAATTAACTTGTAAATAAATAAACTTGTAAAACTATTAAACTTGTAAAAATAATAAACAGAACACATGTATTATTTTTATTAAACATGTCGTGAACCGGACCCGTGAACCCATGAACCGGTCGAACCAAATCACCACCAAAAACAGTGGCAAACCGGCCTAAGCCGGTTGCCCCTGCTATCGGCAAAACTGCCACCGGTTGTGTGCCGGTGGTCTTGTCCTCTCGGCCCAGCCGCTGATGCCACCAAAGTTCCCACCGGCAATTGCTGGTGGTCCCCCTGCTGCCTGCGGTGGGTTCCCTCTGCTTGCCTAAATTAGCCACCGGCTTTAGCCGGTGGTGGGGTTGTGGCTGCCGAGACCAACCGAAACCACAAGGATACCCCTGACACGAGTCTTGGTGCCTTGCCCTTGCTTCCGACCGAACACCAACACCACCAAGACCTAGGTATTGGTTGGTGGTGCGCACCAAATGACGCCGAGAGTCGTAGGACTCTCCGTTTGTGTGGCGACCGAACACCATACCCGAAACACCCCTTTATTATTTTCCCATAAACCCATGACATGTTTTAATTCTCTTGTTTTAAACCCCATGATTAACCATGCATAAAAACATAAAAAGAAAATAAAAAGAAAGATTTTCGGATTACCAAAACACGCGGAATCAATAGATCTTGAATACACGAACACGTACTTGTGATTTGCTTTATCAAAATAAACCAAACCCCCTTGTTCTTTGATGTAGCCGTCGGCCTAAGGGAGAGAGAGAGAGAGTTCTAGGGTTTTTGTTTTTCTAAAATCTTCTGTGAATGAAAACATGTTTTCCATATTTGTTTATTTAGTAAAAACAATTTGGGCTGGGCCCCCCCTTTCCCCTTGTTGCCGCGGCTAGTAGGGCCCTGATAACGCCTCATTTATACATGTTTGTAATGATGCATTTGTCCTTGTTTGCTATGTAAATAAATAATATATGTGTTGAATTGATACTAATAAAAGGTATTGTTTGTATTTTAGCTAAGAAAGAAACCATGAAGGAAAAGAATGAAGAAATAAAGAATAAAGGGGCTAAAGAAGAAATTATGCTGAAAAGGAGCCAATGTGCGACACACAAATGGAAAAGTGTGGCGTACATTCAAAGTACCCCGAATTTGGAGAATTACAAGAAGTGTGGCGCACAAACTCGAAAGTGCGGCGCACATTTACACCTGAAGATGTGTGGCGCACAATTGGGTAAGTGTGACACACATTTTATTGCAGTTACATAATAAAGTGCAATTATGCATGGCTATTATGGTGAACCTTTGATATACTACCAGGGTTTCTAACCTACAAAATTTCAAGTATAAATAGCACCCATGGCCAGGCATAATCATATATCATTCCTCACTTTCTCCATTGTTTAGGAGAAACTAAATATCAAGGATTTCTCCAAATCCTTGATTATAGTCACTAGAGTTAGTAAACCTTAGTTGGTTTATGGCATTGGTGCTGGAACAAGAAACTCAGAAGTGTTGCTATCCATTTGTAATAAGTTCAAAAACTTACTAATCCTTTGGAAGAAATTATTAAAATAATCTTGTGGTATAATTCTTATTTAAATTATGTCAATCTTTTACTTTGATTTACATATGTTTGAAATGATCTTGTTTACTGTTATTATGGAGTAGTCTGATGTGCACTTGGTTAAGGTTTGATAACCTTATGATTAGATGTGAATATTAGCTTTGTTGGGGCAAAGTGTGACGCACAATTAGTTTTGTGTGGCACACTTTTTCCTTGGGTTCTTGAATATAAGTATGATTTGGATGCTCATGTATTATATGTTACAATGTAAGACCATTGTTATATGTTGGATTCATCCATGATCATCGACTAGTACTCATGTGAATGGATGAGTTTCATGTCATCTAGTAAATGAATCTTGTTAATCATTTTTGTAACGATTAGTGGATTAAAACATATACCAACTCTTGCATAATCTCATGTACTACCTTAGTTATCAAAATCAAGCATAAACCTATCTTAATGTTGTTGATATGACAAAATCTTTAGTCGGACCCTTGTCATATCGATTAGATGTTGCATGCACGACTAGTAATCGGTATGTTGTCTTACATTGTTTATGTGCTTATATTTCATCATTTCTACCTCTCTATCATATGGTTATGAACTTAGCCAAACGCACCCTTTAATACTAATTGTTAAAGTATATCTTTAGAACTTGTGACACTCTAGAGGTAATTATTTTGATATTGTGATAACAACAATCCCGTGGAACGAACTGGACTTTACCATTAAGCTATGTTATGCATGAAAGGGTATACTTGCCCGTGTTTATGTTTCTAGTAATTTGTGTGGTAATATCTTGAATAAAAATTAAGACTTGCAAACGAACATCAAGTTTTTGGCGTCGCTGCCGGTGATTGATTAGTTATTTATTTTGAAACATTCTGAAATACTTGGTAAAACAAAAATTCAAAATCTCCGTACAGATTTCTGGTAATCTGAAAAAGTTTTTAACAAAAAAGTTAAAAAGTATGCCGCATATTTCTAAAAGTGCACCGCACATTTGATACGAATTTGCAAAATGTTGGTAGAAACAATCCCAAAACACCAATAAAACCTTTTACTCTCGACACTTACTGCTGAAAACATGAGAATTGTTTTATGTGTGCTTATGCTTTTTGAGCTTTTGTGTTTGTTAATATTGCATTTCAAGAAAGACCAAAAATATTTCTTTTAAAATTTTATTTTCTATTTAATTTACTCTTTGGTAGAAAAAATTGCTTTGGTATGTCTTATTTGATATTTATCATGAATTGTGGTAATTTTTCTGGAATTTTTAACAACTTTGAGATACAAGAAAATGAGGAAACAAGCGAAAATGAAAAAATAGTTATTTCTTGCAAAATACTTGAGAACATCTTACAAAATTTGGTCACTATTTCTTATTTTGACTACTTATTAAGGAAGTATTATGAAAAAAGTCTTATAGCATTGTTTGATTGGTATATAGATCATACAGTTATGAACGAAAACTTTTTTGCAGAAAGTGCGCCGCACATTTCAAAATGTGCGTCGGCTTTTCTGTATTGGGCAAAAGTGAGCCGCACATCTCAAAAGTGCGCCGCACAACTGGAAAAGCAGAACTCAGAATTTGCTTATAAGACATTTAAAAGAGATTTTCATCGAAACTAATAAGTTGCCTTAAGACTACGGGATATGAAATGTCATTTGGATTTTATGGCACTAACATACTAATGTTTCTTTTGATGTGTTGTTGTTTTAAGATGGATCCAAACACTAGCTTGGGTAGGCTATGCTTAGGAGTGGATGAGAATATTAGCCTAAATGATAAGATTGAATCGGATGGAGAATGGTAAGGATATGAATATAGGGACACAACCGATAGTAGGATCCAAAAGGTCCTAACTTTCTATTGTTTGGAAGACTTGACACCTAGCAAAA
Organism: Glebionis coronaria; assembly: GCA_025667525.1. Lineage (NCBI taxonomy): Eukaryota > Viridiplantae > Streptophyta > Magnoliopsida > Asterales > Asteraceae > Glebionis > Glebionis coronaria. Next base: position 342,186,316 of record CM046875.1, on the reverse strand, counting down.
AATACTCAATGCCTTGTCATGTGGAAGGTAAATTTGCCTATGATGGGCAAGTTAACATGGAAATGGAGAAAAGTTTTGTTAGTAATGAACTTGTAGTGGAGCTTGGCTTAACCTACAAAACGCATCATAATGGGGACAAAGAAATAGATAAGAAACTCATTGTTATGATCAAGGACGAATTGTTTTTCGTCGACTTCTTTGTCAATCCGAAAGAAGATGACTGTGAACCGTGTGCAATATTTGGGAGATCTTACCTAAAGCAAGCCAATGCACAAATTGATATCACTTGTGGCATACTCACCTTATGGCCAAAAGTGCATGAAACCTTGGACTTAGAAGAAATTGACGAGATACTTGATAATCTCGACATTGATCAATTAGCACTCATTGAAAACGAGGGAGTTTATACTCCTAGATTTGTTTGTAATATGAAAATAGGCAAAAGAAACAAAGGAAAACAACCGGCTCATGCTTACAAATTAAACTATAATGGTGAAGGACCTTCTCTCACCATTAATAAGCCCTTATCTAGAGAAGAACTAACAATGAAAGAATTAAGGGAAGACGTTGAAGAAAGAGTAATGTTGTTAAACAAGAATCGACCAATCATTGAAACATTGAAATATAGTGATAAGTATAAAATGATTGTCGAAGGTCTCGCTTGATAAGTTAAAGATTGAAGATGGATTAACCTCGGAATATGAGGATGTGGCAATCCAAATTCTCCGTGAAAACAAAGTAGTGAAACAAAAAGAAGATCCGGGCTATTTTGTCGTACCTATAAGGTTGGAAGGTAAAACTACATACAATGCTTTGGTAGACACCGGTTCGAATGTTAATATCATGCCACTTGGAATCTTAAAAATGTTAGATGTTGGAAGAGTCAAACCAAGGTTTGATCGAATAAAAATGCTTGATCACTACTACGCGGAGGGATTTGGGCGTTTGCTTGGAGTTCTATGCCAAATAGGGGAAACCACAACACTAGCCGATTTTATGCTTCTCGATATTCCTATTGATAGAAATATTCAACTAGTGGTTGGAAGAAAGTTTTTGCACACCGTTAGTGCAAAGGTAGATGTTGGAAAAGCTATCATGACTAGCTTTGATGGGTTTGTTCATCAAACATATAATGTGCTAAAAGCGAAAGAACATGATGATAGTGATGATGAAGATGATAAGTACTACACCACGAAAAGAGATGAAAATGATATGCCGATTTATGGTCCACATTTACAGCCATGGACGGAACTGGAAGAACTATTTGATGCTTCACTAAGTGAAAGGAGCTACCATAACCCTTTCTTTTATATTTGTGTATCCAAGAAAATTGTGGGGATGCTTGGAGTACTTCCCGTATCATCGAAATACAAAGATTGGCAAGTGGGTAACAAGCGAGAATTTGAGAATATTACTAAAGATGGAGATAGTGAATGACATGTTGCCATAGTCATTGTCGATCCATGTGGAAAGAGGTACGAAAAAGTGTACGAGACAAAGGACACCAATAGAGGTCTCGGGACGTTACACGAAGAGTGATATCATGTCACCTCTGAATTTCTGCTACAACTAAGAGGAAAGGAAGAAAAGAGGAGTGCATCATTGGCTCCTAGTTACTTTTATGCATTTTTATCTTTTTGTATGTAGATAATCAATAAAACGAAGTAATATCTAAGAGTCCTAGAAGTTTTAGGATGGTCTTAGAAGTAGAGAATGTTCTTCCTATGTTTTTTTATTTCTATCGAATGAAATTGGAGGTTTTCTTTTAAAACTTTGTGTTTTGTATAATTTAAAAAATGAAAACACAGTAAACCATGTTTGTATGCACAGAATGTGCGCCGCACATTTCAGAAAGTGTGTCGCACTTCTGGGTAGTTTTTTTGTATATACCCCGTTTTTCTCATTAGAAATAATAAAAAAACACACAAAAACCACCTGACGATTTTTAATCATCACCAAAAATATTTTCGAGCCTTTGCTCCAATTTCACATTCGAGACCATGTCTAGGGTAAGTTTTTATATTTGATTCATGTTTGTTTAATTTAATTAGTTTTTTATTTTTGATTAATTTTCAATTAGGGTTCTTAGTAAATGGAGAACAAATTATCATTCAATTAGGAATTAGGAATGTAGAAATAGATTAAGAAATGATTAGATTACAGTAAAATAAAATTGAAAAACAAAACAAAAAAGAGGGATTTTAAAAACCTTAGAAATGAAGCAATGTCGTGGATTAGAATGAATTGGGAATGGGTTAGTGTTCGATTCTAGCCATTGTTATTAGTTTGTAACCATTTAGTTTGCGGATTTGGTTAGCTACTAGTTTTACCCCGACATATGATGTAATACCCAAAATGTGTGCCACACTTTACATATTGTGCTCTGCACTTTTGATGAAATTTTCCCAGGAAGTACGCCGCACATTCCAGATTATGCGCCGCACTTTTCGTCTGGAAAACAAACATAATGATCAGAACACAATCATAGGATCACCGTTGACCCCTAACGCTTATCTAATGTTAATACATGTTTGTATGTGATAAATTTTTTGCAGAATACAGGTTCTTGAAATTATGAAACCGGCTCGTCTAGCCGAGGAAAGAAGAGAAGGCCTACCGAATCGACGAGTTCCACACTCATGGGAACATCAAATCACCAATTTTTGAACTGGCCTGGATGTACTAATGATACCAAAACCATCTACAACAATGCTCTTAGTCTTTTAATTCCAAAACAAATTTTTGCACCTAGCATTGTAGATTTTGGAGTGTTGAACGAGCTTGGTTGTGAAGCTCAAATAAGGGAGATGCTTAGTATAGTAGTGATAGAGGTTGGAGGTAATGAAGTCTTATTTTAATCCGATGCTTGGATTCATGCTTTTACTTGTAGGGAGAAAATCTATGCAGAGCTTGTTCTCGAGTTTTTCTCTACTTTTAATTTTGATGAAGATGCCGAAGGATAGGAGTTGTTGACTAAGAAGATTTTCACTTTTAGACTTCGTGGAAAGGGACATTCTTTGACTTTGAAAGAATTTTCTAAGTACTTGAAGTTGTATAATAGAGATGAGCGAAAGACGGAAGTATTTGAGGTATATTTCTAAGGAGGGGAACGTGATCATGGAAACATTAATGCTAATGAATTTTGGGCATCAATATGCCCGAATGAGGATCCATTGAGCTTATCTAGGAGCTCGGCCACTAGAATTTCTAGTCTACTTTTGACAATGCTTCAAAAGATGATTGCTTATGCCGTTTGCCAAAGAACCACGAGATATGATAAAATACAAAAGAATGATTTGTGGTTATTGAGCATGTTTAGGGACAAGAACCGTGAGAAATACGCTAATGTGGCTTGGGTGATAGCAAAATGGATGAAAAGGAAAGGTCCTTGATTGTGGTAAAATACGTCTTTTAGGAAAAAGAGCGTATATGAGCGATAAGTATTAAGTGATGATTTAGGAAAATCAAACACTAATGACCCAATTAAGTTCGTTTCCCAAGGAGGTATATGTGTGTGAATAATTTGTAATTGGTTTGAGATTAATATTTGAAAGAAGTGGGTGAGAAAATAGAATGACGAAGACGTGAAAATTATGACTACGACGACTAAAATTAAAACCGTAAAAGCAGCTAAAATAAAAATCAATTCTAAAAATTCCAAAAAAATTACCAAAAATCAAATTAAATAAACTAAGAGTTTACTAATGAACAAAACTTTTTCAAACCTTTTAATTAATTAAATATTAATTTTTAAATGCTAATTAAAGCCCTAAAAATCAAAATAATTATTAAAAAGCCCAAATAAAGATTTCTCAATTTGTAAACCTCTAAAATAATCAAATAGGACTAAAACCTATTTTTATGTATTTTTAAACTAAGTAAAACTATTTAAAATAATTAAAAACTATTAAAAACTTAAAATAATTCTAGAAATTAGAAAAATAATGATAAAAGTAATCTAAGAGTTGAAAAAATCCTATTTTAATGTATTAAACCTAAGAAAAATATAGAAAGTGCAAAAATGTGAAATTTGAAATTTAATAATAAAATAATATTAAAATAATATTAAAAATCCAAAAATTCGAAAAAATTCTAAAAACTTGCAAACTAGTTTATTTTAACCTAAATAATCAAAAAATGAAAGTGAAATTACCAAATTACCCCTAATGGGCCCCTAAATGGGCTAAAAGCAAAAACAGTCAACCTTATTGGGCTTAATGGGCCCAAAAAGTCAAACTTGGCCCAAATGCCCTGAAAAAGCCCTATCTGACTTAAAATTTAATTCTAAACACAAAAGTCTAAAGTCCCCAAAGCTGATTTTGAGCTTATCACAGCTTAAATAGTCAACAGCTTATTCTTATTGGGCCAATAAGCCCATTAAGCAATAAGCCAATGCCATAAGATTTGCTTAAACACACAACCTTCTTTTGAGATGCCTAAGAGATCTGTGAAAATAAATTTTGAAAAAGCACACTCAATAAGCCAGAAATAAGCAAAGTACAATTCCACAAAACGACAAAATAGTCGTGTTAGAGTTCTAGGCTGTTTCAGAAGCTCTAGTTTGTTGCAAAAGCTCACAAATAGCTTAAATAAGACTAATCAACAAAGAAAACCCCAATAAGCCAAGTACAATAAGCTGTGTGAACCAATAAGCACTCTTTTAAAATAAGAAAAGTTAATTTCCTAGTGAAAAGCTCTTATCAAGTTCTGATTTCTTCCAGTTAAGCTTATGAGGTGAGATAAATGATGAAAAGTACAAAAACTAAGTTTTGGCACGTTTCAATAAGCAGGACTGACTGATAAGCTCTTTTTGCCTTGGTCAACGAAAGCAAACGTGTTCCAAAAGTCACCAAACTTGCAGGACTTGATTATGAGATGGAAATAAGCTTGTTTGAAGTTGTATTGGAGAAAGTCTAGAGGTCTAGACCAATGAGCTTATCAAGACAGTTGTCTTACTATGCTTGATTTTTGGCAGAATAAGCACAATAATCTTGTGGGCTTATGAGCTTGTGAAATAAGCAGCAAACAATTAGCACACACCAAGTAGGTACAATGAACAACTTAAAAGCATAAGACACCAAAAATCAGTCCAAGTACATAAAAATCACATAGCATGCATTTGCTGACATACTTGACCAAAAGCTGAAATTCAATAAGCTATAAAATGCACAATAAGCCACCAAACTACAAAACCAGATATTGCAGAGTTGAACACCCAACAAAACTATAAGCATGCCAAATTTTAGACCTTAATTCATACAAACAAACAAATCAAACCTTCGGATGTGTTTAACTGAATATTGTGTTCAAAATCTAGCAACCTACGTTTTTTAGCTCTACTATGTTTAAGACTTAACCAACTCTTAAAACACCTTTTATATCAGCAAACAAACACCTACAAACCAAAAGGAACCAAGCTCCAAGGCCTTAAGGCCTTTGAACCAGCAGACACAAACACCCCTTTATCAAACCTTTATCACTCAAATCTGATTTTAAACCCTACAATCAACAAGATCTAGGTGACAATAGATCTAATATATCCTATGAGACAGATTAGAAACAAATAAACAACAATCAAAACATCAAATCCACAAATCACATATTCATCAAATATTTGACAAAATATTAAAAGGGATTTAGAGAACAAACCTCCAAGACTTACATTCCAAGCCTTAGATTGTTTGAGCTTAGGTGCTAGCTAAACAAGCACAAGCTTCCACTTTTGTACCTACAAAATCACAAGAACAAAAACAGACAGAATATCTAATGATTTTTCACTTTTCCACAAACACTTCACAAATCCTTTTGAAAACTTTTCCAAAACGAATTCATAAACAGATAAACAATGGAACTCAGACTTGCTATGCTTAATACCAACTTTTAACAATTAAAAAGGAATTATATTTTATATAAAAACCAACTTTTATTTGACTAAAAAGGAATTACAAAAGAGTAATAGCAAGCCTGGAACAAAGCTCTCTCACATGTTGAGGAGTCCTTATATAGGCCACAAGGGCTGAGATTACAAGTGAAAACCCTAGCTATGAAGTCCCTAAAATGCCCCTTGAATCTTCTAGACGCATTTGGTGTTTAAGCTGTCCAAATGAATCCTGATTGTTCATTTTAGCTTTGTAGTTAAGCAATGAGTCTTGGCTGTTGATTTGGCCACGTGTCATGCCTTGGAGGTTAAGGTGTGATGTGATAGGTGGACGGGTTTGAATGGTGGGTCCCTTGGTGAGTGGAGATTGGGGTTTTGAGTGTGGGATGAGTTCCTGGGCATGCGAATTAAGCGTGTGCCTAGGTAATTTCATTTTACCCTTTGTTTTAAGTGGGGTAAGTTCTGGGTTCATAAAGGTAAACAGTAACAAGTTTGATCCGAAATAAGGGGGTATGTTGTGTTTGGCGCGTGTTTGTGTTATTTAAAGTTTGGGAAATGACAATAAGAGTCCTTGTGTTTTGGTGAAAGGTGTAAACAATGTTTTTCAGCCATAAAACTTAATTCCCTTTGTTAATAAACTTTCTGATTTCACACTTTTGCCCCAAAACTTTGACAAAAGGTTTTCAAGGGTTGTTTTTGCCATTTTTACATAGTTTGAGGACTGATCTTGGACATTCTTGATCTTCAAACGTCCTCATTGTATCTTTGACTTCATGAGGGACCATTATTTACAATTTAGAATTTTTGATGGACTAAACTTGCCAATTCTTCAAAGTTGAAGGACCATTTTGTAATTTTGACAAACTTAAGGGACCAAACTTGTAATTATGAATATACATAGGTTTTAAGTTTCATTTATTCATAATTTGAGGATCAATCTTGTACATCTTCAAGTTTTCAATGGTTTTTTTCTTGGATAAATCATGAACTAGGGCCCGGTTCTTTGCACGGCTTCGTTTCTCGTGTTCGTTTTTCCTTGTTTCTTGTGATCTTTTGTCTTTTTCACGATATCCATACCTAAAACACACAAGTAAACAAAGACAAGCATATATATGGTAATATTATGACACTTTATGCATTTAAAGCCCGAAAAGAACGATGAGATCATGTATAAATGTCATCTCATCACTCGCTCATACTAAGCCATTGTCGTGCCCTCACGCAATGCTAGAATAAAGTATCTAAGCATCACCAAAATTCATTTTTATTACCCTCTATTGAAAAGTAAAAGACTTGCAACAATACTACGAAGATGTGCAAAGACATAATGTATGATTTTCATCACGAATGTGACTTTTAGGTTCAATGAATAGAAACAAGTAAATGTCCCATAGAGTAAATTTCTTCATCCTTGATTGTCATACATTCCATGCTAAGTGCAAAAATGAGATCATTGTTGGTACAAGTCATAATGCTAACACTACTCATACGCCCAAATTGTGTAATACTTTTTCTCCCCGCAATCCTAGTTATTATGAAAGGAAATGTGTTTCTAGAATTTTTTAACTATTTTTCATGGATCACAAGTGATTCATATTGACTTATTTGACTATTTATTAGTCCGAAAGTGAAGTAGAACGATTTAATCGATAGTTAGCCAAATGACAAAATCTTTTAAAACGGCTTCTCGTGTATCTTCTTAAGTTCATATCTTGGCATAACTCGTTTCACGATTTGAGACCTTTCTCGGACCGATATTTGGCATGTACTCCATACTTCAAATCTTGGGAAGACATTCTTGAAATTATGGTCTTCTCTTCATATTTTGGAATTTCTTCACTTGACGTTTTTGAGAGATTCTTCATACTTGGACCACGACTTCATCATTTTTCTTCAATCTTTATTTTGGACTTTGATATACAACGATCCGCCTCCTTTTAGGACTTGGATGTATTTATCCTCATACCTTGTAAGGGTCTTTTTAGATAGACTTTCTCCATGATCTTTAGGGGAGTAATAGCTTTTCGTCATGTGTCTCGATCCTTTATATTGATTTAGGAATAATGATTCTTCACATCATCTTGGATCTTTAGCAACAAAATAGAGCTCCTCATGCCTTGTTAGGGCCTTTTTGGATCTTCACCAATCTTCGCGTCCCGCTTCAATAAGTTATGCCTTGGCTAGGAACTCTATTCAACCCCGAGCAACTTTTAAACGAACTTGTGCTAGAAGCTAAGTAACCTTTCAAATCGTACGACCTTACTTATTGCAATTATTTTATTCCTAATGCATTGATCTTATGGGAGAAAAAGCCACAATTAAAAACATATGAGTTTTTGAAAGAACATTTTCATGTTCTACGTTTAGCATGATCACCTGTCTAACTCTATCATTTCTCGTTCTTCACTATTTAAAAACCTCTAATTAAAGAGACTCGTGAATACTTAGCCATGCAAGTCAAAATTAAGCCAAATTTGGATTAGCTTTCATTAAAACTATATCAAATCAAAGTTTGGGTTTTCAAGTCACCTATAGGATCTTGCACTTTCTTGGACTTTTTCAATTTTAAAAAATGCATTTTATAGTTCCCTTGATAAGTGACTTTCTAGGATCAATTATAGGAACTTGCGAAAAGTTCTTGTTCTTAACCTGTATGAGTTAAGACTTTCGCGTTTTAAAGTTCACTATATAAAAGTATATCAAAACTTGAATTGAGCGGGTTAAGGAATGTAAAGGGCTCCAAATTCCCATCAAGTCAAAACTTAGCTCTTATTCTACCCATCGGAAAATATATATTCGTGTCTTAAAAACACTTATTAAAACTAAGAAACATTTTAAATTTTGGCCATTTTTAGCCTTATTAGCAACAAAATAAAACGTTGAAAGTTGGAAACGTGAGGGCGTAGCAAAGCAAGTATCTATTCACCCCCCATACTAAAATTAAACATTGTCCTCAATGTTTCGAGTCTAAAGGTGGAGCACCCCCATACTAGAGACGAAGAGTCGAATGCTTAGGATCTAGCAGGGAAAGGGTGATCAACAATATATCTAAAGCCGTTTATTAATTATGCTAAAAGATAATTGTTAGAACAATAAAGGATATGTCATGGATTCGTGAAAAACTTCTTCAAGCAAACGATGGAGGCTCACGTAAACGAACACGAGAGTCTTCAATCGTAGTGATGATGATGATCTAGATAACACAATCACAAACAACCACGAGACAACGAGTTGGAAGGGCACAAATCCCCTCTCATTACTTATTAGAAAGCATAAAAAGATAAGCATGGGATCTCCCCCACGAGGCACCTCGTTTTTGATTACCAAGTCATGAGCTCGACTCGATCCCCTCAATGCTAATTATCATTGGGGGAGGTGACTTGGTCGAGGTAATCCAATAAAGGAACTTCCCCACCAAAGTAGTGCTTAAGCCTATGTCCATTCACCTTGAAGTTAGGACCATCATTTTGAGCTAGCTCGATGGTCCCATAAGGAAACACTTGTGTAATGGTGAAAGGACCTGACCAACGAGATTTCAATTTCCCGGAAAATATCTGTTGGGTCTACTAGATGTAGATCTTGCAGCCTGTCAGGACCGGTGAATGACTTCTGTAATCACAAGTCAAATCACAAAGAGACTCTATACACAATATGAATGTAGAATATAAATATATTAAGAAGAACAAAATAACTATAAAGACTTGATCCTTTCTAAGGATTTCTAATATTGACAATGACTAGAACTACGTTTTGTGAAGGTGTGTATAACCCTTCTGCCTAAGGTTCCTTTTATACTACAAGGAAACCCTAATACATCATTAAAGAAAACGTGTAAAACTGATATGCATATCCTTTCCTAACATATCTCATGCATATCCTAACAGAATATTAAGTAATTAATAAAGTTTGACTTCGACTAGGACCAGGAGCAGGACTTGCTCCTACTACGACTAGGACCAGGAGGAACTACATACCTCCTAGTCTACCTATTACATATAACTATTACAATGGTCCTAACAATCCTCCCCTAAACTTAAATTTGACTTGTTGAGTTCAAGTTTCTCGGAATACGTGCAAAGAAAGCCCGAGGATTGTATCAGCAAAACAAATAGCAGCATCAACAAGATAAGAATCAGAGTAACAGCCGCAACATGAAATACTAGAAGCTTCTCCAAAGCTTGTAACAAATCAGCATCGTGTTGAATCTTTTCAGCAACATGAGCAGATTTGATGAGCCTTTACCAAGTAGCTGCTCGCTCTTGGGCTAGCTAGTCATTCTGGTGGAATAAGCATCACCCTGGGAGACTAGAACCCATCCCAACTCTTAGAACGTGAATCAATGGTGAGTGGGAGTACCCTGATGATTTTAGGCAAACCATCACAGCCGTCAACGGATTTGATGCGTCTTTACCAGAAGCCGTACTCCTTTGGACTCGCCAACTCTTAGCAATGAAACATCGGTGAGTTGAACAGCCTATAGCTTTAAGCAAGCTATTACAGCTATCAACGGATTTGATAAGATCTTTACCAAGAGCCGTACCCCCTTGGATTAGCCACTTTTCAGTCTAAGACTATGGCAAGTGAAAACCATCCAGTTTTGGGTAACCTGGCAACCATCAACGGATTTGAGAATCGCACCAAGAGCCGTACCCTCAAGGTGAATCAACGTTTTCTTGTCGATTAGACATGGTAAGTTGAGAACCATTTGTTGTGTGGACCACGTCCAACACCAAGTGAAACCAAGTACCAGGACAAGCTCAAACCAGGAACCACATTGTGGAACAGCCAAGGGATATTATGTACAAGTATAAAAGCTAAATTGTGTTTAAAGTATAAGCAGATATTATATAAAAAGTATATTTTTTATTTTTTTTTTATATAATCTTTTTTTTTTTTAAACTATAAAGAATGAAATTCACCAATCACTGTACATATTGGTGAAAAGAATAAAAATAAGAACAAATGAACAAAAATACAAAGCATAAACACTTACAACCCAATCACCTTACATACCAGAAGCTGCCTTCTTATCCGCTAGCAACCTTGCCTGAATACCCTCTACCAAAGCCGTGGCCATACTCGACTCATTCCCAGAAGGAGGAGTAGAAATTTGCAAGTGACTCGCCAACATCGCCTCCATGGAAGAAATAGTCAAAGGATACTCCACATCCGTCAGCATAAACACCATATGACCAGATTCTAATTCCAACATATGAACTCCACATCCAGCATATAGCTTCCATCACAGAATCTCCCATTGCATTTGATCCTTCCATATGCCCGAAACAGGAGCATTTGGAGGAGGATCCAACATTAGCTTGAGATCAGCCCAGAAACGGAGACCAGGCCAGGAAGACACAGCCATTGGGTTAAACGGCATACTAGAATCAACAAGTCCATACAACGCCATAAGATCCATACGGTCAGCCCAAGACAATACACCCTGCAAACTTGTTGCCAATCGCACAGACCCATCACTCAAAGTAATCCGATGGGACACACCACCAGGAAGTGTAGTATAACGTTCAACCGTATAACCAGTAATGTTCCCATTGCCCAAGGGCAAATCAGAATCGCTGTCGGAAGCTGCATCAATTAAATTCTCAGGATCACGCTTCTCAAAAGGAACTGTCTTACCACGGCGAACACGACGAGCTTGTTTCTGGCGAATGGAACGTCGAGGTGTGGGAGCAGAAGGTGTTGATTCAACCTTTACCTTAACTTCAGCAACAGCAGGGGAAGCAGTAGAAGTAGACTCATTAACATATCCACCCAATGGACCACTAGAAGCTGCATCAGAAGTAGGATTAGGTTGTGGTGCATGAACTGGTGGTGATGGAGATGGCACATCAGACGTAGTAGCAGTAGGTGTGGTGGTATCAACAAAGGTGCTTGCAGGAACATGTGTGGTGGTAGTAGGAACAGGTGTGGTGGTGGAAGCATGAGTGGTGGTGGTAGTAACAAAGATGGTAGTAGCAGGACCAGCAGTAGAACCCATAGGACCAACCAAGGGTGTAGTAGAAGGACCAACAGAAGTAGCAACAGAACCAGAAGGACTACCAGCAGAACCAGGAGTGGGTGCAGACGAAGGACCAGTAGAATCAGCAGGCATAGAAGCAGTCACACCACGAGGATGGTAAATAAATCTTTCCGGAATAGGTTGACTCTGACGCTTCACCATCTTTTCATAAAGGGCCTTACGCTCATCAAAAGTCAAAGCCCTCACCCAAGCCCAAGTCCACGAAGCATTGAAATGAGCAGCAGATTGATATTTCACATAACGTTGCATCTGCTGGCGCTCCTCAGCCCGAGATAAAGGTCTGTTCCTTCTATGTTTCTTAAGTTCTGCAGCAAGAGCCAACTGATGCTTACGCATCAATACCATAGCCTTCGGTATACAATTGTGTTCATCAACATCGTCACCCAAAAGATCCTTAAACTGAGCATAATCCCGAGTGAGAACAGTCAACACTTGCATCCATTCACTATCACTCCAGTGCATGGCATCATGCTGAATTTGTGCACGCCTGCGCTCTCGAAGCTCTTCCTCAGCAGCCCTATCCGCCTCATCAATCTCAGCCTGAACCCGACGAGCAGCCTCTTCACCAAGCCTTTCTTCTTCAATCTGTCGACGAGTACGCTTGCGAGATGGAGATGGAGCATCAGTCATTGGGGCTTTTCCCTTTGGATCATGAGAGGGACCAGCATGAGAACCATCAGTAGGATCAGAATCACCACCCATAGAAGGGGGAATAGCACCAGGAGAAGGAACATTGGAGGACGTTGGAGGAACCGGCAAATCATCATAAACTTTATCAGCAAAGGCAGCCTTTGCCAACAACGTCAAGCCATCCTCAACATTCTCCGCACCCTCATCCTCAGAATCTGAATGAACCACATGCTTCTTGCGACGACGTTGTTGAGTCTCCAACGCCTTAATGCGATCAGCCAGAGGAAGAACAAACTCCCTTGTAAGCTTCCGATGTTGGTTTAAGTCAGCTTCCAAACAAATCATCCTCTCATGGTACCTGTGCATAAGATCGAGCAAAGATATCAGTGGAGTAGGCTCCTCCGCCTGCCCACCAAGAGAACTTGGATCAGGGAAAGCATCACGAGAGCCCGAAGCAACATGTGGGTCAACTTGTGGAGAACTAGCATCAAACGGGATATCAGTCGAATGTGGGGCAGGACTAGGAGGTGGAGTCTCCACAAATGGAGACCTTTGTGGAACTGAGGAAGGACCAGCCTTGGTAGGAGATGGTTTTTCAACCACCACTTCCTCAACTAGCTCCTCCTCTACCACAGGAGTGGCACCAACAGTAGGAGCCTCCTCCTCTATGGGGTCATCATCTATCACAACAAACTCAGGAGCCTCCTCCTCCTCACCCATAGGACCCTGAGCCAACCCTAACATGGCTTCTGTCAGGGGCCTCCAATCCCCAGTAAACCCATTCATCATATTGTAATACACTTTAGCTGTAAGTTTAGATGGCACATGCTCAGTCCTATCACGTGGAATGCAAACAAGGATTTGTTGAAGAAACCTAGGGTACATAAGAAATTTCTTCCTCGAACCAGTAGTAGACAAATTACTAGCCATCCCCTCAAATAGATAATGAGAAAAAATAAACACTCTACCCTGGGCTAAACAAATAAGACCAGTAGCCAAAGGAGTAGGGAAAACATCCCAACTCCCAGACTTGGGACTCATACAATGGATTAAAAAGTGAACCAGAAGCTTCCATTGGGGGGAAAACCTATTTTTCTGGAAGTTAAACTTCCCCCCATGTTCATAACCTATGGCAGCCATTCCCTCCAATACTTCCGAATTGGGGATTGATTCAACACCCCCCTCATCCTGAAGATGAAGAGAAGAGCGAATAGACGTTTCAGTCACCACATATGCACGTCCATCTATGGTAGCATGGAGTGCACGTGGACGTCCAGCCACATTCACAAGTTGAGCAGACGCCCAAAATTGACGTATCACACTATCATATATGGTGGGACAGACAGTAAATGCAAACCTTAAGTTAGAAGCTTCAGTGAAATCCAAGATGTCAGCAAAATGTTCACGATTTGGACCATCACCCAGATAAGCAACACGGTTGTGAGCAGGTTGGTAAACAAGAGCAGCCATGGATCTTGATGAATTGATGGAAGAAGGAATGGGATTGGGGTGTAGAGAGTAGAAGCGGTTTTGTGTGTATGTTAATTGCAATGAGTGAGTCAAGGGTGTATGTTGACCATATATAAAGAAAGTAGTAACTGTTCATTGACCCCTATTAATGGGGGGTTGCCCTTTCAAATTAAACCATAAGTGCATAATAACCACTTGCCCTTTTTAACATAATAACCAACTCCCAATTAACTTGCTTAATTCAAACTTGTAAATACCAGCATTGGGAGCGTTGACCAAAAGTCAAAGCACACAATGGTCAAACCAGGAGCAAAACGTGATTAACAAAGGACAAAAGGAATGAACAGTATGCCAGACCAGTACCAGGAGCCAAACACCACGTGACATGGAAGGATTTTAAACCACCAGAAGACAACCAAGCATAACTAGAAGCTGACCAAAGAGGACCATAAGCCAGTCATGTAAGGCCATATCCACCAGAAAAGAGCAAAAATCCCCATCATAAGCACCACACACCATCATAACCAAAAAAAACTATGTTGTTAAATACTATGAATACGTTAGTCTGACCTAATATGTACACAAAGCCTCCCCTTAGGCTTTGCCTCCCCTCAATCCTAGACCTCAAGGATTGACCATCCCAATATGAACCACCAAGTGGTTAAACCGAGGACCATCAAAAGCTTTAGTCAGCAAATCAGCAACATTGTCATCCGTATGAACTTTAAGAACCTGTATCAGCTTCTTCTCATTGGCATCCCGTATAAAATCATGCCGAATCTCAATATGCTTCGTCCGCTGATGAAAAACAGGATTCTTCACAATGCAAATAGTGCTTTGATTGTCAATAAAAATTTTGGTATTCATAAAATTGAAACCATAATCCAACATCTGATTTTGGATCCACAAAACCTGTCCACAACAACTAGCAGCAGCAACGTATTCAGCTTCTGTTGAAGAAGTAGCGACGATTGTCTGTTTCTTACATTGCCATGAAATAAGCCGACGACCCAAAAATTGACAACCACCAGTAGTAGGCTTCCTATCATTATTAGCACCAGCATAGTCACTATCACTATAGGCGTCCAGAACAAAAGGAGATTCTCTAGGATACCATAGACCCAATTTAGGTTGAGCCTTGATATACTTGAAAATCTTCTTAACTGCATTTAAGTTCGAAACCGTTGGAGTCACCTGGTGTCTAGAACAAGCACTTACTGCAAACATAATGTCCGGACGTGATGCAGTCAAATACATGAGGGAGCCAATCATAGACCGGTACATGTGAACATTTACCGGGGGTTTGGCTCATTCTTAAGTTTGATTTTAGCAACTTCATAAGGAGTTGCTGCTGGTCTAAGAGGATCCATGTCAAACTTCTGAAGAATCTCATGGACATATTTATCTTGACTGATGAAAATCCCATCCGATTGTTTCTTGACCTGAAGACCAAGGAAGAATGACAGTTCTCCCATGGCACTCATCTGAAATTCGCCTTTCATCAAGTGTTCAAACTCATCACACCACTCCTTCCTTGTAGAACCAAAGATAATGTCGTCCACATAAACCTGAACAAGGATAATATCCTTGGAATTCCGCCGAAGAAATAGTGTTTTGTCAATAGTACCTCTTCTATAGCCATTCTTTAACAAGAAAGTGGAAAGACGCTCATACCAAGCTCTAGGAGCCTGATGTAACCCATAAAGAGCCTTGACCACCTTGTAGACTTTCTTAGGATGAAGTGGATCTACAAACCCCTTAGGTTGAGTAACATACACTTCCTCGTCAATTTTGCCATAGAGAAATGCACTCTTGACATCCATCTGGAACACCGTAAAGCCAACATATGAAGCAAAGGCCAAAAACAGACGAATGGCCTCGATCCTGGCAACCGGTGCAAATACTTCAGTATAGTCAATGCCCTCAATTTGAGTGTGTCCTTGTGCGACAAGCCTAGCTTTATTCCTTACGACAATTCCCCGTGCATCCTTCTTGTTCTTCAGAATCCATTTGGTATTGATAGCTGTCTTTCCATCTGGTAAGTCAACCAGAACCCAAACATTCTAAAACAAGAATTGTTGCATTTCCTCCTGCATAGCCTCCACCCAAATTTGATCCTCAAGTGTATGAGAAACAGACCTAGGTTCCACCTGTGAAAGAAAACAAGAAAACAAACAGTGTTGAAAGTCCGTATGATTATTACGCTTTTGATCCTCAATATAGCCCACAAGAGCATGATGATCAGACGAGGCCTTCTGCTGCATTCTGCGTGTCTTTACGGTAGAACCAGGATCTCCAATAATTTGAGTGGTAGGATGATCTTTATGTGATTGCAAGACTGGATTGGAAGAAACCTCCACGTCTGGTGCCAAGTTATTGAGATCACCAACAAAGTCAGCATCATATGAAGCATTTTGGAAAATCCCATCGACCGGTTGTTTATGTATATCATCCAGCTTGGCAGAAGACTTCTTTTCATGGTTCCCCAAATCAGAAGGACTGGAGAAACATGTATTGGAAGCAGACTCACTAGCCGGAGTACCAGTAGGTGATAAGCTAGCACTAGGAGCAGAAGCTGGAGTACCAGGAGCAACTTTGTCAGTAGGCTCAACCAAGGGAAACTCAAAACTACCATGAGCAGCTGCTTTAGAAGCTTCTTGTTATTGCTTGAGAAGAGTGTCAAGAGCTGCTTGGGAATCCTGTACATCCAATGGAGTTGCATCACTAGGAGGAGTAGGAGAAGCCGTGGTGGAATAGGATGGAACCACAAAAATGTCATCCTCATCATCTGAATCAGAAAGACTAGAAGGAACACCAGTACTAGAAGTTGCAAACACTTGTGGTCATGCATCATGGTTAGTTTTAAAACGAAAATATCCTAACGAATCACTAAGATAATCAAGATCAAAATACCATTCTGGACCTTTGCCTTGGATGTTTGACCTTTCCTCAAAATACCTGAGATTAATAGTTTCAATTATCCTTTTGGCTTGAAGATTGTAGACACGATATGCCTGAGAATGAGCTGAATATCCCACAATGTATCCTTCATCTGCCTTGCCATCAAACTTCCCCAAATAGTCACTAGTATTCAGAATGGTGACTGGACACCCAAAAGGCTTCAAATGAGCAATATTTGGAACTTTGCCCGTGAGCAGCTCATAAGGAGTCTTCTTGTGAGGATTGGTAATAGAAACCCTATTCAAAACATAACTTGCAGTATTAACAGCTTCTGTCCAGAACATGGTTGGAAGCTTGGAATCGGCAAGCATAGTTCTTGCAGCTTCTATTAGTGTCTTGTTCTTTCTTTCTGCCACACCATTCTGTTGAGGAGTCCTAGCAGCACTATAATCTCTTTTGATGCCCTTAGCATTGCAAAGTTCGATGAGGTCTCTATTTTTAAACTCGGTTCCATTGTCACAACGAATACCTTTAACTTTCTTGGACAACCGATTCTCTATCAAGGTAAGAAAATCTTGAAGAATTGAGTAGGTCTCACTTTTGGCAGCCATGAAGAACACCCACGTAAACCTGCTATAACCATCAGTCACCACCAAACAGAATTGCTTGTGGTCAATGCTCCTGATGGAAGTAGGACCAAATAAGTCCATGTGTAGAAGCTGCAATGGTTCAGTAATAAGACTTAAAGCAGTAATGGCCTTGAAGGATGCTTTGTGTTGTTTGCCTTTGCTGCAGGCAATACAATTTATATCATTTCTAAACGTCTTGGGAGGTAAACCAGAGACCAGATTCAGATTGGCAAGTTTGTGAATGGTCTTGAAGTTCACATGTCCCATCCTTCGGTGCCATTTAGTGGCTTCATCTTCTGAGGCTTTTGCAACCACACATGCTAGTTGACCAGTAGGGTTGACTTCATTCAACTTGATGCTATATAGATTGTGTCTTCTAGGGATTCTGAGTACAACTTGTGAGTCATCCGGAAGCTGAAAGTCTTTGGAAAGCACAAGTGCATCAGTATCGGTGAAGAGAACAAAATGCTTCTTGTCACAAATCTGAGAGACCGATATCAAGTTGAAATGTTGAAGTGCTTCCACATAGTAGACCTGCTCAAAATTAAGATTTGGAGTCTTTATCGTTCCTTTGCCAGTGATTTTGCCTTCACCTCCACCAAAATAGACCTTGCCTCCATGAAATGGTACAAAGTTAGAGAGAATACTTTTATTGCCAGTCATGCTCCTGGAGCAACCACAATCAATAATGCCTAGACTAGGATCCTGGTATGGAGTAACCTACAACAACAAGATAATAAAAATGCAAAAGTTAGTGTCTTAAGGGGACCCAAACCTTTTCAGTTTTGAGCCTGCCTTGTGGATCATTAGATGAATGCCAAGAAGATTGATGAGATCCACCATTGTTCCTTGGTTGTCTATGCATCATATGGGTATTATTATTTGACCAAGAACAACCTGCTGAGGGCTTAACAGCAGTTCCCAAATTTCCCAAACCAAAATACGTGTGGTCTAAATTATGCGGATAGATTGGATTAAAATTTTGAAAATAATTACTGGTTGTTTGGAATCTACTATCTCTCCAATAATCAGACGCGAAAGGAGAGGATACTCTAGAAATATTAAACATTGGAGCACTAGGATTAAGTCTTCTAGAGGCATAGGAAGCAGCTCCTGGTGAACCAGGAGCAGGATAAGCATTATTAACAGATGCATGTATGTCATAATAATCACAATCTTTAATTAAATGAAAGGAACTACCACAAATAAAACATGTTTTGAAAGACCTTTTATTAGAATGAGATTGTTTCATACTGCCTACTTTATTACACACATTTCTAGGAGAAACATTCTTCCTAGGACTCAATAAACAAGGACCAGACACTCTTGACTTGACAGCAACTTTTTCTTCACACTTCCTAGCACCAGTAGCAGCATGTTCATTCGACTTGGAACTTGTAGGTCTTGACTCGTCACTTGAACCATTAGATGCAGAGTCACCGGCTTTGTCACTGAAAGTACATGAGACAAAGTCATTAGTATTAGTAGAACTAGTTGGGGACTCAAGCATCTGTGATTCATCCGAGTCATTATGCCATGAAGTGGGCATAAAAGTTCCAGTAAGAGGAGGAGGGACAGCATGCATTTCTGCTGCTGGTTTAAACCTATTGTAACTAGGTTTGCCCTCATCCTCTTTGTCGGCATCAAAGACACTTGAGAAAGACAAATCAAATACATCTTCTGAATCAATATATTTTTCAAATCCTAAGCCTCTTTTAGTTCTGCCAGACATGCTACTATCAATTAATTTTGAAAGATTTTTAGGTGCCGTTTGCCATTTGTCAAATCTTAGCATTGTAGCATTTAATTTATCTTGCATCTCCTCTTTTTCTTTGATACTAGCATCTCTTTCAGTTTCTGTATATTTAAGCATATTTGTAGTGTTTTCTAAATCAATGCTTAGTATCCTTATTTTATCCTCATACGCACGTTGTGTATCTTGTAACCACCTCTTTTGTTGTTCCAATGTGTTTAATGAAGCCTTATAGGCTTGTACCTCTAAAAAATACTTATCATTTTGATCATTTACTCTATTAAATTGGGACAACAATTCTGTGTATTTATCATGACAACCAAGAGGACACTGTTGTACCTGAGGTGAGATGCCCATAAGAGCAAACTCGTCTGCTTCTTCTGCATCAGAGAGATTCCCAGCAATCATTGCTAACACGTCAGTCGAGGATTCAGCTGATTCCAGAGTAGAAGCCTGATGATCATTCCAGTTGACCATAGAGTCAACAGATACCAATGCCTTCCTGTCATCTTTAACCTCCTGAACCTTGAAAGCGGAGTACCTGCTCTTCTCCTGATCATTCTTGCTAGGGCACTCCCTTGCAAAGTGACCCTGCTGCTGGCAGTTATAGCATCATACCTTGCTTCTATCGAATCTTGCTGGCTCCCGAGGGTTGTAATTAAATTTCCTTCCTGCTTTCTTCTCAAACTTGTGAACCCTAAGAGTAAGCATGGCCATCTGCCATTTAAGATCCATCTCATCCAGGTCAAGTTTATCGACCTGTGTGAAGTCATCAAAAGCAAGTTGTTGTTCAGCATTAACATCAGCCACAAAAGAATGAAGAACAGCTTCTACCATACTACCAGACTTGGCAGCAGGATCAGGAGCAGAAGTATGCTGAATAGTTTGCTGAGAGGAGACAGTATTGCTTGGGCTACTTGCATATGACATGGGACTAGATGCCATAGAACTCACAAAGGCTGAATTAGCAGGGGTGGGAAAAGAGTCACTAGGATATCCTCTCACATGGGGTTTGAATGTTCTGAGCCTATGAAACAGGTCATCAAAGGTGAGATAGTCAAGCCCACCTTTGGCTTTGAGAGAGATCACCACCTGGTTCCATGAGTAGGGTAAGGCTTTAAGAAACCTTGCATTAATGTCACCATCATCAGGTTTTGACCGAAGTTGATTCAATTGGCTCAAGATCTTCTGGAACCTATCATACCCTTGATTTAGACCTTCAGTTTCTGAAGTTTTGAATTCGGTAAATTCATCTCTCAGCATGGACCTTCGCATTTTCTTTGACTCCTCATTCCCGCCGAACCTTGCTTTTATGCCATTCCAGATCTCTCTGGCATCATCCAAATGGTAGAAGTCACCCATGTGATCTTCAGGAAGAGATTGAAGCAAAATTGTTTTTGCTTTTACCTCCTTCTGAATAGCTATGGTTTCCTCATGAGATTTAGGGTCAAGAAGAGTAATATTACCGTTCTTGTCTCGTCCAGTAAGCTTCCTGCTGTTCCCATTCAGAATGATCTTCCAAAGATCTTGATCAGTGTTGGTGATCCACCATTCCATCTTCATTGCCCAGTTATCATATTCACCCTTCTTCAGAAGAGGGAATTTTCCATTCGTGTTGGAGACCGTAGCCAGGATCTACTGAGGTTGCACAATTTTAGGAGTGCTTTCTTCTCCTGTTTGAGTAGAAGTTGAGGCAGACATGATAAACAAATTGTGAATAATAAGAGAACTTGATTCTTCTTGTATAGAGACCCTTCCAGGCTCTGATACCACTTGTTGGGTCTACTAGATGTAGATCTTGCAGCCTGTCAGGACCGGTGAATGACTTATGTAATCACAAGTCAAATCACAAAGAGACTCTATACACAATATGAATGTAGAATATAATATAATTAAGAAGAACAGAATAACTATAAAGACTTGATCCTTTCTAAGGATTTCTAATATTGATAATGACTAGAACTACGTTTTGTGAAGGTGTGTATAACCATTCTGCCTAAGGTTCCTTTTATACTACAAGGAAACCCTAATACATCATTAAAGAAAACGTGTAAAATTGATATGCATATCCTTTCCTAATATATCTCATGCATATCCTAACAGAATATTAAGTAATTAATAAAGTTTGACTTCGACTAGGACCAGGAGCAGGACTTGCTCCTACTACGACTAGGACCAGGAGGAACTACATACCTCCTAGTCTACCTATTACATATAACTATTACAATGGTCCTAACAATATCTTTAATCGAGAGTTAAAAGGTAACACTTGATCACCAACGTTAAAAACCCGGTTTTTAATCTTTGCATCATGAAACTTTTTAGTCTTTTCTTTGAAAATCAATGAATTTTCATAAGCATTGTCTCTTAATTCATCCAATTCATTCAATTGTATTTTCCGGTGACCTCCCGTGGTCTTCAAGTTAAAATTAGCATGCTTAAGGGCCCAATATGCCTTATGCTCCAATTCAATGGGCAAATGACAATTCTTACCATAGACTAACTTATAAGGAGTGCAACAGATAGGTGTCTTATAAGCGGTCCTAAAGGCCCATAAAGCGTCATCGAGTTTGTCGGACCATGAAGCACGGTTTTCTCCAATCGACCTCTCTAAAATCCTCTTCAAAGCTCGATTCAAAACCTCGACTTGCCCACTCGTTTGCGGGTGATAAGCCGTAGAAAGAAGATGAGTAACTCCATATTTCTTTAAGACCTTCTCGAATTGGTCATTACAAAATTGGGTTCCAGGATCGCTTATAATAGCACGAGGGGTTCTGAATCGAGAGAATAGTTGCTTCAAAAACTTCACTACCACACGAGCATCATTAGTAGGTAAAGCCTTAGCTTCCACCCACTTAGAAAGGTAGTCGACGGCGACGAGGATATACTTGTTACCATGAGACGATGGGAACGACACCATAAAGTCTATGCCCCAAATGTTGAAAATCTCACACACTTGAATTATATTTTGCGGCATTTCATCACGTTGAGACGATTTTCCTTGACGTTGGAACGAATCACACGACTTCACAAGTGTGTGTGCATCACGATAGATAGAAGGCCAAAAGAATCCGACATCGAACACTTTCTTAGCCGTGAGATTAGCACCATGGTGACCACCCGTGGGTCCCTCGTGACAAGCTCTAAGGATGTTAGAAGCTTCGGCACTAAAAACACAACGTCGAACGAGTTGATCCGCACAAACCCGAAATATATAAGGGTCGTCCCAAAAATAGAACTTGACGTCACGAAAGAATTTTCTCTTTTGTTGTGTCGTCATACCCTTGATTATGAAATTGCCCGCATGGTAATTTTCAATGTCGGCAAACCATGGGGTGGTGTCTTTAGAATTCACTACACTGAGAGTCTCGAGAGGAAATGTTTCGGTGATTTCCTTGTTCTCGAAAACATCTTTGTGAGGATCTTCTAGACGAGAGAGACGATCGGCCGCTAGATTCTCGGCTCCTTTTTTGTCAAGCACGGTGACATCAAATTCTTGGAGGAGGAGCATCCAACGAAGCAATCTCGGCTTTGCATCTTGCTTAGCTAAGAGATACTTGATAGCCGAATGGTCGGTATACACGATGCTTTTAGTTAAGACGAGATAAGGTCGGAATTTCTCAAAAGCATAGACCACGACAAGGAATTCCTTTTCCGTTGTGGTGTACTTTAATTGAGTCTCGGTCATCGTCTTACTAGCATAATGGATAGGACGGAAATGCTTTTCATAACGTTGCCCTAAGACGGCCCCTATAGCATAATCACTTGTATCGCACACGATTTCAAAGGGTAATTCCGAAATAGGGGAAACAAGAATGAAATCTTCGGTAAGTTTCCTTTTAAGAGTTTCGAAAGCTCTAACACAATCCTCATTGAAATTAAAAGGAGCATCCTTCTCGAGAAGGTTTGTCATAGGTCGAAAGATTTTCGAAAAGTTTTTGATGAAACGAAGATAAAAGCCCGCGTGGCCTAGGAAACTCCTAACTCCCTTAACGGTTTTGGGATGAGGTAACTTGGCTATGACGTCTACCTTAGCTTTATCGACCTCAATCCCCGCTTTCGAGACCTTATGTCCTAAGAAGATTCCTTGTTTACACATAAAATGACATTTTTCCCAATTAAGCACAAGATTGGTTTCTTCACAACGTTTTAACATTTGCTCGAGATTAGATAAACACGACGTGAACGAATTGCCAAACACCGATAAGTCATCCATAAACACTTCCATCGACTTCTCGATCATATCGTGAAAAATAGCCATCATACACCGTTGAAACGTACCCGGTGCATTGCAAAGTCCGAAAGGCATCCTACGATAAGCAAACGTTCCATAAGGACACGTAAACGTAGTCTTCTCTTGATCACGAGGGTCGATAGGGATTTGAAAGTAACTGGAAAAAACATCTAAAAAGCAATAGAATTCATTTTTCGCGAGTCGCTCCAACATTTGATCCATGAAGGGCAAAGGAAAGTGGTCTTTACGAGTGGCATCATTTAACTTTCGGTAGTCAATACACACCCTCCAACCGGTCACAAAACGAGTGGGAATTAACTCGTTGTTTTCATTAGGCACAACGGTCATTCCTCCCTTTTTAGGGACACAATGGATTGGGCTCACCCATGGGCTATCGGAGATAGGATAAATCATTCCCGCGTCAAGGAGATTTAAAACTTCCTTTTTTATGACATCGTGAATTTTGGGTTTACCCTTCTTTGACTTTGAATTGCGGGTTTGTAGTCCTCCTCCATTAAAATCTTGTGAGTACAAAATTTTGGGTCAATACCCTTAATGTCGGAGATTTTCCAAGCAATTGCCCCTTTATGAGCTTTAAGAACTTTCAAGAGCGCGGTTTTTTCATCATTAGGAAGACCTTTTGTAATAATAACCGGCATCTTGTCATCACCTTCCAAGAATGCGTATTCAAGGTGAGATGGAAGATCTTTCAATTCAAGGATAGGCGGTTCCTCGATTGAAGATTTTTGCTCAACACTCATAACTTCCATCGGCGGAAGAAATGGTGGAATAAAAGTATCATCATTAATAATCGCCTCATCTTCATTGTCGATTTCATTTGAAGTAAAATCTCCTCCTTGGAATGGAGTGAGATTTGGTGTAGAATTAGCAAGAATCGGATCCAAAATAATGGGATTGCCACTTGACGAACTATCCGAAAAACCTAACACTTCTTGTGAAAACTCATCGCAAACCACATCAATTAAGTCAATGTGATTGATGGTAGCGATTGCATAAACATGAGAAGGTGTCTAGTTTTGAGTAGAGTTTATAACAAGTTCCTCTTGGTTGAATCTCAAAGTAATAGTTCTTGTATGAACGTCGATAAGCGATCTCGAGGTGTCTAAAAATGGACGACCTACAATTAGGGGAACTTGAGGATCCGCGGGGATGTCAACTACTATAAAATCAACGGGATAGTAGAACTTCCACACTTTCACGAAAACATCCTCGGCTACTCCACATGATAAAATCGTAGAATGATCGGCCATCTCGATAGACCTGTTCGAAGGAGTAAGAGCCGGAAGCGAAAGCGATTTCCAAATGGAAAATGGCATCAAATTAATGCTCTCACCAAGATCGGCCAAGGCGAGGAATTCTTTCATATCTTGTATATCACAAGGAAGGAGAAACTTTCCGGGGTCACCAACTTTTTCTAGTATGCGGTTAAGATAAACGAAGAACAATTAGCAAGCTTTGAAAGCTTTTCCTTATCATTCATCATACCTTTAAAAGTGGAAGCGAAACGAGGCATATATAACAACGCGTCGGCTAAACTTACATCAAAATGAACTTGTTGAAACATTTTTATAAAAAAACTCGATTTGTTGTTTGTTACGTTCTTGCAATTTCTCTTTGTTTGGTCTTGAAGTGTAAGGTAAGGGTGGTGTGGGTTGGACATTAGGCAACGGCCTTGGAATCTCGGGTTCCATGATTGGTATTGGTTCAACCGTAGGTGTGGTATGAGCGGTACTTCGTGGGCTTGTAATATGCTCCTTTTCGACCATCACCTCATGCTCTTTCTCGATTTCCTTCTCCGTAGAAGTACTTGGACGAGAAATTGGTTCCTTGAAAGTTTTACCACTACGTGTAGTAATAAACTTCATTTCTCCTTTCGGGTTTGCAATGGTATCACTAGGAAGATCACCCGAGGAAGAGGGTTTACACATGATTGCTTCAAACATTTTTGCAATTTGGTCTTCAAATTTTGAATGCCTTAAATCCGCTTTTAACAATTCTTGCTTAATCTCATGTAGTCCTTGTTCCATCTTTTGTTGATTTTGTTGAAGACGTTGAACGTTTCCTTTTATTTTATTAGCACGAGTCTTAAGTTCGTTAGCAAGTTCGTTTTTAATCTCGTTTTTCAACTCGGATCTTAAGCTAATCATCTCACGTTGCATATTATCAAACTTAGCATCATTTGCTTTATCATAATCCAAAAATTCTCCTTGAAGATTTTTAGTGTGAGCATTTTGAAAACCTTGTGTTGTGTTTTGAAAATCACGGTTTTGGTTTTGATTTGCAACTTGTCCATTCCCACTTTGATAATTCCCTTTGTTGTTGATACAAAGATTTTACTAGGTTGAAAGTGCGTTTCTCGGTATCTTCTCGAATTGATCACGGTTCAAAGTGGAATAGTAGTTCTTGGTTACTAAAAAGGCGATTGGTTTTCTAATCTACTAAAAAGGATTAAATGCGTAAAGTGATAAAAATAAACTAAAAACAATTTAAAATAAAGCTTGAATTGAATAAAACAGTTACAGTAAAATACCCTTTACTTGAAAAACAACTAATCCGGAATAATTGCTGGTTCGGATTAATCAAGACAAAAGGCTTCGTTCGGAATACTTAATGAAAAAGCTTCGTTCAGAATAAATCAACTCATTCGGAATATTGCTTATTCGGAATAACTCTTCATGCGGAATAAATCATGCGAAATAAACAGCTTATTCGGAATGTAGGCTTCATCCGGAATAAATCAAGACAAAAGGCTTCGTTCGGAATAATTGTGCTCATGCGGAATAAATCACTTCATTCGGAAACATTTTACTTATTTGGAATAAAACCTTCATCCGGAATAATTAGAAAACCGTTCGGAATAACTACTGATCCGGAATAACTTTGCTTCATCTGGAATAAATAAAAACAAATGCTTTGGTTCGGAATAATGGCTTGATCTGGAATAAAATAATAAAAAGCTTGATTCCGAATACTTTGTTCACCCGGAATATTGATTATTCCGAATGAACACACTGATTCGGAATAACTAAACGAAAACTGCTGGTTCGGAATATTACTTGGTTCGGAATGTTTAACAGAAATGCTTTATCCGGAATAATTAATCTAAATCCTTCATTCGGAATAAAGGTTGCTTATCCGGAATAATTTGTTGATTCGGAATCTGGGAAAACAGAATGCTACGAAGAACAGGGAAACAACAACAACTCGATTTTTAACCAAAATCAACCAAGTTTTTACCATAGATTAAACCAAATTAACCACTAATCATCTCCTAATGATACACATCAAATCAAATCAACAAAAACACAAAACCCACTTACTTTTGAAGATTAAAATCAACCAAATAAAACTTTAAAACTTTAAATCAACAAGAGAAAGATGAACAAGATTAAATGAAAGATTATATTGAAAGATTAAGGTTAAACAATCAAAAGGAAAGATTAAAACTTATAAGATTTGTGAAAACAAAGATGAAAAATCACCAACACCTTAATGGTGTTGGTTTCCTACGAAACAGAGAAAAGAAAGAAAGGAAAATGAAAAACTAGTCTAATGTTTGTGAAGGGAGCCTCTATTTATAGGCCTTGGGCTTGGTTGGTGAGTGGGCTTTCTTCCTTTCTTTTTGTCTTCTCGTCTTTTCAGTAAAGTTGACGTTTTCGATTCTGATTCGGGATTTGTCGATGAATAAATTCAACTCGTCTTTTATTTCTTCGTTTAATAGACTTGAGTTCTCCGACATATGTAAATCTTCCATCTTTGATCCTTTTCTTTGATAAATCTTCAAATAGGCCCATTGACTTCAAATCTTTTGCATCTCTTGGACAATAGACTTCGTCTGGAGTCTTTTTCTTCGATAAAACTCGTGCAATCCCATGTTTTCTTCAATATTTATCCGGTTGGCTCTGAAAACACAACAAACACACAAACTACGCATAATTCCAAACAAATGACATTAAATACGCGTTTTGGTCTTGTTTTAGCAAGAAATAAGTGGTAAAAGGATGGTTGTTTTCACAACTATCAAATCCCATACACTTAACCATTGCCATGCCCTCATGCAATGCTTAGTGACAAAGCAAATTTACACTTTTCTTATAATCAATCAACCTTGGCCTTATTAATATACTACTAAAACAAAAATTTTAACTACTATGAAGAAATAAAGCTTTAAAGGAAACAAAAGGGATAGAAAACCATTTTCACTTGAAAATAGCTACATGGAAATAACTTGCAAAGAGATCTAAGACTTACATTAGGGCTTTGGTTTCTGCGAAGATTTATCACCCTCAAGTTTCACGTTCCCCAAACTAAGCTTAAAAACGAGATCAATGTTATTATAAGTTAGCAAAACAAACACTTACACACATGGCTTAATTATATGCTTAAACTCCCTTATTCCTAGGTGTATCTCTTATATTTTATTTTTGTCTTAGAATGATCATGAAGATGCATTTTTAGACTTATTTCGATAGTTTATTTAGGCTGAAAGCAAAGTAGGACGATTTGATTAATATTTAGCTAAAGGACAAAATCTCTTAAAACTGCTTCTCGGGACCTCAAAAAGTTCATATATTGGCATAACTCGCTACACGATTTGAGACCTTTCTCGGGCCGATATTTTGCATGTACTTCATACTTCATATCTTGAGAGACGTTCTTGAGATAATGGTCTTCTCTTCGTTAATAGAGTTTCTTCACTTGGAGACTTTTGAGGGATACTCCAACTTTGTTGACCACGACTTCATCATTATTTCTTCAATCGTTAATTGGGATTTTGAGATACAACGATCCGCCTCCTTTTCGGATTGGATCTATTTATCCTCATACCTTGTTAGGGTCTTTTCGGATAGACTTCTCCATGATCTTTATGGGAGTTGATTGCTTTTCGTCGTGAGTCTTGATCCTTCATATTGATTTTGGGACTTATGCTTCTCACATCACCTTGGATCTTTAGCAATAAAATGGAATCCTCATGCCTTGTTAGGGCCTTTTCGGACTCGCCAATCTTCGCGCCCCGCTTCATTAGTTATGCCTTGGCTATGAACTCTTATCATTACCGAGCAACTTTTAAACAATCTTGGGCTAGAAGCTAAGTTATTCAATAAAATCGTACAACCTTACTTATTGCATTTATTCATTTAAGGCGATGGGAGGATAAACTTATAATCACACCAAGTGTGCTTGTGCAAGAATACCGACTTATAATTGACTCTATCATTTCTCGTTCTCCACAATTTAAAATCTCAAATAATGAGACTCGTGGATGCTTAGCCTAATAAACCAATTAAGGTCTACATGGTTAAGGATACTAGCTAGAACAAACTTGGATAAGTCTATTCGGGTTGAGTCAAAATAATCGCAACGGGCCTAATATGTCAAAGACTTCTAAAATAGCTACACCACTTTATTAATATTTTTGACTTTATTGTGGGATATATACATATGAAAGCAACGATAAAAATTTAAAATTACGACTATATGGCCAAATTTAATTGTAATTTTGAAAAATGCTGAAAAAGATGATTTTCCGGTTAAATGAAGGAATTTTAATGGAAAATTCCACTTAAAACTTTGATAGAAGTCTCCCCTACACTTAATATAAACATTGTCCTCAATGTTTAAGCATGTGGGAAAAGTCTCCCCTACACTTATGACATTGTGCACGTTGGTTAAATCAAGCTAAGGAAGAGACCACTAAAAAGTGATCAATTTCAAATGTGAGAATGAAGAAAATTGAATCACGATAGTTGAGAGATAGAACTGGATTGCGGATAACACGGGAGCACGGTTCTTCAAAGGTTCCAAAAGTGCATTCATCCCTGTAATCACATCACCACACAAACACAAACAACCTATATAGGTCCCCCTACACTTAGGAGGTCAAACGGAAAGGGATAGATACTCGGGTTACCTCCCGAGGAGGGCTTGTTTTTGATAACCGAGTCACAAGCCTGACTCGGTCCCGAACTAGTTCATGGGAAACATGGTGAGGGATGGAATCATCTCATGAGAGATGTCCTCACCAAAGTACAACTTCACTCGTTGGCCATTCACCTTAAAATTAGGTCCATTAGGTTGAGCGAGCTCGAGAGTACCAAATGGAAAAACTTGGGCAATGGTAAATGGGCCGGACCAACGAGATTTGAGTTTGCCCGAAAAGATTTTCAACCGAGAGTTGAAGAGTAAAATTTGTCTCCAACTTGGAACTCTCGGTTTTTAATCTTAGAGTCATGAATGAGCTTAGTCTTTTCCTTATAGATCAAAGAATTTTCATAAGCTTCATTCCAGAGTTCATTAAGCTCATTGAGTTGGATTTTGCGTAGGTCACCGGCTTTGTTGATGTCGAAGTAAGCCCACTTCAAGGCCCAGTAAGCCTTGTGTTCCAACTCAATGGGGAGGTGGCATGCTTTCCCGTACACGAGACGATATGGTGGACAACCAATCGAAGTCTTGTATGTGGTACGAAAAGCCCACAGAGCATCATCAAGTTTATCGGCCCATGAGGCAGGATGCTCTCCCACGGTTCGTTCAAGAATTCGCTAACCCTCGGTTAGAGATTTCAGCCTGGCCATTAGTTTGTGGGTTTTATGCGATGGAAAGACGATGATTGACACCATACTTAGCCATGAATCTTGCGAATTGATCATTGCAAAAATGAGTCTCGCGATCACTAATAATGGCACGAGTCACACCGAATCTAGCGAATAACTGCTTCAAAAAGTTACAAACCACCCTTGCATCGTTAGTGGGTAAAGCTTTGGCTTCAACCCAGTTAGAAACATAGTCAACGGCTACAAGGATGTATTTGTTTCCTTTAGATGAAGGGAATGGCCCCATAAAGTCGATACCCCATACATTAAAGATTTCACATTCTTGTATGAAATTTTGAGGCATCTCATCTTTATGTGTGATCTTGCCTTGTCGTTGGCAAGCATCACAATTTTTCACCATTTCGTGAGCGTCACGATAAATGGAGGGCCAGTAAAATCCCGAGTCAAACACTTTCTTTGCAGTGAAGTTGGGACCAAAGTGACCACCAGTGGGTCCTTTGTGGCAAGCTTCGAGAATGTCTAAAGCTACCGGTCCATCAACACATCAGCGAATAATCAAATCAGCACATTGTTTGAAGAGATACGGGTCATCCCAAAAGTAAGTCTTAATATCTTTAAAGAACTTTTTCTTTTGTTGGGATGTTAACCCGTCAATGAAAATTCCACCCGCCAAGTAGTTTGCAATGTCCGCAAACCACGGGGTCTCATCAAAATTCGAGTTGATAGACATTAAGGTCTCAAGGGGAAAAGAGTCATTGATCTCTTTGATCGGATGATCCCCTTGATAAGGATCCTCAAGTCTACTGAGATGATCCGCGGCTAAGTTTTCAGCTCCTTTCTTATCACGAATTTCGATTTTAAATTCTTGAAGTAACAAAACCCAGCGAAGAAGTCTTGGTTTAGAATCTTGTTTAGTTAACAAATACTTCAACGTGGAATGGTCCGTGTACACGATGGTAGTGGAAAGGACAAGATAGGGGCGAAATTTTCAAAAGCATAGACAACAGCTAAAAGCTCTTTTTCGGTTGTCGTGTAATGCAATTGAGACCCTGTCATTGTCTTGCTAGCGTAATGGATTGGTTGGAAGTGTTTATTCACTCTTTGGCCAAAAGCGCTCCAATAGCAAAGTCGCTAGCATCGCACATCAATTCGAAAGGTATCTCCCAATTAGGGGTAACCAAGACCGGTGTCTTAGTTAGCTTATCCTTAAGAAGGTTGAAGGCTTCAATACACTCTTTGGAAATGATAAAAGGAGTATATTTTTCCAAGAGGTGGGTCATCGGGCGAGCGATTTTAGAAAAATCTTTTATGAATCGACGGTAGAAGCCCGCATGACCGAGGAAACTTCTCACACCCTTCACGGTTGAATGTGGAGGTAATTCGGCTATGACATCAACTTTAGCACGGTCCACTTCGAGACCGGCTTTTGAGATTTTATGTCCTAGCACGATGCCCTCTTTTACCATGAAATGGCATTTTTCCCAATTTAGAATAAGGCGAGTGTCTTCACACCGCTTAAGCATACGTTCTAAATTGGCAAGGCAAGCAGAGAAAGAATCGCCATAAACCGAGAAATCATCCATGAAGACTTCCATAGTTTCTTCAACCATGTCATGGAAGATAGCCATCATACACCTTTGGAATGTCCCAGGAGCATTGCATAAACCGAAAGGCATTCTTTTATAAGCAAATGTTCCGTAAGGACAAGTGAATGTGGTTTTCTCTTGGTCTTTGGGATCGATAGGAATTTGAAAATATCTGGAGAAACCGTCTAAGAAGCAATTGTAATCATTACCCGCTAGACGCTCGAGCATTTCATCCATGAAAGGAAGAGGAAAGTGATCTTTTCTCGTGACATCATTGAGTTTGCGATAGTCGATACAAACTCTCCACCCAGTAACGAGACGAGTAGGAATCAACTCGTTGTGTTCATTGGGAACAACGGTTATTCCGCCTTTCTTGGGCACACAATGGACGGGACTTACCCATGGCGAATCCAAAATAGGGTAAATCATGCCGGCATCTAGAAGTTTGATAACCTCTTGTTTGATGACGTCATGAAATCGAGGATTAACCCTTCTTTGGCTTTGGATTGCGGGTTTAAAGTCATCTTCCATGAGAATTTTGTGAGTACAAAAGTTTGGATCAATTCCGCGGATATCGGAAATTTTCCATGCAATTCCCTTCTTATGATCTTTAAGCACGGCGATAAGGCGAGATTTTTCTTCTTCTTTCAAGTCCTTAGCAATGATGACGGGTGACTTCTTCTTGTCTTCAAGAAATACGTACTCGAGATGGGACGGTAATTCCTTAAGCTCTAAATCCGGAGGATTTTCGATGGAAGGCGTAGTCAAATTCGGTTCATCGATAGCAATATCCTTGGGAGATGGTGGAGAAATATGGTCCTCATTGAGAAGTTTCTCAATGGTACGAATGTCTTCATCCCAATCGGTGGGAGAATCGTCATATTGTAAGTTCACATCTCCCATAGTTGCTTCAAATTCTGTCAAAAGGAAATCACTTTCTCCAAATGGAGTTAGTGATGGAGCAATGGAGGCAACGGTCTCAACATTGGGAAGAGAGGTAAGACTATTTTTGCAAGCATCATTAAAGTGTTCTTCACAAGCCTCATCAAGAACGTCGATACAATTAACACTCTCGTATGAATAAGGCTGTTTAGAAATCTTACCCATGTTGAAGACAATTTGATCGTCACCAACTCTCATGATAAGCTCACCCGCTTCTACATCGATGAGAGTGCGACCGGTCCTCAAGAATGGACGTCCAACAATTAAGGGAACATGAGGATCCATCTCGTAGTCAACGACAACAAAATCCGCCGGGAAGGTGAATTTGTCGACTCCAACGAAAACGTCTTCAGCAATCCCCACCGGATAAGCAACCGTACGGTTAGCTAATTCCAAAGTCATTTTGGTGGGGACTAGCTCAGGGAGAGATAATTGCTTCCAAACGCTTAGAGGCATTAAGTTGATACTAGCACCTAGATCGGCTAGGGCCATGCAATTCTCTACTCCCGGGAAGTTGCAAGGGATATAGAAGCGACCCGGATCACCAAGTTTGGTTGGCAATTTCCTTAGGAGAACCGCAAAGCAATTCTCATTAAGTTGGGTATTAGCAATATCAAGAAGCTTTTCCTTGTCACTAAGAAGATCTTTAAATATCTTCGCATATTTAGGCATGTGAGCGAGAGCCTCAGCGAAGGAGATGTTGAAATTCAATTGTTTAAACATTTTGAGAAAGTTTGAAACTTGAATATCGTCCTTGCTTTTGAGCTTCTCTTTCCTCACCCTTGAGGGATAAGGTATATCGAAAGAAGAGGAAGGCTTTGGAAAAGTAGGATCACTCACATCAATGGGTGGTGGAGGGGTAGAAGTAAGAGGTGGAGGAATTAGAGAAGTAGACTCGTTTTCCTTTGTCACAATCACCGGTGTAGGTGTAGGAAGCTCGGGTTCCTTGGTACCTTTGCCACTGCGAGTGGTGATTGCTTCCATCTCCCCTCTTGGATTAGCAACGGTGTTACTCGGAAGAGTACCCGAAGAAGAGGGTTGATTACCTTGGAAGAAACCAGCCATCATGTCCCTTAGGTCATTAGTTTGACTACTAAAAGAGTTTCGCATATCGGCTCTAAGATCATTCCCTTGTTTCACCATATCGCCCTTCAAATTAATAATCTGGGTCTGCAGATTCTTCACCAACACATCATTTGTCCGCATGTACGTTTCGACCTCGTGGTTAAAAACGGTAGGTTGGGTAGGAGGAGGTGCTTTATAAGCAGGTGGTTGGTAAGGAGCGGGTTGGTAAACTTGAGTAGGATTTTGAGGTGGATATGGTTGTCTTTGAGGTGGTTGGTATGGTGCTCGAGGTTGGTTTTGATTGGTTCGGTTAAGGTTTTGTTGTTGGTTTTGATTGGTTGGAGGAAAACCGGGCGGGGAAAGAAAGTTAGTGGATCGATAACTTAGCAAGTTACGGTCTCCTTGAGGGCGGGCTGGATAGCCTCCCGGAGGATAGGTACCGTATGATGCGTTAACATTCTCACAAAGATAGTCTTGGGTGGAGGTACAAGTAGTGTAAGAGTGAGGACCCCCGCATATTTCACATGGTTGGCTTATAGCATTGACTTGAGCGTTTTGAGCGTTGATGCTTTTGGTATTGTTAGCGGTGTGGACAGCAAGTGATTCAATATGCGAAGTAAGTTTGTCAATTCTCTTGTCGTTGTAACTAGTGCTAGCACTAGCGGCATTTGTAACACTCTCAATTTTCGTATCGGTACAGCGGAAGGGTCTTTTAGAGTGTTACGGGATAGCACAATAACTCCAATCATAGACAACACATAAAAATGGTTGTACAAGGTTCAACATTCATTCATTCGATTTAAAGTTTAAAAGCGTACAACAGGTCCCAAATTATACAGGTCATTAAGTTTACAAAAAGTAGATCGAATGAACATTTTTAATATTATGTGGGCCATCAGAGTCGATCTCCATCCGGATTACCTTCAAGCACCTGAGATAAAAACATGCAAAAATCATATCAGCGAATGTCGAGTGAATTCATAGAGTTTAATAAAAATCGTTATATAAAACAATCATTTAAAATCAGAACACAAGTATAATATCGGAAGTAAGTCCTCATATTGCTAGTCAGGCAATATATAAATCAAGCATACATCTTAAACCGTCCATGAGACCGTAGTCTCTATATTACCATGATAGGTAATATATTCATTGTTAATAGCGTCGTATCATATTGTATATAGGTTTTAGGATTATTATTAGCCGCATGACATTGTTACCTTACTATGAAAACAGCGGGCCGCGAACCCGACAAACAATTTGCCCATCTAAGTTAGCGTGTCGTCACAAAAACCACGCTATGGAATCTTCTCATACATAAATTCGCTTACCAATCAATGTGGTACGACGGGGATCAACCGTCAAGGCGCGAACTGGGGTGATCGTCCCCAAATAGTACTATCAAATGCATATGCGTCTACCAAATCCCGGTAGTTCACAATTCATGCTAATTAAGTGACATAACCTAACTACTAATAATCCTTTTAGTCTCGTATATAGGGTCATAGCATCATTCGGGTCCATATCATTAAGCATACAATCGGGACTACTTGTGTTCTATTTTTATCAAAATCTAGCATGTTATCTCCCTCGCGGGTTTACAAATCATTTTATAAAACATTTAAAAGAGTGCGAGGCTATGAACTCACGTTGTTAATGAAAGGCGGATTATCGGCTACGGGCGTGCTTCGGTCACGGAAACCTATATAAATAATAATCGGTCTTAGACTTTGTCCAATGACTTTTATCAAAATAAAAATATACATATGACGATTTTGTACATATGATGATGATCAAGTGGGTTTATACATCCTTGTTTACTCATTTTAGCGTTTACGTATTGGTAACGTTTTACTAGTTTACTAGTTTTAACTATTTACACGTTTTAAGTCTATTAAGCTTAGTATAAGTTCTTTAACTTGTTTTAATCCCTTTTATACCTATATTATCAGTATATATACTTTCCATGTTGGGCCCAAATGGGTTAAGCCCAATAAGTTCTTTTTACAAGTATTTATCTTATTTAGTCCAATTATTGGTCCAATATGTTTAGTTAGCTCGTTAATGTCCGTATTCTTATAGTTCGGGTTTTAACGGTTTTTACTTGTATTAGTTACTTATACATCAGTATATGACTTTTATAAACTTTACATTGGACGGGTTTGATCGTCTAAGTTTTATTTGGCGAAAAACGTTAATTTTACGGTAATAGCCGAAAAAGTCGTAAAAATCAAGTTTATAGTTTTTATTACTTATAAATATTATTCCACTACCATTTATATAATTTATCCATTTAATTAACCTTTTATATATTTATATAAATAAGTTTTATAAGTTAGTGGGTTATTATTTTACATTTTATACAATAAAATGTGAGTGCTTATATAATAATAATAAACATTAATTCTTAAAATCTGATTTTTATCTTCATGTTCACCTTTTTACCATATATAGAGTTCTATAATGAATTAGAAGCTCATTTTTGGGTGACATGTTCTTCTTATTATGTGATACATTTAACTTAGTTATAGCTACTGCTCATTTTAAGTTCATCTTGCCTTAACAGTCCCTACAAAACTGCTTATTCAGATTAGAACACCTAACTTGTTTTGATCATATCTCACTCATTATATTGATTCCATTGCATGGCCAACTCTCACATGTGTATAACATCTTGTACTTACTGTAAATGGATCATACCATGCAATTTTATCAGTTCAAGCTTTAGTTATATACTGTTTTTATACAGCTAACTAAATAATCAAGATTTTAGCCTCATTTCTTATAGTTATTAACCTTTTTAAGCATATCTATCAACACTTGATTCCCACACAACATTTTTATCATCATATATACATCATATACATATACAAAATGAAAGAAAATACATTTGTTCTTTACAAAATAACAAGAGAAAAATGGAGAGGATGATCTTCTTTACCAACCAAGTGTATTTCTTGTTTTTGGAAGACAAGAACTTGATGAATACCACAAGTAACTCCAAGACCATCAAACACCAAGAACATAAGTTGGGAAATCAGCCCTAGGACACAAGCAAATCACCTCCAATGTTGTTAATATGGCCACCAAATGATCAAGGCTTCAAGATAACTCCATGATAGAGCTAGTAAACATGTATTTCATGGCTAGAAAAGATCAAGAGGGTTGTTTGTTGCTTCAAAGTGGACGGCAAAGGAGGAGTATTTGAGAGGATTTGAGAGAGTTTTGCATGTAAGGAAATGGTGGAATGAAAGTTGCTAGTGGTTTTGACTAAACAAGTGGAAAGAATAGCTTAAAGAGTAAGCTTGGCTTACACTTGTAATAAACTAGCTAACATGACGCCACATCCTAAGATGTGGTGTCATGTGTGCCGTCCAAGCTTAGCTAGTGGGGTGGGACAATGTATTTTGTCCCATCTCACTAGTTTACGGGTATTTCTCGATTCTAGTTTTCTCGATTTGCGTGCCCTCGGGTCATTTTAGGAAAAACGTTTTTATAAATTATGAATCAACGTCACAAAACGAATCCAATAAAAATTATCTCATCAAAAACGGAGTTCAAAAACGTAAATACGTAATCCTAAGGTTTCCGGTTTAGTCGTAAAAGACGCTAAATTATGCACGTAAGCCCAAATTTAAATCCGTAAATTGTGAGTTCGTCAACCAACACAAAAATAAGTTTCAAAATATTATACGAGAAAATAATTCACTACCTGAAAATGTTAGATTGTCACAGCTTTTCCTCCTAAAAGGGATCAACGTCCTCGTGATCCATTTCATTTGGATGTCCGTTTCTTATTGAAATCTAAGAGGTGCGGATATTTCTTCCACATTTCATCCTCTCGTTCCCAAGTATACTCCGGTCCATGCTTTGAATTCCATCGGATCTTGACAATAGGTATCCGACTTTGTTTCAGTTGCTTTACCTCACGGTCCATAATTTCTACGGGCTCTTCGATAAAATGCAACTTCCCATCTATTCGAACCTTACCTAACGAAATTTTCTCATCACTCACTGCTAGACATTTCTTCAGATTAGATACATGGAATGTGTTATGAACACCATGAAGTTCTGGGGGTAACTCTAGTTTGTAAGCCACCGGACCTACTCTAGATAAAATCTTAAAGGGTCCAATATAACGGGGATTCAATTTCCCTCGCTTTCCAAATATTATAACGCCTTTCCATGGCGATACCTTCAACATTACTCGGTCACCCACTTCAAACTCCATTGGCTTCCGCCGCACATCCGCGTAACTTTTCTGTCTACTACGGGCAGTCAACAACCTATTCTTAATCTGAACTATCATCTCCGTAGTCTCCTGGATCAATTCCGGTCCCGTGATCTGGGTATCCCCAACTTCACTCCAACATAGAGGAGATCTACACTTCCTACCATACAAAGCTTCAAACGGTGCAGCCTTAATACTAGAATGGTAACTATTGTTATACGAAAACTCTGCTAACGACAAATGTTTATCCCAATTCTTACCAAAATCTAACACACAAGCTCTCAACATATCTTCCAGTGTTTGTATCGTCCTTTCACTCTGCCCATCAGTCTGGGGGTGATAAGCAGTGCTCATGTCGAGATTCGTTCCAAAAGATATTTGGAGAGATTTCCAAAAATTCGATGCGAATCTAGGATCTCGATCTGAAATGATCGATACAGGCACTCCATGCTTGCATACAACATTATCAAGGTATATTCAAGTCAGCTTCTCCAGTGAGAACTGCTCTTTAACCGGAATGAAGTGTGCTGATTTGGTCAGTCTGTCGACAATAACCCAAATCGAGTTATTTCTAGATGATGTTCTAGGAAGCTTGGTGATAAAGTCCATTGTAATTCTCTCCCACTTCCATTCAGGAATCTTTGGTTGTTGAAGTAGTCCTGATGGCTTTTGATGTTCGGCTTTAACTCTAGCACAAGTCAAGCATTGAAGAACATATATAGCTATGTCAGCTTTCATATTCGGCCACCAGTACAACTTCTTCAAATCATGGTACATCTTATCAGATCCCGGATGAATGGAATACTTAGATTTATGGGATTCTAACATAATTAAATCTCTTAAGCCTCCAAACTTAGGTATCCACATACAAACTCTTAAGCATTTCACTCCATCAGCTCTAACCTCTAAAGGATCTCCTTCTCCTCGAAACCCTTCATTAACAAAATTTTCCTTCTAACAAGCTTCTATTTGCGCATTTCTAATTTGCTCGGGCAAATTATTGTGCACGGTCAAGACTAGAGAACGTACCCTGATAGGCTATCTATCATTCCTACTTAACGCATCGGCAACAACATTGGCTTTTCCTGGGTGATATTTTATATCACAATCATAATCACTTAACAACTCTATCCATCTTCGTTGCCTCATGTTCAATTCCTTCTGGTCGAGAATATACTGTAGGCTTTTGTGATCGGTGAATACCGTACACTTGGTGCCATACAGATAATGTCTCCATAACCTAAGAGCAAAGACTATAGCTCCTAACTCAAGATCATGAGTAGTATAATTCTCCTCATTCTTCCTTAATTGCCTAGAAGCATAAGCTATCACTTTCTCTCGCTGCATCAAAACAGCTCCATAACCTCTAAGAGATGCATCACAATACACTACAAAATCTTCACTCCCGTCGGGTAATGATAAGATTGGCGCACTACATAATTTTTGCTTCAATGTCTGAAATGCTCCATCTTCATCACTTCCCCAAATGAAAGGTTTATTCTTCTGGGTAAGCTTAGTCAAGGGTTTAGCTATCAAAGAAAATTCTTTAATGAATCGCCTATAATAGCCAGCCAATCCTAAGAACTGTCGCACTTCCGTTGGCGTTGTCGGTGCAGACCAATTCTTAATAGCTTCAACCTTTGCAGGATCAACATGAATTCCATCTTTGTTAATCACATGACCAAGAAATTGCACAGAATCTAACCAGAAATCACATTTCGAAAACTTAGCATACAACTTTTCATCCTTCAACAAATTCAAAACAATCCTCAAATGTTCTCTATGCTCATCTTCATTCTTAGAATAGATTAGAATATCGTCAATAAACACAATCACAAATTTATCCAAGTAGGGCTTGCACACTCGATTCATTAAATCCATGAAAACCGCAGGTGCGTTAGTTAACCCAAATGGCATTACTTGAAATTCATAGTGTCCATAACGAGTTCTAAATGCAGTTATAGGAATATCTTCTTCACGGACGCGAAGTTGGTGATTTCCTGACCGCAAATCTATCTTAGAATACACACTAGATCCTTGCAGTTGATCAAACAAATCATCAATCCTAGGTAAAGGATATCGATTTTTAATTGTCAACTTGTTCAGTTCCCTATAGTCAATGCACATACGAAAAGATCCATCCTTCTTCTTAACGAACAAGACTGGAGCTCCCCAAGGCGACGAGCTCGGTCGAATAAAACCTTTATCAGACAACTCCTTAAGTTGCTTAGATAGCTCCTTTAATTCAGAAGGGGCTAATCGGTAAGGCGCACGTGCCACCGGTGCAGCACTAGGAATTAAATCGATTCGAAACTCTACTTGCCTTATCGGTGGAAGTCCGGGTAAATCTTTAGGAAATACCTCAGGAAATTCACAAATAATAGGTACATCTT
Organism: Glebionis coronaria; assembly: GCA_025667525.1. Lineage (NCBI taxonomy): Eukaryota > Viridiplantae > Streptophyta > Magnoliopsida > Asterales > Asteraceae > Glebionis > Glebionis coronaria. The sequence goes on along the minus strand of CM046875.1, from coordinate 342,145,992 downwards.
CCAATCGTTTCTACCTAGACTCATTCCCGGTCACTTGAGCTAAGAATAACTCACAACCGTTCCTGATGTACTTTTGGACTTTAATACATGAAACGATTTTCAAACGGGATTCACCTCGACTACCATCAATTACTAACGTCCTATTCCTAAGAGGAATCTTAACCTTCTTCTCTCCACATAAAATAGTAGCATTATTCAACGACAACCAATCCATACCAATAATAATATCAAAACTACCTAATTCTATCAACATCAAATCAATCGGAAAGGAATGGTTCAAGAGATTTAGAGAGCATCCTTCTAATAGCTTATTAGTTTTCACTAATTTACCATTAGCCAATTCCACCTCGTAACTGGTACTTATCTTAACAGGTTCAATATCAATAAGGGCACTAAATTTAGTGGATACAAAGCTCCTATCGGCACCCGAATCAAATAAAGCAACAGCATAATGATTGTTGAGTAAAAAAGTACCGGTAACGACATTCAGATCTTCTTTCTTCGCCTCAATTGTTCCAAGTTGGTAGATACCACCCTGGGGGTTTCTTCCAGGTACAATCGCTTTCAACTTGGGGCATTCCGATTTCCTATGACCTTCTTCATTACAGTTGAAGCAAATGGTTCCCTTTTTACACCTTTCAACCTTGTATCCAAGCTTTCTGCAATTTCGGCACTTCCAGCAGTCGCCAGCATGCCTCTTGTTACCACACTTAGGACATCTATCATCGTTGTGCGGTGCATTTTAGGTAAGAGCATTTGCATTCCCCTTTCTCTGGTTCTGACGGTGATTGAAATTCTTCCTATTATCACCTCTATCTACACGATCACCGTCTCCCTTTCTTTTCTCACCTACACGGGCTTCATCTTCCCTATCCTGAATTATCTGTCCAATGAGTTGGTAAGCCATTCGAACAGCATCATCAATGGTCAGTGGTTTCGATGATGTCACGTCCCCCCGGATATTCCTGGTCAACCCTTTAACATATTGCTCAATTCGGATCTCCTCGGGTTCAAACAATCGAGGACATAGCAAGGCCAAATCATGGAATCGGTTCGTGTAACTATCAATGTGTACACCTTTCATTCTCAAATGAATCAACTCCTGTTCTAACCTAATAATCACACTACGAGGACAAAACTCCAAAGTCATCCACTTCTTGATTTCAGCCCAAGGAGTAGCATTAGCAGCATCAAGACCTATGAAAGCAATTCTCCCGTTCCACCAAGTCAACGCACGACCTTTAAGAGTAGCCATAGCAAAAGTCACCTTATCTTCCTCTTTACACTTACTAATCCTAAACACCGATTCAATCTTCTCAATCCACTGGCTTAATCCTACAGCACCTTCAGTTCCATTAAAAGGTAGAGGTTCACACTTCATGAACGTCACATAAGTACAGCCACCAACTTCAGGTGCATTAGTTCCAAGTCCTCCTACATTTCCTCCAGCATTAGCATTCACATTCACACTAGTACCTCCAATTCCACTACCGCCAGCTCCACTACCGCCAGCTCCACTACCGCCAGCTCCACTACCGCCAGCTCCACTACCGCCAGCTTCATTTCTAGCATTTGCCATAAATTCAGTCATAGATGCGGTAACTTGCTCCGTAATAATCCTACGTACATCATTCTCAGTCACAGCCTTCTTGGGCGGCATAGTTCTATAATTTAACAATTTCAAAGTATTAAGCATTCATCCAACAAGGATTCATATAATATGGATTGAATTCATAACCAAGATACAAATAAGTCACAATATGGAATTCAAGACAAGATACATATTTCATTCGATCTGAAACAAAAGTATTGTCTTAGTTACATCCCATATCAAAGTTCTAGCACTATATACACTCAAAATTCGTGCCAAGTCTATTACTAACAAGTCGGTTCAGTCAAAGCTACAAAAGCACAAAAGATATAAAGGTCACTACTAAATACAGACTGGTCTACTGAGAACCACCAGATGGTCCATCATCCATCGTCTTCTGAATCTTCGTCGGACGATCACTAACCACATCTTCAGCTGGGCGCTTACGGATTACTCCTCTTTCAACCATGTCAGCATAAAATCTACTGTTCCATCCCACGGATATATTCAACTCCTTTTCAGCTTTCTCACGCATCACACGAGCCACACTCAACTAAATCTCCATAGTATTCACCTTTCTCTTCATTTCAGCAAACTCACCACTTTCCAACACCGATAACCTCCTAAAAGCCTCATTCAACCCACGCTCTACATCACTCAAATCCAAACTAAGCAATTCTCGCTCTTTCTCGCCAACCTTTGTCTTCGACTCCAAATAAGCAACCTGAGTCTGAACAACACCTAATCCAACCTCTATCACACAACTCTTAACACGGGAAGCATCTAGATCACGTCTCAAGGCCCATGGTGCAAGACCATCAATATGAGTAGCCTCTCGAGCACTAGACGACTCTCCTATCTCACGTCTACGAGTAGCAATACCATCAGTACCGTCAGGTGCATCATCATCCTCATCCTCCTCTGATTCAGAATCAGATTCAGACGATTCAGACATTTCATCCCTAGGTAACTCAACCTCAGAATCAGACAAATCAACTGGTGGGGGCAAAGGCTCGCCCTCTGGAACATCATAAGGGTAAATAAGCTCGGCTTCCTCATCGTCATCAACCTCAACATCTATACCTACATCCTCCTCGACATCCTCGTCGTCAATCTCATCATCTAAATTATCTAACTGAATCTCATCATCATTCTCAATATCAACATTCTCAATCTCATTCTCTACCAAATCAACCTGAGGGGCAATCTGATCTCCTAGTCCTAACTCGGTCTCAGGATCCTCAAATGGTTCCTCCTCATCATCGATATCATAATCTAATAAGTCTAAATAAGGATCATCTTCTATATTAGGTTCGGGAATAGCATGGTTTTCTACAGGAATATTAGGGTCAGCCATGACAATCTACATTTATATATATATCTCGTATTAGGATAACATACTAGTTAAACAATTACATAATGAAATCACGATATATACATATATATAAATTATATTATATATATCAAAATATATATCTTCTCAATAGGGCTTTTTGGTAACGTCGGAGATCTCTGGCACCGTTATAGTCAAAAGATTTTTCAAATATTTTCTCAAATGTTCATTGTCAAAAGATTTTGAAAAGTTTTGTTCAAAACCTTGGTTTTTAAAATCTTTTGTTCTCTATAACGAGAGCTCTGGTACCAAACTGTAACACTCTCATTTTTCGTATCGGTACAGCGGAAGGGTCTTTTAGAGTGTTACGGGATAGCACAATAACTCCAATCATAGACAACACATAAAAATGGTTGTTCAAGGTTCAACATTCATTCATTCGATTTAAAGTTTAAAAGCGTACAACAGGTCCCAAATTATACAGGTCATTAAGTTTACAAAACGTAGATCGAATGAACATTTTTAATATTATGTGGGCCATCAGAGTCGATCTCCATCCGGATTACCTTCAAGCACCTGAGATAAAAACATGCAAAAATCATATCAGCGAATGCCGAGTGAATTCATAGAGTTTAATAAAAATCCTTATATAAAACAATCATTTAAAATCAGAACACAAGTATAATATCAGAGGTAAGTCCTCATATTGCTAGTCAGGCAATATATAAATCAAGCATACATCTTAAACCGTCCATGAGACCGTAGTCTCTATATTACCATGATAGGTAATATATTCATTGTTAATAGTGTCGTATCATATTGTATATGGGTTTTAGGATTATTATTAGCCGCATGACATTGTTACCTTACTATGAAAACAGCAGGCCGCGAACCCGACAAATAATTTGCCCATCTAAGTTAGCGTGTCGTCACAAAAATCACGCTATGGAATCTTCTCATACATAAATTCGCTTACCAATCAATGTGGTACGACGGGGATCAACCGTCAAGGCGCGAACTGGGGTGATCGTCCCAAAATAGTACTATCAAATGCATAAGCGTCTACCAAATCCCGGTAGTTCACAGTTCATGCTAATGGGACTTTAAGTGACATAACCTAACTACTAATAATCCTTTTAGTCTCGTATATAGGGTCATAGCATCATTCGGGTCCATATCATTAAGCATACAATCGGGACTACTTGTGTTCTATTTTTATCAAAATCTAGCATGTTATCTCCCTCGCGGGTTTACAAATCATTTTATAAAACATTTAAAAGAGTCCGAGGCTATGAACTCACGTTGTTAATGAAAGGCGGATTATCGGCTACGGGCGTGCTTCGGTCACAGAAACCTATATAAATAATAATCGGTCTTAGACTTTGTCCAATGACTTTTATCAAAATAACAATATACATATGACGATTTTGTATATATGATGATGATCAAGTGGGTTTATACATCCTTGTTTACTCATTTTAGCGTTTACGTATTGGTAACGTTTTACTAGTTTACTAGTTTTAACTATTTACACGTTTTAAGTCTATTAATCTTAGTATAAGTTCTTTAACTTGTTTTAATCCCTTTTATACCTATATTATCAGTATATATACTTTCCATGTTGGGCCCAAATGGGTTAAGCCCAATAAGTTCTTTTTACAAGTATTTATCTTATTTAGTCCAATTATTAGTCCAATATGTTTAGTTAGCTCGTTAATGTCCGTATTCTTATAGTTCGGGTTTTAACGGTTTTTACTTGTATTAGTTACTTATACATCAGTATATGACGTTTATAAACTTTACATTAGACGGGTTTGATCGTCTAAGTTTTATTTGGCGAAAAACGTTAATTTTACGGTAATAGCCGAAACAGTCGTAAAAATCAAGTTTATAGTTTCTATTACTTATAAATATTATTCCACTACCATTTATATAATTTATCCATTTAATTAACCTTTTATATATTTATATAAATAAGTTTTATAAGTTAGTGGGTTTTTATTTTACATTTTATACAATAGAATGTGAGTGCTTATATAATAATAATAAACATTAATTCTTAAAATCTGATTTTTATCTTCATGTTCACCATTTTTACCATATCTAGAGTTCTATAATGAATTAGAAGCTCATTTTTGGGTGACATGTTCTTCATATTATGTGCTACATTTAACTTAGTTATAGATACTGCTCATTTTAAGTTCATCTTGCCTTACAGTCCCTACAAAACTGCTTATTCAGATTAGAACACCCAACTTGTTTTGATCATATCTCACTCATTATATTGATTCCATTGCATGGCCAACTCTCACATGTGTATAACATCTTGTACTTACTGTAAATGGATCATACCATGCAATTTTATCAGTTCAAGTTTTAGTTATATACTGTTTTTATACAGCCAACTAAATAATCAAGATTTTAGCCTCATTTCTTATAGTTATTAACCTTTTTAAGCATATCTATCAATACTTGATCCCCACACAACATTTTTATCATCATATATACATCATATACATATATAAAATGAAAGAAAATACATTTGTTCTTTACAAAATAACAAGAGAAAAATGGAGAGGATGATCTTCTTTACCAACCAAGTGTATTTCTAGTTTTTGGAAGACAAGAACTTGATGAATACCACAAGTAACTCCAAGACCATCAAACACCAAGAACATAAGTTGGGAAATCAGCCCTAGGACACAAGCAAATCACCTCCAATGTTGTTAATATGGCCACCAAATGATCAAGGCTTCAAGATAACTCCATGATAGAGCTAGTAAACATGTATTTCATGGCTAGAAAAGATCAAAAGGGTTGTTTGTTGCTTCAAAGTGGATGGCAAGGGAGGAGTATTTGAGAGGATTTGAGAGAGTTTTGCATGTAAGGAAATGGTAGAATGAAAGTTGCTAGTGGTTTTGACTAAACAAGTGGAAAGAATATCTTAAAGAGTAAGCTTGGCTTACACTTGTAATAAACTAGCTAACATGATGCCACATCCTAAGATGTGGTGTCATGTGTGCCGTCCAAGCTTAGCTAGTGGGGTGGGACAATGTATTTTGTCCCAGCTCACTAGTTTACGGGTATTTCTCGATTCTAGTTTTCTCGATTTGCGTGCCCTCGGGTCGTTTTACGAAAAATGTTTTTATAAATTATGAATCAACGTCACAAAACGAATCCTATAAAAATTATCTCATCAAAAACGGAGTTCAAAAACGTAAATACGTAATCCTAAGGTTTCCGGTTTAGTCGTAAAAGACGCTAAATTATGCACGTAAGCCCAAATTTAAATCCGTAAATTGTGAGTTCGTCAACCAACACCAAAATAAGTTTCAAAATATTATACGAGAAAATAATTCACTACCTGAAAATGTTAGATTGTCACAGCATTGGTCCGAACACTCTTGGTTTGCACTCTAGACTTATTCTCAATAATATCCCAAGCGGCATTAGAAGACTTAACCAAAATATTACCCCCCCGAGGCACTATTTAGTGAGTCTTGGTCATTCATGCTTGAACCATTGTAAAAAGTATTAATTTGGTGCACTTTGGTGAAACCATGTTGTGGGCACTTTCTTAAAAGGTCTTTAAAACGGTCCCAAGATTCACTAAAAGTCTCATCGTACTTTTGTTCAAAATTAATAATTTCATTCCGCAAAGCGGTAGTACGAGAGGGTGGGAAAAATAGTTTATGAATTTGGTCTCTAAGTCCGTCCATATAAGAATACTTTGTGGCGGTTCCTTTGCAAGCCAATGTCGGGCTTGTCCCTCTAAGGAGAAAGGAAAAAGTTGTAAGCGGATTACCTCTTGTGGAACCCCATTAAATTTGACCGTATTCGTGAGTTGAAGGAACCTTTTGATGTGGTCATGAGGATCATCAATGGTACGCCCCAATAATGGTTGAGCAGAGACCATTTGAATGAAGCCGGTTTTGAGCTCAAAGTTGTTGGCTGCAATCGCGGGTATGACAATAGGATCGTTGTTGCCCTCTACATGTGCTTGCAAAAGTTCGATCATAGGACGATTTTCTGGTAGAGGTTCATTGTTGTTATTATTCATGTTGTTTTGAGGTGGATTATTGTTGTTGTTGTGTACACCGGCCATGTCTAAGTTATCGAGAGTCTCGGGCTCGGGATAAGACGTTGATCGTGTACGCATGCACCTGCAAAAGAAATAACAAAGCAGAAATCTTTTTAGTTTTTTTATGTTTTTTTAATTCTTTTGGATTTTTTGAAAACTTTATATGATGAAAAAGTAACGTTCACGGTGAACGGATCCCAAAATCCAATTTCTCACAAAAAACCATTAATCCTTACGAAAAGAGCCGGCAGCGGCGCCATTTGATACAAAGATTTTACTAGGTTGAAAGTACGTTTCTTGGTATCTTCTCGAATTGATCACGGTTCAAAGTGGAATAGTTGTTCTTGGTTACTAAAGAGGGGATTGGTTTTCTAATCTACTAAAAAGGATTAAATGCGTAAAGTGATAAAAATAAACTAAAAATAAAATAAAATAAAGCTTGAATTGAATAAAACAGTAACAGTAAAATACCCTTTACTTGAAAAACAACTAATCCGGAATAATTGCTGGTTCGGAATAATCAAGACAAAAGGCTTCGTTCAGAATACTTAATGAAAAAGCTTCGTTCGGAATAAATCAACTCATTCGAAATATTGCTTATTCGGAATAACTGTTCATGCGGAATAACTCATGCGGAATAAACAGCTTATTCGGAATGTAGGCTTCATCCGGAATAAATCAAGACAAAAGGCTTCGTTCGGAATAATTGTGCTCATGCGGAATAAATCACTTCATTCGGAAACACTTTACTTATTCGGAATAAAACCTTCATCCGGAATAATTGGAAAACCCTTCGTTCGGAATAACTACTGATCCGGAATAACTTTGCTTCATCCGGAATAAATAAAAACAAATGCTTTGGTTCGGAATAATGGCTTGATCCGAAATAAAATAATAAAAAGCTTGATTCAGAATACTTTGTTCACCCGGAATATTGATTATTCCGAATGAACACACTGATTCGGAATAACTAAACGAAAACTGCTGGTTTGGAATATTACTTTGTTCGGAATGTTAAGAGAAATGCTTTATCCGGAATAATTAACCGAAATCCTTCATTCAGAATAAAGGTTGCTTATCCGGAATAATTTGTTGATTCGGAATCTGGGAAAACAGAACGGTGCGAAGAACAGGGAAACAACAACAACTAAATCTTTAACGAAAATCAACCAAGTTTTTACCAAAGATTAAACCAAATTAACCACTAATCATCTCCTAATGATAAACATCAAATCAAATCAACAAAAACACAAAACCCACTTACTTTTGAAGATTAAAACCAACCAAATAAAACTTTAAAACTTTAAATCAACAAGAGAAAGATGAACAAGATTAAATGAAAGATTATATTGAAAGATTAAGGTTAAACAATCAAAAGGAAAGATTAAAACTTACAAGATTTGTGAAAACAAAGATGAAAAATCACCAACACCTTAATGATGTTGGTTTCCTACGAAACAGAGAAAAGAAAGAAAGGAAAATGAAAAACTAGTCTAATGTTTGTGAAGGGAGCCTCTATTTATAGGCCTTGGGGTTGGTTGGTGAGTGGGCTTTCTTCCTTTCTTTTTGTCTTCTCGTCTTTTCAGTAAAGTTTACGTTTTCGATTCTGATTTGGGAGTTGTCGATGAATAAATTCAACTCGTCTTTTAATTTCTTCGTTTAATAGACTTGAGTTCTCCGACATATGTAAATCTTCCATCTTTGATCCTTTTCTTAGATAAATCTTCAAATTGGCCCATTGACTTCAAATCTTTTGCATCTCTTGGACAGTAGACTTCGTCTTGAGTCTTTTTCTTCGATAAAACCCGTGCAGTCCCATGTTTTTTTCAATATTTATCCGGTTGGCTCTGAAAACACATCAAACACACAAACCACGCATAATTCCAAACAAATGACATTAAATACGCGTTTTGGTCTTGTTTTAGCAAGAAATAAGTGGTAAAAGGATGGGTGTTTTCACACCTATCAGTTGTAGTTTCGTGAATTGCCTTGATAACCACCATTTTGATTTTTGTTTCGATAGTTATTAGCATTTTGATTTGGTGGAGCTTGATTTGGGCGGGAACCTTGGCCTTTTTGGTTGTAAGTTCCCGTTGCTACGTAAGCACTCGAAATGTTACCACCGGCGGTAATGCACTCGGAAAGATCATGAGCTCCACCACAAGACAAACAACTCTTATCAACCGCTTTAACCGATGCGGAGTTCAAAGCATCTTGTGCTTTCCAATGAGTCATAAGATATGAAAACCTATCGAAAAACCGATTTTCCTCATTAGCTTCATCATGTAAGGCATTAATGTGACGAGATGATGACGATGATGACGAACCCATATTGGCAACACTCGGTGTGTTACGAGGGTTATAAACCTTAGATCTATTCTCGATAATCTTTAAAGCTTCATCGGTCGTTTTGCACATAACATTACCACCCGTGGCGGCATTCAAATAATCTCGTTCATGATCATTAAGCCCATTATAAAAAGTATCTATTTGATGCAATTCTGAAAAATCTTGGTGTGGACATTCATGTAACATTTCTTTAAATTGTTCCCATGCCATTGAAAAACTCTCATTATTATGTTGTGTTAACCTTGAAATCTCATTTTTCAAATGTGTTGTTTTAGATGGTGGAAAAAATTGGTTCACAAACTTAGAAACGAGATCACCCCATGTCAAAATCGAATTTGGCGGTTCTTTCTCGAGCCAAATTTTAGCGGGTCCATCTAACGAGTATGGAAACAACATCATCTTAATGGCGTCATGTGGAACATCCTTAAACTTGCTAGTTGCGGTGAGACGATTAAAATTCCTTATGTGGTAATGCGGGTTGTCTTTTGCAGAACAATGATAATCTTTATGAAACAAGGGGGTTGATGTTTTCTAGAGAGAGAAACTTAGAGAGAGAAATGAAAGAACTTTGTTATATGGAAAACAAGAAATGAAACAACCAACACCTCTTTCCATGGTGGAAAGAGGTTTAAATACCCCAAGTCCTTAATGGACTTGGGCCTCCGGCCGATGAACATGCTCATGGGTCGGGCTATTTAATAAATGAAACTAAACACTACTACGAGCCTATAACTATATTGTTGGAGTGACCGAGACTTTCTATATACGTAAAACGTATTTGCAACAATCTTCCCCAAAGGAAGGTCACTCCAAATTTACAAAGTCCTAATCTAGCATGTTAGATCTTGTTCTTGAGCTCTTAGTATTCTTATCTTTCTTTTTCTTCCTTTTGTGAATATGTGTTGAATAATATCAGCCTTTTGCTTGGAACACGTTCTTTTGGCCTTTCACGGGCAATCTTTATTTTCTTGTCATGTTCGCCTATTTGTGACTTCATGTCCCACACACTTATCCTTTGTTGAATTCTTGAAAGTTTCAGAGTCGATACAGCGAAAGACTTTTAGGTCATACTTTCTTGAATTTGCAGGAGTATTTGGTGCAGAAGGATGATGAGATGGCATTTATACATGATCTCATCGTTCTTTTCGGGCTTTAAATGCATTAAAATGTCATAAAATACCATATATATGCTTGTGTTTGTTTACTTGTGTATTTTAGGTATGGATATCGTGAAAAAGACAAAAGATCACAAGATACAAGGAAAAACGAACACGAGAAACGAAGCCGTACAATGAACCGGGCCTTAATCATGGAATTTTCATCAAATACCCTTGAAGACTTGAAGACAAAACAAGATTGATCCTCAATGAATGAAGAAATGACACTTAAAACCCTTGTATATTAATAATTACAAGTTTGGTCCCTTAAGTTTGTCAAAATTGCAAAAAGGTCCTTCAAGATTGAAGAAATGGCAAGATTAGTCCCTCAACAATTTCAAATTGCCAACAATGGTCCCTCATAAAGTGGAAGACTCATTGAAGACCTTTGAAGATCAACATTGTCCAAGATTAGTCCTTGAAAAATCACCAAATGACAAAAATCGCCTTTGAAACATCTTTATGGAAAGTTTGTGCCAAAATTGTCAAGTGATGAAACTTAAATACAAAGGAGATGCAAGTTTTAGGCTGAAAATCTTTAAAAGCCAAAAATTCCAAAAGACAAGGACCAAATTCGCCATTTTTGAAACATTTAAAAAAAAATGCGCCTAACAACTATCCCACCCCCAAAATTCGGATCAAATGAGTACTATTCACCTTCTTACCACCCCAGATTTTACCCTCACATTTACTTGGGTAAAACTCAATTAAACTTGCACACACTTAATTCACACACTCCAAAACCCTTCCCACTCCTAAAAACCTGCATCCCACTCATGTGCACCAAAACCCCAATTCCCCAATCCACCAATCACATCATTTCTTAACCTCCAAGACTAGTGACGTGGCAAAATGAACGTCCAAGATGATATGCTTGCTCACAAAGCAAAATTTAAAGGCCAAGATCAAATGGACAGCTCATATGCACTCAAAATCATTCAAGGGCACATTTGGGATTTTCTATGTATTAGGGTTTTATGTTTTTAGCCTTCTAGTATCTTCTTAGGACTCTATAAAAGGAGACCCAAGTTGTGGTGATCCCTTTGTTCCAGTTTCTAGTCTCTCACATGTAATTCCTTTTTAAAGAAATAAAAAGTTTGGTTTTTGAAATATTCAAGTGTAATTCCTTTTTTATTGTTTTTAAAAGTTTGTGTGTTGTGAGGAGATTGATTCTGAGTTCCACTTTTATTTGGTTAAGCAACTTTGATTTTCAAAGTTGTTTAAGGTTTTGAGATTTTGAGAGATTTTGGTAAAATCTTCTCAAAAGGTTTTTGTTGTTAGGAGTTCATGTTTGTTGGTGATTTAAGTGTTATAGAAACATTTTAAGAAGATTAAAAAGGTTTTGAAAGTATTTTGGAAAGAAGAAAAAGGAAACATAAAAAATATATATTGTTATATTATTTTGTTGTTTTCTTGTTTTGTGATTACAATAGGTTGAAGGCTTGTTGATTTGGTTCAGCTCCAACCCGGGTTGGATTGGAGGAGGATTTTCATCCTCTAGGTTCTTGGATGTAAGAACCTAAGGTATCTTCTTTTACCTTGAAAAATTTCATAAAATAGCTAGTTGGTATGATCTTAAGTGATTTGGTGATTAAGTGTGTTTATATTGCATGATTTGTGTTCTAGTGTGTATGTTTACATGTTAGATGCACTTGGAATCAATTTGGTAGCTTTTGTAAGCATGTTGGTATGTTAAAAGTTGGTTTTTAGATTTTAAAAGGGTGTTTGGCAACAGGTTTAAGCAGGACATCTAGATTTGTTTTGATAATTAAAAGGTGTTAGATTGCTTGTTTAGGGTTGATTAAGGTTATTAGTAAGTAGTTAATTAGTTTGGAACAAGATTTGAACAAATTTGTTGAGTTTAAAAGGATAAAGGGTGTTAAAAATCTGCATAAGGGTGAAATTTGCTTGGTTTTTCATGATTTTGATGGTTAATCTTTGATTCTTGTTGTTATTTGTGTGTTTCTTGACTCCTTGAGCTTCAATAAGCTCAAGGGTGCCCAATTGTCCAAAAGTAATCTCCAAACAAGCTCATTGCCAAGCCCTCTTGGCACCAAAAAGTGTGCACTCACACTTTTCCATCAGTGTTCAGCAAACCAGGCTCGTTTCACATATTGCGCCGCAAGACATATCAGTTGCGGCGCAACTTAAGCAGCTGCAGACCTTGGTAATCTCGCAACACTTGTTGCGGCGCAAGACAACTAGTTGCGGCGCAACTAGTGACTTTTATTTTTTTTTGGAGTGTTTTAATATTATTTTATTAATTAATTTTCAAAATTTTATTTTTCTTTCTTTTTTTCATTTTTCCTAGGTTCTTTGTCATTAATTGGGACTATTTCCATTTTTAGATTATTTTTATAGCTTTTAGATTTATTTTTATAATTTTAAGTTTAATTAGTTTTTATTTATTTTAAATCATTTTTAGAGTTTTAAAAATAGTTTTAATAAGTTTTAATTTTTAGAAAATTACTTTTTAGTCTTATAATAATATAAGTTGAGTAATTATTCAATAAAATCATATTTTTGACATTTGAATTAATTAAATTTAATTTTAGGGCTTTAATTAGCATTTAAAATTAATTATTTAATTAATAAAAGGTTTTAAAATATCTTTATTGGATTTTTGTCTTTATTTATATTATTTTAGACTTGTTTTAGTCTTTTTAATCTTTTTCTTGATTTTGTTTTTGGTTTTAATAATTTTTAATTTTAGTGATTTTTCTACGGTTTTACGTTTTCGTTTTTTACGTCATAGTATAATTTCCAAGAAACCGTCATTCCATCTTCTCAATATTAATCTCAAATATATACAAGTTAATTCACAACACCATACCTCCTTGGGAAACGAATCTTTCATCTTTTTAAGTGATTGAGGGTCATTACTTGTGGTTTTCCTAAATCACTCGTCGATACTTACCGCTACTTTACGTTTCTTCTCTTTGTTTTTCCTAAGGCAAAGAAAGGGGTGTAATTTACTACAATCATTTTTGGCGCCGCTGCCGGGGAGGTGTGTCGTGTCTTAATTTGGAAAATTTTGTTTTTGATATTATCCATAATAGTATTTGTGTTAAGTGGAACTCCCTTAACACGTATTATCGGTTTTCTCGGTTTTTCTTTGTGAATATTATTAATATATTGTAGTAAGTATCACAACCAAAATACAATATCTCCAAAAGTGTGAAAACACAACCTTGATTCGGGATTTCATCACTCGATCATTGTATTCGAATCTCAAACAAAAAGAAAAGGCAAAAATAGATAAATACTTTCGAGAAGCTCGATTTTGAAAGATACGAACTATAAGGTGGGTATAAGGCGGGTATTATAAAATATACCCTAAGGAAAAAGGCTCTTAAGTGCTTCGCGCCGCCTCGTTTCCCCGCTTGCTTGTGAGTATTTTGAGATTGAAGGCTAATCGAGGGTTTTGCCGCCCAAAGTATTAATACGTATACTATATTTGCTTGGTTTCTTTGTGATTAAACCCTCGTGAACAATTTGGTTTTCACCAAAGTTCTAAAGTCATTCGAAGGCGTTCACTCCACGTGATCGTTTTCATTCCTTTGAGGCTTCTTTAATCAAGAGTTTGATTCGAGGAGAGATTTTGTAGATTGTTGTCTACGAAGATACACCAAAATCCAAAAAAATTAAATATCATCAAAAACACAAAAAAATTGAAAATCCACAAAACGACCAAAAAGAATCTTCTTTGCTCACCTCCCATTCTTCGTGAAGTTTATGATCACTCGTAATCAAGCAAAACGAGCTCGTAAACGACTTCAAAAGCAAGCAAATCAAGGATCGTTGATTGTTGAAGAACCTCCAATTGTTGAACCTATTATAGAACAAGAAGTCGTAATGGCTAATCGTACTATGATGGAGTTGCTACAAGCACCCACCGAGGGTTTTGGAGAGGCCATTGTTATTCCCGCCATCCTTGCGGAGAATTTCGAGATTAAGACGGGTTTAATGTCAATGCTACAAGCAAACAAATTTCGAGGTCACGAGAAAGACAACCCGCATTACCACATTAGGAATTTCAACCGTCTCACCGCCACTAGCAAATTTAAGGATGTTCCGCATGACGCCATTAAGATGATGTTGTTTCCATACTCGTTGGATGGACCCGCAAAAATTTGGCTCGAGAAAGAACCGCCAAATTCGATTTTGACATGGGCCGATCTCGTTTCTAAGTTTGTGAACAAGTTTTTTCCACCATCGAAAACAACACATTTGAAAAATGAGATTTCACGATTTGTGCAACGTAACAATGAAAGTTTTTCAATGGCATGGGAACGATTTAAGGAGATGTTACATGAATGTCCTCATCATGATTTTTCGGAATTGCATCAAATTGATACCTTTTATAATGGGCTTAATGATCATGAACGAGATTATTTGAATGCCGCCGCGGGTGGTAATTTTTTGTGTAAGACGACAAATGAGGCTTTACAAATCATTGAAAATCGATCTAAGGTTTATAGCCCTCGTAACACACCGAGTGTTGCCAATATGGGTTCGTCATCGTCATCACAATCGTCTCGTGGAATTAATGCCTTACATGATGAAGCTAATGAGGAAAATCGGTTTTTTGATAGATTTGCTAATCTAATGTCCCATTGGAAGGCTCAAGAAGCTTCCAATTCCGCTTCGGTTAAAGCGGTTGCTAAGAGTTGTTTATCGTGTGGAGGAGCTCATGATTTATCCGAGTGCATTACCGCGGATGGTAACACTTCGAGTGCTTATGTAGCAACGGGAACTTACAACCAAAACGGCCAAGGTTCCCGCCAAAATCAAGCTCCACCAAATCAAAATGTTAACAATTATCGAAACAACAACCAAGGTAATTACCAAGGCAACACACGCAATTACAACAAAGGGAATTATCAAAGTGGGAATGGACAAATCTCTAATCAAAACCAAAACCGTGATTTTCAAAACACTACACAAGGTTTTCAAAATGCTCACACGAAAAATTTGCAAGGAGAATTTTTGGATTATGCAAAAGCAAATGATGCTAAATTTGATAATATGCAACGTGAGATGATTAGCTTAAGGTCCGAGTTGAAAAACGAGCTTAAAAATGAACTTGCTAATGAACTTAAAACTCATGCAAATAAAATGGAAGGAAATGTCCAACGTCTTCAACAAAACCAACAAAAGATGGAATTAGGACAACATGAGATTAAGCAAGAGTTATTGAAAGCGGATGCTAGGCAATCAAAATTTGAGGACCGAATGGCTAAGATGTTCGAAGCTATCATGTGTAAGCCCTCTTCTTCGGGTGGTCTTCCTAGTGATACCATTAACAACCCGAGGGGAGAAATGAAGGTTATTACTACACGAAGTGGTAAAACTTTCAAGGAACCAATCTCTCGACCAAGTACTTCTACGGAGAAGGAAATCGAGAAAGAACCCGAGGTGATGGTCGAAAAGGAGCACATTACAATCCCACGAAGTACCGCTCAAACCACACCTACGGTTACACCAATACCAAGTATGGAACCCGAGATTCCAAGGCCGTTGCCTAATGACCAACCCACACCACCTTTACCCTACCCATCGAGACGAAACAAAGAAAAGGCACAAGAAAGGAACAATTATCAATTTGAGCTATTTATGAAAATGTTTCGTGATTTGCACTTTAACATAAGTTTTGCCGATGCTTTAATCATGATGCCTCGATTCGCCGCAAACTTCAAAAGTATGCTAAACAACAAAGAGAAGTTACAACAATCGTCTAGTTGTTCATCGGTTTTTCTAAGCCGCATACCACAAAAAGTCGGTGATCCCGGTAAATTTTTGATTCCATGTGCTATACAAGATATGGAGGAATGCTACGCCTTGGCCGATCTTGGTGCTAGTATTAATTTAATGCCTCTCGAGACTTTCAAATCGCTTTCACTTCCGGCTCTTACTCCTTCGAACATGTCCATCGAAATGGCCGATCATTCTACGATTTTGGCATGTGGAGTAGCCGAGGACGTTTTCGTTAAAGTCGGAAAGTTTTACTATCCCGTTGACTTTATCGTTGTAGATATTCCCATCGATCGAAAAGTTCCTCTCATTTTGGGTCGTTCATTTTTGGATACATCAAGAGCACTTATCGATGTTCATGCTCGAAAAATCACCCTTCGTTTCAATGAAGAAGAACTTGTCATCAATGCAACACAAAACTCCAATCTTTCTCATGTTTATTCTATTGCAACTTTAAACCATGGTGACTCGACCAATGTCATTTGCAAAGAATTTTCACCAAGAGTTTTAGGGAATGTCTCCAAAAACAATTTACCATTTCCTCCGCCGGTGGAGGTTATGAGTGCTAAGCCTACAAGGAAGAGACCATCAATACTTGAATCGAAAAATTCTTCGCCTCACCTCGAACATTCATTCTTGAAAAGTGTTGATAAGTTACCGGTTTCTACGGAAGATCTTTCGGATGATGAATTTATGGACCCCGATGGGGAGGTTTTCTTCGTCGATAAACGTTTTGAGAACTTGCCACCACCAAAACCAAAACGGTTTCAAAATGTGAGAATTTTTAGTGTGACTAACATCGTCTTAGAAACACCAAATATTTTCGACATAATCAACAAGGGTTTTCATAAGGAGAGTTTAAAAGATGAAAAAGGAAAAGATTTTGAATCTAATTTAAAAGATTTTTCTACAAATCTAACTCCGTCATCACCGCGTGATTTGAGTACTACAAACTCGTCTACTCCTTTTGACGATGTTTTGTGTGGTTCTAGTATGGGGGAAGCCCCTTATGTTCCCTCATCCTTGTCCACCGAGGACGAGATTTTCGATCCCGGAATTTCATGTAAAGGGAAATCTCGGTCTTCCACCGATGCAATAAATGGAAACTATATCTATTTGCTTGGTGCGAGTCTACCTCGAGTAGCTCAAACGTTTGTCTTACCAATTGTCTCACCCTTCTACTTCTCATCTATTTTCTTCAAACTCTTTGAGTTTATGGCACATGTTCAAGTGGTGTTAAATTGTTTTTCCCATGAAAACGAAAACGCCATCTTCGACCCCGGTATTTTGCATCATCTAAGGACTTAGTCCTTTTTACCGGTTGCTTTTTGGGCCTTGTTTATCATGTAAGCCCCACCAAAAATTGACCACACCATGATATCCCTAAATGTTCACATTTTAAGGGGATCGAGTCGAGCTCATGACTCGGTAATCAAAAACGAGGTGCCTCGTGGGGGAGATCCCATGCTTATCTTTATGCTTTATGTTCACTAATAAGGGGACTTGTACCCTTCCAACTCGTTGTCTCGTAGTTGTTTGTGATTGTGTTATCTAGATCATCATCATCGTCTACGATTGAAGACTCTCGTGTTCGTTTACGTGAGCCTCCATCGTTCGTTTGAAGAAGTTTTTCACGAATCCATGACATATCCTTTATTGTTCTAACAATTATCTTTTAGCATAATTAATAAACGGCTTTAGATATATTGTTGATCACCCTTTCCATGCTAGATCCTAAGCATTCGATTCTTCGTCTCTAGTATGGGGGTGCTTCACCTTTAGACTCGAAACATTGAGGACAATGTTTACTTTTAGTATGGGGGGGTGAATAGGTACTTGCTTTGCTACGCCCTCACGTTTTCCAATTTTCAATGTTTTGCTAATAAGGCTAAAAATAGCCAAATTTTAAAATTTTTCTTAGTTTTCATAAGTGTTTTTAAGACACGAATGTATATTTTCCGATGGGTAGAATAAGAGTTAATTTTTGACTTGATGGGCATTTGGAGCCATTTACATTCCTTAACCCGCTCAATTCAAGTTTTGCTAGACTTTTATATAGGGAGCTTTAAAACGCGAAAGTCTTAATTCATTCGGGTTAAGAACAAGAACTTTTCGCAAGTTCCTATAATTGATTCTAGAAAGTCACTTATCAAGGGAACTTTAAAACGCATTCTCTAAACTTGAAAAAGTCCAAGAAAGTGCAAGATCCTATAGGTGGCTTGAAAACCCAAAACTTTGATTTGATATAGTCTTAATGAAAGCTAATCCAAATTTGGCTTAATTTTGACTTGCATGGCTAAGTATTCACGAGTCTCTTTAATTAGAGGTCTTTAAATAGTGAAGAACGAGAAATGATAGAGTTAGACAAGTGATCATGCTAAACGTAGAACATGAAAGTGTTCTTTCAAAAACTCATATGTTTTTAATTGTGGCTTTTTCTTCCCATAAGATCAATGCATTAGGAATAAATCATAATTGCAATAAGTAAGGTCGTACGATTTGAAAGGTTACTTAGCCTCTAGCGCAAGATCGTTTAAAAGTTGCTCGGGGTTGAATAGAGTTCATAGCCAAGGCATAACTTATTGAAGCGGGACGCGAAGATTGGCGATCATCCAAAAAGGCCCTAACAAGGCATGAGGAGCTCTATTTTTGCTAAAGATCCAAAGATGATGTGAAGTATCATTATTCCAAGATCAATATGAAGGATCGAGACACACGACGAGAAGCTATTACTCCCCTAAAGAATGGAGAAAGTCTATCCAAAAAGACCCTAACAAGGTATGAGGATAAATATATCCAAGTCCGAAAAGGAGGCGGATCGTTGTATATCAAAATCCAAAGTAAAGATTGAAGAAAAATGATGAAGTCGTGGTCCTATATGAAGAATCTCTCAAAAACGTCAAGTGAAGAAATTCCAATTATATGAAGAGAAGACCATAATTTCGAGAACGTCTTCCCAAGATTTGAAGTATGAAGTACATGCCAAATATCGGTCCGAGAAAGGTCTCAAATCGTGAAACAAGTTATGCCAAGATATGAACTTAAGGAGATACACGAGAAGCCGTTTTAAAAGATTTTGTCCTTCGGCTAACTATTGATCAAATCGTGCTACTTTGCTTTCGGACTAATAACTACTCAAATAAGTCAATATGAATCACTTGTGATCCATGACAAATAGATAAAAAATGCTAGTAACCCATTTCCTTTTATAATAACTAGGATTGCGGGGAGAAAAAGTATTACACAATTTGGACGTATGAGTAGTGTTAGCATTGTGACTTGTACCAACAATGATCTTGTTTTTGCACTTAGCATGGAATGTATGACAATCAAGGATGACGAAATTTACTCTAAGGGACATTGACTTGTTTCTATTCTTTGACCCTAAAAGTCACATTTTGGTGATGAAAATCATACATTATGTCTTTACACATTCTCGTAGTATGTTGCAAGTCTTTTACTCTTCAATAAAGGTTAATAAAATTGAACTTTGGTGATGCTTAGATACTTTATTCTAGCATTGCGTGAGGGCACGGCAATGGCTTAGTATGGGGGAGTGATGAGATGGCATTTATACATGATCTCATCGTTCTTTTCGGGCTTTAAATGCATTAAAATGTCATAAAATACCATATATATGCTTGTGTTTGTTTACTTGTGTATTTTAGGTATGGATATCGTGAAAAAGACAAAAGATCACAAGATACAAGGAAAAACGAACACGAGAAACGAAGCCGTACAATGAACCGGGCCTTAATCATGGAATTTTCATCAAATACCCTTGAAGACTTGAAGACAAAACAAGATTGATCCTCAATGAATGAAGAAATGACACTTAAAACCCTTGTATATTAATAATTACAAGTTTGGTCCCTTAAGTTTGTCAAAATTGCAAAAAGGTCCTTCAAGATTGAAGAAATGGCAAGATTAGTCCCTCAACAATTTCAAATTGCCAACAATGGTCCCTCATAAAGTGGAAGACTCATTGAAGACCTTTGAAGATCAACATTGTCCAAGATTAGTCCTTGAAAAATCACCAAATGACAAAAATCGCCTTTGAAACATCTTTATGGAAAGTTTGTGCCAAAATTGTCAAGTGATGAAACTTAAATACAAAGGAGATGCAAGTTTTAGGCTGAAAATCTTTAAAAGCCAAAAATTCCAAAAGACAAGGACCAAATTCGCCATTTTTGAAACATTTAAAAAAAAATGCGCCTAACAACTATCCCACCCCCAAAATTCGGATCAAATGAGTACTATTCACCTTCTTACCACCCCAGATTTTACCCTCACATTTACTTGGGTAAAACTCAATTAAACTTGCACACACTTAATTCACACACTCCAAAACCCTTCCCACTCCTAAAAACCTGCATCCCACTCATGTGCACCAAAACCCCAATTCCCCAATCCACCAATCACATCATTTCTTAACCTCCAAGACTAGTGACGTGGCAAAATGAACGTCCAAGATGATATGCTTGCTCACAAAGCAAAATTTAAAGGCCAAGATCAAATGGACAGCTCATATGCACTCAAAATCATTCAAGGGCACATTTGGGATTTTCTATGTATTAGGGTTTTATGTTTTTAGCCTTCTAGTATCTTCTTAGGACTCTATAAAAGGAGACCCAAGTTGTGGTGATCCCTTTGTTCCAGTTTCTAGTCTCTCACATGTAATTCCTTTTTAAAGAAATAAAAAGTTTGGTTTTTGAAATATTCAAGTGTAATTCCTTTTTTATTGTTTTTAAAAGTTTGTGTGTTGTGAGGAGATTGATTCTGAGTTCCACTTTTATTTGGTTAAGCAACTTTGATTTTCAAAGTTGTTTAAGGTTTTGAGATTTTGAGAGATTTTGGTAAAATCTTCTCAAAAGGTTTTTGTTGTTAGGAGTTCATGTTTGTTGGTGATTTAAGTGTTATAGAAACATTTTAAGAAGATTAAAAAGGTTTTGAAAGTATTTTGGAAAGAAGAAAAAGGAAACATAAAAAATATATATTGTTATATTATTTTGTTGTTTTCTTGTTTTGTGATTACAATAGGTTGAAGGCTTGTTGATTTGGTTCAGCTCCAACCCGGGTTGGATTGGAGGAGGATTTTCATCCTCTAGGTTCTTGGATGTAAGAACCTAAGGTATCTTCTTTTACCTTGAAAAATTTCATAAAATAGCTAGTTGGTATGATCTTAAGTGATTTGGTGATTAAGTGTGTTTATATTGCATGATTTGTGTTCTAGTGTGTATGTTTACATGTTAGATGCACTTGGAATCAATTTGGTAGCTTTTGTAAGCATGTTGGTATGTTAAAAGTTGGTTTTTAGATTTTAAAAGGGTGTTTGGCAACAGGTTTAAGCAGGACATCTAGATTTGTTTTGATAATTAAAAGGTGTTAGATTGCTTGTTTAGGGTTGATTAAGGTTATTAGTAAGTAGTTAATTAGTTTGGAACAAGATTTGAACAAATTTGTTGAGTTTAAAAGGATAAAGGGTGTTAAAAATCTGCATAAGGGTGAAATTTGCTTGGTTTTTCATGATTTTGATGGTTAATCTTTGATTCTTGTTGTTATTTGTGTGTTTCTTGACTCCTTGAGCTTCAATAAGCTCAAGGGTGCCCAATTGTCCAAAAGTAATCTCCAAACAAGCTCATTGCCAAGCCCTCTTGGCACCAAAAAGTGTGCACTCACACTTTTCCATCAGTGTTCAGCAAACCAGGCTCGTTTCACATATTGCGCCGCAAGACATATCAGTTGCGGCGCAACTTAAGCAGCTGCAGACCTTGGTAATCTCGCAACACTTGTTGCGGCGCAAGACAACTAGTTGCGGCGCAACTAGTGACTTTTATTTTTTTTTGGAGTGTTTTAATATTATTTTATTAATTAATTTTCAAAATTTTATTTTTCTTTCTTTTTTTCATTTTTCCTAGGTTCTTTGTCATTAATTGGGACTATTTCCATTTTTAGATTATTTTTATAGCTTTTAGATTTATTTTTATAATTTTAAGTTTAATTAGTTTTTATTTATTTTAAATCATTTTTAGAGTTTTAAAAATAGTTTTAATAAGTTTTAATTTTTAGAAAATTACTTTTTAGTCTTATAATAATATAAGTTGAGTAATTATTCAATAAAATCATATTTTTGACATTTGAATTAATTAAATTTAATTTTAGGGCTTTAATTAGCATTTAAAATTAATTATTTAATTAATAAAAGGTTTTAAAATATCTTTATTGGATTTTTGTCTTTATTTATATTATTTTAGACTTGTTTTAGTCTTTTTAATCTTTTTCTTGATTTTGTTTTTGGTTTTAATAATTTTTAATTTTAGTGATTTTTCTACGGTTTTACGTTTTCGTTTTTTACGTCATAGTATAATTTCCAAGAAACCGTCATTCCATCTTCTCAATATTAATCTCAAATATATACAAGTTAATTCACAACACCATACCTCCTTGGGAAACGAATCTTTCATCTTTTTAAGTGATTGAGGGTCATTACTTGTGGTTTTCCTAAATCACTCGTCGATACTTACCGCTACTTTACGTTTCTTCTCTTTGTTTTTCCTAAGGCAAAGAAAGGGGTGTAATTTACTACAATCAAAGGAATAAGCATGTGAGGACGTCTTCAACAGGTACACCGCAACGCCACCATCTTCAACAGGTACACAGCAACGCCACCGTCTTCAACAGGTACACAGCAACGCCACCGTCTTCGAATGCAGCAACATAATAAGACACGAATAAAATGGCTTTGACATTTTATTCTAATTCGGTAGCATTTTACCTCCGGTCGGTGAAGACCGTTGGACGATATTAGATATCGTACCCGTGACGGATAGTTTCAATTAAGTAACTTCCTGACAGGATTTCGCGGGTAAACCCGTTCTCTTTATTCGACCGTCCAAAGCTGACTGTGAACATAAAGAGTGAATCATTTGGATTATAAATCCTTATGATTGAAGCCGCCAATTCATGAAACCCGGAACAAGTGATTTTCAATTAAGATATTCACCATCGTTGCTTTCCAGTTGTCACAAACTTAATTCAAATTGAATCTTGCTTGTCACCTACCAAGTGCTGTTTGATGTTAACAATAGAAGGATTTCCACTCGTCACTGTGAACACTAAAGAGTTTCATTCTGAGTGTTCTGGCAAGATTATACGATAATGCGTAGAGGCCTGGAACGAGTTTAAGTTCAATTAAGAATTAATCTAATGTTTCTTTCCAGTTGTCACAAGATTAGTTCTTAAAGAACCGCACGTGTCACCTACCATGAGCTTGTTTGATGTTGGCTCAAGCAGGATTTCCATCTTCACTGTAATACTTGCGTATCACTCGGATGTTCTGGCAATATTACAAGAATACTGCGTAGGACTTATAAAGATCTCTTACTTTTCACAGTGTGTGAAGAAGCAAGGAATAAATGGAAAGTGTCCTAATGAGACTTTTGATGATCTCGTGGCTCTAGACTCGATAGTGCGTTTTGATTTAGTGATCGATGGCTGGAGAGGAGTGCCACCTATTCAATATCAGTCTATTCGGAGTGAATAAACCAATAGATAACGTGTTGATCTCCGTGTGATTAAAACAAATACCTTTTGAGAGATATTTGAGTTAGCTGGGGAGGGTTGTGCATTGCATCACTGGGTGCATGATGGCTTTCTTCAATATCGAGAATCATTAACAAATGATCTCAATAGCATATGTATTGACCCGGTTTCTGCCTAAAGTTGTAAGGAGGGCTTCTTTCTTTACACCCTTTATCTTTACAATTCTTTTTCATTCTTCAACCCTTTCAATGCTTACCAATACGTCATTACTAGCACCTTGTTGTGATTTTTCCAGTGTTAGCTTAAGTACTTTGTCGGCATTCAGCTACGTTCACATTCATTCTCCATCTTTCCTAGGACTTCTAGTTCTATCTAGGGAATTTTCCTTGGGAAGATTCCATCGGTTTTGATGAATCATTGGACTAATACCTATACCTACCACCCTTTTGACACTACATCCGTCGTGAGTTAAGTGTGTTTTGGGTTGATATAGTCACCATGAAAAATCCTTGAAAATCACTTAAAGCACTTGTGATATTGTAATCAATGTTGTTGTGCCTTAAGTGTTTTGATCATCAAAAATGCTCCCCCGTAACTTGTGCATTACACATGTTAAGTTGGTTTATCTTTTAAGCCTTTTTCATTGTTTTAGCCAAATATCATTTAGTCTCCTTAATCCCATTTTATCCTCTTTCCAAAATGTTAACCATCAATATTTTGGATATTAATGGATTAACCGGTCTTTGGGAAATAAAATGAAATTAGATGTTGGCCAAAGAACATATTAATGCTCCCCCTCAAATTAATGAGGGTAAGTTGTAGTGCTTGAGTATTATTTGTTTGAAAGATTTAGAATCTCGAGAGAAATTCTTGAAAAATATCATAATTTTACACTACAACAAGCCACAAAAGCTGATAAAACAAAAAAAACATATTCACAATTATATACATATGGAGTTGACCTGTTATAAGACGAACCATAATTAATTGGTTCGTTCCGTGAACCGATGGTGAGCTCCATATGTTCGTCCACCGACGAATCGTTCTATACTTCGTATCAACCGGCGCTTCCTTAGGAGTTCCTCGATCTTCTTAATCGCGTATGTTGCTCCTCTTTTGCATTGGCTTGTCCATGTTTACTGGACTGCTGGAAGCGGTAGGTTGGCATTGAGAACCGTCAGATCATCTCGAACATGCTTGAGGGTACCATCGCTGAGTTTGTGCAGTTCGGAGAAATGCATGTATTGCATGACGCCAGTCTCATTTGGAAATAAAAATCCCTGCTTCCGGCGTTGTGGTCCCATATAAACCTTCTTGTTCTTATGGAAATTACTGAGTGGAGTTGTATGGGGACGTTCCAAGTTTAACTACTTTTGATAACTCTCCACTCCAAGTTGAAAGTCTTCCACACGATTTTGAATGACGATTTTTCTAGCATATTGTCGAAAGTTGGAACTTAATGCAATGACTATCTCAGATGGTAAATGGTCAACTTTCTCCTGGGCCAATAACAACAAAAGATCTTCGATGTCTTCAAGTTGAAGATACTAGAGATCACTTTCGTCAATTCGGTATTCTTTCTCATCAGTACGTTTGATCACGATTACATTCAAGTAATCATAGCCAAATACCGTCTGAGTGGTTGCTCCTTGAATGCTTTTGATCCTGTGAGTCGAGACAATAGAAGCACCTATCTTAGGACTATGGAAGTGATTGTAAGCTAACTTTTTCTTTTGATTCCAGTGAGATATGCCAAGTGATGCATAAGTGTCATAAAACTTGAGCAATTTCTTTCTCCATATTGCATCAGGTACTTTATCCTCTATCCATGGAACATTCTCCAAGTTAACAGCCTTGACCATAGTAAGTGACGTGGCATATTTATGTGCTCCATTTTCAAGGTATTCAAGATCGTGAGTAACAAAGTGCTCTAATGGGATTGTTGTAGAACCGGAAATGACCGTTGGTGTAAGAGGTCGTAATACGGGAGTCTGAATTCCTGTAGTTGTCGCTCTCATTGCCTTGTTAAGCTCATTCAAATGATATTCTGCTTTATTATGGCTGATCTTCAAAGTATCAAAGAAGTCCACGTTTGCAGCTGCCATTTTGATCAGATCCGGAGTCATTGTCGGTTTCCCATGAGAATACCGTAGAAAGGCCGAGAAATCGATAGGGTTGTTGAGGAATTGAGTCAGCTCCATGTCAGTTGCAGTGTCAAAAGGATGTTGTGGTGCTGCATTTGTTAGCCAAAGTTGCTCCTGTACCGTGTCATCGATGATTAAAGATTCAGCAAACGTTGGTTCTGGTACATTTAAGTCTTCAACTTCCATATCAATGTTGTGCTGAACTTCAGTTGTTGTTGAAGATTGATCTTGCATCACTGGTATATCATCTCGAGGTTCGTCTTCTAGGATTGGCCCTGTTGATTCTTCTGCTTGCATATATTCTACCGATTCATTGAAAGAATTAGTGGTAATAGCTGGTGCAGTAGATATACCTGTGTCAAGTTGCTGAGTTTCTGGTACAGTAGACTCTATTGTCTTTTCAGCGGTTTCAGCAATGTTTTCTACAGCTTCCTCTAAACCCTTCTCAGTAGCTTTGCCACTGTCATCCTTATTAGGCTCTTCGGCATTAGTACCCGTTTCGTCATTCTGATAACCCTTGTTGGTTTCATTACCGTCGTCATTATCATCATCGTCATCCTCATCGTCATCTGTATCCTGGTCCTCATCTTCATCGACATCCTTATCCGTTTCTTCCTCATCATTTTCTTCCTCCTCATCTCCTTCCTTATCCTCTTCCTCATTTTGCTCATTGTCACCATCATCCTCCTCATCGTTACCCTCATCTTCTTCCTCCTCTAATTCGTCTTCATCGTCAGACTCAAAGTTGGTAGTGTCTGCAGGTGTCTCTTCAATGATTACTTTGTTGAGATATTGCAGAACTTTTCGTTTGTGTTTGGATTTATGAGCTTGCATATCTAGCAGACGTGTCTATAACATTGTCATTAGTTGAAGTGTAGATAAACCATTACCGAGAAGATTTGGTAGTTGTTGATCAACATAGGACTTGACTTCTCGTCGAATGATCGTGTCATCTTCTCGTCAATTTCCCCAAGAAAAGCAGCATTTTCTTTGTCACGGGTTTTCTTCTCTTTAAGAAGTGATTTGTGTTTTGCTTTAAGTCTAGACACTCTGTCTGTTAGTTTCTGAAGTGTAGGCTCATCAGGTTGTGGTTCCTTGGGAGGGGTGGTGATCCTTTCAGACAATGTAGCTATTTGGGTAGCTTGAGCCTCCAGTTGTTGTTGAAGAGACTGGATCAGTGGATCATTGACTGTAAGGAAGGGATTGGATGTGGATGATACTTGTGGTTCTACTGGTGGAGGTGTAACATAATTGTTAAAGTGGTGGTGGATGATACTGGTTGTTGAAGGATAGGTGTTGATGTAGATACCAGTGATTGGGGCGATGGTTGATATAGGTTGTTCAGCTGTGGATGACGGTGTAGATTCAGTGGTTATGATGGTGGTTGATACTGGTTGTGCAGAAGGTGCTGGGGTGATAACTGGTGTAATAACCTCACTAATGACCGGGTGGACAATGGTGGAGTGGTGGTGGATGTAACAGTAGTTATGGGAACATCCACCATTGCTTCGTTTGTTGACGTATCAGTGTTTGTGACCTCAACACCCTCCCCTTCTAAATTAAGATATTTTAAAACGTCATCAGAGCCAGAAGTATACTTACTTTGAAGTTGAGTCTTTGGTATGAGAGTTGCATGAGCATCATTGTTTAACACCATGTGAGTTGGTTCTGGTAAAGAAGTGGTAATATTGGCGTCTCGATACATCATACTTGTATTTGTGTCTGCACTGCTCTCACGTTCTTCACTCCGTCTCGATACATCATACTTGTATTTGTGTCTGCACTGCTCTCACGTTCTTCACTCTGCTCACGACTTTCAAAGTGGTAGTTATCAGCATCTTCATAAGCATCTTCCTCGATAGGATCTTCATAAAATGCCATGTCAGCATCAGGATTGCGCAATTCTGCTAAGTCCTCAGACATTCTTGAACCTGATCTTGTGGAAAAAGCTTCCTTTCTGCTTTGTTGAAGAACGATACGCAGTCGTTTAGCTTCATAAATTTGTTGTTGAGCAGGTTCTTCTGAAGCAACACTTGCTTCTTTACCCTTAGTCTGCTTTGCTTTCTTTGGCTTTCGAAGTGGTATTTCTTCCTGTTCTTCCTCTGTTTGGGTCATCTCAGCATCTTCAGCATCTTCATCAACTAAATGCTCTTTCGCTGTGCCTTTGTCTTTTGATGAAATAGTCGATTGGCGCTTGGAAATTCTTTTCTTTCGTTTACCTTTTTGCGTCTCTGATTGTTTTTCGGAAGGATCTGCATTTGCTCGTTTAAACTGTGCTTAAATATCTTTAAGCATCTCTTTGTAGTGATCACTTTCCCTTATACCTTCATTCATCATAATTGTTGGCACTGGAGCTGGTCTGAGTTTATTTTTGTGAATTGATTATCCGCAATCATAGTGTCTAACACATCGTCATCATCTTGAGTATGATAGAAGAAGTTCCCACGAGGATCAATATCTGGGTCACTCTTCATGAAGTAATTGATAATGAGTTTTGTGAACCTTGGAAATGGGAGATGCACCGCTTTCCTCTTGGAACTTGTGAATTGATGACAAAATTCTTCCCAAAGTTGTAAAGCATAATCCACTTTAGATCCGGTGTAGAGACCCCAAAAGATAACTGCCTTAGTTGGTCGCATTGCATCTGATCCACGAATCTTGGAAGTAAGACATTTTACTAAGGTGGTGATAATAGCTTTCCAAGGTTGCCCAATATGTGATGTGCTGAACTGAGAAAGAAAACCAATTTCGCCCTCATAATTCAATTCTCGGATTACTCTAAGCAGTTCTTCTGAATCTGGGTCAGGCACAAAGTGTTCCCCTTTTGCTAGCTTAGGGAGCTTAAAGAGTTGCCTAAACTGACGCAAGTCAAATGTCAAGTCTTTCTTGTTCAGAGTAAAGGAGATTATCTTCTTTGACAATTGTTTTGCTAGTGTAATTGAGGAAGTTGCCCAGAATTCGTGCATGTATACTTCAGGAACCGATGCAGTGACACGTAATGCATCCTTTATTGGTGAACAATATAGGATGTCTGTTGCGATTTTGAATGCCGCCAAAGAAGGATCGAAATCATCTCTCAGACGAAAGTTATTTGGTGCATGTTGCATTCTAGCCTTAAGTGGAACAAGGATAAGATCTAGTCGTTTTTGTTCTTCTTCGGTTATCGACATTTTCCTGCTTTGAGATAAACACAAGCACATTTGATATATACACATATATATCTCATAAAGATGTAAATCCTAAGCATTGGATATAATTCACAACAAATGTCACCACATATTTTTGAGTTGTGTTGATCCCAAACTTAGATCGATTTAGCTTTGTGTTAACGAGATTAAGTCAAGTTTAACACGTAGAGAAACTTTGTTGTATTGAACAAACTAAGTGTTATGCAGAATTTAACACTTAGAACAAAGAACAAAACAAAGTAAACAAAACTTTCACTTTGATTAATAATATCAATGAACGATTACAATGAAAGTGTTATGAGATGTGTGGAAGAGGTGTGTGAAAAGATGTATCCTATGTCTAACCCTAAGGCCTCCTTTTATAGGTTTAAGAATATATTTTGAATTCTTATCTTCATATTTTGTCCACCAGCTTGAAGAATTCATCATTGGCAGATTTAGTCCTTGTCTTTGTGTTAAGATTCTTCTTGTCAGCGCTTTGATAATTCTTATCAGCGTCTCATCTGTCAGCGCCTCGTTTACTCTTGTCAGCGTCCAATTTCCTCTTGTCAGCGTTCCAGTGACTTAGCTAATTTTATTCCCAACAATCCTCCCCTAAACTTGATATCTACTCTAGTAATCAAGTTTCTGAATAAAATAAAACATACAGAGAGGATTCTTATAAACATGCTCTATCCTTGAATTTGAGTATGAATAAACCTCAAAAAGTCAATCACTCAAATCACTTGTATAGTCAGCCTTCACTTGGTCTTAATCATGTTCAGCACCTGTAGATTCTTTGGAGCTTTCTTTATTACTTTTGTCACTCAAATTCGATTGCTCCTCCCCCTTTTAAGACTCCTCTCCAAGATCAAAATACAAGGACGGAACTAAGATCGTCCTCCTTGCATCAGCTCCCAAAACAACAAGTCTATCAGTTCAAAACAGTGATCCTTGACAACTTGTACCATTTCTGTATTATGCTTTTACAAGCTAATACAGATTTTCGTCAATTCCATTAATGTCAAAGGTTTCATACTATCCTCATCCACATTCGGGAAATGAATCCTCAATGTTGATTCATATGACATGGGGATGGACTTACTGATGATAATACTGACTTGACCTGCATTAAAGCTATTGCCAATAGTCTCAGCCATCTCCATAACACTAAACACCCTTGTGAAAGTGATCTCTGCAGCTACTAGATGTCAATCACTAGGAAAAACATCTCAATGATCATTAGGCTTCTAGATATCCAAAAGTTGGAAAAAATAAGGGTGATGAAACGTTTTGGGTCTATAAAGAAGTTTAAAAATGACATCAGCTAAGATGGCATAGCATAAAATGTACTTGAGAATGCATAAAACCTTAATTGAAACACAAACAAAGGTAATAATCCTAAGGAAATTAACAAGTCTCTAATAAGCAAGAGTGACAAACACTTTTCATGCATACACACATGCAAAAGTATGATAGACAAACATGAACTCAAGAGTCCTTTGTTCACAAATTCCCCAAAGAGAAAGTTAACTCATATAAAACCTTTGCAACTCCCCAAGTAAGCCCAAAAATATCTACCCCAAGTCACCCATACGACCACACCCAATTCTAGGTCAATAGTCTTGGCAGCATGCATGTTTAAATAAAAACGTGAATGCTATAGTGCCTCGAGGTTTAGAAATTCCAACAATTCCATAAGGAAAAGTCTTCACTATTTCTAACCCCCACTCACCAGTGGACACAATCTAGAATTGTGATAAGAGTGCTCTAAGAGTACCCAAAAACCTAGAGGTTTACCTCCCCTTAACAGAAGCATACAAATCATTATATTTGAAGAAGCAAAATTTTATCTCAAGATAGGAATGTAAACACTCCAACCATCATAAATAAAAGTTTGCAATTCTGTATCCATCCAAATGTAGCTCCACTTTCCTGTATAGTTTAGACAAAAACCACAAAAACACACACCAACAGAGGCTACCTTTCCCACGACAATGGGTAGAGATAACATGTTAGTGGATAAAAATAATATTAGTGGAAAGACCAACAATGCATGTTCCTTGAGCATCCACTATCCCAATATCCTTGATCATTAACCTGCTTTTGGATAGACTGCTCAAAATGAAAATTAGTTTTCTTTGGAGATCCAAGCCTTGTTAGACTTGGATCTGTCTAGTTGTTCAACTAGAGTGGTCTTATTCTTTGCCACAAATCCCTGTTCATCTCTTTGTGACCTAAACACCCAATTTGTTCCAATGATACTAGTAATGACCTTCTCAAGATATTTAAATCTATTGCAAGTCATTGAAATACCATTAAAATTAGAGTTTTGCTCTTGTTTAGGTTTCCATGTTACGTGGGATGATGCTTTAGACCCTTGACCCTTACTAACCGAGTATCTTTGTTTATATAGTCTAACATAAGGTCTCATACCAAACTCGGATCTGTCAGCGCTGTATTTGCTCCTGTCAGTGTTGAATTTGTTCCCGTCAGCGCTGAATTTGTTCTTGTCAGCGCCCAAAATAGGGTTTGCTACAGGAACATACTGTTTGTTTGACCAAGTGTTGGTCTTTTGAAAGGGCCTTTGTCCATGGGTGTTAGCTGCTTTAGAGAAGAAAGGAGTTGGTCTAGTAGCCTGTGGTCTAGTGTGGACAAAAGGTCTATGATTGACATTGGATGACCTATTGTCAGCGAATGAATTGTATCTACTGACACAATTATAGGCCTAATGAGAAAAGTTCCCACATGTATAACAAGCCTTTCTAGACACAAACTTAGGCTTAGCCTGGTAAAACCCTGTCCCATTAACACTTGCTTGGCTTTTGATTGACCTAGGTTTCCTATACATTTCAGCGTATTTAACACTAGGTTGTTTCTTAATTGGGTAGCCAAGATTAACAATTTTTCTAGTGATGGGATTGGTCACAGTGATAGGTGTAGATACTACTGGACTCTCAATGGGTGTAGGCATATATGGACTCTCACTAAGCATCCCACCCTTAACAAACAAAGTGGGGTTGGCCTTCTTCCACTCTTCTAGGTCAATAACCTTTTGTTGATATTCCTCAACTGGAGAGAGAACTCTAGGTTGAGGAATAATGTCCTCTTCTTGGAGTTCTGGAATACTAGTCCCACAGAGATCCTTTCTATGGACACCATAGAAGTTCCCAGCAGGTGGTGGAACGGCAACATATTCTTTCATCCCAATCCCAGTCATATCTCTAGAATCCCTTTGTTCATTAACACATTTTTCTAGGGTTTGTGAGGCCTTATCAAATCTTTGAATTTTAAGGTCTACATTATCCTTATTCTTGATAGCCTCATCTAACTTAGCCTGTAATTCAGCATTGACTCTGTTCATGATGTTTCTAATATCCATACTAGAGTTTAGATCATGTTTTAAAATATTGATTTGATCTTTTAGGTCAAACTCCATTTTCTTATACTCAGCTACAGTCTTTTCAGTTTGAGTAAGAGCAAGTTGATAGTTAGACAACTTGCATCTCTTAGTACTCACATCTGATAACAGTCTTAAAACCTCTTTATTAAGTCTTTCAGTATTTAACCTACAAGAAGAGTCATCACATACCTCATTATCAGATGACGAAGATGAGTTAGAACTTGAAGTAGATTTGGCCTTGACTAAAAACATCATCAGATTCTTCTTCACCTTCTTCCTTAGCCTGGTTCACCTCACGGTATTGGATCTCGTTCTTCAAATCAAAGTTTCTCAACAAGCTCTGATACCACTTGTTGATCCCAAACTTAGATCGATTTAGCTTTGTGTTAACGAGATTAAGTCAAGTTTAACACGTAGAGAAACTTTGTTGTATTGAACAAACTAAGTGTTATGCGGAATTTAACACTTAGAACAAAGAACAAAACAAAGTAAACAAAACTTTCACTTTGATTAATAATATCAATGAACGATTACAATGAAAGTGTTATGAGATGTGTGGAAGAGGTGTGTGAAAAGATGTATCCTATGTCTAACCCTAAGGCCTCCTTTTATAGGTTTAAGGAGCCTTGTACAAAAAGCTAAGATCAACTATTTTAGGAAGAGACACAAGATAAACATACTCAAATAACATATTGACTAAATCTTTTTAAACATTAAGAATATATTCTGAATTCTTATCTTCATATTTTGTCCACCAGCTTGAAGAATTCATCACTGGCAGATTTAGTCCTTGTCTTTGTGTTAAGATTCTTCTTGTCAGCGCTTTGATAATTCTTATCAGCGTCTCATCTGTCAGCGCCTCGTTTACTCTTGTCAGCGTCTAATTTCCTCTTGTCAGCGTTCCAGTGACTTAGCTAATTTTATTCCCAACAAGTTGCACCAAACAAGCATAGTTCATATGGACAAAGTACATATGGAATCACATCTAGAATAAAGAGATAATTAAGGCAAAGGCATGGCAAAACTAAGTCCACTATAGTGCTTAATCATATCTTAAACAACTAGCAAATATTGTCCATCGTAACAATGCATCGTATTATAACCATCGAAGTGAACTCATTGTAGTGTATCCATCGTACTAGACCCATCGTGCTAACCCATCTTACTCTACCCATCGCATTGGTGCAATTGGGCTAACCCATCGTACCCTACCCATCGCACTGGAGCGATCGTACTAACCCATCGTATCCTACCCATCGCATTAGAGCGATCGTACTGAACCATCGCATTGGTGCCATCGTAATAGACCCATCGCATTGGTGCCATCACAACGTACCCCATCGCATCGATCCATCGCAACGAACCATCGCAACGATCCATCGCAACGGACCATCGCAACGATCCATCGCAATGAACCATCGCAACGATCCATCGTAATGGACCATCGCAACAGGCCCATCGTAATGAGGCATCGCAGCGAAGGGAACGTAGAAAGGCCATCGCAGTCAATGCGATGAGAATCGATCGTAGCCATAGATCGCATTCTTGGTAATAAAACCGAGGTAAATCTTAAGTGAGCGATTACGGGACAAGGACGATGTTATAAGCCAACCTGTTAAAAACCAATGTATATCTAGGCCATATGAACAAATCCCAGCTCTAAAAACTCATTTTTATCAATAATCAAGAACCCTAAATTGGTTCAGATTCGTATGGATACTTGTTTGAGTTAATGATATGAGCAGGATATATAAACATCTAAAAAATCATAAGCACAGATGAACATGGTGATACCTAGATCAGATACAAACAAGAGGCACGATTAGATGGGATTTGAAACTTCTATCAATGGCGGATGGAATAAACGTATGTGTGTGTTTCTTGTGAAGACAGACAAACGAGGGGGGGATGTTTATTTGACTTTGGTCAAACCATGTTGCAAGAAATTGCAACTAGGTCCCCCTTTGTTGCAAGTGTGCAATTGTTTTCCCCCAAGGTTTAATATGTTTAAACAACACATGTAAAAAACACGTGAAGTAGCTAACACCTAAACCCGTATCGTCTTATCTTAGAAAACAAGCACGAAAACAAACTCCTAAAGCTTAATTTCAAACAGGCTATACCTCAAACCACATAAGATTGCAAAGCATATAGTGATGAGAATGGTCGGTTTATAATTTCTGAAAATCCTTGGTGAAGATGAATTTTAATTCCAAAAGCAATATAATATTTGCTCCCCCTTAAACATAGACCCGTTTTCTATTTAAAGAGCTGTAGTCATTGTTTTTAAAAGAACAAATATCCAAGAAGACTTTTTCCGGTTTAGTGTTTTTAAGGAA
The DNA here is from genome assembly GCA_025667525.1 of Glebionis coronaria. Taxonomy (NCBI): domain Eukaryota; kingdom Viridiplantae; phylum Streptophyta; class Magnoliopsida; order Asterales; family Asteraceae; genus Glebionis; species Glebionis coronaria. The sequence goes on along the minus strand of CM046875.1, from coordinate 342,111,132 downwards.
CGATTCTGGTGGCAATAAGATTTCTCTTATTTTGACAAAATAAGTGCACTGATACGTACACGAATTTGTGTTAGACCAAGTTATGAAGTAAACTTAGTCCCTTACAAGGTTTTAAAGTAAACCTTGCCCGAGAAAATTAATTCCTGTTGTGAGCCAACGTTTTCATAAGAAATACGTGACTTTAATGCGAAAAGCGGGTTGCAGTCTAAAGTAACTACAAGCCATAATGGGCATGTTTTAAAACTTGTACAACTTTTATACGGACTCTATTTATGGCGCCGTGTCAATATTAATCGACATTTCTAAAGCCGTAAATATTACCCTACTAAAAGACATGCCCGATATGAAAATGAAAAATATTTTTGGATTTTCTTGATTTTATATTTTTTATGGATTTTCTATGTTTTATAGTTTTTATGGTTTTTCTATGTTTTATATTTTTTGTATTTTGCTTTTGGTGGTTTAAATATGTACTATAATATACAAGATCACGATCAAAGGATACTCGAGAATAGTTTACCATTACTATTCTTCAGATTCTTCTGCCAACTCTTTAAGTGTCGCTGGTGAGAATGATTTCATGCCTAGCTTTTCGATCAAAAACTCGATACGTCCTCGATCTAAGGCCTTTGTGAATATATCTGCCAGCTGATACTCAGTGTTGACAAAGTACAGTTCGGTCACTCCATTTTCCACTTGCTCCTTGATGAAGTGGTAGCGGATGTCAATGTGCTTTGCTCGAGAATGTTGAACGTAGTTGCAGCACAGAGCGATTGCACTTTTGTTGTCACAGTACATCGGGATTTAGTTGAATCCAAGACCGTAGTCAGTCAATTGTGATCTCATCCAAAGAACTTGAGCACAACAACCGGACATAGCAATGTATTCAGCCTCCGTACTTGATATCGTAGTGCTTTTCTGCCTTTTTGATGCCCAACTAACAATTCTATTTCCAAGAAGTTGAACACTGCCAGAAGTGCTACGTTTGGTATCTTGACACCCGGCATAATCCGCATCTGCATATGAAATTAGTGTAATAGAGGAATCCTTCGGATACCACAGACCACGATGAAGTGTTCCTTTTAGATACCAAAAGATCCTTTTCACAACATGTAAGTTCTTTTTGGTAGGCCGAGCCTGATACCGGGCACACATGCTTATAGCAAATTGCAAATCAGGCCTGCTAGCAGTCATATAGAGAAGGGTGCCGATCATTCCACGGTAAAGTTTAGGATCGACAGCTATCCCTTCCTTATCTTCATCTAACTTGGATCTCTCCACCATTGGAGTATCCACGGGGTCACAGTTTTCAAAATGATATTTCTTTAATGATTCAAGAGAAAATTTGGATTGATTAATGAAGATGCCTCTGGGATTCTGAGAAATTTGCAACCCTAAGAAAAATGAAAATTTTCCCATCATCGACATCTTAAAGCGTGTGGACATAATTTTCTCAAAAGGGTCAGACAAACATTGATTAGTAGCAGCAAATATTATATCATCAACATAAATTTGTACCAGTATCATGTCGTTGTCCTCCTTGAGAATGAATAATGTTGGGTCCACATTGCCTTTGGAGAAGCCTTTGGAGACGAGATACGACGATAAGAGATCGTACCACGCGCGTGGAGCTTGTTTCAACCCGTAAAGAGCCTTCTTGAGCTTATACACGTGATTAGGATACTCTGAATTGACAAATCCATTCGGCTGGCTTACATAGACATCTTCCCTTATTTCGCCATTGAGAAATGCCGTCTTAACATCCATTTGGTAGACGATCATATTCATGTGAGCAGCATAAGCAAGGAGTAGTCTAATTGTCTCCAATCGTGCAACAGGAGCAAAGGATTCTTCAAAATCAATACCCAAAGCTTGTTTGTAACCTCTAGCAACCAATCTAGCTTTGTTTTTCAGCACATTACCTAACTCATCGAGTTTAACCTTGTTTACCCACAACAATGTCAAGATTTCAACGTTGCTGGGTAACGAAACTAATTCCCACACTTCAAGACGTTGGAATTCATTAAGTTCCTCTTGCATGGCTTCAATCCATGATGATTTGGTCAAGGCTTGTTTCCAGTTTTTAGGTTCAGTGTCTGAAAGAAATGCATCAAAATAGCAATATAATGCATGTTCTTGGAGTTGATGGCGTGTTAAGACTGGTCGATCGACGTCACCAATAATATTGCGGATTGGGTGATCCTTTGTCCATTTAGTGTTGTGAGTTTCAATCCATGGTGGTCGGGAGTGAACGATTGCAGGAGCTTCCTCTGAGGTAGACGCACCAGTAGGGTCGTCAGGTATATGTGAACCAAAGAAGGGAAGCTCTTGTAAGTGAGCATATTCTAAATCGTGATCATAGAGATCCTCTTCAACATCATTAGGAACGAGTGGGGGTGAAGATTCAGGTGTTGTTTGTGAATTGGTAGGGGATGGGACATCTGGTTCAAGAGTAACAGTAGATGCCTCGGATAGATTTCCATTATCTTGAGCAACAACTTCGGGAATCGGAGCTACTGCTACCGGTGCTGGAGAATCATTACTCGGTGGATAAAAGAATTCATCAAACATAGGTTGAAATAACTTATCCCACTCGGACCTTGTAGGTGGTATAAATGATGGAGAAGTAGGATTGTTGGGAGTTAATCCGGAACTGATTGTACTGGTTCCCATCTCGTGTAATGCGGGTTCAGAGTTGTGTTGCTCAGAAGCCATCGTTGTCAGCTCATCAAAATCGACATCCAAAGTTTCTACTATCTTGCCAAGACGACGGTTATAAATTCGGTAAGCTTTCTTTGCAGGCGAGTAACAAATGAAAATTCCAATATCAGCCTTCGGTTGAAGTTTTCCCAGATTCTCACTATTTGTATTTGGATAGCAAAGTGCACCAAACACATGAAGATATGAAATATCGGGTTTGTTTCCATGAAGTAGCTCATATGGATTTTTACCATGACGTTTGCGAATGATGGAGCGGTTTTGGGTATAACATACGGTTGCCACTGCTTCAGCCCATAAGAATAAAGGAGCATTCGCATAATTCAACATCGTTCGAGCAGCTTCCATAAGTGTACGGTTACGTCTTTAAAAAACACCATTTTGTTGTGGAGTGCGAGCCACAGATGTTTCATGAGAAATACCAACCTTTTCATAATAATTTCGAAGAGTCTGATTAACGAACTCAGTGCCGTTATCAGTCCGAATGCGGCGAACAGTAGCATTACGACGTACTTGGATCATCTTTAAGAAAGTAATGATATACTCTGGTGCTTGATCCTTAGATGCTAAAAATTTTACCCATGTAAACCTTGAGAAATCATCCACTATGACGAGGATGTATTTTCTACCACTCACACTAGCCGTACGCATTGGCCCGCAAAGATCCATGTGCAAAAGATACAGTGGTTCTTGGTTGGTGTCTTCTGCTTTAGGTTTGTAAGATTTCTTGGTGCTTTTCCCCAAAGAACATGCGGAACATAAGTGAACCTTGTCGAACTTAAGTTTTGGAAGACCACGAACAAGTTCGTTTCTAGCCAAATGGTTAATAGCATCAAAGTTAAGATGAGATAACCGTCGATGCCACAACCATGACTTGGTCTTAGATGCTTTTGAGAGTAGGCAAACAGGAGAGGCGGCCATCATGTTTTGAATAGACAAAGTATAGAGATTATCCCCTCGAGAACCCTTTAATAAATCATTTCCTACAAGATCGCGAATGAAGCAAGTATGTTGTCGAAAGGCCACTTCAAGGTTTGAATCGCAAAATTGTCATACTGAGAATAGATTGTGACCAAGTCCCTCCACATAATAAACCCTTGAAATCGTAACATTCCCAATTTGGTATTCACCATAACCCATAATCTTTGCAATATGTTCGTTGCCGAATTTAACCGTTCCTAGAAACTTGCTGACGAAATTTTTGAGCATCGAGCGGTCTCCAGTCATATGTTTGGAGCACCCCGAGTCCAAATACCAAAGAATAATTTGGACGACCTGAAAATGTTACCAAACACAGACGATGTATCGGATTCTAATTGTTCCTCTGAATTAGCAGGTACAGATATAATTATCTTAGAATTGCTATCAGACGAAACTTTAGGCTTCCAGATTTGCTTACTAGTGGTTGGCTTAGATTCTAGTTGTCTAGTATTCTGAGGTACTTTTTGACTGGGACATTACCACTGGTAGGCACAATAGTGGGGGCAGACCTAGTTAAAGGGCGCTTTTTCCATTTCTTAGTGCTAGTGTTCCTATTTAAAGGACGCTTAGACCTAACTTCCGTGGATGTGATCCTAGTTAAAGGGCACTTAGTTCCATTAGCAGTAAAGGTCCTACCAGTGGGTTTCCATTGCCACCCAACTTGGGTGAATTTCTTCCCCGTTGGAATCCATTCAAGATTGTTCTTAATAGCATACATTTCATTCACGTGATCAACAAGGCATAAATCATGATGCTGAGAAAACATGCATTCATTACAATTCCAACATTTCGCATTAGAATTCACATTTTGCTTAGGTTTACACTCATAAAGAGAACCTTTTGTCTTAGCTACATGATTCTTTTTATTTAAAACTGAAATAACATTCCTAGGGTGCACTTCTACTTTCTTCTTCGCAGTCCTATTGGTGGAAGGCTTGATCCTATCTTTCTTGTCTTGAGATCCTTTAGCCTTAGTGGACACAGTTACTCCTGTAGAAGCCAAGGGAACATTAGTTACAGATTTTGACTTAGCCTTGATGGGTGTGTTTAAAACGGGCTTAGCTCCTGGGGTCTTATTGAATGGAGTAATGGCAATGGTGGTTTGTTGTTTAGATGGTACAGATATCGGTTTCCCAATCTACTCTAGGTATGCTAAACAGTCCTGAACGCGATCCACATATAATAAGAGCTCATATACGCTATGACTTGTGGGATCACGTTCACGCATTTCATCAATAATCTCTCTAGATAGATCAGCATGTTCTAAAGCATTTTTCATATATGTGGCAAACTTAGTGGGACTTTTCCTAAATTTTGGATCCCGATATAGCACACGTGGGTTGGGTTTGGGAGCACTAGAGGTCGAGGCAGAGACAGTAGCTGGATTATCAACACTTTCTCGTCCTTTGAGTTGAAGTGTCTCCTTTAATTCTGCTATAACCATGTTTTTGTCTATGAGCTGAATTTTTAGGTCAGAGGATTCCTCACATTTCCTGTTCAGTTTGTCAATTAATGACTTTTGTTATGTCGCATTAAAAGCGAGGCGTTCTTCTATTGAACCATAATTTTGTGAGTCGACCTGCCTTACTTGTTCACGCTCTCCTAGTATAGAATTAATTCTATTTTCTAGGACATGATTCTTTGTCTCTGCAGCCTCTAGTTCCGTTTTTGTTTCTAGTAATTCTCTCTTAATTCTCATCATCTCTTCCTCTAAATTTTGAACCATCTGAATCATCTTGTCACGTGTCTCAACGGAGTTTCCACCATCATTTAGTATTGAAAGAGTTTCATTTTTAGATTGATTCTCAATTTCAAGAGATATAGAATGTTGTTGAAGCTCATTAAAACTTTTTGAAAGTGTATTATACGAATCTTGAAGCTTTAAAAATTGAGCGTTGGATTCATGACAAGAATCATTATCTACAGTATCCACATGTTCAACAGTATTCACAGATTCATGCACATCATCACAAATATTCACTGTAGATGAAATTTCATGATTATATTTAACACTAACAACTTGCATCACTTCGAGAGACACCATATGTTCTAAAAAATGGTCATATTCGGATAAAATCTTTTCCTTTTCAATTAAATGTTGTTCATAAGCATCATCCATTTTATTGAAAAAATTTTGAACTTCACCAATTTCAAAACTTAAATTACACGCTAGATCATATAGTCCTTGTTTAATATGGTCCACGAACGGAACTATCTCTTTCTCAAACACCGTTTTCATGTGTTCGAACGCACATTCTCCAGCGGTTTGAGCTGTTGAAGTCGTACATTCCAGAATGACCTTGTCAAACTCGGTAAGGTATTGCCCAATCTCTTCCAAGCTGAGCTTTACCGTACTAACCGATGGAAGATTCTTAGGAATTTCCTTTGGTTGGTCCGAGTTAACGAGTGTAGGAATTATACTAAGGCATTCTCTAGTAGACATGAAAGTGGATGTTTGGATAGTTCTCTTTTGCATATTAAAACGAATTCTAAGATCTATTGTGGCATTTTTTGCATTCCTTTGAGCATAATCATATTCAGGATATGTAGAAACTAATTTTAACCGCTTTTCATCATATGGTGTCATACTCTCAGAATCATTTGAGAACACAATCGGATCTAATACCAATCCTAACTTGGTTGCATCATAAAGTCGTGGGTTGTGGTTAAGCGCTTCCTTTGCATACCCCGGGTTAGGTGGTAAGTCTATAAGACGCGATAGATTGAACTCTTTAAATGATGCATGAAACAAGTGTACTAGATGTGAAGCGGCATATTGTTTTAAAAGCTTAAGTTCCGTTTACTTTATTCTTTCGGACGTCTTAATTTCCATTTCAATCTGTTTGGACTCAAGAATTTCAAAATCCGTTTGAAGTTGTTGAAAATTAGTAACGACTGACTCTTTTTCTTTAAGTTCATTCGAAAGATTTGTTCTTAAACTCTCAATTTCTAGCAGATTGTCCATTTGAACTTTCCTAAACCTATCAAATTCATGATTGGTTAAGGTAGTGGACACAGGAGTCATTTCCAGGGTTTTAACCTTGTCCTTATGCAAAGCAAGCTCGGCCGATAAAGTCTGATTAGCATTAAGGGTTTCAAGGACCGCATTATTCATTTGGCTAAGAAAAGATGCCGGGACCATAACCAAATCAGGTTGAGCAGACAAATTGGTAGTCGTAATAGCTCCCGGTTGTGGTTCACTCAAAGTCTGAGGACTTTCACTGATATTGCTATCATTGTTTGTCTCGTCGATTGAGTTACTAACCACCGGAGGCTGTTCCGAATACTCAGACATTTACTCTACTTGATAAGGTACAATACTAGTATCTGTAGCAGTATGTGGTACCTCAGAAATTGTATCAGCTCCATATAGTGAAAGGTTTGCCATAAGAGTTGCTTTGGCGGTGTTAAGATCATCACAATCAGAGTCATATGCATCCAAATCATCACATTGATATGCAGCATTGTTGTTGATGACTCTTGTGAGACCATCAGTTTCCGCTACTCCTGGATATGCAAGGAATGCCAATTCTTCTTCATCAAGTTCACGACCTTGGGCTTGAGCATTCACCAGGTAAATCTTCTCCTGAAACCATGTGCCGTCCCTTTTCCGCTTAGGCTGCTTGCACTCTCGGGCCATGTGCCCTTCCCCTTTGCAGTTGTAGCAAATAACCATCTTCATTTTAATAGTGTCGTTTGCTCTTGTAGAAGTAGTATTGGATGAACGTGCACCAGCAGTAGACGAATTAGATCTCCCTTGAAGTGGTTGCACCATGACTCTTCCGTCCTGAATTGTTGCCTGTTGTCGAGAGTTACACGAGTTCCTTACCTGATTGTTAGTTGTTGCTGGACCTTTGTAACATCGTTTGTTCAATGTTTGACTTAAATAAACAGACATTAGAGAAAGGATATCAGTAGGGCTATCTCCTTGTCTAAATTCAGGGACAGAGAAGTCATCTTCATAGTAGAATGTTGGTGCTGCTTGAGCTACAATCTGATTGGTTGGAGCACTGACTTGTTGTGAGTAATGAGGTTGAGGAGCCTCAAGTTGTAGACAGGTACTAGCAAGGTTGGTGGGAGGTTGATACGGTGAATACTGGTGTGAAGCATAAGGTAATGGGTGTGAATCTCCTTGTGATGATGATGTTGCTGGTTGGTGATAAGATGTAGGCGGCGGTGGTAGAATCGAGTATTGTGGGAAGCTTGGTGTTTGATACACAGGTTGATATGAAGATTTGTTTCCTAAAGCAAGCAGAGAGTTGTGGTATGACAGTGTAGGATGGTTTGCCAATAATGCCATTGGTTCATGATAAGGTCCTTGAGAAATTCGGTTTTGGATCACATGCTTCTCATGTTGTTGTAAGAAAGCATAGAGTTGATCTAAATTGGACTTGTGTAGATCACGAATCATCTTGACATCAGTCACGTATTGACTCCATTCATGGGGTAGTGTGTTCAAAAACTTGGTGTTTAATTGAAACTGTTCAATCCTTAGATTATAGACATTCATGTCATTCATCGAAGTGGTATAACGCCAGTAAAAATCATGAAGTGTCACCCCTGGAAGGTATGTGAACCTATCAAACAAATCATACAGTTGACACTCTCGTTCTTGCTTAGTGAGAGATGTCCCTTGTAGCAAAACCGCAAGTCGATCCCAAAGACTCTTTGCCACTGTATGTTCACTTACCATTCAAAAGATATCGGGTGTGAAGGTCTACGTGATTAATGGCCTATTCTATGTGATGGATTTAGTGGATTTAGATGGTTGATTTAGATGATAAACATAAGGAAATGAAGGAATGAGATAGGGATTAGAGAGAGAAAGGAGAGAAAAGGGGAAATGTAGAGAGAGAAAGAAAAGATGGAAATATGAATAATTGTCAAATGGTAATCAACAACCCCTCCTAACATGCTAGGAGGGGATATATATAGCCCACCCTACATGTGGGCTATATGGACTATACAATAATTAAATAGATCACGAGCCCATTACATAATTATCGTTGGAGCGACCGATCCTTCATAAATACGTAAAACGTATTTCCAACAATCTCCCCCTAAGGGAAGTCGCTCCAAGTTACAAAGTTCTAAATAGTCTATAACTCGTGATCTATGCTAACTAAGATGTGACCGAGACTTTATTGGGAAAAACGTATTTCCAACAATCTCCCCCTAAGGGAGGTCACATCTTTTTACAAAATCTTAAACCTAGCATCTATGCTTGAGTCTTCGATCTTGTTCTTGTGAATATGCTTGATGTGATCTTTGACTTTAGTCTTGAGCATGTTTCCTTGCCTTGACCTTGTGCATTCTTCACTTGTGATATTTGCCTCTTTGTGACTTCATGTTCCACATACTTATACTTTTAAATTCTTGAAAGCTTCAGAGTTTGATACAGCGGAAGACTTGACCTTCAGGCTTTCTTGAATTTGTTGAAGTACTAATTGTATGTAGTATAAGCATGTGGTGACGACTTCTTCTGGATTGTACACCGCAATGCCACCTTCTTGTTACGCTGCATAAGACAGTTAGCAACAAAACAATATACACGGATGAAATGGCCTTGAACATTTCATACTAATTCGGTAGCAATTTACCTCCGGTCGGTGAAGACCGTTGGACGATATTAAATATCGTACTTGTGGCAGGTAGTTTCAATAAAGAACCTCCTTGACAAGATTTCGCGGGTAAACCCGTTCTCTTTACTCGACCATCCAAAGCTGACTGCGAACGTAAAGAGTGGATCATTTGGATAATATTATCCGCATGATTTGAAGCCGTCAATTCATGTTCCTGGAACAAGTGAAGTTCAATTAAGAACCGCACCATCGTTGCTTTCCAGTTGTCACTAGCTTGATTCATATAGAATCTTGCAAGTTACCTACCAAGTGCTGTTTGATGTTAACACTAGAAGGATTTCCACTCGTCACTGTGATCAATAAAGAGTCACTCTGAGTGTTCTGGCAAGATCATTAAGATATTGCGTAGAGGCCTGGAACGAGTTTAAGTTCAATTAAGAATTAAACCACTGTTGCTTTCCAGTTATCACAAGTTTGATTCATAAAGAATCGCACAAGTCACCTACCATGAGCTTTTTCATATTCGCTCAAGAAGGATTTCCATCTTCATTGTAAATACTTTCGTATTACTCGGATGTTCAGGCAAGATCATGAAGATTTTGCGTAGGACTCTTAAGATCGTGCTTACTTTTCACAGTGTGTGAAGAAGCAAGGAATAATGAAAGTGTGTCCTAATGAGATAATTGATGATCTCAAATGGCTCTAGACTCGATCGTGCATTTTGGATTTTTAGTGATCGGAGGCTGGAGAGGAGTGCCACCTTTTCAATACCAATTTATTCGGAGTGAATAAATCAATAGATAATGTGTTGTCTCCGTGTGATTAAAACAAATATCTTTTAAGAGATATCTGAGTTAGCTAGGATGGGTTGTGCCTTGCATCACTGGGTCCATGATGTCTATCTTCAATATCAAGAATCATTAAAATGATCTCAATAGCATATGTATTGACCCGGTTTCTGCCTAAAGTTGTAAGGAGGGCTTCTTTCTTTACACCCTTTATCTTTACAATTCTTTTTCATTCTTCAACCCCTTCAATGCTTACCAATACGTCATCACTAGCACCTTGTTGTGATTGTTCCAGTGCTAACTTAAGTACTTGGTCGGCATTCAGCTACGTTCACAATCTTTCTCCATCTTTCCTAAGGACTACTATTTCTAGCTATGGAATGTCCTTGGGAAGATTCCTCCGGTTCTAGAGAAATCATTGGACTTTAACCTATCCTACCATCCTTATGTCACCACAATCGTCACCGTCGTGAATAGAGATGTTTTTGGGTAAGTGTATGTCACCATGAAATCCACTTTGAAGTGCAAATCCATTTTGCTCCCCCTTAACATATACTACGATTTCCGAAAACATTTTGCACATGTCGGGATGAGCTATTACGTTAAGTCAAACCATTTATGATTGATCATATCCCATATTAAATCATATTTTCTCCCCCATATTAAAAATATTAACCCAATCGATGTTTTTAATATCAATTGATTTAATAGCATTTTAAGAAAATTTGGGAAGAAAAATGCAAGTCCAATTATCTTCATGAATTACACAAGCTCCCCCTCAAATTAATGAGGGTGTGCTGAAACGTAAAATAAATACCTTTTAAACACAAGTGTAAGGTATTTATCACGTGCAAAGATCATATATGATAATGAATTCACAAGATTAGCAATTTACGAGGTAGGACCTGAATGATGGAGAACATCATATGAAAGATTCACATGGTTCTTGTTCACGAATGTTGGTCACCTCGTCACGTCCCCGAGAAAATTAATTCCCGTTGTTGAGTCAAAGCTTTCCGGTGAAATGCTTGACTTGATTATGAAAAGCGGGTTACTATCTGAAATAATAGCAAACCATTTTGAGCATGTTTTAAAAGTTTGAACTTCTGCTCGAACTTTATTTACAACCCCGTGTCATTATTGAATGACATTTCTAGGTTCGTAAATATTATCGATTCCAGAAGACATGCTCTTTTTATCAAAACGTTTTTGAACACACAATTTTGAAAGATTTAGAAAAATCTTTTGAGAAATTCTTGAAAAATTGTGTTCAAAGTTTTGAAAAATAATTACTTGAGCTTAAGATGTTGAATATCTTAAAAGCGAGCTCAAGTCCGAGAAGTTGTGAACTTCCCGTTGTTAAGGATAAGTTTATCATCGGCGATAAACTTTCCTTTTATCTGAAGGACGAGTCCTAAGCTGACATTTACTTAGAAGTCGTTTTTCATGAGCTTGAAAACTCTGACTGTTTTAACGGAAAGCTCATGACCGAGAAAGGTTAATTTCTCGTTACGAGGAAAAGTTCTCTTATTTAAAAGATACACTTTCCTTTCTGAGCTTAAAACTTCGAATGTTTTAATACAAGCTCATGACCGAGAAAGGTGAATTTCTCGTTAAGAGGATAAGTTATCATAAAAGATAATCTTTCCTTTATTTTAAGTTCGAGTTACAGTCTGACATTTAACTGTAAGTCATTGTGCATGAGCTTAAAAACCTCGAATGTTTTTAATTATAGCTCATGCCCGAGAAAACTTAATTTCTCGTTGTTAGGATAAGTTTATCATCGGCGATAAACTTTCCTTTCTTTGATGCACGGGTTACCATCTGATATTTAATGAGAAACCATATACACGAGCTTAAAACCTTTGAATGGTTTTAGGATAAGCTCGTGTCCAAGAAAACTTAATTTCTTGTTAAGAGGGTAAGTTATCGTTGCGTGGATAAACTTCCCTGTCTCTGAAGTCCGGGTCGTCGTCTGTCATTTAACGAAGAGCCATTATGCATGAGCTTAAAAACTTGGAATGTTTTTGATGTAAGCTCATGCCCGAGAAAAATTAATTTCTCGTTGTTAGGATAAGTTTACCATCGGTGATAAACTTTCCTTTCTTTGAAGAGCGAGTTATAGTCTGTGATGTGACTATAAGTCCTTGTGCATGAGCTTAAAAACGTGTAATGTTTTTAACATAAGCTCATGCCCGAGAAAAGTGAATTTCTCGTTTTTAGGATAAGTCATCATCGGGATGAACTTTCCTGTCTTTGAAGATCGAGTTACAGTCTGTTATGTGACTGTAAGTCCTTGTGCATGAGCTTAAAAACGTGGAATGTTTTTAACATAAGCTCATGCCCGAGAAAAATGAATTTCTCGTTTTTAGGATAAGTCATCATCGGGATGAACTTTCCTGTCTTTGGAGATCGAGTTACAGTCTGTTATGTGACTGTAAGTCCTTTTTGCAGCTTAACCATGAATCCCCTGAGACATTTGTTTCTCTGATATCTGCTTCTTCAGCAACCAAACTCTAAGAGTGTCCTTAGTTGAACGGTACACAACGATTGGACCGCTTCGTTCTTTTGGAGCATCAACTTTGGTACCTGCATTCTCATTAGGAGTTTGTATACTTTTGCATGGGTTAGAGATATCTATTTTTGAAGCACGTGGGGGTTCACAGTTGGCTTTACTTGTGTCAGAGGTGGCCTGAGGGGATGATTCACTTGTCTTAGTTGGCAAACGTTTCCTTTTATAGAAAATCTTAAGTTCAGGCTTAAGTGATGTATCATCCTTTGCAATTTCCTCCCTAGTAGTCTTCGTGGAATCAGAGGCTATCCTAGTTAAAGGGCACTCGTTTCCTACAAGAGTGAAAGTTCTACCAGTGGGGCGCCACATCTTACCAAAGGGTTTGATTTTAGCTACCCACTGGGATTTAAGTCTAGCACGGGAGTTCACCTCATTAAGCAATTTTTTGATACAAGCATCATGATTTGCCGTAAAGACACATTTTCTACATGTTTTACAAGTAGCATATTTAATGTCCGAGTAAGATCTAGAATCCTTAGACGATTGATTGATGCTCCTAGGATTGGACATACTACGGTTAGCAGTGTTGGGTAAACTAGAAGGCATCTGACTAGGTTTGGAATTCCTATCTCTTACATGTGTCTTTTGCTTAGCTTCCCTAAGATCAGATTCATGGCAAACGTCATTTGAACTAGTTCTAGACGTGGTCTTGGTATTTTTAGGGAAACTAGAGGCAATCATATGATTTGGTCTTGCTAAAGCTGGAGTGATCACATTGGGCCTAGTAGCTGGAGTGACTGGTCTAATAAGATGACCCAAATCAACTTGGGAGGCAAACCGCGGTCTCGAGGATTGTGGTCGCTCGGATCTAAATGCAGTAGGTTGTCTGACAATCGGTTGTCTGACGAACTGATTTGTAGGCGGTTTCCCCAAGATTGATGGTTTTTCAAGCTTAGTGTCCACACTAGGTCCTCTAGTTTTCCTTAACTCGTTTTTCAACGCGGCTATAGCAAAGACCTTTTCCTGTACTTGAGCCTTTAATGTTTCATTTTCTTTGAGCACGTTATCTTGGGATGCCAACTTAGATTCAAGCAGTTGAATTTGTTTCAAAAGATTATCCTTTTCAGCTTTAGAATCTAGAACAGTTTGATCCAATTTTCTTTCAAGAACAATGTTTGACTTTTCAAGTTTTTCAAAGTATGTTTCAAATTTGTCCGTTTTCTTAGAAAATTCAAGTTTGGCATCCTCAAGGTCTTGTGATTTCCGAGCTATGATCGTTTCGAGCTCTTTAATCTTGGAATCAGAAGCAGTCAATGAATCAGTTATAGGATAATTATCATGATGTTTAGCATTCTGAACAATCTCTCCCCCATTATGACTTACATCGGATGAATCAGAAGTGGTATTGCTATCACTCGTTTCCATCCCATGTTTGTCATAAGTAGGTTCAGAATCCTCAATATGCGGCATATCATCAGCATATACATCATAAACCACATTACATTGTACCATGTTTGCAGGCTCTGCGTCATAAATGGGTAAGGTGTCATCAAGAGAAATCTCGTGAACATTCCCTGACGTGCCACTGGCATCATGTTGTCCTCCTGATTCTGTGCTCGTGCCATCGTTAGGCTCCAAGTTGTCAACCGTATGACCATTATCCTCTTGCATCTGCGTCATTGATTCTTGCACTCCATTAACATACACTTGCTGAAGTTGTGATCTTTGATATATCGAAGACGAGACCGATGACATGAGTTTCAAAATCGTATCACGGAAAACTCGAAGCTCGGTATGTGTATCTCGAAGAAACGATTGGCAAATCATTGAACTTTCAGGCTTGATGATATTAAATTGGAGGAAAGGCGTGAGGTGTGTCACAAGAGCCTTATATGCAAGTACCGATGCAGAGTGATTAAAATTTCCATGGTTGAGTTGCTCGGCGAGTTGGGTCAAAGCGGTAAAAATGGAGTCGATGAATATATGACGATCTTGTCCAAAGATTGTCACAAATTCGCTCCCTCCTTGAATCCCCGAAAGAGTGACAAGATGAGACTGGAGTAGTTGAAAGGAGGTGATGCCACTTTTCTTAACTTCGTTTTGCCTTAAATACAACTCTCCCTTTTGACATGTCGAATCGAACGAATCCATTAAAGATCGATTAAAACGAAAGACCCGTAAATAATACTTAAAATTCCTCGATGGATGGTATAAATGAAGCTCGTCACTTTGACTCGTCACGTTTGTCTTTAAATCCGGCCACAAAACTTTTAACCCGTCACTATAACTCGTCACGATAACCCGTCAAAAAAAAAAAAAAAAAAATTTCACGATAACTTTTTAAAAAAATACCCGCTTAACACGATTTGCCAAACAAAAAATAAATTAAAAAAGTGACAAAGAATACAAAAAATTAATTTAACTAAAATTAAAAAGTGTGATATTTTAAAATGAAAAATAAAAGTGGAGAAATAAGAAATAACTTTTAAAGATAGGAAAATAAAAGTAAAAGTAAAAGTAAAACAAACTTTTGACACAAATTTTTCAAAAATTAGTTAACTAAAAATAGAAAATTAAAAAAAAATCTGATATTGTAAGATAGTGGAACAGATACGTGGCAAAGATAAAAACCGTTCACCCTTTCATTGGATACTCCGTCAAATTACACGTGGCCCAATAAATATAGTCCACCGCCCCACTTCTTTTTCTTGTTTAATCCGCCCCCGATATTTATCTCTTCTCCTTTGACTAAATCACAAAACTCACAACTCATTTATCTCTCTCTCCTCAACTCATCCGCCTCCCAAAACCTATTGTTTCCTCCGTCTTCTTTAACTTCACAACCCTCAAAAACAGATCCCTGTTATCTCTCTATCTCCTCACTTGATACCCAACTTCATACACACCAAAAATCCACCATGAATACCACCAATACAACCCACGAATCAATCTCGGCCAATCTAACCCTCGAAACAAATCAAACACACGTGAAACGTGAAGAACGAAGTTCTACAAGAAAAACGGCATCAAGATCTTGTTGAAAGGTCTCGGGTAGGTTCTTTAAAATTTAATGTTTTCGAGTCTCTCTCTTCTACTGTTGTGTCTTTCTGTTGTGGTTTGCAATGAGTCGAGAGTGAGGGTGTGAGGGGGTCGAGTGGTGTTGTGAGATGGGTGTCCAGGGGTTTGAGGGTGTGAGTCGTGTCAGGGTGGGTAATACGAGAGGTGTTGGTCGAGTGGGTTTAACAGTTTAGTGGGTTTAACAGTTTGGTGTAGAGTCTGTGTGATGTGTTTTGAGTCTAAAAGGTTTGTCAAGTGGGTTTAACAGAAAGATGAGACGAGGGAGAGTGTTGGGGATAGGCTGATTTGTGTTAGGGTTGAGTGTGGGTGTGGGTCAGAATGATAGTCGATTTGTGTCGAGAGGGTGTGAGGGAGTGAGGGTCGAAGGTAAAAAAAAAACGAGGGTGAGTTTTTTTCGAGTGTTGGGTGAGGGTAAACAATGAGAGTCGGTTTGAGTGTAGATTGTGTTGTGTGGTTTTGTTACGAGGGAATGAGTCTATTCAAAAAGACGATGATTTGCCCGTTGATTTTGAATATTGTTGCTTCATTCGGAAGAGTTCCGAATCGGAACTTTTTTCTTGATCCGGAAGTTCTTGGTTCGGAAGTTCTTGATCCGGAACTTCTTGATCCGGAACTTTTGGCTTGATCCGGAAGTTCTTGGTTCGGAAGTTCTTGATCCGGAACTTCTTGATCCGGAACTTTTGGCTTGATCCGGAAGTTCTTGGTTCGGAAGTTTTCTGTTTGATTCGGAACTTAAAAATTGATTCGGAACTTTTAGTTTGATTCTGGACTTTAGGATCAGTTTTGATGGACAAATTTGGGACAAAAATGATGGACCAGAAAGGACAGAAATGTTTAACAGAATAGGTAGTTTGACCAAAAAAAAATTAAGAAAGAAATCCAAAAATCATAACTGATAACTGAAAACTGACCAAAAATGACGGATGAGCGAAAAAAAAATAACAGATATATGATAAACGACACAACTGATTAATAAAAATTTAAATAATAAACTGATTAAAAAAATAAATAAAAAAATAAAAAAGGATAAAAATTGATAAAAATTTATATAAATTGATAAAATTTAGAAAACATACCAACTTTTTATATAAATTGATTATTAAATTTGTGATAAAAAACAATAAAAAAAATACAAACTTTTTATAAAAACACAACCTTTTTAAGATTAGATAAAGAAATTTTTTATTTTTATATAAAAATTTGTGATTTTTTATCTAAAAAGTAAGTAAATTTGAAGATTTGATATGATAACACATAAAAACATAAACTTTTTATAAAAAAATACAAACTTTTTAAAATTTAAGCATGATTAAATCAAAACCCACCAAAATCAAAAAGAAATAAAACAAGAATAAACCAAACTAACCATGGCTCTTGATACCAATTGAAGGTCTACGTGATTAATGGCCTATTCTATGTGATGGATTTAGTGGATTTAGATGGTTGATTTAGATGATAAACATAAGGAAATGAAGGAATGAGATAGGGATTAGAGAGAGAAAGGAGAGAAAAGGGGAAATGTAGAGAGAGAAAGAAAAGATGGAAATATGATTAATTGTCAAATGGTAATCAACAACCCCTCCTAACATGCTAGGAGGGGATATATATAGCCCACCCTACATGTGGGCTATATGGACTATACAATAATTAAATAGATCACGAGCCCATTACATAATTATCGTTGGAGCGACCGATCCTTCATAAATACGTAAAACGTATTTCCAACAGGGTGGAAGGGCTTGAAGAATTGTCTGAACAGCCCTTTCATCGACATATGCAATGATTTTATTGGCATCGGTTAACTCATGATACTCCCTTGGCCTTGTCACATTGTTGACGGTAACCTCTCCCCAATCTAATGGTCCTTTATCAATTGATTGAAGCATAAGTCGACCATTTTGTTTGCCCATGATGTACGTTCTCATACGGCCTTGCCATGCTTCAAATAAATCTTTGATGAGCAAAGGCGGGCGAGTATCGGTACCCGAAATGATTGATATATCGGTAAGTGAAGTCATAGTTGGCATAAATGAATGTGAATTCATTTTGTGATCCCTTGAAAAAAGATTATCAAAGATGATCGAACATTGAAATAAGGTTATGAGTTTTTTGTGTTGTTAACTAAAAGATGTTGTTATCTTGTTGTTGTGTTTGCTTTTGAAATTTACCAAATTACCAAATTAAATGCCAAATAGAAGAAATCCACTAAGTATCCAAAACAGGTTCTATCTAAATGTTCTTTCTGTCGGAATACCCAGATCGGAATGTCTTACTATCGGAATGCTTAGATCGTAATACAAAGCTGTCGAAATGATTCAGATCACAAAGTGCTGTCGGAATGATTCAGATCGGAATGCTCAGATCGCAATGTAACCTTGTCGGAATGATGATGGTATCGGAATGCCTAGATCGTAATGCAAAGTTGTCGAAATGATTCAGATCGCAAAGTGCTGTCGGAATGATTCAGATCGGAATGCTCAGATCGCAAAGTGATGTCGGAATGATTCAGATCGGAATATAGCTGACAAAATTTTGGCAGAGTAACGACTTAAAACTTCCGTATAACCGTCAGAATCCAGATCGCAAAGAACGATCGGAATATCCAGATCGGAATAAGTATCGAAATCCAAATATCGCAAAGTGGAACCAATCACTTTCCGATGGTGATGGTTATTGCGATGGAAGCCCCTTTTCACTTGTGCTTTCCGATGGTAATGTTTGCTTGAATTTCAGAATGAAGAACACAAGAACTTTTTGCACTTTTGATCCAAGAAAGATTGTGTTTTAAGCAAAACCAAGATACCAAAAACACTATAACACGAATCACTACGTTATACTACTTGAAATCATGATCAAACACAAAAAAAAATTGAAGATTCGGCAAGAAATACTCAACAACCTACGAAATGTTTATAAAACATACGCAACACTAAAAACAAACCTATATTTTATCCCATGCTCTTGATAACAATTGCAGAACAATGATAATCTTTATGAAACAAGGGGGTTGATGTTTTCTAGAGAGAGAAACTTAGAGAGAGAAATGAAAGAACTTTGTTATATAGAAAACAAGAAATGAAACAACCAACACCTCTTTCCATGGTGGAAAGAGCTTTAAATACCCCAAGTCCTTAATGGACTTGGGCCTCCGGCCCATGAACATGCTCATGGGTCGGGATATTTAATAAATGAAACTAAACACTACTACGAGCCTATAACTACATTCTTGGAGTGACCGAGACTTTCTATATACGTAAAACGTATTTCCAACATCTTTCTCATGACCTCTAAACTTATTTGCTTGCAACATCGACATTAAACCCGTCTTAATCTCGAAATTCTCCGCAAGGATGGCGGGAATCACAATAGCTTCTCCAAAATCCTCGGTGGGTGCTTGAAGCAACTCCATCATAGTACGATTAGCCATGATAGCTTCTTGTTCTACAATAGGTTCAACAATTGGAGTTTGTTCTTTAATCAAAGGCTCTTGATTTCCTTGACTTTGACGACGTTTACGAGCTCGTTTTGCTTGATTACGAGTTAGCATAAACTTGACGAAGAATGGGAGGTGAGCAAAGAAGATTCTTTTTGGGTGTTTTGTGGATTTTCAATTTTTTTTTTTTGTTTTTGATTGTTTTTAATTTTTTTTTTGTGTATTCGTAGACAACAATCTACCAAATCTCACCTCGAATCAAACTCTTGGTTAAAGAAGCCTCAAAAGAATGAAAACGATCACATCGAGTGAACGCCTTCGAATGACTTTAGAACTTTGGTGAAAACTAAATTGTTCAAGAGGGTTTAATCACAAAGAAAACCAAGCAAATATATATGATACGTAATAATACTTTGGGCAGCAAAACCCTCGATTAGCTTTCAATCTCATAATACTCACAAGCAAGCGGGGAAACGAGGCGGCGCGAAGCACTTAAGAGCCTTTTTCCTTAGGGTATATTTTATAATACCCGCCTTATACCCACCTTATATTTTGTATTTTTCAAAATCGAGCTTCACGAAAGTATTTATCTATTTTTGCCTTTTTCTTTTTGTTTGAGATTCGAATACAATAATTAGGAGATAAAATCCTAATTAAGTTGTGTTTTCACACTTTTGGAGATATTTTGTATTTGTTCTGATACTTAATACAATATAGTAATAATATTTTCACAAGAAAAACGAAAAAAAACCGATAATACGTATTAGTAGATTTCTACTGATACAAACACTATTTATGGTTAATATTAAAAACAACAAGACAAATTAATCACGACACACCTTCCCGGCAGCGGCGCCAAAATGATTGTGGTAAAATACGTCTTTTAGGAAAAAGAGCGTATATGAGCGATAAGTATTCAGTGATGATTTAGGAAAATCAAACACTAATGACCCAATTAAGTTCGTTTCCCAAGGAGGTATATGTGTGTGAATAATTCGTAATTGGTTTGAGATTAATATTTGAAAGAAGGGGGTGAGAAAATAGAATGACGAAGACGTGAAAATTATTACTACGACGACTAAAATTAAAACCGTAAAAGGAGCTAAAATAAAAATCAATTCTAAAAATTCCCAAAAAAATACCAAAAATCAAATTAAATAAACTAAGAGTTTACAAATGATCAAAACTTTTTCAAACCTTTTAATTAATTAAATATTAATTTTTAAATGCTAATTATAGCCCTAAAAATAAAAATAATTATTAAAAAGCCTGAATAAAGATTTCTCACTTTTTAAACCTCAATAATAAAATAGGACAAAAAAACTATTTTTATGTATTTTTAAACTAAGTAAAACTGTTTAAAATGATTAAAAACTATTAAAAACTTAAAATAATTCTAGAAATTAGAAAAATAATGATAAAATTAATCTAAGAGTTGCAAAAATCTTATTTTAATGTATTAAACCTAAGAAAAATATAGAAAATGCAAAAATGTGAAATTTAAAATTTAATAATAAAATAATATTAAAATAATATTAAAAATCCAACAATTATAAAAAATTCTAAAAACTTGCAAACTAGTTTATTTTAACCTAAATAATCATAAAATGAAAGTGAAATTACCAAATTACCCCTAATGGGCCCCCAAATGGGCTAAAAGCAAAAACAGTCAACCTTATTGGGCTTAATGGGCCCAAAAAGTCAAACTTTCCCAAATGACCTGAAAAAGCCCTATTTAACTCAAAATTTAATTCTAAACACAAAAGTCTAAAGGCCCAAAAGCTGGTTTTGAGCTTATCACAGCTTAAATAGTCAACAACTTATTCTTATTGGGTCAATAAGCCCATTAAGCAATAAGCCAATGCCATAAGCTCTGCTTAAACACACAACCTTCTTTTGAGATGCCTAAGAGATCTGTGAAAAGGAATTTTGAAAAAGCACACTCAATAAGCCAGAAATAAGCAAAGTACAATTCCACAAAACGACAAAATAGTCGGGTTAGAGTTCTAGGCTGTTTCAGAAGCTCTGGTTTGTTGCAAAAGCTCACAAATAGCTTAAATAAGACTAATCAACAAATAAAACCCCAATAAGCCAAGTACAAGAAGTTGTGTGAACCAATAAGCACTCTTTTAAAATAAGAAAAGTTAATTTCCTAGTGAAAAGCTCTTATTAAGTTCTGATTTCTTCTAGTTAAGCTTATGAGGTGAGATAAATGATAAGAAGTACAAAAACTAAGTTGTGACACGTTTCAATAAGCAGGACTAACTGATAAGCTCCTTTTGCCTTGGTCAACGAAAGTCAATGTGTTCCAAAAGTCACCAAACTTGCAGGACTTGATTATGAGATGGAAATAAGCTTGTTTGAAGCTGTATTGGAGCAAGTCTAGAGGTCTAGACCAATGAGCTTAGCAAGACAGTTGTCTTACTATGCTTGATTTTTGGCAGAATAAGTACAATAAGCCAGTGGGCTTATGAGCTTGTGAAATATGCAGCAAATAATTATCACACACCAAGTAGGTACAATGAACAATTTAAAAGCATAAGACACCACAAATCAGTCCAAGTACATCAAAATCACATAGCATGCATTTGCTGACATACTTGACCAAAAGCTGAAATTCAAATAAGCTATAAAATGCACAATAAGCCACCAAACTACAAAACTTGATATTGCATAGCTAAACACCCAACAAAACTATAAGCATGCCAAATTTCAGACCTTAATTCATACAAACAAACAAATCAAACCTTCTGATGTGTTTGACTGAATATTGTGTTCAAAATCTAGCAACCTACGTTTTTTAGATCTACTATGTTTAAGACTTAACCAACTCTTAAAACACCTTTTATATCAGCAAACAAACACCTACAAACCAAAAGGAACCAAGCTCCAAGGCCCTAAGGCCTTTGAACTAGCAGATACAAACACCCATCTATCAAACCTTTATCACTCAAATCTGATTTTAAACCATACAATCAACAAAATCTAGGTGACAATAGATCTATTATATCCTATGAGACATATTAGAAACAAATAAACATCAATCAAAACATCAAATCCACAAATCACATATTCATCAAATATTTGACAAAATATTAAAAGGGATTTAGAGAACAAACCTCCAATACAATCCAAGCCTTGGATTGTTTGAGCTTAGGTTCTAGCTAAACAAGCACCAGCGTCCACTTTTGTACCTGCAAAATCACAAGAACAAAAACAGATAAAATATCCAATGATTTTTCACTTTTCCACAAACACTTCACAAATCCATTTGAAAACGTTTCCAAAACGAATTCATAAACAGATAAACAATGGAACTTAGACTTGCTATGCTTAATACCAACTTTTAACAATTAAAAAGGAATTATATTTTTTAAAAAAACCAACTTTTATTTGACTAAAAAGGAATTACAAAAGAGTAATAGCAAGCCTGGAACAAAACTCTCTCACATGTTGAGGAGTCCTTATATAGGCTACAAGGGCTGAGAATACAAGTGAAAACCCTAGCTATGAAGTCCCTAAAATACCCCTTGAATCTTCTAGACGCATTTAGTGTTTGAGCTGTCCAAATGAATCCTGATTGTTCATTTTATCTTTGTAGTTAAGCAATGAGTCTTGGCTGTTGATTTGGCCACGTGTCATGCCTTGGAGTGTAAGGTGTGATGTGATAGGTGGACGGGTTTGAATGGTGGGGTCCCTTGGTGAGTGGAGATTAGGGTTTTGAGTGTGGGATGAGTTCCTGGGCATGTGAATTAAGCGTGTGCCTCGGTAATTTCATTTTACCCTTTGTTTTAAGCGGGGTAAGTTCTGGGTTCATAAAGGTAAACAGTAACAAGTTTGATCTAAAATAAGGGGGTGTGTTGTGTTTGGCGCGTGTTTATGTTATTTGAAGTTTGGGAAATGACAATAAGAGTCCTTGTGTTTTGGTTAAAGGTGTAAACAATGTTTTTCAGCCATAAAACTTAATTCCCTTTGTTATTAAACTTTATCATTTCACACTTTTTCCCCAAAACTTTGGCAAAAGGTTTTCGAGGGTTGTTTTTTGCCATTTTTGCATAGTTTGAGGACTGATCTTGGACATTCTTGATCTTCAATGGTCTTCATTGTATCTTTGACTTCATGAGGGACCATTACTGACAATTTAGAATTGTTGAGGGACTAAACTTGCCAATTCTTCAAAGTTGAAGGACCATTTTGAAAATTTGACAAACTTAAGGGACCAAACTTGTAATTATGAATATACAAGGATTTTAAGTGTCATTTCTTCATAATTTGAGGATCAATCTTGTACATCTTCAAGTCTTCAAGGGTTTTTTCTTGGATAAATCATGAACTAGGGCCCGGTTCTTTGTATGGCTTCGTTTCTCGTGTTTGTTTTTCCTTGTTTCTTGTGATCTTTTGTCTTTTTACCATATCCATACATAAAACACACAAGTAAACAAATACAAGAATATATATGGTAATAATATGACATTTTATGCATTTAAAGCCCAAAAAGAACGATGAGATCATGTATAAATGCCATCTCATCAGTCCTGGTAGTCAAGCGGGTAGCATGATTGTGTGTGGACAATTTGTGACTAGGTTAGCTCGAAGAATGGGGCTTTTAAGTGATCAAGTTGTGAGTAGTCTTAGTCCACCGATTGTTTGTGATTCAATTGACCGAATTACCTTGAGAGATTTGATTGGAGCGGATGGAAGGTTGACGAGAGAAGACTCGCCTGTTAGAGCACCTCGTGTAGGTATGGCACGAGCTCCTCGGGCATCACTTCAAGATGTTTATGATAGAATGGGAAGGATGGAGGTTAGGCAAGACCAACTTGGGTTTACGATGGAGCGCCAATGTTATAGTATGGATCGATACGCTCCAGTTTTTGAGAGGATGGCAGAACAATATAATGTTCCAATGAGTGGACCTTATGGACCACCCGGATATCACCACGAGCCATTCTACTACACCCAACAACCACCACCCTATCCACCACATTTTTACCCATCTCAAGATCCAAGGAATGATGAAACTGAAGAGGATATGTGAAGCCTCGTATGCGTGTGACTTTTGTGTTAGCCACATTTGAAACAATTTGAAAATAATTTATTTGGGCTTTGTAATATGCCTTTGTTGGCATTTAGGACAACTTAATACTTTGTGTGTGGATTTTTATTTTTAATTTGGTATGTGAAATATGTTTGTATATATTATTTGTGATAATTTACAGAAAATAAGCGAGTCAAAGCGAACTTAGAGAAGATTGAAGATCTCGGCTTCGCTCACGACTTGGAAAAAAAGGGGAGTATTATTCTTATTTTCCTCTAATTTCTACTTTTTCCTTATGTTTAGCATTAGGGACAATGCTCATAATAAGTATGGGGGTGATTGAGTGAAAATAAGATCGAATTAAAGCTTGTTTTTAAGAAATTTAGTTTTCTGAATTTTTCTGTACCCAGAAGTACGCCGCACATTTCAAAAAGTGCGCCGCACTTTCTGGGCGAATTTTTAAGTTTTTGTACAGTTTTAATAAAAAAATAATAAAGTTTTTGTCGAAGGATTGATAATTCTTATAATTCTAAAGCTATTTTGACTCAGAATTGATAATGTTATTTACACAATACTTTATTCATAATTGTGAGGATCTTTTCCGTAAGCATTCTTACATTTCAAATTGTGTGTGCCGACGATTAGTTTAATTCTAGAACTTGTGCTTGGTAATCTTTACGAGACCATAGTGGGATCATACTTGTATGATAAAAGGTATTTTAAATGATAAAGAGGCAAAATAAAATAAAAAGAGAAAAAACTGAAGGTTTTGCCGATGTTTTAAGATAATTATATTGTTGGAAACCATATTGCGAAATGATAGTATATCATAAGTGTGGGGGAAAGCATGTTCTCCCAAAAGAAAGATTATAAAAAAGAGGAATAAAAGGCAAAAGGAAGCCTAAGAAGTTTTGAGTTATTCGCAAAGCAACAACATGAAAAAGATGATGTATTATTCTTTAAAACATGCGGTGGTAATAAAAGTTTTTGAAAAAGACCTCTTTTGATATTCCACTTGGTGCTTACGTCAAATTTGGTTTAGTTTTGTTCCTTGCACAAGCCTATGGTAATGTACTCTTCATGACCGTGCTATTGAGCGATAATCTACCCATAATAAGGAGAGTGTGTGAAATAAAAATATCTTCTTCGTGAGGTGTTTTATGGCGTTATCTTTGTTTTTTGATTGTTGGCTTTATCTATTCTTTCGACAATTATCAAAAATATATTTTTACCTTACTTGAGGACAAGCAAGAAGTTAAGTATGGGGGAATGTGATAAGCCTCATTTATACATGTTTGTAATGATGCATTTGTCCTTGTTTGCTATGTAAATAAACAAATTATGTGTTGAATTGATACTAATAAAAGGTATTGTTTGTATTGTAGCTAAGAAAGAAACCATGAAGGAAAAGAATAAAGAAATAAAGAATAAAGGGGCTATAGAAGAAATTATGCTGAAAAAGGAGCCAAAGTGCGGCGCACAAATGGAAAAGTGCGGCACACATTCAAAGTACCCCGAATTTGGAGAATTACAAGAAGTGCGGCGCACAAACTCGAAAGTGCGGCGCACATTTACACCTGAAGAAGTGTGGCGCACAATTGGATAAGTGCGGCGCACATTTTACTGCAGTTACATAATTAAGTGCAATTATGCATGGCTATTATGGTGAACCTTTTATATACTACCAGGGTTTCTAACCTACGAAATTTCAAGTATAAATAGCACCCATGGCCAGGCATAATCATATATCATTCCTCACTTTCTCCATTGTTTAGGAGAAACTAAATATCAAGGATTTCTCCAAATCGTTGATCATAGTCACTAGAGTTAGCAAACCTTAGTTGGTTTATGGTATTGGTGCTGGAACAAAAAACTCAGAAGTGTTGCTAGCCATTTGTAATAAGTTCAAAAACTTATTAATCCTTTGGAAGCAATTATTGAAATAATCTTGTGGTATAATTCTTATTTCAATTATGTCAATCTTTTACTTTGATTTACATATGTTTGAAATGATCTTGTTTAATGTTATTATGGAGTAGTGTGATGTGCACTTGGTTAAGGTTTGATAACCTTATGATTAGATGTGAATATTAGCTTTGCTGGGGCAAAGTACGGCGCACAATTAGTTTTGTGCGGCGCACTTTTTCTTTGGGTTCTTGAATATAAGTGTGATTTGGATGCTCATGTATTATATGTTACTATGTAAGACCATTGTTATATGTTGGATTCATCAACGATCATCGACTAGTACTCATGTGAATGGATGAGTTTCATGTCATCTAGTAAATGAATCTTGTTAATCACTTTTGTAACGATTAGTGGGTTAAAACATATACCAACTCTTGCATAATCTCATGTACTACCTTAGTTATCGAAATCAAGCATAAACCTATCTTAATGTTGTTGATATGACAAAATCTTTAGTCGAATCATTGTCATATCAATTAGATGTTGCATGCACGACTAGTAATCGATATGTTGTCTTACATTGTTTATGTGCTTATATTTCATCATTGCTACCTCTCTATCATATGGTTATGGCCTTAGCCAAACGCACCCTTTAATACCAATTGTTAAAGTATATCTTTAGAACTTGTGACACTGTAGAGGTAATTGTTTGATATTGTGATAACAACAATCCCATGGAACAAACTGGACTTTACCATTAAGCTATGCAATACATGAAAGGGTATACGTGCCCATGTTTATGTTTCTAGTCATTTGTGTGGTAATATCTTGAATAAAAATTAAGACTTGCAAACGAACATCAGGCCCACCAAGGGAAACCCGTAGCTATTTCGTGTTCTAATATATTATGTGTTCGTGTGATTGTATTTACGTGACGTTATTATTAAATATTCGTGTTATTATATATACTTGTACGTAGTCATAATAATAATTACGTAAATACATAATTATACGTTCGTGATTCTTACGTTCATGATTTCATGGTCGTGATTTAATAATTATTGATAAGAATTATCTTGCATTTATACATACTTAGTACGTATCGTGTAATAACACGTACGTAGTTCTTGTAGTTTATGTTTGTGAACGTATTCATGTTATAAAAGGAAAGTTTTAATCATGTACGTACGATTATAAGTGTACTGTTCATGGTAAAAGCATGCGGGTTTTACAACTCTTCCCCCCTAAAAAGAATAATTCGTCCCCGAATTATAGATAACGTAAACTGGAAAAAAAGAACATACCCGAATTCAAAATATGAAATGAGGGTAACAAGCCCAAATAGACTCCTCTGTTTCACAAGTGGCTTCCCGCTCAGTATGATCCCTCCAAAGGATTTTGACGAATGGAATGGTCTTCCTCCTCATGACTCGTTCTTGTCTGTCAAGAACTCGTTCGGGTTCTTCTATGAAGGTAAGATCTTCACAAATCTGTTCGAGTGGATACTAAACCATGTGAAGGGGATGATACTTGTACCCTCTGAGTAAGGACACATGGAAAACGTCGTGAACGTGAGAAATATGCAGAGGTAACGCTAAATGATAAGATACTTCACCGACTCGCTCAATGACATCAAACAGTCCGATGAATCGAGGACTGAGCTTCCCTTTGATTCCAAAACGCTTAACGCCATGTGCCGGTAATACCTTAAGAAGGACGTGATCTCCTACATTAAAATGTAAGTCCCTACGATGTTTGTCGGCATAACTCTTCTGATGTGATCGTGCTTCTTGCAATTTCTGCATAGCTACAGCGACCTTCTCGTTGGTCAACTCTATCATTTCTGGTCCTTCAAGTGTTCGCTCACCAACCTGATCCCAGCAAATTGGGGCGCGACATTTTCTTCCATACAACATCTCGAATTGAGCACACTTAATGCTAGCGTGCCAACTGTTGTTGTATGCAAACTCTACCAAACAGATGTAATCGTCCCAATCTCATGTCCTTTCCAACGCACATGACCACAACATGTCTTCTAATGTCTGAATCGTTTGCTCCGATTGCCCGTCTGTTTTAGGATGAAAAGTCATGTTAAGCTTAAGTTTTGTACCCCAAGCTTTCTGTAGACTCCTCTAGTATCGCGAAGTGAAACGAGGATCTCTGTCCGAGACGATGCTGGATGGAGCACCATGAAGTCTCATGATCTCCTTCTTGTAAGTATCGGCGAGTTTACTGACCGGATCATCCTTGCGGATCGGTAAGAAATGAGCTGACTTAGTAAGTCGACAAGGATAACCCAAATCGCATCGTGCCTCCTCTTTCTCTATGGAAGACTGGTAAAAAATCCATGGTGACTTCCACTCTGGAATATCTAACGGTTGTAGAAGACCGCTAGATCGCTGATGCTCGATCTTAACCTGCTGGCAGGTAATCGAAGAAGACAACTCCCATCTAGGTCAATGGAAGTCAATCGATCTCGAAAAAGCTGGAATAACTCAGAAAGAGAGTGGCACATTCAGAGACGTAAGTCGCAACATCCTGTTTCATACCACTCCACCAAAAGTATTGATTGATGTCATGGTACATCTTGGTCGAACCAGGATGAATGGAGAATGGGGATCTATGACCCTCAGCTAACAATCCTTCCTGGAGTTCTTGATCATCAGGAACACAAAGTCTCGTGCCCTTCCATAAGATATCGTCTTCGTCTATACAAAGTTATGTCTGCTTCTCCAAATTCTGAATTATCGCCCAGATTTCACCATCATCCCTCTAAGCTTCCTTGATCCTAGAGAGCAACTCAGGTTCCACTCTAAGATTAGCCCAGTAACCGTGTTATCCACGTACCATGATCTTGATGTCTAGTCGCTCTAAGTCTCTTATAATTTCCTCCTTAATTTTAATGCCGTTTATCATTCCGGACTTTCTACTAAGTGCATCTGCCACTACATTCGCCTTGCCGGGATGATACTGAAGATTAATGTCATAATCCTTCAACAGCTCTAACCATCTCCTCTGTCTCATGTTCAGTTCATGTTGAGTGAAGATGTACTTCAAGCTCTTGTAGTCCGTGAAGATGTCACGTGATTCTCCATTATAGAAGTATGATAATATTTGATATATCAAGAGGGTTGTTGTTTTCTAGTAAGAGAAAGTAGAGAGACAAGTGAGAGAAAAAGTATGTTTATTACTTGAGAAAATGAAACAACCAACACCCCTCTCCATGGTGGAAAGGGGTTTATATACCCATGTCCCTTAGTGGACCTGGGCCTCCGGCCCATGAACATGCTCATGGGTCGGGCTAATGTAAATATTAATTAAACTTATAATACAAGCCTATAACTATATTGTTGGAGTGACCGAGACTTTCTTAATACGAAAAACGTATTTCCAACAATCTCCCTCAAAGGGAGGTCACTCCAAATTTACAAAGTCCTAATCTGTCATGTTAGATCTTCGTTCTTGAGCTCGTGTCCACTTTCTCTTTTCTTCTTTAACTTTTCTTCTTTTTGTGAATATGTGTTGAATATCATCAGGATTTTGCTTGGAACATATTCTTTTGGCCTTTCACGTGCAATCTTTGTCTTCTTGTGATGTTCGCCTCTTCGTGACTTCATGTCCCACAAACCTATCCTTTGTTGAATTATTGAAAGCTTCAGAGTCGATACAACTGAAGACTTTTAGGTTAGACTTTCTTGAATTTGATGAAATATTTGATGCAGAAGGAATAAGTATGTGAGGATAATAACTTGGCTTTTGACACCTCGTATCAAAGTTCGTTATAGTTCCGAATCTTTTCGAATTGAAAACCGGTCTTAAGTGCGACTCAATCGTCTTTTGGTGGATCAAAGGTTTGGTTGATTTGTTTTTAAACTAAATGCAAGTAATTAAAGTGTCGTTGAGTAAAATGGAAGTTAAAAGATTAGTTTGAATGACGAGTAAAAATAAATGTATAAAACTTAAAGGTGACAATGGAAAAATGCTAACTCACTAAATTAAACTAACACTTGGGAAATTTTCAGAAAATAAAAGTACTATAAGAAAGTGATAACGAAGGAAACCAAAACAAGCCAAAAGGGGACCCGATCGGAATATATTCCGATCGGATGGTCGGAATATGGTAAACTTGCGATCGGAATGTGGGACAAACCCACAATCGGAATATGTGGTGAGCGGCTTCAATCGGAATGTACAATAAGGCAACCAATCGGAATAGCAAGCAAGCTACAATCGGAATATGAGGTACGACACCCAATCGGAAAAATGAACAAGGGCTTCTAATCGGAATATGGGAACAAGACCAATCGGAAAACAAGACTTGAGGCCCAATCGGAAAGGATAAACCCTAATCCGATTGGGTTGATCGGAATATGAAGGGCAATACCGTCGGAATAAGGGACCGATCGGAATAAGGAAGTAACAACCTTCCCTAAAATCAAGGAAATTGGTTAGATGGTACACTGGTCGGAATATAGGGAGCCAATCGGAAAGGAGGTATAAACCCCTTTCGAAAATTTGTGGAAAATGTAAAAGCTAGGTAATAAGCTAAAGTATTAAGCTCATACCCAAAACTTATAAATCCAAATAAGTATCCGAATCAAATAAGCACTTTAATCAACTTATCTAACTCGAAATCAAGCAACTTTTTAGATCAAACAATAAAAACTTAAACTTTTAATAAAACTTTTTAATAAGAAAAATAAGCTAATCATAAAAATAAGCCAATAAGCACAAAAGTCTTATAGCTTAATCAAATGAAAACTTATAAAATGATCAAAAGATTAACTTTTTAGCATGAAATCAATTAGAACAACACGGATCACATGATAATCACACCAAAATCAATCTTAAATCAAAGAAAAGTAGAATGAGATTAAGAAATAAAAATTTAAAATGGAACTTTGATTAATGAAATAAGCAATACAAAAGTGTTTAATCTTGAAAGATAAAAAGAAAAAGATGAACTAGTGAGAGAAAGTTTAAGACTTTCTCTCTCTAAAAACTAAAAAGTGAAAATTAACTAAAAACTCTAACTCCCTTCCTAATGACTATTAGGAGGGTATTTATAGGGAAGGAGTGCATGTGTTGCATCTTCTCTCTTGCTTTCTTCACGTTTTCTCGACTCGACTTTAATTCTTCGTCTTTGTCGTCTCGGGATTTGAACTTGTCTTTTTAATTTTCTTCTTCTATTAGACTTAAGTTCTTCGACTTCGTTAAAACTTCCGTCTTTAGACTTTTTCTTCGATAAATCTTCAGAATAGGTCTTGGACTTCCGTTCTTTTCGCACTCTTGATCTTTTGACTTCGTCTTTTCCCGTTTTCTTCGATAAAAGCCCGTGAAAGCCCGTGTTTTCTTCCTTTTTCATATTTTAGTCCTAAAACACAATAAAAACACAAACCACGCATAATTCCGACTTTTACGACATAAATCACACGTTTTGGTCTTGTTATTATTGGAAATAAGTGGTAAAAGGATAAGTGTTTTCACACTTATTAGAGGACGACTTCAACTGGTACACCGCAACGCCACCGTCTTCAAATGCAGCAACAAAATAAGACACGAATAAAATGGCTTTGACATTTTATTCTAATTCGGTAGCTGTTGGAAATACGTTTTTACGTATTTAGAAAGGATCGGTCACTCCAATGATATATTTAAGTATTAGGCTCGTGATCCAATATGTAATCAATATAGCCCATATAGCCCACATTTAGGGTGGGCTATATATACCCCTCCTAGCATGTTAGGAGGGGTTGGTCATTGTTCATTTCACACATTTTCATTAATCAATCTTTCATTCTCTCTTTCTCTCCTTTCTCTCTCTAGTTTTCTCTCTCTAGTTCTTCCTTCTCCATCCCTCTCTTTAGATAAATCCAACACTTGCACAGTCTTAAGAAACTATGATTTTACAATTGGTATCAAGAGTTACGGTTGAATATTAGGATTGACTGTGTTTTATCTATTGATTTATTGGTCAAATTTTTTTTTCCTTTTATTTTGCTTTAGTTCCGAATCTGATATAACATTTGGAGTTGCATGATTTTTATCATCAGTTTTATAAACTTTTGTCATATCCACATAAATTTTTGTCTCATTTGAGTATCAGTTTCATCAACTTTATCAATTTTTGTCTCGATCTGGGTTATAGTCTCGATTTGAGATTTTTTTGGTCTAAAAAGTCATAAGATTGAAAAGTCATAAGATTTTTTTGGGTTATAGTCTCAAAGTTTGGTATAATATTTTCCATCAACTTTTGTCCAAACAAGTTCTTTTCTCAAATATTTTCATAACAGTCATCAGTCTTTATCAGTTTTTGTCTCGATCTGGTATTCAGAAAGTTTATTCCGGATAGCATTAAGAAGGTTTATTTCGGATAGAATTCAGAAAGTCTATTCCGGATAGCATTGAGAAGGTTTATCCGTATAGTATTCGGTAAGGTTTATTCCGGATAAGACACTTATTTTTTCCGGATTAGCAACAGAAAACAGGTTCCGGATAAGGTCTAGGTTTGTGTAATCCGGATCAGATTAAATGATTTATTTCGGATAAAGTAGTAAACTGTATTCCGGATAACGTAGTAAACTGTATTCTGGATTACGTATAAAACCGTATTTCGTATAAGGGTAGAAAACTATATTCCGGATAAGGTTGGAAAACGCATTCTGGATAGGGTGAGAAAAACGTATTCTGGATAAAGTTAACAACTGTGTATTCCGGATAAGGTTACCAACTGCGTATTCCGACGAAGGATTGAAACAGGTTCCGGATAAGGTCGAGGTTAATGTATTCCGGAGAAAACACTTGACTGACCAAAACAGACTCTCGACTTATCGACACACTCACTCATCTCTGGAACTCAACCTCAACAAAACCAAACACCAACCTCATACTCACACTCAAACTCAGACTTACACTCGATCCCGACTCGACTCAACTCAACAACTAACCAAGTCTCGACCTAAACTTGAACACCAAACTGACAAACCAAAACAGACCTCTCTCCACACCCATCGAACCAACAAAGACTCACAACCAACAAAGACTCGTCTCATCTGACTCAACTTCATTCTCACACCCAACAAAGACTCGACTGACTCACTCCTCTCTCTCGACCAACAAAACCCAAACACAACCTTTCACAGATCCAAGACTACACCATCTGACCCAAAATCAAAACATAAAAACGATCTCAAAATTTATTTCGGTTGTTAATGATTGTCAAGACCTTTCATCTATGAAGATCTAACTTGAAATAAAAAATCATCACAGATCTTGACTCAAAAACCTAAACCATAACACAAACACAAACGCGACTCAAATACATACCTGAGATCTTACTGAAAAAGATCTTGAAGTTGTAATACTTAGAAACATGAATCTATATTCGTTCATAATTGGATAGTGAGTAATCCGATTGCGAAGGTTATGATCAGATTGGTTTTTGAGGAGATGCGTTTTGATTAAGTTGTTATAAGATTAGGATGCGACTTGATGAGATTGATTATTTAGTTTTTGGCTGAGATGGAGGATTTATTTGTTATTGTATTCAGATTAGAGACGAAGGGAGTATAGATCAGCGTTAGGGGGACGGAGGTTACAAGGTTGAGTGTATGTAGGATTTGAGGTAAAAGGAGAAAAGTTCAGTTATATTGGTATTTGGTTTGGTATCGAAAGTCAAAGGGTATTAATAGTTGGCGGAGGTTACCAAGTTTTGTTTTTAATATTCTCTTTTTTCGTTTGATCGCCACATATTTGTTAGCCAAGCTTTACACATTTGATATTTAATTAAGCCACTCACACTGTTATTATTGGACCGAGTTTTCCATATTTAATACGGGCACTCACACGTCCATATTAAAAAAAAATTTGGTTAAAATCCAATTCAGCCACAAGTGCCGACATAATTTTAACGTGATGCTCTATTAACCAAAGTTTAATTTTGGTTAATATTCAATTGTTGTAGTTTGGTACCTGGTTACACCAGTGGTTCATACTGTCGGGATTCAAAACGATATCTCATAAAGTGACTGGATTTATTTTTGACGAGATCAAAATATATGGTTAGATTTGACATTAAATTTTTGTGGCAACGGATTTGATAAGGTATTATTATTTGAACTCGAAGACGGATTTTTCATTGATCGGTAATCCTTAACGTCATTGTTCATCAAACTTCAATGGATTCGTTGAGTTCGACATTTCAAGAGGGAGAATCGTGTCACATGAAAGTTAAAGCTAGAGATAGTAGAATGACTTTAATCAAATTGAACCAAATACTAGAGCAAATCAACAAAGAAGACATTAAGCAAATTGACTCCTCACATTCACTTCAAGTTCTAGCGCAACATTTTTCGAGTTTCTTTCAATTTGATCCTGCCAAGGTTGAAGCTTCAACGATCTGCCAGTCATTCCTTGAAGACTCGCAAATCGAGGTTAAAGACTTCAGTGATAGATTGCTCGATTTCATGAAATCTATTGCACTTTTGATTTATGAAAGTTCACAACTTCAACTAGAGCATGATAGTGGAATACAAGAAAATCCGATGCAGATGCCAGAGAAAACAAATGGTCTTACGGATGACTCAAAGGAGACCACCTCAGTTAACAATGATAGCAGCGTCATTGCATCGCGACAACATGATTCAAGCATGCATGACCAAGAGCCAATAGTTGGGGTACAATTGAATATTGTATCTAACAACGATTTATAGCATGTTGAGCATTCCGACCCTATCTATGCCGAACATGGGATGGAAAAGAGTGATAGCAATACCACTTCTGATTCATCCGATGTAAGTCATAATGAGGGAGAAAATGATCAGAATGCTAAAGATCATGATATGTGCTTTATGACTACTTCTTTAACCAATTTTGCTTCTAGGATTGAAGAGCTTAAAACGATTTTAGCACAGCAATCAAAAGAGCTTGAGGATGCCAAAATTGAATTTTTGAAGAAAACGGAAAAATTTGAAACATATTTTGAAAAACTTGAAAAGTCAAACGTTGTGCTTGAACAAAAATTGGATCAAACAGTTCTAGATTCTAAAGCTGAAAAGGATAATCTTTTAGAACAAATTAAATTGCTTGAATCTAAGTTGGCATCCCAAGATGAACTGATCAAAGAGAATCAGACTTTAAAGGCTAATGTTCAGGAAAAGGTTTTCGCAATAGCGGCTCTGAAAAACGAGTTGAGGAAAACTAAAGGAACTAGTGTGGACACTAAGCTTGAAAAACCATCATGTAACACCCCCAGATTGGTCAAATGCAGCGGAATAGTAGTTGGGGTGTTACTTGGGTGGATCGATAGCACATAGCATATAGAGCGATGATCATAAAATCATTCAAAAACATATTACATGAATTAATCGTACACATTGTATCTTGTTCAGAATAAAACCACATTTATTGAAAAACAGAAGTAAATATCCCAGCCCAATGTTCAACATGATGCTTTCCTAAAATGCTGGAATCCAATGCATGAACCTGCTTACTTTCCTGAGAAAACATAAAAGTAAAAATGTGGGGGTCAACACGAGGTTGGTGAATTCACAGGTTTAATTAAATAAAGTATTAATATGCAAAGCATCACGAAGGTAGCAGGACATCACAGCCCAATACTACAGTAGTTCCTACTGCCCTGTAATAGAAGCTAGACATGAATGTCAGTACGCCCATTGGGTCTATCCTGAAGTTTGTTTCCCTTAATCCGACAATGACATAAACCTGCTGCTTGGCCTAAGCGTTACGTGACAGCTGATCACGACAGGCCAGGTGTTGTCAACACCCGAATAGATCTATCCATACATTTCGCGCTACACTATTAACTATTACAGTCCACGGGAATGAGGCAAACAGTAGGCAATAAATTGTTGTTGTCTGTGCATGCTTGCATAAAAATAAACGTTTGTATGTTTTCTCCCCCAGTTATAAAACAGTAAAGATGGGGCCATGAACTCACCTCAGTGGTAATGATGTAGTGATGATGTCACTGAATGTACTGGCACAGTATGATCACGAAGCAGTAGAATTACCTAAGTAATTTATGTGTGTCTCAGTAAATGTAGAAATAATTATGCATGACAATGGGTGCATATGAAAGATGTATGATCACAGTTTATAGATTGATACGCTGGCTTAATTTATTCATAATAAATTAAGGATGTGTTTATATATATTGTTTTCAAGGAAATAATATATATTAATGTACGAGTTTATTAATTTATGTTTAAGGAAAAAGGTATAGTAAATTAAATAACTCCACAAGTTTTATTTAATTTAAAATGAAGAATAAACTTTATACTTTATTATGATTTTAAGGTTTCACAAAGGAGATGGTTAGACGGTTTTGTTAATATCGCATAGTTGTAATTTAATTAAAATAATTCGTTTTATGATAACCCTTTTTAAATAATTAAATTGGGATTACACTTGTAAATAATATATAGTTTAGAAATCGTATATATTTTCATTCGTTAAAGTTATTACATCGTTAGTCCTTGTTGGTTATCCCGTTTAATAAAAACGCCCCTAGGGCTTGATAAACTTTCGGGAGATGGCAAAATACCCCCCTCCGATCCCACGGCATGAAAATAAGTGGGATTAGGGTTTGATTAAAGTTTCAAAAACGTCACAAATGGCCCTTGTAGTTCATTAGTACACACGGTTTGATTTTTGGTACCCTTTAGTTTCAAAAACATCATAACCGGCCCTTGTATTTTATATAAGTCACGAAAATGATTTAAGATTTCCTTTGTTTCTCAAAATTGGCCATGTCTTTTGGAACTTGACACAAATGGCCCAAAAAGTTACCCTTTTTAAATCAAACGGGCTAAAGTGGCCCATTTAAGTCACGGTTTGTGTGTGTTTAAGCTTAATGGGCTTAAATGGCCCAACAAGGGTCACGGTATATTTGTTTTAAGTTTTACCAAAGTTAAATAATTTTTACCAAGTAGTAAAAGTAATAAATAAAGTTTCTATTTTTAATATTTCCACTTTTGGGTCCAATCTTTCACCAATTTACACAACCGGCACAAAAAGTAACCCCTTATTTCCTTAATGGGCTACACGGCCCATTATATTCGGTTAAGGTAAAAAGAGGTGTTGGGCTTGGTAAAACTTTGTGGTAATTTAGTAACTATTAATTTCTCACAAATGGGCTTATGTTAATTTACTATATGGGCTTATATATATCCGGCTTATATTTTTATTACCCCTAGCTTATATAGTTTCGGCTTATTTTCATTACCCCTAGCTTATATAGTTTTGGCTTATATTTTTATTACTCATAAGCTTATGTAATTTTGAAGGCTTGTGGGCTTATTTTAAGGTCTTCTAAATTCGGCTTATATTAATATTGCACATGAGCTTATATAAATTTGGCTTTTATTACCCATGAGCTTATATAAATTCGGCTTATATATGTTTTAAGGCAAAGGGAAATGCTAACGCCCCTATAGGTTCATATATGCGTGTTTTCAAGGATTTACAACGTAAGGCTTCCCAATTTAACCTATGTCGTGAGTTTATAAGTTTGTTTAGAGTGGGACAAGAACTTTTACGTGTGCATGTATCCTAACCTTAATATGTTTAGCATGGGAATGCATGAAACGCGAAAAATGGTTAAGGAAAAGAAATGAGAAGTTCATGCTTACTTGTTTTGGCCAAAGTGTAGACGAAAGGTGATGAAGATGAGGCGGCTTATAAACACACGAGTCTTAGGAGTCTTTACTT
Source organism: Glebionis coronaria (assembly GCA_025667525.1). NCBI lineage: Eukaryota > Viridiplantae > Streptophyta > Magnoliopsida > Asterales > Asteraceae > Glebionis > Glebionis coronaria. The sequence continues at coordinate 342,073,364 of CM046875.1, read as the reverse complement.
CAAGCCTTCAATGCTAGATTCGGTTAGTAAATGTGATAAGTTGAGGTTTGTTTAGTCTAGGTGTTTTGTGAGGATTTTGATCCGAATATTTGTGGTGAGGGAGAGGAATGAGTGTCTCAAGTTATATGTATTCAATTGTGAGGTGAAGGAGGTGTGGCTTGGGATTATGACACGGCAAGAGAGAGGGATAGCCAAGATTTTCTAGCTTTGATTTGTACACTAAGGTACATAACCTTAAATGTCCCAAAATGTACAAGTTTGGTAGGGTTTGGATGGGTAGCCGTGGCACTTTAGGATTCCAAGAGGAGTGGGAAGATGTGTATGTAATAATAGGTTTAAGGTTGTACAAAAATTATGTGTGGTGTGGGATGGTCACACGGCTAAGACAAGGAAGAGAGGTGATGTGTATTAGCTTCCTTAGTCATCCTCCAAGTACATTTCTTTAAATGTTAGCTTAGTACAAATTTACCCATGGTTTAGAAAAGGGAAAACCAAAACCGGCGGTTTTGGTATATGTTAGGGAGGGAAATATATTTTGTGTATTAAGTTGTTAAGATAAATGTTAAGTTTATAAAGATTGTAAGGTTTTAGTGAAAAAGGTTTGTAGTTAAGTATTTATATGCGTGTATGTATGGGTTTGGGTTCGTTTTGCTCATTAGTCGGGTTCAAATATGTGTCAAATGATTTTAAGTCATAGTAATTTGAGTAAGCCCGGGTTTTAAGTGTTCAAGTTACGTTTAGTGCCTTTTTGGTGAAAGAATGATCCCTAGGTAGTTATATTAGTACATTTACGTATAAAATATATTCATAGTATGATTTATTAAATAATCATATGTAAAAGTGATAGTTAGGGTAATCTGAAATCATTTATACTGAAAATATATATCCATAAATATATAAAGATTATTTGAATTCATCAATGCTTATATATTTATAAATAGGTAATCAGTCATATACTGGGATCATGACGTTGTTCTTGGAGAAAAATCAGTGGGATGCATGCAAGTGATCATATGCTTCAAAAGACTCTAAGTTCTCAACATTAGGTCATTTGTTGTCCTGTATGATTACTGAAATATAAACATACAAATGTAGTCACACTTTTGTAATAAAAGTGCATAGTCACAATAAAATTGTGATATAATTGCTTTCCTGATAAGATGATGCATGCTTATGAAATGCATGGGATGGTTCAAATGATTCATGCAAAGAAAAGTGGTATAAAATATTTAGATATCATGAAGTGACGTACATAATGTTCACAAGTCAAAAACCTGAAATTCTCAGGTTTTACAGCATAAACCCGTTATTTTAGCTTTGTCCTCAAAGCTTAAGGTGACGTCACTGCTTAGGTAAAAAGGTGTGGATACTTGGCTTTGAACGATTCTTCGTGTTCCCAAGTAAACTCAGGTCCTTTCCTAGAGTTCCATCGTACTTTAACTAACGGGATTTGGCTTCTCTTCAACCTCTTGACTTCTCTCTCCACAACTTCCACTGGTTCTTCTACAAATTGAAGTTTGTCATCGAAATGGACTCCCTCCAATGGCATTGCTAAAGGTTCATCTGAGTAGCACTTCTTCAAGTTTGAGACATGGAATGTAGGGTGTACTCGGCTTAACTGCTGAGGCAGCTCTAAGCGGTAGGCCACTTCTCCAATCCTGGCAATCACTTTGAAGGGTCCTACGTATCGTGGATTTAGCTTTCCTCGTTTCCCAAACCGTACAACACCCTTCCAAGGTGACACCTTTAGCATAACACGGTCACCTACGGCAAATTCCATAGGTTTACGTTTCCTATCAGCATAACTCTTCTGTCTATCCTGGGCAGCTTGAATTCGTTGCTTGATGAGAGTGATCTTCTCAGTGGTCTCTTGGATTAGTTCGGGTCCTGTTAGCTGAAATTCTCCCACTTCTGCCCAGCATACTGGTGAGCGACATTTGCGGCCATAGAGGGCCTCAAATGATGCTGCCTTAATACTGGCATGGTAACTGTTGTTGTAGGAGAACTCCACTAATGGGATGTGTTCGACCCATCCTTTTCCAAAGTCGATCACACATGCCCTCAGCATGTCTTCTAGTGTTTGGATTGTTCGTTCACTCTGCCCGTCTGTCTGGGGATGATAGGCGGTACTCATATCCAGGTTTGTTCCCAACGCTCTTTGAAAAGCTTTCCAAAAGTTTGATGTAAACCTGCCATCTCTATCACAGATGATTGAGACTGGTATTCCATGCCTTGTCACGACTTCCTTTAAGTATGTTTTGGCTAATTTACTTAGAGAATCATTTTCCTTGATGGGTAGGAAATGGGCGGATTTTGTGAGGCGGTCTACGATTACCCAGATTGTATCGTACCCGTGGGATGATGTAGGAAGTTTGGTGATGAAATCCATGGTGATATTGTCCTATTTCCATTTTGGTATGTCGGGTTGAACAAGTAACCCTGATGGTCGTTGATGTTCGATTTTTACTTTAGCACAAGTCAGACATTTCTTCACATAGGTGGCAATGTCGGCTTTCATGTTCGGCCACCAATATAATCTTTTCACATCTTGATACATCTTTTCGGATCCGGGGTGTATGGAGTACTTGGATTTATGGGATTCGTGCATGATTACGTTTCTTAAGTCTCCATAACAGGGTAGCCAACTTCTCCCGTGTAGGCATAATGTCCCATCTGCTCTAGCTTCCAACTTTTCCTTGATTAGGTCCGTCCTAAGCATTCCTCCTATGTCTTCCTTTCCGATGTTCTCAGGCTTTTGTGCTTGAAGTTGAGCCTCTAATATCTGTTTGGGTAGGTCCAAACTAATGGTCATGACTAGGGCTCGAACTCTCATGGGAGGATCAGTTCCCTTTCGGCTTAGTGCATCGGCAACTACATTTGCTTTGCCTGGGTGGTATTTGATGTCACAGTCGTAGTCGCTGAGTAGTTCTATCCAACGACGTTGCCTCATGTTTAATTCCTTCTGGTCTAGAATATGTTGCAAGCTCTTGTGATCGGTGTGGACTGTGCATTTGGTACCGTACAGATAGTGTCTCCAGATTTTCAAGGCAAAAACTACGGATCCAAGTTCTAGATCATGGGTGGAGTAATTTTGCTCGTGCTTCTTCAGTTGTCTTGAAGCGTAAGCAATCACTTTCTGTCTCTGCATCAACACAGCTCCCAACCCTTTGTGTGAGGCGTCACAGTAGACAACGAAGTCTTCATTACCTTCTGGTAAAGATAGAATGGGTGCACTGCATAATTTCTGCTTGATGGTCTGAAATGCAGCTTCTTCCTTTTCTCCCCACACAAATTTTATGCCTTTCTGAGTGAGCTTGGTCATTGGTTTAGCGATCTTAGAGAAGTCTTCGATAAATCGTCGGTAGTAACCGGCAAGTCCTAAGAATTGACGAATCTCCTTTGGAGATGTGGGAGATGTCCAATCTTTCACAGATTCGACTTTCGCCGGATCAACTTGGATTCCCTTGTCGTTAATTACATGACCAAGAAAGTGTACTTTTGGGATCCAAAAATCGCACTTTGAGAATTTTGCATACAGCTTTTCTTCCTTAAGCAATTTTAGCACTTGAGCCAGATGTTCTCCGTGTTCTTTCTCATTCTTGGAATAGATGAGGATGTCGTCAATAAACACTATTACGAACTTATCCAGGTAGGGTCTGCATACTCGGTTCATAAGATCCATGAATATGGCTGGTGCATTAGTTAGTCCAAATGGCATGACTTGGAACTCATAATGACCGTATCGTGTCCTGAAAGCTGTTTTTGGTATGTCCTCTTCTCTGACCTTCAATTGATGATACCCAGATCGTAAGTCGATCTTGGAGTATATGCTTGATCCTTGTAGTTGATCAAATAGGTCATCGATTCGTGGTAACGGGTAGCGGTTTTTCACAGTTAACTTATTCAGTTCTCTGTAATCGATACACATTCGGAATGAACCGTCTTTCTTTTTGACAAACAGTACTGGAGCTCCCCAAGGTGAGGAACTGGGCCTTATGAAGCCTTTATCTGACAGTTCTTTGAGTTGTTCCGCGAGTTCTTTCATTTCGGTGGGTGCTAAACGGTAGGGTGCTTTAGCTACAGGTGCGGCTCCTGGCACCAAGTCTATTTGGAATTCAACTTGACGAGTCGGAGGTAATCCGGGCAAGTCGTCTGGAAAGACTTCGGGATAATCACGGACGATGGGTACGTCCTTGATCTGCTTCTCCTTAGGTTTCTCTTCCTGATCTGTTTTAGAAATATGTGCTAAAAAGATAGGGCATCCTTTTAGTAGATATTTCTGGGCTTGGGTGCACGAGATTATACTCAACCTAGTATCTGCTTTATCCGAATTTCCGTCTCCTCGGATAATTAGGTCGGTGCCTCCCCATGGTATGCGGACTAGTTTCTCGTCACACACAATGGTTGCATGGTACTTGGCTAACCAGTCCATACCAATGATGACGTCGAAACTACTTAGTTGTATGGGTATCAATTGAATATCAAAGGGGTGGTTTAGGAGGTTTAGAGTACAGCCTCTTATGATGGTGTTTGTTTCTATGATTTTTCCGTCTGCTAGCTCAACTCTGTAACAGTTATCTAATGGGGTCGGTAAAATGCCTATCAAGCTACCAAATTCAGTGGATACGAAACTCCTATCGGCTCCTGTATCGAATAAAATATTTGCATAGCGATTATTTAGAAGGAACGTACCAGTAACTACATTGGAGTCGGGGTTGGTCCTGTTCTCTCCTATGACATAAACCCTGGCGGGTGCTCCGCTTTGGCTTTCATTCTTACGCTTTGGACAGTCAGGTCTGATGTGTCCAATTTCTCCACAACCAAAGCAATGGATTTCTTTGCGAGCCATGTTTCCACTGCCTGTGAGCTGGCGGTTTCCTTGGTATCCACTTCCACGGGAATTCTGCCTGTTGCCATTGTGGGGCTTGTTGTTGGTACTGAAATTGTTTCTGTTGGTCGGGACAGGTGCATTGCTCTGCTCGAAACTTCGACATCCATTTGTGGAGTGGTGATGAAAATTACACTTGGGGCATCTGGGTTTGTTTCCTGCGTATCGCGGTGGTCCTGAGGAAATAGCACTGCAGATTTGACTTAAGCCTTGCCTCTTGGGCTGTTGAGTCTGAGGATGATGACGGTAGTTATCATCGACTTTCCTCTTGTGTTCTGCCTGCCTAGTCACATGATCACGACCACGTTTGTCCACTAGTTCTGTGGCAAACTCGATGGCACTCTCGATAGTAGTAGGTCGAGATGCAAGCACACTGTCGTGGACCGAATCGGGAAGTCCACTAACGTACTTTTCTATCTTATCCGCCACTTTCGGGTACATGCGGGTACACATCAAGGTTAGTTCTTGGAATTTCTGGTTGTAGCTGGTGATATTGAAGTTGATGCATTTGAGATTCCACAATTCAATCTCTAGCTTCTTGATTTCGCTACGGGGACAGTATTTCATGGTAAGCTTTTCCTTCAACGCAGTCCACGTCATACCATAAGCTCCATCGTGTCCGAGGGTTGCAACTTGTGAGTTCCACCATGTGAGTGCATGTTCCAAAAGAGTACAGGTGGCGAACTTTACTTTGTTCTCTTCGGTGCAGTCACTAATACGAAACACCGTCTCAGTCCTCTCAAACCATTGCATGAGCTCGACTACCCCTTCCTTGCCCTTGAAATAGCAGGGTTTGCATTTTAGGAAGTCAGGGTAAGTACATCCTCGAGCTTCGCGGTTTCGGTTATTAGAGTTTTCACTGTCTCCATGGGTTCCGCTGGGGCGGTTTTCCCTGGCAGCTAAGGCGTCAGTAATGCCTTTCTCAATCAGTACCCTGAGTTGTGCATCGGATATGGTCGTTGCAGGTGTTTCTGTGGCGTTTGGGCGTACGCGTCTTGGTGGCATTTTCTATAAGAAAATTCTGAGATTCGTTAGTTGATAAAAGATGGTTATATTAAAATGCATGGGAAATGTCTATGCATAGAATTCACAACAAATTTGATAATCCGTTAAGAGTTCATAATAATATAAATGTAACCAAACAAATGAACAGTAATATATCATTCCTGTGAATAATAATGTAGTACAAGTACAACCGATCTAAGACAGGGTCATAGCAACCTGTCTGAAATAGTGGTACATATGTTTGTGATACAACCAAAAGATATCCTACCTACTAAGGTTAGGTACTACAAATACATCAGAAAAGGAATACAAATACAAAGAGATAAATCATGAGAGCTGAGATGCAACTCAGTGCTTGTCATGATGTACAACTAAAAATCTACCCTACATTAGTGTGGCTGCCTGCAGGTGCAGATGGTCCAACTGGTGGTGCACGCTCGTCCTGCATACGGATCACTGCACTCCGGGTCTCCCTGGTGTGTCTCAGGGCCTCTAGTAGCTGCTGCTGACGTGCAGTGTCGGCACTGCGTAGCTGCTCTGTCTTTGTAGTAATCCCCTGATGACGGAGATCGGCTAGGTCCATGAAGGTCCTGAAGGTGTCCTCCTGTGAGTAGATGGCGGCTCGAGTCTCGTAGGAATGACTCTCCAACATAGCTAAACGGCAACGAAGGCAAGCTACCTTGTCCAATAACCAATGTATGGTCTCTCTGGTGGTATATGACTCTCCGGCCATAGCCCAATAGAGAGAGTCTAGTCTCTCCTGGAGCACGGCGCGACCCTGCTGGTCCGCCTGTAGTAGAGAGTGAATGAGAGTGGTGTCCTGTGCCTGTCGGGCTGTAAGTGCATCGACCTGTGCCTGAAGGGCACTAAGTCTAGCCTGCCCGGCTCCTGAACCCTCTCCGACCTCATAAGTCGAATCGGTGATAGGGTCATGCCTCCTCTTACGAGGTGGCAAGACACTGGTGGGGTGAGTGCGAGGTACAGAAGGTGGTGGTAGGAAAGGTACGACCTGGTCCGCCTCTCTGGGAGGGGATGCAGGTACTACAAGAAGTGGTGTAGTAGGAAGTGTAGTGGGTGGTGAAGGAGTAGGTGAATCTGTGAGTATGATGACCCCGTCCTGCTGGTCATCTCGGGACTCTGTATCAGATGCTGGTCTAACTAACACTGATGTCGGTGACAAAGGTGTGATGGTAGGAACCATAAGCTCCTCGAAGGTAGTAACAACAGTAGGCGTCGTCATGATATCTGAAAGTAATATTTTATAGTTTTGAGCAAGTTTTCAACTTACACAACATAAAATGTTTTCATGATGCATATGGGATGTGGTAAAAAAAACTTTTAACCATGAGGTAGAAAGTATAAAATAGATACTTATGTGATTTATTTGCCATGAGTAAATAAATCAATGTAAGGTTAGCTCATAATAATATGCATGCTCTATAATGCCATATGCCTAACTTATAGGTTCCCAAAAATCAATTTTTCTTTTCAAACTGATTTTTATGTTCAATTATAGTCCAGTTTTTAAAAATTCCTTTTTCTTAAAATTTTTAAGTCTTTGATCTGGTTCTCTATAACTATGCGCTCTGATACCATTCTCTGTAACACCCCCAGATTGGTCAAATGCAGCGGAATAGTAGTTGGGGTGTTACTTGGGTGGATCGATAGCACATAGCATATAGAGCGATGATCATAAAATCATTCAAAAACATATTACATGAATTAATCGTACACATTGTATCTTGTTCAGAATAAAACCACATTTATTGAAAAACAGAAGTAAATATCCCAGCCCAATGGTCAACATGATGCTTTCCTAAAATGCTGGAATCCAATGCATGAACCTGCTTACTTTCCTGAGAAAACATAAAAGTAAAAATGTGGGGGTCAACACGAGGTTGGTGAATTCACAGGTTTAATTAAATAAAGTATTAATATGCAAAGCATCACGAAGGTAGCAGGACATCACAGCCCAATACTACAGTAGTTCCTACTGCCCTGTAATAGAAGCTAGACATGAATGTCAGTACGCCCATTGGGTCTATCCTGAAGTTTGTTTCCCTTAATCTGATAATGACATAAACCTGCTGCTTGGCCTAAGCGTTACGTGACAGCTGATCACGACAGGCCGGGTGTTGTCAACACCCGAATAGATCTATCCATACATTTCGCGCTACACTATTAACTATTACAGTCCACGGGAATGGGGCAAACAGTAGGCAATAAATTGTTGTTGTCTGTGCATGCTTGCATAAAAATAAACGTTTGTATGTTTTCTCCCCCAGTTATAAAACAGTAAAGATGGGGCCATGAACTCACCTCAGTGGTAATGATGTAGTGATGATGTCACTGAATGTACTGGCACAGTATGATCACGAAGCAGTAGAATTACCTAAGTAATTTATGTGTGTCTCAGTAAATGTAGAAATAATTATGCATGACAATGGGTGCATATGAAAGATGTATGATCACAGTTTATAGATTGATACGCTGACTTAATTTATTCATAATAAATTAAGGATGTGTTTATATATATTGTTTTCAAGGAAATAATATATATTAATGTACGAGTTTATTAATTTATGTTTAAGGAAAAAGGTATAGTAAATTAAATAACTCCACAAGTTTTATTTAATTTAAAATGAAGAATAAACTTTATACTTTATTATGATTTTAAGGTTTCACAAAGGAGATGGTTAGACGGTTTTGTTAATATCGCATAGTTGTAATTTAATTAAAATAATTCGTTTTATGATAACCCTTTTTAAATAATTAAATTGGGATTACACTTGTAAATAATATATAGTTTAGAAATCGTATATATTTTCATTCGTTAAAGTTATTACATCGTTAGTCCTTGTTGGTTATCCCGTTTAATAAAAACGCCCCTAGGGCTTGATAAACTTTCGGGAGATGGCAAAATACCCCCCTCCGATCCCACGGCATGAAAATAAGTGGGATTAGGGTTTGATTAAAGTTTCAAAAACGTCACAAATGGCCCTTGTAGTTCATTAGTACACACGGTTTGATTTTTGGTACCCTTTAGTTTCAAAAACATCATAACCGGCCCTTGTATTTTATATAAGTCACGAAAATGATTTAAGATTTCCTTTGTTTCTCAAAATTGGCCATGTCTTTTGGAACTTGACACAAATGGCCCAAAAAGTTACCCTTTTTAAATCAAACGGGCTAAAGTGGCCCATTTAAGTTACGGTTTGTGTGTGTTTAAGCTTAATGGGCTTAAATGGCCCAACAAGGGTCATGGTATATTTGTTTTAAGTTTTACCAAAGTTAAATAATTTTTACCAAATAGTAAAAGTAATAAATAAAGTTTCTATTTTTAATATTTCCACTTTTGGGTCCAATCTTTTACCAATTTACACAACCGGCACAAAAAGTAACCCCTTATTTCCTTAATGGGCTACACGGCCCATTATATTCGGTTAAGGTAAAAAGAGGTGTTGGGCTTGGTAAAACTTTGTGGTAATTTAGTAACTATTAATTTCTCACAAATGGGCTTATGTTAATTTACTATATGGGCTTATATATATCCGGCTTATATTTTTATTACCCCTAGCTTATATAGTTTCGGCTTATTTTCATTACCCCTAGCTTATATAGTTTCGGCTTATATTTTTATTACTCATAAGCTTATGTAATTTTGAAGGCTTGTGGGCTTATTTTAAGGTCTTCTAAATTCGGCTTATATTAATATTGCACATGAGCTTATATAAATTTGGCTTTTATTACCCATGAGCTTATATAAATTCGGCTTATATATGTTTTAAGGCAAAGGGAAATGCTAACGCCCCTATAGGTTCATATATGCGTGTTTTCAAGGATTTACAACGTAAGGCTTCCCAATTTAACCTATGTCGTGAGTTTATAAGTTTGTTTAGAGTGGGACAAGAACTTTTACGTGTGCATGTATCCTAACCTTAATATGTTTAGCATGGGAATGCATGAAACGCGAAAAATGGTTAAGGAAAAGAAATGAGAAGTTCATGCTTACTTGTTTTGGCCAAAGTGTAGATGAAAGGTGATGAAGATGAGGCGGCTTATAAACACACGAGTCTTAGGAGTCTTTACTTCAAGCCTTCAATGCTAGATTCGGTTAGTAAATGTGATAAGTTGAGGTTTGTTTAGTCTAGGTGTTTTGTGAGGATTTTGATCCGAATATTTGTGGTGAGGGAGAGGAATGAGTGTCTCAAGTTATATGTATTCAATTGTGAGGTGAAGGAGGTGTGGCTTGGGATTATGACACGGCAAGAGAGAGGGATAGCCAAGATTTGCTAGCTTTGATTTGTACACTAAGGTACATAACCTTAAATGTCCCAAAATGTACAAGTTTGGTAGGGTTTGGATGGGTAGCCGTGGCACTTTAGGATTCCAAGAGGAGTGGGAAGATGTGTATGTAATAATAGGTTTAAGGTTGTACAAAAATTATGTGTGGTTTGGGATGGTCACACGGCTAAGACAAGGAAGAGAGGTGATGTGTATTAGCTTCCTTAATCATCCTCCAAGTACATTTCTTTAAATGTTAGCTTAGTACAAATTTACCCATGGTTTAGAAAAGGGAAAACCAAAACCGGCGGTTTTGGTATATGTTAGGGAGGGAAATATATTTTGTGTATTAAGTTGTTAAGATAAATGTTAAGTTTATAAAGATTGTAAGGTTTTAGTGAAAAAGGTTTGTAGTTAAGTATTTATATGCGTGTATGTATGGGTTTGGGTTCGTTTTGCTCATTAGTCGGGTTCAAATATGTGTCAAATGATTTTAAGTCATAGTAATTTGAGTAAGCCCGGGTTTTAAGTGTTCAAGTTACGTTTAGTGCCTTTTTGGTGAAAGAATGATCCCTAGGTAGTTATATTAGTACATTTACGTATAAAATATATTCATAGTATGATTTATTAAATAATCATATGTAAAAGTGATAGTTAGGGTAATCTGAAATCATTTATACTGAAAATATATATCCATAAATATATACAGATTATTTGAATTCATCAATGCTTATATATTTATAAATAGGTAATCAGTCATATACTGGGATCATGACGTTGTTCTTGGAGAAAAATCAGTGGGATGCATGCAAGTGATCATATGTTTCAAAAGACTCTAAGTTCTCAACATTAGGTCATTTGTTGTCCTGTATGATTACTGAAATATAAACATACAAATGTAGTCACACTTTTGTAATAAAAGTGCATAGTCACAATAAAATTGTGATATAATTGCTTTCCTGATAAGATGATGCATGCTTATGAAATGCATGGGATGGTTCAAATGATTCATGCAAAGAAAAGTGGTATAAAATATTTAGATATCATGAAGTGACGTACATAATGTTCACAAGTCAAAAACCTGAAATTCTCAGGTTTTACACATCAATCTTGGGGAAACCGCCTCAAATTTAGTCCGTTAGAAAACCGACTGCATTTAGATCCGAGCGACCACAATCCTCGAGACCGCGGCTTACCTCCCAAGTTGATATGGTTCATATTTCTAGAACAGTCACTCCATCAACTAGGCCTAATGTGACTAAATCAGCTTTTGCAAGACCTAATCACATGATTGCATCTAGTCTCCCTAGACTTAGTCCAAAGAACACTTCTCGAACTAGTTCAAATGACGTTCGCCATAATTTGGTCTAAGGGAAGCTATTCAAAAGACTTCTAAGTAAATGTCAACTTATGACTCATTCTTCAGCTAAAAGGAAAGTTTATCCGCCAATGATAAACTTATCCTCAGAATGGGAAGTTTACAACTTCTCGGACTTGAGCTCGTTTGGTAAGATATTCAACATCTTAAGCTCAAGTATTTTGTTTTCAAAACATTGAACACAATTTTTCGAGAATTTCTCAAAAGGTTTTTCGAAATCTTTCAAAATTGTGTGTTCAAAAATGTTTTGATAAAAAAAGCATTTCTTCTGGAATCGATAATATTTACGATACTAGAAATGTCATTCAATAATGACACGGGGTTGTAAATAAAGTTCGAGCAAAAATTCAAATTTTTTAAAACATGCTCAAAATGGCTTGCTATTATTTCAGATAGTAACCCGCTTTTCATATTCAAGTCAAGCATTTCACCGAAAAGCTTTGACTCATCAACGGGAATTAATGTTCTCGGGCATGGTTTACTTTATAACCATGTAAGGGATTGTGTTTATGTTACAACACAATCTAACACGAATATATGTACGTGTCAGTGCATTTATTTGTTAAAAATAGAAATCTTGTTTTTATGAAGTTATCATCTCCACCAATCATAACAATTTACAATTGATATCTACATACTCGACGATGCGACTACTCAAACGACGACTACAGCTCTTTTGATAGAGCACGGGTCAACAATTGAGGGGGAGAAATTGTCCAACATTTAGAATCTTTGATGCCAAAAGTGCCAAGTTCACATATTAGTGTCAGGACAACGATATCAATCATACACATGGTGTCAAGAGATAACTTCAGACGTGACGAGGCGACCAACATTCGTGAACAAGAACCATGTGATTCTATCATATGATGTTCTCCATCATTCAGGTACAACCTCATAAATTGCTAATCTTGTGAATACATTATCATATATGATCTTTGCACGTGATAAGTACCTTACACTTGTGTTTAAAAGGTATTTAATTTACGTTTCAAGTACACCCTCATTAATTTGAGGGGGAGCTTGTGAAAATCATGAAGATAACTGGATTTGCATTTTTCTTCCCAAATTTTCATAAAATGCTATTAAATCAATTGATATTAAAAACATCGATTGGGTTAACATTTTTAATATGGGGGAGAAAATGTGATTTAATATTGAGATCAATAATGGTTTGACTTAATTTGCTGGCTCATCCCGACATGTGCGAAATGTTTTCATATGTGACACCCTAGAATCGAGGTCATTAACGATACCCTAAATTACGCTAATTTTTGAAATTTTTAATAAATTTTAATTTCTATATTTATAAGTATTTTGGTTAAAGCCGATGTTCGAGGTTATAATTTTTACGCTTGACGTTTTAAGAAGGACGATGACGATTACGATCCCGAGGGATGCCCAATTTTATATAATTATTGACGATTTATCGATAATGTAATTTTTCGAGAATTTTATTTACGGTTCGTGTTAAGTTGAGTCGGGTGAGTTTTATAGCCTTCCGAGTACATTTAAAGTATCCCAAAAATATTTTGGAGCGTTCGGGAAGATTTCCGACTCCCGTAAAATTTTCAAAATTGACAAATGAGTCGAACCCGCAAAGTTTTGAGGACGTTTTCTATTTAAGGACAAAAGAAGCTAAATATTGCAATTAAGCCCCTCCCAACCCACCAAAAAGGCCAAAGTTGACATAAACACAAACACACACAAAACTTGCACCAAAAATCAAACACTCTCTCCCTCCTCTCTCTCTCAAACCGACGGACACCCCCAACTCACAAGAAAATTCACCAAAAATCTTTTTCCACTTGATTTTCCAAAAATCTAAGGTTAGACCACATCTAGTTTGGTCATTCCCCACATGTTCATGTGCTCAAATCCCACATGCACTAACAAAAGTTTTTCAAGATTTTTCCATATGATCCAAATTCGTTTTTGTGGCTAAATGAGCTAATGCATGTTGATTTTAAGTGTTATGGATGCAAGAACACCAAGAAAACCCACCAAAATTAATTTGGTTGTGGTGAATGGGTCACCCAAACCCCACGGCAAAGGGGGTGTTTGGGGAGCCTTGGTGGTTGTTGTTTTTGAGTGTTGTTCTTATGATTGGTTTGTTGTTTTAGGATGTTTTACATAGGTGTAACTAGTTGCATGTTCATTTCTTTGAAGTTTTGATTTTGAGATTGGTTGATCAATAGGGGTAGGATTGAAATTTGATGTTAGGATATGTTTGGGAAGGCTTAGGATGATGTTTAGTGGTGGTTAGAAGGTTTGGAATCGAGCCTAAGTGCGTTTTTGGTATGGTCATTTTTAGGCAGAAACATTTGGTCTATTTCATAAAAATTATTTTTTTTCCAGGACTTGAAAACTAAATGTAGTGATAGAGGGTCTTTCTAGCTTTAATTTGGTATAAGGTAGAGCCCGTGACTCAAAACGAGCTAAAAGTTATGACATTTTAAAGATCGGGTACCGGGAGACGAGGACTTTCATAATCCGAATTTGTGCAAAGTTTTAGTCAAATCCCGAGGGTCACAAGTATGAATTGGTAAATGGTCAAGGGTCAAAATTTGGTCCCTAACCTGTGTAAATGGGTCTATATGTTGACTTAGGTGTCAAGGAAGTCAAAGGTATTTTTCATATAGGTCAAAGAGGTCAAAATTGGTCGAAGCGCAATTTCAGCCCGTAAAATGTAGTCGTGGAAAAGAGTTGCGTAACGGGTCGTAAAAGTAAAAACTTTTATTGGGCTTAAAAACATGTCATCTACAGGTCTTATAGGATTTTTGGAAATTTTGTCAAATTTTACAAGTGTGGTTAAATAAGGTAAAACAGCCCGTACTTTAGTCGAGTACCGGCGAGAATGAGTAAAAATGGACAACGTAGGTAATGAGAACGAATGGAATAAAATGAGTGATACTTGTTGTTTTTGTTTTTGGCGTGAGTTATACTTGTCCTAAGTGACTAGTATATATGTATTTTATACAGTACCGTAAGTATTTAAATGAGATTACTCATTACGCGTTATTTGTGATAGGTGTTGATTTAACCGGGCATCCGTTTCGTCGTCAGTGATCATCCCTCGAACTACCGACTACTTAAGATATAAGGTGTGAATTTATAGCCTCGCTTATACTTATTTCAAATTGTTTTACCCGCGAGGGAAATGCATGCTAATTTTTAAAAGGAACGTATATCATGAATGATTGTTAGACCCGAAAGTTGCCTTAGAAATTGTGTTGAGTACCAAAGTTGCAAAAGTCCCTAAAATCATGAACTATTAACTATTGTCCTGCCCTCGAGTAGGGGGAAATAGCCGCTTATGCAATTTGTAGTACTACGGGGTTAACGACCCAATGCTAGCCGAGAAGCTGTACTTTTAGTAAGTTCTGCGGTAGATTATTTTGTATGAGAAATAAGGTATAATTGCAACTAATGCCTTTAGAAGGGGCACTGGTTTCATCTGAATCACGCCGGTATTTATTACGCGGGTGATTGAGTTAACGGATTAGTGTCATGAGCTTAAACACAATTGTCAGTATCCTGATTATAGTTTGTTTGATCAACAAGACTATAAATGATCACGAATGGTTTTTATTATATATACGTTCAAATGGATTGTAAAACCTATGAATTCCACTCAACGTTTTCGTTGACCAAATTTTTGGCATGTGTTTCAGGTAACCGCTGAGGTGTAGGATGGAGCATGCATGGGATGGATGTTGTGTGTACGGCTTGGAGTCCGCTTGTTTTTCCCTCCTTTTTCTACTTAAACATTTTAAGTTTAATGTTATGTTGTTGTAAAACTGAAGTTTTTGGGTTGAGATTCATGGGGACCGAAAACGCTTAACTCTGTGTACTATTTGGGGTTGGAAAAACTGTGGACGTGTATCATCTAACAATTTTAAATTTCAAGTTTTAAGTTGACGTCTTTTAGCGTCGTTTGATATATCTTGTGTGCAATGAATACTGTGTAGCACCCATTGTTGTAGTTCCGCTGCGCATAGCAATTGTGGGGGTGTTACAGATTGGTATCAGAGCCACGAGTTATAGAGAACTAGGTCGTTTTTGAAAATCCTAAACTATAACTTTTGGTGTCGTAAGAAAGGGTCCAAGCACACACAACTATCCTGCATGGCTCCGGTAAGATTTATTGTTGTATTTAAGGCATTTGACGTATACTTTTGAGTAAAGTATATATGTGGGTAATTATTACGTAAGTATGGAATTACTATATGTAGACGTTGAATTTTACGTGAAATATCCGACATCGTAATTTTTTGTATTAATCATGCATGAGCATCATATTATTACATTTTGGGCATATGTACCACCTTTGCATTGCATTTGCATGCATATATTTATAATTATTGTATAATTACTTATGTACCCTCCGAAATTCGCTGTTATTGCAGGAATGGCCGAGGTACCGCCTAACGATAACGGAAACGATTACGTCGTAGGTCACGAAGGGGGACCGTTTCCTCCGAACCCGCCGGACAATAATAATGGATGGATCGCTCCAGAAGACGAAATAGGGCCGGAAAACGACAATGGCAAAAGTGAGGTGGATAATTTCAGCATGAGTAGTGACGAGAGTGAGGATTCCGAAGAAGAGCCCGAGGAGCTAATGGATGATGGCATTCCCGAGGATGCCGTAGGCCAGACCAAACCCGATTTGTTTCAATCTCCGAATTCGCCGAAGGGTTATGAGGTACCACCGACCGGTCGTTATGAGCAGCAACCCTTTAATCGCCCAATGGAAAATTGTAAGGATTATTTGAGAACCGTGCCAGGATTTGTTCGAGAATGTAATGGGAGCAGTGGAGAGTCCAGCAAGTCATCCAAGTCGCCATCGATTCATGAGAACATTACAAGGGTCTACTTTCCGAGACCGAGACACTACTGGGATCCCGCAGGTCGTTTGGGGAGGATGGAAAGGTTGATGTATGAGCGGTTTGTAGTTGAGACTAGGGTGATTAAGAAGTTTGATAAGACTGAGAGGGAACATCAAAGACTGTTGGAAAGGACTGCGAGAGTTGAGTATGACGGGAATGTGAACAAAAGTGACATCAACAGTTTAAGATCAATGGTTGCGAATTTAAGTGCTAGTCTTGACCGTGTTAGGGAAGATCAGATGAGGTTGTCGAGGATGCAGAGTTGGGAGCATCGTGTGAGGGATTCATTGCCCCCGGATTGGAGATTCGTGGACAATTTGGAGATGGAGGCGAACGACTTCATGATTCAGCCGCCTACTGGAGGTGCTTGTATTACGATGGGAGGTCAGGTAGCGATTGAGTGTGGATCCACATCAGGGACGAAAAAGGAAACAGAATGTGGGCCGGATGAGAAAGGAAAAGGAAAAGTGGATGATGTGGATGAGGACGTTAGTGATGAGGAAACCGAGGAAGACGACGACGAGCCGCCATCCAAGAGGCCGTGTGGATCACCACATGCCTAGTTACTTGTTTTGTATTTTCTTTGATCATTGTAATAGAACTATTTTAGACCTTTGTATGATGGTATTATGACGAGAAACTCAAGTACTTGATGTTTTGTGGTGAACGATTGTAGTGGCAATACTTGTCACGATTTTGGTTAATTATCAATACAATCTATGTTACCTTTCATGATCTGTGATATGTCTTAAATTTGATCTTTTGTGATGTGAATTGATGAATATTAGTAACTCCGTAGTGATGTGTCGTTGTATGTATTTTATGTCTGGGAAACTTGATATGAATACTTACATTGTTTTTCTATTTTCTTTGTCTTGCAGAAAGAGATATTCGATAACACCATGCCTCCAAAGTTGACTGCCGATCGTGTTAACACCATGATTCAGGAAGCTATAGCTAATGCGTTGGAAGCGGACCGAGCTGGGAGAAATCAGGATCCAGGAAGGAACGCGGGGAGACAGCAAGCCCCGAGAGTGTGTACCTATTCTAGTTTTATGAAGTGCGGTCCCACGCAGTTCCGTGGAACGGGTGGAGCTTTAGAACTTAGACGATGGTTGGAAAAGGTTGAAAGCACGTTTGAAATCAGTGGTTGTGCAGAAGCGGATAAAGTAAAATTTGCAGCTGCTACGTTTCTCGATGATGCGTTAAGTTGGTGGAATACCCAGGTAGCTACGGTTGGATTGGCTGTAGCAAATGCAAGGACGTGGAATGCGACCAAAGCTTTGTTGACAAAGAATTTTTGCCCAGAGGAGGAATTGGGGCAATTGGAGGACGAATTGAGGCATTTGACCTTAAAGAACAACGATATAGCTGCTTACACCAGGAGATTCAATGAGTTAAGTCTTTTGTGTCCGGACATATTTGCCAATGATGCCAAGAAAATGAAGCAGTATATTAAGGGTTTATCTAGCAACATCAAAGGTGAAACAACTTCGTCAAAACCTGGAACGTTTGATGAAGCGGTTCAAATGGCACACGCTTTGATGGACGTTAAGCTTCAGGACAAGCAGAACTACATTGCTGAGGGCAACAAAAGGAAATGGGAATCAGCACAAAGCAATCAATCCCAAGGCCAGAACCGAGGTGGAAATCGAAACAACCATGGGCCGAACCGTAATCAGCAGTTTAATCAGAGAAGGAACGAAGGGATGAGGGCAGTGACGAACCCTAGAGGTGTGAAAGTGAATCCCCATTGTGGTAAGTGCAACTTGTATCATGTTGGAAATTGCCCGCCGGCATGCGGCAAGTGTGGAAAGGCAGGTCATAGGACATCTGGTTGTCGAACGGGAGGAGTAGCCACTGGGGCTAATGCTATTGGGATGAGAGGATGTTATAGCTGTGGAGAAAGGGGTCATGTGCAAGCGAATTGCCCGAAGGCAGGAAACAGGCGGGGAGGTAATAATGCGGCAGCTGTGTATCAAGTGGGAACTGCTGATAAACCACAGGGTCCAAATGTGGTTACCGGTACGTTTTTGCTAGACGCTTGTTATGCTAGTATTTTATTTGATTCTGGCTCCGACAAGAGTTTTGTAGACGTTAGATTTAGTCGTCATATTGATAGAGAACCGGTGTTGTTAACGACTAGTTATAATGTTGAATTAGCCGATGGAAAAATTGTTAGTACGAATTCTATACTGAAAGGGTGTACCTTGAAGTTAGGAAATTACGCTTTTAAAATCGACTTGATGCCTATAGAGCTAGGATCGTTTGACGTGATTGTGGGAATGGATTGGCTAATGGCGCATAGTGCTACGATCGTCTGTGGTGAGAGATTGGTTCAGATTCCGCTGAGGAATAGGGTTTTGACGGTAAAGGGAGACGAATGCACCTCTCGTTTGAAGGTGATTTCGTGTTTGAAAATGATGAAGTACGTAGAGAGCGGATGCGATGTGTTTTTGGCACAGGTTTCGAGCGATGGTGATGTAGAGGCGAGGATCGAAGAGGTACCAGTTATTCGCGAGTATCCGGACGTTTTTCCAGACGAGTTGCCAGGTTTACCGCCTAACCGTGAGGTCGAGTTTCGAATTGATTTAGTACCAGGAGCTGCGCCGGTTGCACGTGCACCTTATCGCTTAGCACCATCTGAGTTAAAGGAGTTAGCGGATCAATTGAAGGAATTGATGGACAAAGGATTTATTAGGCCGAGCTCGTCACCTTGGGGAGCGCCAGTGTTGTTCGTAAAGAAGAAGGATGGTTCGTTTAGGATGTGTATCGACTATAGGGAACTCAATAAGCTGACGGTTAAGAATCGGTACCCATTGCCGAGGATTGATGATTTGTTCGATCAATTGCAAGGTTCCAGTGTGTACTCAAAGATCGATTTAAGATCAGGGTATCATCAACTGCGTGTAAGAGAGGAGGATATTCCTGTAACTGCCTTTCGTACGCGGTATGGACACTTTGAATTTCGAGTGATGCCGTTTGGGTTGACGAACGCGCCTGCTGTATTCATGGACCTTATGAATCGCGTGTGCAAGCCGTATCTAGATAAGTTTGTTATTGTTTTCATCGATGACATACTTATTTACTCTAAGAGTAGGGAGGAGCACGAGAAGCACCTAAGAAAGATTTTGGAGTTGTTAAGGAAGGAGAAGCTGTATGCAAAATTCTCTAAGTGTGAATTTTGGTTGGAATCAGTGCAGTTTCTAGGTCATGTGATTGATAGTGAGGGAGTTCGTGTAGATCCTGCTAAGGTAGTAGCGATCAGGGAATGGTCAGCACCGACGACGCCGACTGAAGTTCGACAATTTCTGGGTTTAGCGGGGTATTATCGAAGGTTTATTGAAGGATTTTCTTTGATTGCAAAACCATTGACGAGGCTTACCGAAAAGAATAGGGTGTATGAATGGGGAAATGAGGAAGAGCTTGCTTTCGAAACGCTCAAGGATAAGTTATGTTCCGCGCCGATTTTATCATTGCCTGAAGGAACCGAAGACTTCGTAGTGTATTGTGATGCGTCTCGTAAGGGTTATGGAGCGGTATTAATGCAACGTGAAAAGGTGATAGCTTACGCGTCGAGGCAATTAAGGAAGAACGAGGAGAACTACACGACGCACGATTTGGAATTAGGAGCGGTAGTTTTTGCGTTGAAACTGTGGAGACACTATCTGTATGGGACAAAGTGTGTTGTATTCACTGATCACAAGAGTTTGCAGCACATTTTAGATCAAAAGGAGTTGAATATGTGATAAAGACGATGGGTTGAACTACTGAGTGATTATGACTGCGAAATTCGCTACCACCCTGGGAAGGCGAATGTTGTAGCGGATGCATTGAGTAGGAAAGAACGGGAGAAACCTTTGAGGGTTAGAGCTTTAGTGATGAGTGAGAGCGTTGATTTAACCGAAACCATACTGAAGGCTCAGGAGAGAGGATTAATGAAAGGGAATGTTGAAGCCGAGAACTTGGGACGAATGTTGAAACCTCTTTTCGTGATTAGGTCTGACGGACTAAGATATTTTGAGAATCGGATTTGGTTACCATTGTGTTCATCTGAGGAAGGAAAGCCTGGAGTTCGAGAATTGGTTATGAATGAGTCGCATAAGTCGAAGTATTCGATACATCCCGGATCGGATAAAATGTACCACGACCTGAAGAAAGTCTATTGGTGGCCGAATATGAAGGCGGATATTGCTCGTTACGTCAGTAAGTGTTTGACTTGCGCGAAGGTTCAGGCAGAACATAAGAAACCATCTGGATTGTTGGTACAACCGGAAATCCCAGAATGGAAATGGGAGAAAATCGCAATGGATTTCGTGACGGGTTTACCTAGGACTCCTAGTGGATGCGATATGATATGGGTAATTGTGGATAGGTTGACGAAATCTGCTCATTTCTTACCTATGAAAAAGACGGACAGCATGGAAAAACTCGCCAGCGTGTACGTGAAGGAGATCGTCTGTAGACATGGAGTGCCGTTATCGATCATTTCGGATCGCGACAGTAGATTTACGTCGGAATTTTGGAAATCGCTTCAACGTGCGATGGGCACTGAACTGAGTTTAAGCACGGCTTATCACCCGGAAACTGACGGCCAGAGTGAACGAACGATTCAAATGATGGAGGACATGCTCCGAGCATGCGTGATCGATTTTGGAGGAAGTTGGGAACGCCACTTGCCTCTGGTGGAATTTTCGTACAATAATAGTTATCATGCGAGTATCAAAGCAGCACCGTTCGAAGCATTGTATGGAAGGAAGTGTAGATCGCCTGTGTGTTGGAGTGAAGTAGGGGAAAGTCAATTGACTGGACCCGAAATGGTTTTAGAAACGACAGAGAAGATCGTGCAGATCAAGAACCGACTACTTGCTGCGAGAAGCCGACAGAAGAGTTATGCCGATAACCGAAGGAAACCGTTGGAGTTTGAAGTTGGAGATATGGTTATGCTCAAGGTATCGCCGTGGAAGGGTGTAATTCGTTTTGGGAAGAAAGGAAAGTTGAGTCCGAGGTATATTGGACCGTTTAAGATCGTTGAACGAATTGGACCGGTAGCGTACAAGTTAGAATTGCCGACCGAGCTTAGTGCTATTCATGACACGTTTCACGTATCGAACCTGAAGAAGAGTTTGGCGGACAAGGAATTGGTGATTCCTTTGGACGAGATTCGACTAGACGACAAAATGCACTTTGTGGAAGAACCTGTGGAAATTATGGACCGGGAGGTCAAGCGGTTGAAGCGTAGTAGGATTCCTATTGTGAAGGTCCGATGGAATTCTAAGCGTGGACCGGAATACACCTGGGAACGTGAGGACTTTTTCAAGGAAAGGTATCCTCATCTGTTCCAGTAAGACGAAATGTGAGTACAAGAAGAGGCGAGCGCCGGGACGTCGCTCTCTTTAAGGAGGGGTGGATGTGACACCCTAGAATCGAGGTCATTAACGATACCCTAAATTACGCTAATTTTTGAAATTTTTAATAAATTTTAATTTCTATATTTATAAGTATTTTGGTTAAAGCCGATGTTCGAGGTTATAATTTTTACGTTTGACGTTTTAAGAAGGACGATGACGATTACGATCCCGAGGGATGCCCAATTTTATATAATTATTGACGATTTATCGATAATGTAATTTTTCGAGAATTTTATTTACGGTTCGTGTTAAGTTGAGTCGGGTGAGTTTTATAGCCTTCCGAGTACATTTAAAGTATCCCAAAAATATTTTGGAGCGTTCGGGAAGATTTCCGACTCCCGTAAAATTTTCAAAATTGACAAATGAGTCGAACCCGCAAAGTTTTGAGGACGTTTTCTATTTAAGGACAAAAGAAGCTAAATATTGCAATTAAGCCCCTCCCAACCCACCAAAAAGGCCAAAGTTGACATAAACACAAACACACACAAAACTTGCACCAAAAATCAAACACTCTCTCCCTCCTCTCTCTCTCAAACCGACGGACACCCCCAACCCACAAGAAAATTCACCAAAAATCTTTTTCCACTTGATTTTCCAAAAATCTAAGGTTAGACCACATCTAGTTTGGTCATTCCCCACATGTTCATGTGCTCAAATCCCACATGCACTAACAAAAATTTTTCAAGATTTTTCCATATGATCCAAATTCGTTTTTGTGGCTAAATGAGCTAATGCATGTTGATTTTAAGTGTTATGGATGCAAGAACACCAAGAAAACCCACCAAAATTAATTTGGTTGTGGTGAATGGGTCACCCAAACCCCACGGCAAAGGGGGTGTTTGGGGAGCCTTGGTGGTTGTTGTTTTTGAGTGTTGTTCTTATGATTGGTTTGTTGTTTTAGGATGTTTTACATAGGTGTAACTAGTTGCATGTTCATTTCTTTGAAGTTTTGATTTTGAGATTGGTTGATCAATAGGGGTAGGATTGAAATTTGATGTTAGGATATGTTTGGGAAGGCTTAGGATGATGTTTAGTGGTGGTTAGAAGGTTTGGAATCGAGCCTAAGTGCGTTTTTGGTATGGTCATTTTTAGGCAGAAACATTTGGTCTATTTCATAAAAATTATTTTTTTCCAGGACTTGAAAACTAAATGTAGTGATAGAGGGTCTTTCTAGCTTTAATTTGGTATAAGGTAGAGCCCGTGACTCAAAACGAGCTAAAAGTTATGACATTTTAAAGATCGGGTACCGGGAGACGAGGACTTTCATAATCCGAATTTGTGCAAAGTTTTAGTCAAATCCCGAGGGTCACAAGTATGAATTGGTAAATGGTCAAGGGTCAAAATTTGGTCCCTAACCTGTGTAAATGGGTCTATATGTTGACTTAGGTGTCAAGGAAGTCAAAGGTATTTTTCATATAGGTCAAAGAGGTCAAAATTGGTCGAAGCGCAATTTCAGCCCGTAAAATGTAGTCGTGGAAAAGAGTTGCGTAACGGGTCGTAAAAGTAAAAACTTTTATTGGGCTTAAAAACATGTCATCTACAGGTCTTATAGGATTTTTGGAAATTTTGTCAAATTTTACAAGTGTGGTTAAATAAGGTAAAACAGCCCGTACTTTAGTCGAGTACCGGCGAGAATGAGTAAAAATGGACAACGTAGGTAATGAGAACGAATGGAATAAAATGAGTGATACTTGTTGTTTTTGTTTTTGGCGTGAGTTATACTTGTCCTAAGTGACTAGTATATATGTATTTTATACAGTACCGTAAGTATTTAAATGAGATTACTCATTACGCGTTATTTGTGATAGGTGTTGATTTAACCGGGCATCCGTTTCGTCGTCAGTGATCATCCCTCGAACTACCGACTACTTAAGATATAAGGTGTGAATTTATAGCCTCGCTTATACTTTTCAAATTGTTTTACCCGCGAGGGAAATGCATGCTAATTTTTAAAAGGAACGTATATCATGAATGATTGTTAGACCCGAAAGTTGCCTTAGAAATTGTGTTGAGTACCAAAGTTGCAAAAGTCCCTAAAATCATGAACTATTAACTATTGTCCTGCCCTCGAGTAGGGGGAAATAGCCGCTTATGCAATTTGTAGTACTACGGGGTTAACGACCCAATGCTAGCCGAGAAGCTGTACTTTTAGTAAGTTCTGCGGTAGATTATTTTGTATGAGAAATAAGGTATAATTGCAACTAATGCCTTTAGAAGGGGCACTGGTTTCATCTGAATCACGCCGGTATTTATTACGCGGGTGATTGAGTTAACGGATTAGTGTCATGAGCTTAAACACAATTGTCAGTATCCTGATTATAGTTTGTTTGATCGACAAGACTATAAATGATCACGAATGGTTTTTATTATATATACGTTCAAATGGATTGTAAAACCTATGAATTCCACTCAACGTTTTCGTTGACCAAATTTTTGGCATGTGTTTCAGGTAACCGCTGAGGTGTAGGATGGAGCATGCATGGGATGGATGTTGTGTGTACGGCTTGGAGTCCGCTTGTTTTTCCCTCCTTTTTCTACTTAAACATTTTAAGTTTAATGTTATGTTGTTGTAAAACTGAAGTTTTTGGGTTGAGATTCATGGGGACCGAAAACGCTTAACTCTGTGTACTATTTGGGGTTGGAAAAACTGTGGACGTGTATCATCTAACAATTTTAAATTTCAAGTTTTAAGTTGACGTCTTTTAGCGTCGTTTGATATATCTTGTGTGCAATGAATACTGTGTAGCACCCATTGTTGTAGTTCCGCTGCGCATAGCAATTGTGGGGGTGTTACATCATATATCGTGGCATATGTTAAGGGGGAGCAAAATGGATTTGGATATCAAAATGGATT
The DNA here is from genome assembly GCA_025667525.1 of Glebionis coronaria. Taxonomy (NCBI): domain Eukaryota; kingdom Viridiplantae; phylum Streptophyta; class Magnoliopsida; order Asterales; family Asteraceae; genus Glebionis; species Glebionis coronaria. Next base: position 342,048,652 of record CM046875.1, on the reverse strand, counting down.
TCATGGTGACATACACTTACCTAAAATATCTCTATTCCCGAGTGAAGATTGTGGTGACATAAGGATGGTAGGATAGGTTAAAGTCCAATGATTCTTGTAGAACCGGAGGAATCTTCCCTAGGACATTCCATAGCTAGAAATAGTAGTCCTTAGGAAAGATGGATAAAGTTTATGAACGTAGCTGAATGCCGACCAAGTACTTAAGTTAGCACTGGAACAATCACAACAAGGTGCTAGTTATGACGTATTGGTAAGCATTGAAGGGGTTGAAGAATGAAAAAGAATTGTAAAGATAAAGGGTGAAAAGAAAGAAGCCCTCCTTACAACTTAGGCAGAAATCGGGTCAACACATATGCTATTAAGATCATTTTTTAATGATGCTTGATATTGAAGATAAGATATCATGGACCCAGTGATGCAATGCACAACCCATCCCAGCTAACTCAGATATCTCTTAAAAGATATTTGTTTTAATCACACGGAGACAACGCATTATCTATTGATTTATTCACTCCGAATAAATTGGTATTGAAATGGTGGCACTCCTCTCCAGCCTCCGATCACTAAAATCCAAAATGCACGATCGGTTCTAGAGCCATTTGAGATCATCAAATATATCATTAGGACACACTTTCATAATTCCATGCTTCTTCACACACTATGAAACGTAAGAAAGATCTTAAGAGTCCTACGCAAAATCTTCATGATCTTGCCTGAACATCCGAGTAATACGAAATTATTTACAATGAAGATGGAAATCCTTCTTGAGCGAATATCAAAAAGCTCATGGTAGGTGAGTTGTGTGATTCTTTATGAATCAAGCTTGTGATAACTGGAAAGCAATAGTGGTTTAATTCTTAACTGAAGTTAAACATATTCCAGGCCTCTACGCAATATCTTAGTGATCTTGCCAGAACACTCATAGTGACACTCTATAGTGTTCACATTGATGAGTGGAAATCCTTCTAGTGTTAACCTCAAACAACACTTGGTAGGTAACTTGCAATATTCTATACGAATCAAGCTCGTGACAACTAGAAAGCAACGATGGTGCGGTTCTTAATTGAATTTCACTTGTTCCAGGAACATGAATTGACGGCTTCAATCATGTGGATAATTCTATCCAAATGATTCACTCTTTATGTTCGCAGTCAGCTTTGGACGGTCGAAAAAAGAGAACGGGTTTACCCCCGAAATCTTGTCAAGGAGGTTCTTAATTAAGACTACCTACCACAAGTATGATATTTAATATCGTCCAACTGTCTTCACTGGTCGGAGGTAAAATGCTACCGAATTAGAATGAAATGTTCAAGGCCATTTCATCTGTGTATATGTTTGTTGCTAACTGTCTTATGTAGCGTAACAAGAAGGTGGCATTGCGGTGTACAATGCAGAAGAAGTTGTCAACACATGCTTATATTGTATGCACTTAATACTTCAACAAATTCAAGAAAGTCTAAAAGTAAAGTCTTCTGCTGTATCAAACTCTGAAGCTTTAAAGAATTTACAAAAGTATAAGTATGTGGAACATGAAGTCACGAAGAGGCAAATTTCACAAGTAATAAATGCACAAGGTCAAGGCAAGGAAACAAGCTCAAGACTAAAGTCAAAGATCTCATCTACATATTCACAAGAACAAGATCTAAGAGTCAAGCATAGTATGTTAGGTTTAATATTTTGTAAAATGTTGTGACCTCCCTAAAGGGGAGATTGTTGGAAATACGTTTTTCCAAGGAAAGTCTCGGTTACATCATTGTTAGCATAGATCACGAGCTATAGACTATTTAGGACATTGTAACTTGGAGTGACCTCCCTTAGGGGAGATAGTTGGAAATACGTTTTTACGTATTTAGAAAGGATCGGTCACTCCAATGATATATTCAAGTATTGGGCTCGTGATCCAATATGTAATCAATATAGCCCATATAGCCCACATGTAGGGTGGGTTATATATACCCCCTCCTAGCATGTTAGGAGAGGTTGGTCATTGTTCATTTCACACATTTTCATTAATCAATCTTTCATTCTCTCCTTCTCTCATTTCTCTCTCTAGTTTTCTCTCTCTAGTTCTTCTTTCTCCATCCTTCTCTTTAGATAAATCCAACACTTGCACAATCCTAAGAAACTATGATTTTAAAGTAGCATTTTACCTCCGGTCGGCGAAGACCGTTGGACGATAATAAATATCATACTTGTGACAGTTAGCTCTAATTAAAGATTTCCTTGACAAGATTTTGCTGGTAAACCCGTTCTCTTTATTCGACCATCCAAAGCTGACTGTAACATAAAGAGTGAATCATTTGGATTATAAAATCCGTATGATTGAAGCCGTCAATTCATGAATCCTGGAACAAGTGAATTTCAATTAAGATTTTCATCATCGTTGCTTTCCAGTTGTCACGAGCTTGATTCTAATAGAATCTTTCTTGTCACCTACCGTAGTGCTGTTTGATGTTGACACTGGAAGGATTTTCACTCTTCACTGTGAACACTAAAGAGTGTCACTCCGAGTGTTTTGGGAAGATCACTTGGATAATACGTAGAGGCCCTGGAACAAGTTTAATCTCAACTAAGAGTTAAACCATCATTTCTTTCCAGTGATCACAAGATTAGTTCTTAAAGAACTACACGTGTCACCTACCATGAGCTTGTTTGATGTTGCCTCAAGCAGGATTTCCATCTTCATTGTAATACTTTCGTATCACTCAGATGTTCTGGCAATATTGCAATAATATTGCATAGCACTCATAAAAAAATCTTTCATGTTTTCAAGCTGTGTCCTAATGAGACTTTTGATGATCTCGTGGCTCTAGACTCAATAGTGCATTTTGTTTTGGTGAGCGGAGGCTAGAGAGGATTGCCACCTTTTTAATATCAATTTATTCAGAGTGAATAAACCGATAGATAGCGTGTTGAACTCCGTGACATTAAAACAAATATCTTTTGAGAGATATTTTAGTTGGCTGGGAGGGGTTATGCATCGCATCACTGGGTCCATGATACTTTTGTCTTCAAGATGAGTTGACCCGGTTTCTACCTAACTTGTAAGGAGGGCTTCTTTCTTTACACTCTTTATCTTTACATTTCTTTTTCATTCTTCAACTCCTTCAATGCTTACCAATACCTCATCACTAGCACCTTGTTGTGATTGTTCCAGTGCTAGCATCAGTATATGGTCGGCATTCAACTTCGTTCACAGTCCATTCTCCATCTTTCCTAAGGACTTCTATTTTCTAACTATTGAATTGTCCTTGGGAAGATTCCTCTGGTTCTGGAAGAATCATTGGACTAATACCTAATCCTACCACCCTTTTGTCACCATATTCGTCGTGAGTTAAGTGTGTTTTTGGTAAGTATTCGTCTTCATGAAAAATTCCTTAAAATCACTGAGGTACTTGTGATATAAATATTAAGAGTTTTTGTACCTTCAGTGTTTTTGTCAACAAAATGCTCCCCCTTAACATATAAGTAGCATATATCAAGTTGAATTTTCTATTAAGCCCTTTTTTCATTTTAGCCACATTGATGTAGTGGTTTTACTACTCTTTAGGAAAAGAGAGCAAAAGTGGCAAGTATTAAGTACGACGATTTAGGAAAACCGTGTACAAATGACCCAAGATGGGGAATCGTTCTCAAGGAGGCTTAGTGTGTGTGATGAATTGATTATCTTTGTGATTATATTTGTGAGAAAGAAAAATAGAAATGAGATAAGAAGAGAATGACGGTTACGATGTCGAATTAAACTAAGACGAAAAAGGTGTACACGTAAAACCGTAAAATTAAAATTTTACCCTAAAAATTCTTAAAAATCAATAAAAATCCACAAAAATATTCTAAGAGTTTACAAAAAATCCAAACTTGCCAAAACCTTTTAATTAATTAAATAATGACTTTTTAATGCTAATTAAAGCCCTAAAAATCACTATTAACTATTAAAAAGTCCAAAACAAGATCTTAAAGTTTGTAAACCTCAAAAATACCCTAATTAAGCTAAAAAGTATTTTTCAAAATTTTAGAACCACTAAAAACTATTTTTAAACAATTAAAAACTACTAAAATCAATTAAAACTTAAATTAATTCTAGAAAATAATTAAAAGACTCTAAAAATATTTAGAAAGTTGCAAAATTCCTAATTAAGTGTCTACAATCTAGGAAAAATATAAATACTTAGAAAATAACACTTTTAATTTTTAACAATAAAATAATATTAATATATTATTAAAAATCCATAACTCATAAAAAAATTCTAAAAACTTGAAAACTAGCTTAATTTAACCTAAGTAACTCAGAAATGAAAGTGAAATTACCTAAGTACCCTTAATGGGCGTAAAAAGTGAGCTAAACCCAAAACAGATCACTATTGGGCCAAATTTGGGCCCAGTACAAAAAGGTATCCAAAATAAGCCCAAAAAGCACTACTTGACTCAAAATTTGATTTAAACAACTTTTTCCAAAGGCCCAAAAGCTGAATGTGTGAAATAAGTTAGCTTATACCAAACAGCTTATTCTTAATGAGCTTTTTGGCCCATTAAGCTATAAGCCAATGCCATAAGCTGAAATTAGACACACAAGCTTCTTTTGTCCTAAATAAGACTTCTGTAAAAAGAAATTTGAAATAAGCCCAAGGAATAAGCCTGAAAATGCAATAAGCAATCTACAGAAAATGACAAAATAGTCGTTTTTGAGTTCTAGGCCACCCCAAGTGCTGATTCAAGTTTCTAAAGCTTTTAAATGACTTAATTAAGAAAAATCAACAAAGAGTTTTCAAATAAGCTGACTCAATAAGCTGGAAAAAGCAAATAAGCACTTATGTAAAAGTCAAATAAGTTGGTTTTCTAGCAAAAAGTCAAAGTCAAAGTCCAATAAGCTCCAGTCTAGTCAAATGGGTCAAATAATGAAGATCTATCACAAAAAATAAGTTGTTGCAAGTCTGGATAAGCTAAAATAGCTTATTTATAAGCTGAGTTTAATTTTACACTAGCAGGGGCTAGTTTTGGGTGTTGAGCAGTGGAAACTTTTTCCACTGCTTGACTTATAGACTTTTTTGTCTTTAGTGAACTTTTTGGAGATTCAAATTACACAAAGGCACCCAAATGATCTTTGGATCAAAAGGAGTCAATAACAACCAAAATATCACAAACACATTCACCCAATTGATACAGTTTAATCAATAAAGTACCAGATGTTGCACAGAAATGAACAAGTAAGCACTTTAGGTTCAAAAAGCAATTTTAGCACAAATCAGCCAGCCAAATTCAACCAAATGCATACACAAGCTATATTAAACTTAAATAAGCAAGTCTAAACAAGTTTCATGCAATGATTCAAAGAATTAAGCAAGATTCAAGCTAATGAATGTTACTGATGAACACTAACACATGCAGTTTTTTACTTTGCTGATGTATTTAACAAATAAGCCAGATTCAAACCTCAAGAATTATCAAATAAGTTATAATAATGATGCTTTAACAACTTTCAACCCTAAGCATGCACAAATACTAGATTTCACCAAAATCTTAGGTCAAAAACAGTTAAATTCACCAAGTTATAGCAGATTGTTTGATTTGAAGTTTCAAACCTAAAAACTTGCAGCAAAACACTCTCAACAAGGCATATATCAGATATAGAACACAAATACACAATTTCCACAACACAATAACAAGATTCAAGCTTAAACATGTAGACCCAAACACCCCTTTATCTTTTCAAATCCAATTTTAAACAAGAAAAAGTGTGATTCAGTTAACCCAATGATTAATCTAGCATATAAACATCATTATCATGCAAGACTAAGCAGATTCAAGCCAAGAAATCAACAAGAACACCAATAGAGCACAAATCCACAAAAATTCCAATATTTATAAGATTTTTAAGGATTTTAGACAAACCTCATGGATGTACATCCACACCCACGAATTTATGAGCTTATGTGTTAGCTAGAACAAGCACAAGCTTCCAATAACACTCCTACTAAGATTCAACAAGGTAAGTAGCACCAAATAAGGAAACAGAAAGGTGACTTTGGAAAATAAACTGTATTGATGCAACCTTGTTACCCCACACTTGATTATCCCCAATTTATAAGCCTCACCACACCTTAATTATCACAATTAGGATGCTATGATCAGCCCTATAACCCAAGAATTCCAAGGTTGAAACAAGAACTTAGCCAAATATCAAATTTTGATCCAATGTGTAATTTCTTACACACGGTTTAAAAAACGTTTTAAGGTTCAATTTCAGTTAACAAATATCATAAAAAAGCTAAAATAAAGGTGGCACTTGGTCTTTCTTCAACAAAACTTAACACACTTTCATTAAATGGAAAGAGGATTTACAAGAAGTTGAACCAGGAAAAACCAAAAGCAGTTCTAAATGTAATGAGCTAGACCCTTTATATAGAGGGTGTACATGGTCCTAGAAAGCTGAAAATGTAGAAACCCTAAGCATGGAACTTCCAGAAATGCCCTTGTGGAAATTTGAAATCTTGAGCTCATGTGACTTTATCTTGGACGTTTGTGGAGTGTATAGTTGTTGGAATTGCATCCAATGGCTCTTGTGGAGCTTAGAAAGTAAGCAAGTTTGTGGGACGTTGGATTGCTGGCCCTACTGTTTGTCTTCTTCCTTATTTTTGTAGCAGGGGAGGCATGTGTGGGACAAAGGGGTGGTGAGTTGTCAAGTTTATAAGTTGGGTTATGATTAGAAGACCCTTAATCATAATTTTGGACAAGATGGTGGCTTATTTTTGGCTTAATCACAAATACCCAATTTGTATCAAGAACACTAAGAACAAGTATTTAATCTGTTTTGGGTTTAAAAGTTGGTGTTAAACGCCAAATTCAAACTTAATTAATTAAGTTTGTTAATCCGGTGTGAGTGGAAAGGTGATGTGGAGGAATGGTGGGAGTTGATTGGTGGAAATGGTGAGTGGGGTGAGGTGGCAGCTTCTGGTTGGTCTAGGTAAGTATGATGTCTGGCCAAATTAAACCCCTTGTCTATGTAACTCTTTCCACTTTGTGTAAAACAGGCTAAAACTCAATTCCCTTTGTAATTAAACTTTCAATTTTCACACTTTTGCCCCAAAAACTTTTGTGAAGTAAATTCAGGGGTATTTCTTGCCATTTTGTGATACTTCAAGGGCTGATTTGGCATATTGTTGATGGATAATGGTCTTTACTTGTATGATTGGCATTTTGGAGGACTAAATTTGCCATGTCTTGTTTGATGAGGGACCATTCTTGCTAAATGTTGAAAGTTAAGCGTCCTTTTGGTAATTTTGGGATTTTCAAAGGATCAATCTTGTAATTTCTTGTACTTTGAAGGACTTCATGATATATTTGACTTTATGCAGGGTAATGGTTGACAATTTAGCTTTGTTGAGGGGCTAAACTTGCCAATTCTTCAAAGTTAAGGGCCCTTTTGTAATTTTGACAAACTTTAGGGACCAAACTTGTAATTATGAAGATACAAGAGTATAAAGTGTCAATTCTTCCATATTGGAGGACCCTTCTTTATAATTCTTCAAATCTTCAAGGTTTTCTTGGGAAAGTCTTCATTAGGGCTTGGTTCATTGTGCGGCTTCGTTTCCCGTGTTCGTTTTTGCATGATTCTTGTGATCTTTTGTCATTTTCTCAATATCCGTACCTAAAATACACAAGCAACAAACACAAGCATATATATGGGTATTTTGATGATATTTAATGCATTTTAAGCCCTATTTGGACGATGAGACTATATATAAAAGTAGTCTCATCACACATATATTTTACAAGTCTCCTTAATCCCATTTTTCTCCCTTATCCAAAATGTTAACCATTAATATTTTGGATATAAATGGGTTAACCGGTCTTTGGGTAAAAAAATGAAATTGGTTAATGGCCGTAGAACATATTAATCCTCCCCTCAAATTAATGAGGGTTAGTTGTAGTGCTCGAGTACGATATGTTTGAAATATTTAGAATCTCGAGAGAAATTCTTGAAAAACATCATACTTTCACACTACAACACGCCACGAAAGCCGATTATACATATATTGACATATTCACAGTAATAGACATATAGAGTTGACCTGATAGAAGACGATCCATAATTAAATAGATCCTTCCGTGAACCTGTGGTGAGCTCCATATTGTCTTCCACCTACGAATCGTTCCAAACTTCTTAGGAACCGGCGCTCCCTTAACTTTTTCTCGATCTTTTTGATCGCATACTTAGCTCCTCTTTTGCATTGGCCGGTCCATTTATACTTGACTGCTGGAAGCGAATGTCCGGCATTGAGTACAGTCAGATCATCACGAATGTGTTTGAGCGTGCCATCGCTGAATTTATCTTGTTCGGAGAATCTCATGAACTGCATGGTTCTTGTATCATTCAGATAAAATATCCCTGCTTCGGGTGTCGTAGTCCCCATGTAAGGCTTTTTGTCCTTGTGGTAATTACTGAGCGGCGTTCTGTGGGGACGTTGCAAGTTTAGCTGCTTTTGGAAACTCTCCACTCCAAGTTGAAAATCTTCCACCCGGTGTTTGATGACGACCTTTCGAGCATATTGACGAAGGTTTGAACTCAACGCAATGACTATCTCAGGAGATAAATGGTCGACCTTTTCTTGAGCCAATAACGACAGAAAATCTTCAATGTCTTCAAGGCGAAGGTACTGGAGATCACTTTCATCGATTCTATATTCTTTTTCATCGGCACGTTTGAACACGATTACATTCAAGTAATCATAACCGAATACAGTCTGAGTATTTGCTCCTTGTATGCTTTTAATTCTACGATCTGAGACAATAGGAGAACCTGTTTTTGGACGATGAAAGTGATTGTAAGCTAACCTTTTCTTTGCATTCCAGTGAGAAGTACCAAGTGCTGCGTAGGTATCATAAAACTTGAGCAACTTCCTTCGCCATAGAGCATTAGGTACTTTATCTTCAATACAAGGTAAATTTTTCAGATTTATCGCCTTGACCATGGTGAGTGATGTAGCATATTTCTTCGCGCCTTTTTCAAGATACTCGAGATCATGATAGACAAAATATTCTATTGGAATCGTTGTAGAACCGGCGATGACTGTGGGTGTAAGAGGCCGTAAAACTGGAATTTGAATTCCCGTAGTCGTCGCTCTCATGGACTTCTTAAGCTCATTTATGTGATATTCAGCCTCATTATGGCTGATTTTCAAAGAATCAAAGAAATCCACATCTGCGGCTGCCATTTTGAGAAGATCTGGAGTCATTGTTGGTTTCCCATGATGATACCTTAGGAAGGCCAAGAAATCGATTGGATTGTTTAGGTATTGAGTGAGCTCCATTTCTGTTGTTGTGGCGAAAGGATGTTGTGGTGCTAAATTTGTAAGCCAGAGTTGCTCTTATACAGTCTCGTCTATGATAAGAGATTCAGCAAAAGTCGGTTCTGGTACATTTAAGTCTTCGACTTTCATATCGGAATTGTACTGATCTTCAGAAGGTGTGGAAGGTTGTTCTTCTGACACAGGTATATCATCTTCAGGCATAGAGACTGGATTTTCGTCTTCTGGCATAGACCCTGTGGGTTCATCTTCATGCGTAGACACTGGAATTTCATCTTCTTGCATAGGTTCTACAGTTTCGTTGTGAGAGGAAGTAGTAGAAACCGGTTCAATAGACATACCTGCGTCAGTATGATGAGATTCTGGCACCGTAGCATCCACAGTCTTTTCTGCAGTTCCAGCAACTCTTTCTTCAACTTCCTCAATACATTTCTCAGTTTCCTTATCACCTTCACCCTTATTTGACTCGTCGCCACTCATACCCGTTTTGTCAGTCTTATCACCCTTTTTGGTTCCATTCCCGTCACTATCATTATCATCATCATCATCATCCTCATCCCCATCTGTATTCTCATCCTCGTCTTCTCTGTTATCCTCATCCTCTTCTTCCTCGTTCTCTTCTTCTTCTTCATCGTTATCTTTATCCTCTTCTTCCTCATCCTGTTCCTCATTTTGATCATCATCACCATCATCCTCATCACTGTTACCCTCGTTATCTGCCTCCTCTAGCTCGTCTTCATCTTCAGACTCAGAGTCTTCAGTATCTGCAGGTGTATCTTTAATGATAGCTTTGTTAAGATATTGCAGAACTTTTTGTTTATTTTATGTTTTACGAGGCCCCGTATCTTTCAGTCATGTTTACAACAATTGCATCATTTGAAGAGTAGATAAACCTGTGCGGAATAGAGTTGGTAGCTCCTGATCAACATATGACTTAACTTCACGTCGAATGATGTTGGTCATAGTATCATTAACGGACCCAAGAAAGGCAGCATTCTCTTTGTCACGATTTTTCTTCTCTCCAAGAAATGTTTTATGTTGTCTTTTAAGCTTTGAGACGCTGTCAGATATTTTCTTAAGTATATACTCGTCAGGTTGTGGTTCCTTGAGAGTTTGTGTGTCAGGATTGATGATTCTTTCAATTAGTGCTTTAATTTGTTTAGCTTGAGCCTCCAGTTGTTGTTGAAAATTCTGAATCAGTGGATGACTGACTGTGAGGAATGGGTTGGAGGTGGATGATACTTGTTGTACTGATGGAGGAGGTGGAACTACGAGTGTTAGAGAGGTTGTGGATGATACAGGTTGTTCAAAGATTGGTGACGGTTTTGGTCCAGTCATTGGGGCGGTAGTTGGTCCAGGTTGGTCAACAAGTTTGGGTGTGAGAGTTGGTGTGATGACATTGGTGATGACCGGGGGGGTTAGTGGTGGAATGGTAGTTGTTGTAACATAAGTTATAGGAACGTCCACCATATTCTCATTTGTTGATGGATCAGCATTTGTGACTTCGACGCCATCCCCTTCAAAATTAAGATATTTCATAAAATCATCAGACCCAGAAGTAGACTTACTTTAGAGTGGAGTTCCTGGAAAGAGAGTTGCATGAGCATCGTTGTTAATCACAATGCAAGTTGGTTCTGGTAAGGATGTGGTGATATTGGCATCATGATACAGTAAATTTGTTTCTGTATTGTCAACGCCACCACCCTCTTCACTATGCTCACGACTTTCAAAGTTGAAGTTATCAACATCTTCATCATTAGGATCTTCATAAAAGACAATATCGTGATCCGGGTTACCAAATTCTTCTAAGTCATCAAACGGTGTTGAGCCTAATCCCTTGGATGTTACAAAAGCCTCCTCTCTGCTCTACTGAAGAGTGATACGCAGTTGTTTGGCTTCAGAAATAGTTTCTTGAACTGGTTCATCTGTAGCAACAAGTGCTTCTTTACCTTTGGTTTGCTTTGCTCTCTTTGTCCTTTTTAGGGATACTTCTTCCTGTTCAACATCAGTGTGGATCATCTCATCTTCTTCTTCATCTTCATCGACTATTTGTTGTTTCCCTGTCCCTTTATCTTTGGAATAAGAAGTCATTTGGCGCTTTGCAATCCTTTTCTTCCGTTTACCTGTTTGTTTCTCAAAGGGATCTGCATTTTCTCTTTTAATATGTGCTTCAATATCCTGGAGCATCTCTTGGTAGTGGCCACTCTCCTTGATCCCTTCATTGATCGTGATGCCTGGCACAAGAGCTGGTCGTAGTGAGTACTTTGTGAATTGATTATCGGCAGTCATAGTGTCCAACATATTGTCTCTATCTTGAGTATGATAGAAGAAATTCCCACGAGGATCAATAGCTGGGTCACTCTTTATGAAGAAATTAATGATGAGTTTTGTGAACCTTAGAAATGGAAGATGCAACGCTTTCTTATTGGAACTTGTGAATTGATGGCAGAATTCCTCCCAAAGTTGTAGTGCATAGTCCACTTTAGATCCAGTGTAGAGACCCCAATGAAGGGTCTCAAAGGGATCTGCATTTTCTCTTTTAATATGTGCTTCAATATCCTGGAGCATCTCTTGGTAGTGGCCACTCTCCTTGATCCCTTCATTGATCGTGATGCCTGGCACAAGAGCTGGTCGTAGTGAGTACTTTGTGAATTGATTATCGGCAGTCATAGTGTCCAACATATTGTCTCTATCTTGAGTATGATAGAAGAAATTCCCACGAGGATCAATAGCTGGGTCACTCTTTATGAAGAAATTAATGATGAGTTTTGTGAACCTTAGAAATGGAAGATGCAACGCTTTCTTATTGGAACTTGTGAATTGATGGCAGAATTCCTCCCAAAGTTGTAGTGCATAGTCCACTTTAGATCCAGTGTAGAGACCCCAAAAGATATTAGTCTGAGAGGGTCTCATTGCGTCTGATCCACAAATCTTGGAAGTAAGGCATTTTACTAAGATAGTGACAATTGCTTTCCAAGGTTGCTCAATATGTGACGTGTTAAACTGAGATAGAAAACCAATTTCACCCTCATAATTCAATTCTTGAATTACTCAAAGCAGTTCATCTGTATCTGGGTCACGCACGAAGTGTTCTCCTTTTGCTAACTTAGGAAACTTGAATAGTTGCCTAAATTGCCGCAATTCAAGTATCAAGTCCTTCTTGTTGAGCTTGAAAGAGATAGTCTTCTTTTACAATTGTTTTCCCTGTGTAATTGTGGGTGTTGTTCAAAACTCGTGCATGTATACTTCAGGAACTGATGCTGTGGCACGTAATGCATTCTTTATCGGTAAACAATCTAGGATGTCCGTTGTAATTTTGAATACCGCCAAAGTAGGATCAAAATCGTCTATTAGACAAAAATTGTTTGGTGCATGAGGCATTCTGGCACTAAGTGGAACAAGTACAAGATCAAGTCGTTTCTGTTGTTCTTCGTTGATCGACATTTTCCTGCTTAGATAAACACATGCACACTTGATACACACACACACACACACACATATATATATATATATATATATATATATATATATATATATATATATATATATATATATATATATATATATATATATATATATATATATATATATATATATATATATATATACATACTAGTTTCGTAACCCGCCCAACGGGCGGGTTCGGTTCGTAAACTATTTTTAAAGCAACGTTTGTCGATCCATCATATGGGTTTGCAGTGTTTTTCTTGTCTCACCCAACCCAACGGATAAGATATGTCTCATGTTAATCTTTGGATCTCGTTTTTGTTAAAAGAAAACTGAAAGGAAACTAATCTTTGAAGTCTTAACCTACTCAATGAACGTGTTTTGTCCCATGTGAGTTTTTGTTTCCATGTATGTCATAACAGTTCATATTCGATCTTTCTGAGAATGACATCTTGGAGTAAAGCAAACAGATAGTCTTTGGCATTGGCTTTTAATAATCACTATTATAAAGATAGTAATTATCCTATTTTCATCCCATTATATCCGGCCAGATTTGAGTATGTGCAAAATGATCGACCTCATAGGGCCTTCAAATTTGTAGGGACACCATAATTATACCCATTGACGGTCATTTAGTTCGATTTATAGCATAAAACCTATTGGAATATGGATAAAAACTGACGATATTTTATTTCATACAAATTTTAAGAAAAAGTTTTGGTTAGTTAAAGTGAGTTACAAAAATTTAAAAACATGATAGATATGGAAGTGACGAGCTGGTGAAGAAGATGAAACATTTTAGCGTTATATGATGTATTACACCTTATAGCTTGGAGTTATATTACTTTTAATCTTAGTTTTTCCTTTATTGCAAAGCTAGTTTCGAAAAAATACAGTTTTAACCTAATGTTTAAATAAACATTACCAAATGCTTAATATATTCTATTATCACTGAATATATCGTGTGTCGAGTGTTTAAAAATGTGCTTCATATACTTAATATGATAAATTTAGATTATTTTTTTAAAGTTTTAATATCATTTTGATTTGTCTAAAACAACTTTACATGTGCATTAAAATTTCGTAGTTTATGCACAAGGCCTCTAAAAATCATGGACGACCCTCATTATATAAATTTTAATCAATTCTACCCGCACATGGTCGGTAGTAAGAATGCCTTCACTCATTGTGGACGATTTGAATTTTAATTAGCAAAAAAATCTAACCAACTTAAGAAACACGTAAACTCTTTAAACTATAATTATATAATAAAAAAATTGGAACTTTGATGGTACAGTTTGAGGCCCGTGTATAGCGTTTCTTAGCTTTTACCTTACTCTATATGATTTTTTCGTGAAACATTTTTTTTTGTCAAAACGCTTTCGAATAGTTATGTCAAGCCACGGCGTTTAGGGAATTTTGCTTGAGTAATGTTGGCAGGTAAAACATACCTGGTTATATATATATGCAATGTTCTAAAAGGTTCACAAAGGCTTCGCAAATGCGCAATGTTTGACTTTTACGTTGCATAATAAACCAAGACGTAGAATCAAGGTTTGACTCTAATATGAGAACGAAAAACGTGATAAGGCGGATAAGTTATGATGCGTGGACGATAAAATAAGTTTTTTTTATAGAAATGAAAAAGATTATATGAAAATATTCTTTTGACTTTATTCCTTATGTATCACATATTTTATAAAATCAATATATTCTAAATATGATATATACTTTATAAATATTTCATATTTTTTGTCGCCGTAAACCCCGTTTTACAAACGTCATGTCGCTACGCCTCGTGCAAAAACTCAAGGTATATATTTACACTAACTACGCATATAAAGATTATTATACGGTTAACAACACAAACTCCATGCCTAAGGCTGGTAGGATTGGGCATGAACCCCAGGTGAGTTTGGATATTAGCTCGCGAGTACCCATTCCTCACATATAACTCGCGCACGAGTAAGGTGCCCCAGAAAAAAACATGGGCAAACTCACCTGGGTGAGTTTATTTTTGTGGGCCCGAGTGATTTTATTTTTTTGTTTAGGTTTATTATTGGGTGTTTTTTGTGAGTAGAGTGTGTTTAAATAATAAAAAAATAAGTATGAAAGGTGAGTTGTAGTGAGTTTGGGTGAGTGCCATTATCTTATGTGGGGAGTTTGGGTGAGTTATAGAAAAGCTGATATGTCGCTGACGTGACGGTGAGTGGGTTTGTTACCGCTTCCACCAACCTAAGCAATACAATTAAGGTGTTTGTGTTTTTTGTGATCGTTTATCATTGTCAGTTTTTGTACATTAATTTTTGATTATGAATTTAAGGTGAATACTCTTTTCAAAAAAGAATACATCAAATCGACTTCAAATATGCTTAACTCGCACAACACATTCACACATTTCTATTAATTCTTGTAATAGAGCTGTTATCTCGAATATCAATATTAACGCACCCAAAGATAGTCCTAGCTAGTACTGTTGGCATTGACATCTCTGCTACAAATGATGTTCAAGTTAATGGTGGAAATATCAGAACAGATATAAAGGGAGGAACGATTCAAGAGACCTTGTTAGTAACATGAAGTTCGTCGGCTCCACCTTTACTAAAACTCAAAACATAGTTGGGATCAAAACTGTTAGTAACATAATAACTTTGGCTGCTACTCTAGTACTCTACTATATATGTTTGTGACATGAGAAAAATGCATACAGGTTGAACGAAGTCATGAAAAAGAAACAGGGCCGTAATCGTAATTTTGAGCACCAACTAAGATGTCATCTTATAGGGTATAAACGTATTTTTTAATGTCATGTGAGACAAAAACTGACTTTTTTATCCACGACATACCAGAGGCTCACAGTCCGGTCTCCATGGTAGAAAGGTCGAGATATTGTTGATAAACATATATAGCACCACTAAATTGTGGCATAACTAACCAGTGATAAAAAAATCAGACGTTGGTTCAAACATAATTAAAGGTAACTTCTTTTTTCACAATTAAGTATAATAAAGTAAGTAAATTAGAAGATAGTAACACTACATAATCTGGGTAAGCTTAAATTGTTCGACGCTAAACTAAAATCTCCAATAGCATCGATGATTACACCTAAAGATTGGTGAGTAGCAGCATGATTGTAGACACGGACAACTGCTTTGGTTCGAGGTCAATAAGTGGCCACAGATTTAGTCATGTTTGGTTCAAACGTACGTACCGTCACCGTTATTTGGATTAGTTGGGCTAATTGGATCTTGCATTTCTCTAGCCAGAATCCGGGTAAAAAAACACACCCCTACCCATCGTTATTAAATCCAGGAATATATTGCTGAATTTAGCTGACAACAGACACGTCTCAGTTACTTTAAGTTAAATCTATACTACAAAAAATTACTAAGTAAAACAACAGCATAAATTAAAAGCAAGGTAAATTAAATCTATATACTTTTATTACACAACCTAAAGATCACTAAAAAAGCATGGAAAATGCTGAAATATCTACTAACCTGCGATTTGATTTATCGATGAGATATATAGACCAATCCAATGCTTATTTTTTAGTAAATCGTGCACGCGTGAAAAAGAACACATCTAGGGCACCCACGAGATAAATGTGGGGTTGTAAACATACACATTAACGATAAAACATTATCACAAAAGTTGAGGCAATGGTATGTATCAATCTTTATCGTACATAATTAAGTTCTTATAAAAGTGAACAATCAAATACTCAATCGATATTGAGTCAGAAATCTTCATAAGAATTAACTGTTAATACTCGTAGTAGTGCTAAAGTATCTATATAGCCACTGCTCAAATTTATAAATGTCAGTGACGTGATGACATACCTTAGGTAAAGCGAGGAAACATGACATGAGTATTCAACAGCTTCATCAAAGGTATAGCTAAAAACGTGGCATGCAAATTAGGCAAAGTAAAATTAAAAGGTCTGGTGGGATCTCTAACCTGTTATTTCTCCATCAGCCTTGATCTCTCCCTTCAACTTCGTTAAGACCTTGTTTATCAAACATAATATTTAGGCTCCACTCACCAAATTTTTGACCAAATATGAAGTGGTTAAAATTTTTGGTTGTATGCTGAACAATTAAAACAATGTATAGTGAATGTTTCTACTCACGGTATCAATGCTTATCTCCAATGTGGCAGCATGTGAAGAAGAAATTTCTGTCATAGTCTGAAAACAATGAGGAAATATTTTATATGAATATGAGTTTTTAATAATTGATGTGTTTTGTGGCCATTATCTATGTGAATTATCGATGGCTGGACCTTCTCGTGCAAATAATTGAGTCTCTTTTTGCATCAACAACAGTCTTTACTCGTTGCATCCAATCAAGCGCAAGCACCATTATTTCTATGGCACACTTTGAACCGTAAAGGATATCATGGGTTCAAAAAGAAGTCGTAATGGTCACTACTCAAAGGGTCTTCTAACAGAAGCTGCTTTATCAAGAAAAACAACCATCATTCGAGATTCTATATCTGCAAGTCGTCGAAAGATTATGATGTGAATAGCCCAAAAGAACGTAAGGTGATGCGAAAAAACAAGTGCTTCTAGCAAGAGTTCAAATGCTGCAAGCACAAAGAATTCGTCTTACTGATTTCTTAGATGAACGATCGGCTTATCTAACACTCGAGTTCAATACAACACCTTTATTTATAAAAAAAAGGCCTAGAAAATTAGTGTGCTAATAGATGCCTAATGTATTCAGTATACAACTCTAAATCATAATCATTTACTCCTTTGATCCATAATGTCCGGTGCAATATTCTTTTTGCAACTACATTATATCATTAACAGTTTAACACTATGAATGTATATTCATAGTGTTATCACATTTATTATATCATGATTAGTTTCTCATTTGAATAAATTTTTCACGGGTAATTTGAGCTTTACGCAAAAGCAATAACAATATCTTCTGATTTATGACAGGAATAAGAAGTAGCAACAGTATTACCTTATACAGGGGGTTGTGAAACAGATTGCCAACCAACGTAGATATGAAGAATACTCTGTTTTAACAAATCTAAAGTAGTTCCAATGTCCATACTGGTTAAACTCGCTCGGATGGGACCTGGACTCTCCATGGGATTCCTTCAATAGGCACGATTGCGCTCTATTCAAGAGCAAGTCCCCTTTTGATACTATCAAGCCAAATATTTGTTTCTTCTGATCTGCCTAAAAAAAGTCCAGCAAATCAGGGGTAAGTGATTCTGAGCATATGATACTTATAAAAAGAATAAAATGTTAGATGTTCTCTAATTTTAAAGATGTTACTAACAAACCAAGCAAAGTCACATGAATCCACAGGTATAGCAACAACTGATAAACGACAAAAAAATAGCAGACAAATCAAGAATTCAAGGCCTTACCCGGATTTCAAGATGATGTCTTACAAAGGAACCTAACTGTTCAAATCCGATGATAATGGTTTCTGATGTTGCTAGCAAAACTCTATTTCCTGGATTGTTTTATGCTATATCTTTGGCATTTCTGGTACAACCTTCTTGGAACATTAGATCCATTTGATAATAAGATCTTAATTATGTTAATATTCTTGTCATATTGTATCTAACACGACCCTTGTTTAAGTTTGATAATCAATTGATAATACATCTATCTTTTTCCGGATCTTTAAATTGGGTAATCACCAAGGAGAAAAAATACTGCTGGTATAAAATACGGATCAAACATAATACAAATAACGATGGGCCTCAACTAATGTGAAGTATGTATGTTTTGAATTAAGGATATGCATATAAATATAAAAGAGGTAGAAGTCTACTACGATGTTAATTTCAGAAAATGCTTCATGGCAGTTGAGCGAAAATTGTGAAGTAAATAAACTTAATATTGATGTAGATTGCAGAGCGAGTCATGGTTATAAACTGCAATAAGAGCGCGTAAAAATGGAATGTCAATAAGAGGGCCTATCGGGATGATCAAGTGTGAGACTCCCTGGCCTTTGACACCCAAATCATAATAAGGGAAAACATATTACTAACAGAAAGCACACATAGCATAATTAGGGACTAAGCCAAGTGATTTAATAGTGATTTAACAGATAGTTAAACAGAAAGCACACAAAGTCTCATCGAATCAAGTTCAAGTTTGAGGGAGTGTATTAGAGTGCAAGCTTATCTTAGCTCGTATGCAGCCTTCTATAGGGATGCCAGGACATTGACATCTGATTATAGCAGCGGCACAAAATGATCTGCAAACACTGGAATTCCAATGACTCTCAAATCAAAGAAACATTTGCCCATTTGAAAAAAAAATATTTATTATAATATTTATTATATCGTATTTCCATTTCGATAAGCTAAATTATACTGGTTGCGTCTGATTGTTACAGGTTAGATGTATGCAGTTGTAATTAACTTTATCGTAACTTGAGAACTTAAACAACATTATTGAACAAAAAAAGTCACCTAAAAGGTTAAAGTAAACTACAATTCTCTTCCTTTAACATGGCCACCCACTAAGAGATGTTGCATCAATTTGACAATTTAATTTCAAAACACGCATGTAAATTGTACAATTGAATTTGTCAATTACCAGTTAAAGTTCATAACACGCATGTAAATCTCTTTTCCACTTGATTACTGACTTAAGCAGTTAGGGGTGTTTTACTAAATTGAGTGTAACATATGGAGTTCTTAATTAGCTACTTTTCAAGTAGCTTTTTTTTTCAAATCTGGTTGTGTTGGGTTAACCAGCAGCGATCGCTGTTTATTTTTTTCAATCGCTGTTTGTTTGTTTTTTTCAAAATTTGAGGGAACAAAAGTATCCATTAGGTTCTTCCCATTTGATGATCGGATTTCAATCAATCATACATATGTCGTATAAAATATCCAATTCATTCGCAACAATGTCAACAACTTTTATCTCATGTTACTATAATCGTTAGAGAACGAAGGCATAGTAATAAGTAAATTTACGATTTCATATCTCTATTCAAAGCTCAAACCGAGTGTGATCACAGAATCTTGTGCTTTCTTTATGAAAAACCACACAAAACGCTGCCAAAAGCACAAAATAAAGTATCATACCGATATCATATCTCCATGCGTTCATTGTTTTCTTTTTTAGCTACATACCTATACATGTAAGATCAAGTTGGTCGTATCTTTTCTAATTATAGGATATGGCCTTCCAAACCTCACTCATCTCAATGTGACAGCACACTAAATATACATAAAATGATCGAACGTACCAATTATTTAATCGTGTCAGCACACTAAATATCTTAGTTAATAATTACTCCGTATATGTTGGGGGAGTTTGGTTTTACATGGAAATTCGCGTGTTATTTGTTTCGTATTGTTGTTATTAACCTAAGTATTAAAATCACCTTTTATTCTCTTATTTTAATCATCAAATATGAGGGCTGCTCAAAGATGATTTGCCAACTGAAATGTCAGGCCGGGAGCAGTATCAGGTATAAAAACAAACCTATGCTAATTAAGTTCATTTTTTGGAAATACATCAAAAACGGAAATACCACTGGTTAAGTTTAAAGTGGCGAGTCAAATTTCACGTAAACTGTTTTTGTTTTGGCTTGTGAGTTGCATGCAGATTGCAGAGCGGTATAAAGATCCATACATACGTTTCATAGTATCACTAACCTCGTTGTGTTCTCATTATATGAAGTGGAAGCTGAAGTTGATTAAAAGTCATTAACCATATTTGTAAGTGTGTGCTCCTGCATATTCTTTTCATTGAACTACAAAAAGTTCATAAAGTGAATTCCAAAACAAGTAAAAAAATTATAAGTTGGGTTTTTAGCAACTCACAAAATATTAGAGGCAGTAGAATCGGAAAACCAAGATACTGTATAATTTGGTTTTCAGTAGATCCGAACACCCCAAAATGGAAATATATAAGGTGACTCGTTAGAAACTAATATGAGTATCAGGTGGCTTAACAGCTTTTGATAAACACAAGGATGGAAGTGATCTGTTACTCCTTTACTATTTGACTTGGATTAGTTGGTGTTGTTGTTTGACTTGTCTTTGGGATGTTTGTTGACATGTCCGGTCTCAACCTTCCAATGACATATAACATATTAGCAATCAATCATATGTCTGCCCAAGACAACCGTCATTTGTTTTCAGAAACCATATAGTGCACACTGCACAGTGTACGATCCTTAGAAGAGACATTTAATAATATATGATTAACAAAAAAAGAAAAACCTTTTTTTTGAAAACCTTCTGGAAATATAAAAATAGAAATTTTTTTTCATGTGAGTTGAATCAATGAACTACGGGTCGAATCAAAACTACTTAAAATAGGAGCTAGTGCATCGTCTTGCTTGTACATGCCTCCGACTAATATTTATTTTTGTAAAGAGTTGAAGTTATTAAGAAGTATAAACAGCCGACCCGAACCCTTACAATTAAAGTCATGTTTAGCCCAATACCCAAGAGAACAATATCAAGTAAATGTTACATTACCTGAAGATGAAGCCCCCTGAGCCTAGTAGATCCATTGCTTGTTAACCTGATCAAAGCTAGTGGATTTCGCAACCAGATCAAAGCTCGTTTTCAAGGTTACCTCAGCAGACACGTCAACAAAAGCTGGAAAAATTCGAGTTATCACTTCTTCAGAAGTGTTAAAAATGACATTATACTTCCTTGATGGGAAGTACTAATCTTTCTTTTTCCCTCATTCTGTCTTCAAAGAAGCCTGCACACAGAAACAACAGACACATAAAAAATACTCAATCACATAGCAACTAATGGTGTCAAACTCCTATTAGTATCCGATTTTTGTTAAATTCAGAATTAGACGAGAAAAAAAGTATACCACTGGATATGATATAGACTAATAAAATATTAATTTAGTAACCACGTGCTCAAAATATAATATGTAACAGGACCAGAATCTAGTATTTACTTGATGCTTGGTCAGACGCCTGCGAATGATGTGGTTTTCTTTGGACGCAAATCAAGAGGCATGTACTTCTTGTTCTTGTCCTGGGTCTGTGAAATCACAATCATTACTTGTGCAATTTGTTTAAAAAATCATAATGGTCATGCGTGTAGATATTGCATTTCAAATTTAACTTACAAACCAATAGAAAGTCCGACTAAATTGCATTCATCAATGTCCGACTGAATTCTTGCACAGCCACGGGAACATTGTAACACCAGCCCCTATCAATAATGGTGTGAATCCACCACGTACCCATGCCTCATAAAATTGTTGTAATGTGTGTATATAATACACAACTTCTTTATTAGCTTCACTTTTGGTTCATTGACCTTTTTTATTCTAATATATCAAGCATCAAATTTACATTTTATGGAAGAAAGGTCATCTTGGGATTCAAATTCATACATATCACTATCGTTGAATGACGTTTTTTTACCCTTGAAAGTGCACCCTGATACCTTCCTTGGACGATCTTTGATACCAAGTTCCTGCTTTCCAGAAGTTGCTTTATTCTACAAAAGAAAAGATACTCAATTTTGAGTGTGAGGCTTCCTTTTCTTATATTGAGCTCCAAGTAAACCTCCAGAAACAAATCCAAATTTGTTACCCTAGAGGAATTTATTTTTCATATTTAACTGCATAAAAAGGTGTATTGGAATGAATTCATATTCAAACGTTTATCTAAAAGTCGTCTTACTTAAAAACCATTCAAGCATTTATCTAAAATTCGTCTTACTTCAAAACCTCTAGTATGACTCTTTGTTCCTCATCTAATTCCTTGTTACGAATAATGACAGGTTTTAGTGATATCGAGTAAAAACAAATGGAATTGACAAATACATGATGCATCTTCCTTCAACCAGATGGAATTAGATGCATTTAACATTATTTGGGTTGAGATATAAGATTTTATAAAGAACTAAATTAGTTAACTGCAACTCTTAAGCTCAATTGCACATAAATAACTAAAATGTCACCAAATTTCAACAAAAATATTATTTAATGTTAATTTGAGCTAACCTGGTGAGATAAGGAACTAACCGTCGGCCCGTTCCACTGCATCAATCAAACAACCTCATTAAGCCTTTACCTTCTATGTCCTTACATTGTTATAGCCACTTCGATTAACATGGTAACCACCACGTTAGGTGTACCCACACCACACCAGCATGAATGGGGTTCAGTGAAGTGACGGTAAACTGAGTTCTAACTACTTTCTTTTTGTAGCTCCTGCAATTATATAAGTAGATCCTTTGCAAACAGTGATAGCAGATCCTGAGGTCATCAAAAAAGGATACATGCTAAGGGCGAATATAAAAGGATATTGTTTTTTCGACAATGCTCCAAAGGCTTCACCCTGCATAAATAAAAAAGAACAGTTACTCCAGCATCCGAATAGAGAATACCGAATGATATTAGGGTTTAGGGTTATTCGTAAGTGTTTTCTTATTGTGGTAAATATATGAACGAAAAAGATGTACAGAGGAATTTAAGGGTTTTGATATAAAATAGGTGAATACCGATTGATATAATTTTTATATAATAAAGGAATTGATTTTTCAAATCTTTTTTATTAGGTAAATAAACTTGTAGCCAATAAGATAATGGCACATAGGATATGAGGTGGCGCCATCTTATTATCCTATGTCAAACTTAGCCCTATATATATATATATATATATATATATATATATATATATATATATATATATATATATATATATATATATATATATATATATATATAGTGTAAGGTTATTTTCAGAACCAAATAAATGTACAGAACTGCGAGAATCACCTTTATACTCTTATCAATGCATATGTATTTTCATTATTATGTTTAAATTGACATTTAATAATATTTTTATTTGTTATAGATCCGAGTATAATGAGCGATATTAAGAGTGCACATGTGTTTTTATATTATCCAACGAAAAAATTGTTATAATACATACAAGACAAATACATGTGCATCGTCCTAGGATACATGTTCCTAGTGACCTACGACAATGAAAATTCATGTATTTCTACCTAATGAACTAACCCGATGAATATACATGTGCATTTTAAGAGTTAAAAAGTGGTTCTCGCAGTTCTGTACATTTATTTGGTTCTGAAAATAACCTCACCCTATATATATATATATATATATATATATATATATATATATATATATATATATATATATATATATATATATATATATATATATATATATATATATATATATATATATATATATATATATATATATATATATATATATATATATATATATATATATATATATATATATATATATATATATATATATATCATAAACTATGAATATCCTTAGCATGTTGAATAAATCACAATAAATGTCACCACATTACATTACATGACACTAAGACGAAACTACACTTAGTATATTGTCATCTTTTTAACAACTTAATCTAGTATTGTTTATTTTAGTATCACAAGTCACAATGAGTATTAGTCTATGTATCACAATCATGTTCTAATGTTTCATTGCAATATCCATGTCTATCGTAAAGCTAAACTCATCTTTCTGTCATGGAAATATTGGTCCATCGTAACATACCATCGCAATGACCCATCGCATCGGGGGATCGCAATGAGGCCATCGCAGTGCTAATACCCATCGGAATGAGGCAATCGTAATGGGGCTATTTCACCGCTAAACCTATCGCAATGAGGCCATCGTAATGGGGCCATCGCAATATACTATCGTTGTGACCATCGTAGTATACGATCGTAACCGTGCCATCGCAAGATGCGAGCCATCGCAATAAACCCATCGCAATGAGCCATCGTGATGGACCATCGGAACGATCCATCGCAACACCTCATCGCAGTGAGCCATCAGAATGGTTCCATCGCATTTCATCCATCGCAATCAATGCGATCGTTGGTAGCCATCGCAATCTGGGCGTTATGAACAATGAAAACCTGGTGATCTCGATTACTGGACTGAGAGTGTGTTTAATACAAAACCGCTCAAAACCAATGTTTATCTATCTTAGATTAATAAAACCCACCACTCAATGATCACTTTGATGATACTTGAGTTTTGAAACCCTAAATTGATTTGATCATGATGTACTGGTTTGATTGATTATGATACAAAGAACAAGATGAACATAGAAGTAACATGTCTATGATAATAATACCTAGATGATGTTGCAGGTGTATCACACAAAAAAAAGAGGGATTTGAAGCACGTAACAATGGCGGATTGAGTAGAGTTTATGTGTGTGTGACGATAAAGAATAAACAGCGAGGGGGATGTTATGTTTTGACATTGGTCAAAGCAATTGCAATAAATTGCATCTTGGTCCCCCTGATTGAAAGTTTTGCAATTTTGGCCCCCCAGTTAGAAAAGTTGTTAATTCAATAACCCGTAACTTCTTATCTTGAAATACTAACACGATCACACACTAATCACTCAACTAACACGTTCACAAGGCACACATAGCATATGATGATGAAGATAATCGTTTTGCATTTTTCTGAAAACAGTTTTGAAGACTTGTCTAAACAAAAATGATTTGATATTTGCTCCCCCTTAAACGCTGACTCATTTTCTACTTAAAGAGCTGTAGTCTTTGCTTTTAAAGAGACAAATATCCATGAAAACCTTTTCCGTTTTGTGATTTTATGGAACGATTCTGGTGGCAATAAGATTTCTCTTATTTTAACAAAATAAGTGCACTGAAGCGTACACTAATTTGTGTAAGACCAAGTTATAAAGTAAACTTGATCCCTTACAAGGTTTTAAAGTAAACCTTACCCGAGAAAAATAATTCCCGTTGTGAGCCAACATTTTCAAAAGAAATATGTGACTTTAATGCGAAAAGCGGGTTGCAGTCAGAAATAACTACAAGCCATATGGGCATGTTTTAAAATATTTACAACTTTCATACGGACTCTATTTATGGCGCCGTGTTAAAATTAATGACATTTCTAAGGCCGTAAATATAACCGTACTAAAAGACATGCCCGATTTAAAATGAAAAAAAAATATTTTTGGATTTTCTTGATTTTATAATTTCTATGGTTTTTGTAAGTTTTATATTTTTGTATTTTTCTTTTGATAATATACAAGATAACGATAAAAGGATACTCTAGAATAGTTTACCACCACTATTCTGCAGATTCTTTTGCCAACTCCATAAGTGTTGCTGGTGAGAATGATTTCATGCCTAGCTTTTCGATCAAAAACTCGATACGTCCTCGATCTAAGACCTTTGTGAATATATCCGCCAGCTGATACTCAGTGTTGACAAAATACAGCTCGATTACTCCATTTTCCACTTGCTCTTTGATGAAGTGGTAGCGTATGTCAATGTCCTTTGCCCGGGAGTGTTGAACATAGTTGCAGCAAAGGGCAATGGCGCTTTTGTTGTCACAGTACATCGGGGTTTTGTTGAATCCAAGACCGTAGTCAGTTAATTGGGATCTCTGTTAGGTCCACTAAATGTGGATCTTGCAGCCTGTTAGGAACGGTGAACGACTTCTGTAATCACAAGTCTATTCACAGAGAGACTCTATATAAATCACACAGTATAAGTGCGGAATACAAATACTATGAACAAGAAGAGCAGAATAACTATAACGACTTGATCCTTTACTAAGGATTTCTAATATTAATATGAACTAGAATTATATTTGATGAAGGTGTATTGAACCCTTCTGCCTAAGGTTCCTTTTATACTACAAGGAAACCCTAATACATCATTAACCAAAACGTGTAAAACTGATATGCATATCCTTGCCTAACATATCTCATGCATATCCTAACAGAATAATATTTAAATAATAAAGTTTGACTTTTTATAAGACCAGGAGCACGGCTTGCTCCTACTACTACTAGGACCAGGAGGAACTACATACCTCCTAGTCTACCTATTACAAATAACTATTCCAATGGTCCTAACAATCCTCCCCTAAACTTGAATTTGACCTGTTGAGTTCAAGTTTCCTGGTAAATCGTGCAACATAGCTTGAGGATTGGAACAACAAAAGAAACAGCATCATCACAACCATAAGCATAAAGAACATAACGATTGCTGCAACAACGAACACCTAGAAGCTTCTTGAAAGCTTGAAACAAATCTGCATCTTGTTGAATCTTCACAGCAGCATGAGCAGATTTTATGAGCCTTTACCAAGTAGCTGCTCGCTCTTGGGCTAGCCAGTCTTTATGGTGGAATAAGCATCACCCTGGGAGACCAGAACCCAGCCCAACTCTTAGAACGTGAATCAATGGTGAGTGAGGGTACCCTGATGATTTTAGGCAAACCATCATAGCCGTCAACGGATTTGATATGTCTTTACCAGAAGCCGTACCCTTCTGGACTCGCCAACTCTTAGCAATGAAGCATCGGTGAGCTGAAAACCCTATAGTTTTAAGCAAGCTATTATAGCTATCAACGGATTTGATAAAATCTTTACCAAGAGCCGTACCCCCTTGGATTAGCCACTTTTCAGTCTAGGACCATGGCAAGTGAAAACCATCCAGTATTGGGTAACCTGGCAACCATCAACGGATTTGACTATCACACCAGAGCCGTACCGTCATGGTGAATCAACTCTTTCTTGTCTGTCAGACATGGTGAGTTGAGCACCATTTGTTGTGTGGACCAGGTCCAACACCAGATGTAACTCCAAACCAGCACAAGTGTGAAACAGTCAAATGAAACCCAATGTATGATGGAAAAGTATAAGCAGATATTATATTATGTACAAGTGTGAAATCGATCATTTGTTTAAAGTATAAGCAGATATTATATAAAAAGTAAATATATATTTTTTTTTTCTTTTTTTTTTGTTTTTAAAACTATAATGTAAATCACCAATCACTGTACAGATTGGTGAAATGAATGTCAGTATAAACACAAAAACATAAAAACATACCCATCACATACCAGACGCTGCCACCTTGTCAGCTTGCAACCGAGCTTGTATCCCTTCCACCAAAGTAGTAACCATGGAAATCTCATTCCCTGAAGGGGCATTGGAGATCTGCAAATGACACTCTAGAATGGCCTCCATAGTAGCAATTGTCAACGGATAGTCCATATCCGTAAGCATGAACA
The DNA here is from genome assembly GCA_025667525.1 of Glebionis coronaria. Taxonomy (NCBI): domain Eukaryota; kingdom Viridiplantae; phylum Streptophyta; class Magnoliopsida; order Asterales; family Asteraceae; genus Glebionis; species Glebionis coronaria. The sequence continues at coordinate 342,020,841 of CM046875.1, read as the reverse complement.
CTATGGCACAAGACTCCAACTCCAAGATATGAACCCCACAGCCAGCATAAACCTTGTGTTACGCTTCTCATATGGAACAGACTTACCACGTCTAGCCTTCTTCTTTCGAATGGAACGAAGAGGTGTAGGAACACCAGAAGAGGTTTCAACTTTTACCTTCCCACCAGCAGGAATATCAACATGAGTAGAATCAAAACCTTGACCAACCAAAGGATCAAAGGCGGCTGCTCCAGAAGAAGGGGTAGGGTGTGGTTCAGTCACTGGTGGTGAGGATTGTTCCATAGCAGGGGTAGCAAGGGTGGTAGTAGTAGCATTGGTGGTGGTGGTAGGACCCGAAAATGAAGTAGGATGAACAACCGATGGTGTGGGTGTAGGACCAGCAGTAGAAGTATCAACAACAGATGGTATACCAGTAGAAATAGGAGGAACACCAGATGAAGAACCAGGAGCAGCAACAGGTTGAGAAGTAGAAACCACACGTGGAGGAGGGCGATAGATGAAGCGCTCAGGAACTGGTATGTTTTGACGCTTTATCATCCTCTGGTATAGATCCTTAAGCTCGTCAAAAGACAATCCCCTAACGCGATCCCATGACCAACCAATAGTAAAGTAAGCACCCGAATGATATTTGACATACCGCTGCATTAACTTCCTCTCCTTAGTTCTTGACAAAGGTCTGTTTTGACGCTTTTCATGGAGTTGAGCAGCAAGAGACAATTGTTGTTTGCGCATTAATGCCATTGCCCGGGGGATACAATTTTGTTCATTCACATCAGCACCCAAAAGATCAGTAAACTACGAGTAATCAGATGTAAGAATAGTAAGCACCCGCATCCAATCATTATCATCCCAATGCATAGCATCATGCTGCAACTGTTCACGCCTCTGCTTTTGAAGAGCTTCTTCCTTAGCCCTAGCAGCTTGATCAATCTCCGCCTACATTCGCTGTGCAGCTTCCTCCCCCAACCGGTCTTCCTCAAGTTGTCTGTGAGTACGCTTCCTAGGGGGTGAGGGTGCATCAGTCATAGGGGATTTCCCCTTAGGATCATGAGAAGGCCCAGCAGTTGGACCAGCAGTAGTACCAGCAGAAGAACCAGCAATATCCTCGTTTGGTCTAGGACTAGCAGCAGTAGGAGGGATGCTTGATGGACTAGGAGGAATAGGCAAATCAACATACGGCTTATCAGCAAATGCAGCCTTCGCCAACAAAGTCAACCCATCCTCTGCAAGATCCTCAACATCTTCATCAGAATCAGAATGAACAACATGCTTCTTTCTCCTCCTCTGCTGTGTCTCCAAAGCCTTAATCCGGTCCGCCATTGGAAGAACAAATTCCCTGGTAAGCTTGCGATGCTGATTCAGATCTGCCTCGAAAGAAATAATCCTTTCATGGTACCTGTGCATGAGATCAAGAAAAGAAGTTAGTGTAGCAGGTTCCTCCGCTTCCCCACCAAGAGGACTTGGATCAGGGAAAGCTTCATTGGAACCAGAAGCAATAAAGGGTTCAGCATTATGAGCACGAGAACTAGAGGGCTTCTCAGCAGAATGAGGTGCTGGAATATAAGGGGGAGTATCCACAAATGGGGACTTATATGGCATAGAAGAGGGGGTAGCCTTGGAAGTGGATGGCATTTCAATCACCACTTCCTCAGCTGGCTCTTCCACCACCACATGAGGCTCACCACCAGCAGGATGCTCCTCCTCCATAGGATCATCTTCTAATGGAAGTTCCTCATCGGCTTCAGCAGCCGGAGGAATAACATTAGGAGGACCTTGGGCAAGGCCCAGCATAGCATTAGTAAGAGGCCTCCAAGCCCCCTTAAATCCAAGTGCCATATTGGAATAAACTTTAGAACTAAGCTTGGGGGTCTCATACTCCTCCCTATCACGAGGTATGCACATAAGTATCTGCTGCAAGAACCTAGGATACATTAAAAATTTCTTCCTAGATCCAGTACTACTAAGATTGCAAACCATCCCATCAAACAAGTAGTGAGAAAAATTAAACACACGACCCTGTGCTATGCATATCAAACCAGTAGCCAAAGGAATGGGAAATGCGTCCCATCTCCCAGAGTTTGGGCTTAAGCAATGAATCAAAAAGTGCACTAGAAGCTTCCATTGGGGGGTAAACCTATTCTTTTGGAAGTTAAAGTTCCCCCCATGGTTATAACCAAGATCTACCATCCCATCCAAAACCTCAGAATTGGGGATGGAAACAACACCACCTTCATCCTGAAGATGAAGAGCACTCCTAATAGAAGATTCAGAAACCACATATGAACGTCCATCTATGGTAGCATGGAGTTCAAGTGGGCGTCCCAAAACATCTACAACATGGGCAGTGGCCCAAAACTGGCGAATGACACTATCATAGACAGCCGGGGAAACAGTAAAAGCATACCTGAGGTTAGAAGCCTCAATAAACTCGATGATGTCTGTGAACTCGTCACGTTTAGGACCATCTCCCAGATACGCCACCTTATTGTGATCGGGTTTGTAGAACAGAGCATCCATGGATGATGATTGGAAGTGATGGAAGGTGATTGATTAGAGATTGAGAGAGTAGGAGCGTGTGTGTGTGTGATGGTTGTGATGAATGAGTCAAGGGGGGTATTTGACCATAAATAATGGTCTTGTAACTATTCATTGACCCCTAATAATATGGGTTGCCCTTTCAAATTAGACAGTTAATGCAAAAGTAACCACCTGCCCCTATTAACTTGATTTGCAAATCCCAGTTACCAAAGTAAAATAATATCATATATACCAGAAGTAACCTGCGTTGACTAAAAGTCAAAACGCATAAGGGTCAATACTAGAAGCACAATGTGGTCAATGAAACTCAACGAAGTGAACAGTGACCGAATCCAAGACTAAAAGCTAACCATCAATGACAAGGAACGATTTTTATCCACTAGAAGTTTAAGACTACCACCAGAAGTGACCAATATCCTCCACTAGAAGTAGCACACACCGCAAATACCCATACAATCTGTTGTTAAAAACTATCAATATGTTAATCTGAGTAAGTAAATATGTACACTAAGCCTCCCCTTAGGCTTAGCCTCCCCTCAATCCTAAGTCTCAAGGATTGACCATTCCAATGTGAACCAGCAAGTGGTTGAACCGAGGACCATCAAAGGCTTTAGTCAATAAATCAACAACATTATCATCCGTATGAACCTTAAGAACCTGTATAAACCTCTTCTCATTGGCATCCCTGATAAAGTGGTGCCTAATTTCAATATGTTTTGTACGTTGATGAAAAACAGGATTCTTCACAATGCAGATAGTGCTTTGATTGTCAATGAAAATTTTGGTGTTCATAAAGTTGAACCCATAATCAAGCATCTGATTCTGGATCCACAAAACTTGTCCACAACAACTAGCAGCAGCTACGTATTCAGCTTCTGTTGAAGAAGTATCTACTATCGTCTGTTTCTTACATTGCCATGAGATAAGTCTTCGACCCAAAAACTGACAACCACCAGTAGTAGACTTTATGTCATTATTAGCACCTGTATAGTCACTATCACTATATGCTTCAAGAACAAAAGGTTATTCTCTAGGATACCACAAGCCTACCTTGGGTTGAGCCTTGATGTACTTGAAAATCTTCTTGACTACATTCAAGTTAGAAACCGTTGGAGCCACCTGATGTCTAGAACAAGCACTTACTGCAAACATAATATCCGGATGTGATGTAGTCAAATACATGAGTGAGCCAATCATTCACCTGTACATATGAACATTTACTGGAGGATCTGGCTCATTCTTGATTTTTTAGCTACTTCATAAGGTGTTGCTGCTGGTCTAAGAGGATCCATATCAAACTTCTGAAGGATCTCATGAACATATTTATCTTGACTTATGAAGATTCCATCCGACTGTTGCTTGACCTGAAGACCAAGGAAAAATGTAAGCTCTCCAATAGCACTCATCTGAAATTCGCCCTTCATCAGTTGTTCAAACTCATCACACCATTCCTTCTTAGTAGAACCAAAGATAATATCGTCCACATAAACCTGAACTAGGATATTGTCCTTGGTATTCCTCTTAAGAAAAAGTGTTTTGTCAATCGTGCCTCTTCTATAGCCGTGTTTTAACAAGAAAGTGGAAAGACGTTCATACCAAGCTCTAGGAGCTTGATGAAGTCCATAGAGAGCTTTGATCACCTTGTAAACTTTCTTGGGATGAAGTGGATACACAAAGCCCTTAGGTTGAGTGACATAAACTTCCTCATCAATCTTTCCATAGAGAAATGCACTCTTGACATCCATCTAAAAAACTATAAAGCCCACATAAGAAGTAAAAGCCAAAAATAGACGAATGGCCTCAATCCTAGCAACAGGAGCAAAAACTTCAGTATAGTCAATGCCTTCAAGTTGTGTGTGACCTTGTGCAACCAACCTTGCCTTATTTCTCACCATAATACCCCTTTCATCTTTCTTGTTTTTGAGAATCCATTTCGTACCAATTGCTATCTTTCCATCTGGCAAGTCAACTAGGATCCAAACATTCTGAAACAAGAACTGTTGCATCTCCTCCTGCATAGCCTCCACCCCACTTTGATCCTCAAGAGCATGAGAGACTGATCTAGGTTTCACCTGTGAAAGAAAACAAGCAAACAAACAGTGTTGAAAGTCCGTATGATTATTACGCTTTTGATCCTCAATATAGCTCACAAGAGCATGATGATCATACGTTGCTTTCTTATGCATTCTGCGAGTCTTGACAGTAGAACCAGGATCTCCAATGATTTGAGTAGTAGGATGGTCTTTGTATGACTGCAGAACCTGATTGGAAGCTACTTCCACTTCTGGTGCCAAGTTGTTAAGATCCCCAACAAAGTCATCATCATATGAAGCAGATTCGAAAATGCCATCTATTGGTTGCTTATGAATATCATCCAGCTTAGTAGAAGACTTCTTTTGATAGTTTCCCAGGTCAGAAGGACCAGAGAATCTAGTAGAGGAAGTGGGATCACTAGCCGGACTACCAATAGGTGTTAAACTAGCACTAGGAGTAACAATTGGAGTACTAAGAGTAGCTTTGTCAGCAGATGGAATCAAAGGAAACTTAAAGCCACCTTGAGCAGCTGCTGTAGTAGCATCTTGTTGTTGCTTGAGCAATGTGTCAAGAGCTCCTTGTGAGTCCAAAATGTTTGATGGAGGAGCATCACTTGGAGTAGTATTGGCAGTAGGAGAGACTGTGGTGGAATAGGATGGAACAACAAAAATATCATCCTCTTCATCTGAGTCTGAAAAACTAGAATGAGAACCTGCACTAGAAGTTGCAAACACTTGTGGACCTGCATCATGGTTAGTTTTGAAACAAAAATTATCCCAATGAATCATTAAGATAATCAAGATCAAAATACCATTCAGGACCCTTGCCTTGTATGTTTGACTTCTCCTCAAAATACTAGAGATTAATAGTTTCAAATACTCTCTTGGCTTGGAGATTGTAGACACGATAAGCCCGAGAGTGAGAAGAATATCCTACAATGTATCATTCATCTGCCTTGCCATCAAATTTCCCCAAATAGTCACTAGTATTCAGAATGGTGACAGGACACCCAAATGGCTTCGAATGAGTAATATTTGGTACTTTAGATGTGAGTAGCTCATAGGGAGTCTTCTTGTGAGGATTAGTAATAGAAATTCTATTCAAAACATAACTTGCAGTATTGACAGCTTCTGTCCAGAACATGGTTGGAAGCTTGGAATCGGCAAGCATTGTTCTCGCAGCTTCTATTAGAGTCCTGTTCTTTCTTTCTGCCACACCATTCTGTTGAGGAGTTCTTGCTGCACTATAATCTCTTTTGATACCTTTAGAATTACAAAGTGCTATAGGGTCTGCATTTTTAAATTCTGTTCCATTATCACATCGGATACCTTTAACCTTCTTGGACAACTGATTCTCAATAAGTGTAATAAAGTCTTTGAGAATTGAGTAGGTCTCACTCTTGGCAGCCATGAAGAAAACCCACGTGAACCTGCTATACCCGTCAGTTACCACAAGGCAGAATTGTTTGTGGTCAATGCTCCTAATAGAGGTAGGACCAAATAAATCCATGTGTAGTAGCTGCAATGGTTCAGTTATATGGCTGAGAGCGGTAATGGCCTTGAAGGATGCTTTATGTTGTTTGCCTTTGCTGCACGTAAGGCAATTAATATCTTTTCTGAATGTTTTGGGAGGTAAACCAGAGACCAAGTTCAGATTTGCTAATTTGTTAATGGTCTTGAAGTTCACATGTCCCATCCTTTTGTGCCATTTAGTGGCTTCATCTTTGGAGGCTTTAGCAAACAAACATGCTAGTTGACCCCTAGGATTGACTTCATTCATCTTGATACTATAGAGGTTGTGTCTTCTAGGGATTCTGAGTAGAACCTGTGAGTTATCCGGGAGTTTAAAGTCTTTTGATAACACTAGTGCATCAATATCCATAAAGAGGACAAACTATTTCTTGTCACAAATCTGAGAGACAGAGATCAAGTTGAAGTGCTTCCACATAGTAAACCTGCTCAAAGTTAAGATTAGGCGTCTGAATCGTTCCTTTCCCAGTGATCCTTCCTTCACCACCTCCAAAATAGACCTTTTCACCTTGAAATGGTACAAAGTTAGATATAAGAGTTTTATTTCCTGTCATGCTCCTAGAGCATCCACTATCAACAATCCCAAGAGTCAAAACTTGGTATGGAGTAACCTACAACAACAAGAAAAGATATATGCAAAAGTTAGTGTCTTAAGGGGACCTAAGCCTTTTCATGTTTGAGCCTGCCTTGTGGATCTTTAGTAGATAGCCAAGAAGATTGATGAGATCTACTGTTGTTCTTAGGTTGCCTATTCATCATACAGGTGTTGTTGTTTGACCAAGAACAACCTGCTGAGGGCTTAACAGCAATACCCAGATTTCCCAACCCAAAATACATGTGGTCTAAATTAAATGCATGATTCAGATTAAAGGTCTGAAAATAGTTGCTGGTTGGTGAATTTGGTAGTAATCCAGTGTTTCTACAATGATCAGAAGCTAATGGAGAGGTCCTTCTATAAGAAGAAAAAGATTGGGCACATGGGTTTAGTCTTCTAGAAGAATATGGAGCAACTCCTGGTAGACCAGGAGCAAGAAATGCTTGATAAACAGAAGGATGTTTGTCATAAAAATCACAATCTTTAATCAAATGAAATGCACTCCCACAAACAAAACATGTTTTAAACGACCTTTTATTAGAATGACATTGTTTCATACTGCTAACTTTATTACACATAATTCTAGGAGAAACAAGATTCCTAGGACTCAATAAACCAGAACTAGACACAGTTGAAGTAGAAGCAACTCTCTCTTCACTCTTCCTAGCACTAGTAGCAGCATGGTCATTTGACTTGGAGCTTGTAGGTCTCGACTCTTCATTTGAACCACATGATGCAGAGTCACTGGCTTTGTCACTGAAAGTAAAAGAGACAAAGTCATTAGTATTAGTAGAACTTTTTGGGGAATCATGCATCTGTGATCCATCCAAGTCATTATGCCTAGTAATGGGCATGAAAGTTCCTGTAAGAGGTGGAGGGACAACATGCATTTCTGCAGCTGGTTTAAACCTATTGTAGCTAGGTGTTCCCTCTTCCTCCTTGTCAGGATCAAAGACAATTGAAAAAGATAAATCAAACACATCTTCTGAATCAATATATTTATCAAATCCTAATCCTCTTTTAGTCCTACTAGACATACTACTATCAATTAATTCTGAAAGATTCTTAGGTGACTTTTGCCATTTTTCAAATCTTAAAAGCGTAGCATCTAATTTTTCCTTCATGTCTTGTTTATCTTTGATACTGTCATCTTTTACCTTTTTAGTGTATTTAAGCATATTTGTTGTGTTTTCTAAATCAATGTTCAGAATTCTAATTTTATCCTCATACTCTCGTTGAGTATCTTGAAGCAACCTCTTTTGTTGTTCCAATGTTTTTAAAGAAGTCTTATATGCTTGAACCTCTAAAAAATACTTATCATTCTGATCATTTAAGTCATTATATTGAGACAACAATTCTGAATATTTATCATGACAACCAAGAGGACAATGTTGTACCTGAGGTGAGATGCCCATAAGAGCAAACTCTTCTACTTCCTCGGCATCAGACAGATTCCCAGCAATCATTGCAAACACGTTAGTAGAAGGTTCAGTTGTTTCCAAGGCAGCATTCTGATGATCATTCCAGTTGACCATAGAGTCAACAGACACCAAAGCCTTCTTGTCATCCTTCACCTCCTGAATCTTGAAAGCTGAATACCTGCTCTTCTCCTGGTCATGCTTGTTAGAGCATTCCCTAGCAAAGTGACCTTGCTGCTGGCAGTTATAGCATCTAACCTTGCTTCTGTCAAACCTTGCTGGCTCTCTTGGGTTGTAGTTAAATTTTCGACCGGCTTTCTTCTCAAACTTGTGAACCCTAAGAGTGAGCATGGCCATCTGCCATTTTAGATCCATTTCATCCAGGTCAAGTTTATCAACCTGTTTAAAGTCATCAAAAGCAAGTTACTTTTGAGGATCAACGTCAGCAACAAAAGAGTGAAGAACAGCTTCTACCATGCTACCAAACTTGGGTTTTGGTTCAGGAGTAGAAGTATGATGAAAAGTATGCTGAGAAGACACAATATTGCTTGGGCTACTAGCATAAGACATGGGACTAGATCCCATAGAACTCACAAAGGCAGAGTTAGCAGGAGTAGGAAAAGAATCACTTGAGTATCCCCTCACATGAGGCTCAAAGGTTTTGAGCTTATGAAAAAAATCATCAAAATTAAGATAGTCAAGCCTACCTTTTGCTTTGAGAGAGATTACCACCTGATTCCATGAGAAGGGTAAGGCTCTAAGAAACCTTGCATTGATATCACCATTGTCAGGTTTCGACCGAAGTTGATTCAACTGGCTCAGTTACTTTTGGAACCTGTCATACCCTTGATGGATACCTTCAGTTTCTGATATCTTGAAGTCTGTAAATTCATCTCTCAGCATGGATCTTCGCATTTTCTTTGACTCCTCATTCCCACCAAACCTTGCTTTTATTCCATTCTAGATTTCTCTAGCATTGTCCAGATGATAAAAGTCACCCATGTGATCATCAGGAAGAGACTGAAGCAAAATAGTTTTTGCTTTGATCTCCTTCTGAACAGCTGTGATTTCTTCATGAGTTTTAGGGTCAAGAAGAATAATACTACCATTCTTATCTCTTCCAGTCAACTTCTTGCTGTTTCCATTCAGAATAATCTTCCAAAGATCTTGATCAGCATTGGCGATCTAGCATTCCATCTTCATTGCCCAGCTATCATACTTGATATGAGAAAAAACTCATATCAATTTATCAACAAATCACCCTAAAACACAATAAAAATACCTAAACTTTGTGCTATAAAGCGGAATTATGTGGTATGTTTTGTGTTTGTTCTCAAATAGGTAAGAAGGATACATTTTCAAGCAAACAAAGGAAAATCAAGCTTAATTTGATGAAAAAGACAAAAGAGGATCAAAAGTGACAAGACTTTAAAGACAAAGGACCTATCTTGACATACTGCCAAAGATGAAGGACTAGAAATGTAAATATGTAAAAGTTAAGATCAAAGTTAAATCTGGTCAACTCTCAAGTGAACTCAGTCAAAGGATCAAATTTGTTCAAGAATGAAGTTTGAAGGACCAAATATGCCAAAAAAATGAAGTTGCTAGCTTAAAAATACAATCTGCCAAAGTCAAGGGGTCATTTCTGCCAATTTTGGAAAGATATGCAAGATCAATCCGTGTGAAAAGGCCAAGAACCAATGAGAATCAAGAGAAAAGGTGACACGGATGGCCACATGTGCCCACTACCGCCGCCAAGCAATTAATACCATATCTAAACAGTAACTTCCACTATATCCTTTCTTAGCCAATCAGCTTGCGCCATTTAATAATCCATATATCCAATGTGGATAATGATCCGCAACTCATTCTCTTGGCAAATAATATCTTGCCACGTGTCATCTTCAACAAAACACATTGCCAGGATCGATTTCGAGCTAGAATGGATTTCAAGAAAAGTTATAAGCATCAAACCTACTTATTTTTGAAGGACGAATCCATTGGTCACAACCAATTAAGATGAAATCAACTCAAATGAAAAACCCCAATTCAGTTCTTCATCAGCAAAATCAATTATGCCGATTTGTGACACGTGGAAGTCTGGGATTGGCTTCAACACGTCACCAACCCCAACTACTCTTCCCCTGAAGTCTATAAATAGCATGTTTAGCTTTCATTTTCATTGTTGTAGAAAGTGTGAAAATTTCACACACTTAGATTTCCTTTCCTCTCATTTCTAGACCTTAGCTTAACAACTCAAGAGTTTGATACACTCTTGAGTCTGTTATAGTAGTTGTAACAACTTAACAGCCTTGTAACAACTTTTCGTATGCAATAAAATTCAAATTCAATTTTTCCCTCCAAAACTCTATTACCTTCTTACTGTTCATCTCCTGCTACCTTGATTCTCTTGTTGCTGTTATAAGTTTGTTATGATCATAATCTGATCATAATTGACTTAGATTGAAGATTGTAGCAGTTCTGATCATCCATTTCCAGTTCATAGCAGTTTCTGATGAATTTAGCCATTATGATGATTCCTGTTGATTGTTGCTGATTGATAGATTGGTGATAGTGATTTCTAGTGCTAAGGTGGTGGTTAGCACTAGAATAGAGAGCTCAGCGCTCCTCTACTCCCCAAAGGAGGCCTTTGCACAAGGTTTTGATTTTCTGCATTTAAATTCCTCTAAACAGTTGATGTCTGCTCAATTCTTAGATAAAACTTGCTTGTTGATTGATAAAATGTGTTTTGATCTGTTTCTGATCTGATTCTAGTGTTTTGTTAGCTTAAGTGTAGATTAATCTGCTTATTAGCTTTGTACTTGTCTTGTTTTCAGCTTATCTCAGTAACAATAGTCTTGCTTATCATTTTGTGTTCTAGTGGTGTTAAAAACTTGAAACTAGTTCTCACAAACTTCATTTTGGTTACCAAAATTAGTGTGCTAAAGCTTTTCATTCAGTTCAATCCTTTACTCAATAATCATTCACAAAAAGTTCATAAGAATCAGTAAAGTGGTGTTTGGCATTAGATTAAAAGTAGATTTCCAGTAATGATAATTGGTAAACTTGAGTTCATTTCCAGTTAACTAGTGATAAAAAGTGGTTTTAAGTCATTTTTAGTCAAACCTTTGGTCAAAAAGGCAAATGGCATTCTAAAAAGTGTGGGTCAGTTTTCTTCTAGTACCTATTCAGGAAGTTACCAAATTGATTTGCTTACCATTCATTTGTTAGTTGATGAAATTCCACCAAACCAGTTCTCAATTCTAGGTCAACATATGAAGTTTTAAAGTCTATAAGGATTTTGTACAGTATTAGGTATTAAGCTGGGAATAAGCCAAAGTTTAAGCTCATTGAGCAAACTCAAGTTACTGTAACTTGTAAACTGAATTTTCATATCTCATAATCCTCTTCATAAACTGGTCTATTTTCTTTCACAAATTCACTTAGTAAGTGTTCCTGGTCAATATTTGAGAATTTGAGCTTATTGAAAAATCTTGGTCAACAAAAGTCAACTTAAGCACTCAATTTGCTTATTTTAGGATTCTGAGCTTATTAATGGATGCTTTTGCATGAGACTTGATTTCCCATTCTTATTTTGAGCTCATTAATCATTTTCATCAATAAAATTTAGTTGTGCATGTCTAGATTTCTTTTTAGCTTATTTTGTGCTTATTGAAAATTGCTTATCAGCTTTTAAGACAGTTTCAGCCAATTTCCTTTGGCAAGTCTAGCTTATTTCTGATTTTAAGAAGTTTGCAAGTGGTTTGGTTTAATTTGGTTGAAAAATAAGCTCAAACGAGCTTATTTGAGTTTGAAACCCGTTTTTGATTAAAACTTTCCAAAAATTGCTTTTAGGTCCTTGATGTATCAGATTGTTTGTAATGATGGCTAAACTTGCAAGTTTTTAGGGTTTTCATAAACACAGTCCTTTAACTTTGAAATTTGTTCAAAATCAGTTAAGTAGTTTGGAGTTTGTTGAGAAATTGGTTACTTGTTTTGATAGTTTGCATTTTCAGTCCTCCTAGTTTACTGTTTGTGCACATTTAGTCCTCATACTTTTCAAGTTCATATTTTTAGCATTTAAATTTCATAGAATTTACTTTTTCAGTCCTTATAGTTTGAAAAATTTACATTTTGAATTTTAATTGAATAAATTTTTGGTATTTGCACTATGTTTTACATATAAGTAGACGTTATTTTTCACTTTTGCAAGGCATTGTTTGAATTAGCAATAGAATATCCAAAAAATATTAACAACCAAAAACAGTTAAAAACCCGATATTGTTAGGACTTTCAATTTGACAAGAACTGAGAAAAACGAACTTAACTATACACATTTTAAATGGCGTCGCTGCCGGTTCTTTGACTTTACGAGAGACTATCGATTGACGGTTTTCATTGGCTTTTGGTATCCGTTCACCTAGTGAACGTTATTTTTTTACGTATCATAAATAAAAAACAAATAAAAATCAAAAATATAAAAATATATAAAAACTAAAAGATTAACAAAACAATTCTTTTCCTAAAGAATTGACCAAACAAATTAAAAAATCCAAAAAGCAATCTTTTTCCTAAGAGATTGCACCCAAAAATATATATTATTGGATTCTCTCGGTTTTTATGTACATATAGTATTTTCTCTTAAAAACTCATACATACAAAAATATTTTCCATATATTATTATAAGTAAATACGTATACGTATAAGAACAAGGCAATCTACATATTCTCCATAAGTATTGCCAAGGAAATACACCGTGTTGAGGGGCGTTTCGGTCCTTGACACGTGTATCGATCAAACAAAGTAAAGCAAGAATAGATAACTACTCTCAATAAGCAACAATTCGAAGAATACGAACATTTAAGTGAATAGAAAGGCGATGTGCTATAAAATGTCATCTAAGGGTCAATAGGTACTTAAGTGCTTCGCGCCACCTAACCCCCCGTTCACTTGTGAGTATTCTAAGAAGGAAGGCTTCATTGGGGGTCTTGAACCCAAGTAGTACATACATATATATTATTATTTTCTTGTGGATATTTCATATTGAAACTCGAAGAGGATAAACCTTTTCTCTTCAAAGTCACACGAGAGCTTTTCTCTCATTCCTCGTATTGAGTTGCATGCTCACTCGCGGGCATGCACAAATACCGATTGGTGTACAACCTCTTCCTCCGAAAAGGAAGAAAAAGAGAAAGAGTAAGACCACCACCGTCCATCAAGCCGATCACGAGAATCGTGCTTTGACTCATCCACAACAAGAAGCCATGGCTGTTGATAATCGTTCTTTGATGGAACGTTTGCAAACCAATGTTCATGGATATGCTAGTGCTATTAGGATTCCTGACATTTCCGCAAATACATTTGAGCTAAAAACGGCTATGATTACCTTGGTTTCACAAACACCTTTCTATGGTCACAAGAATGATAATCCTCATGATCACCTTAAGATATTTCTTGCTCTTTGCAATACCCTTAAGTACAATGGAGTTCCACATGATGCTATTAAGTTGTTATTAGTGCCATTTTCACTAGAGGGACCCGCTAAGCATTGGTTAGACACCCAACCACCCGATAGTATCACCACATGGGATGGTTTCACCACTAAGTTTTTGAACAAGTTCTTTCCTCCATCTAAGACCATGGCTTTGAGGAACTTAATTATAGGCTTTCAACAAAAACCTAGTCAATCCTTTAGTGATGCTTGGGAGGAGTATAGAGAGTTATTGATAATGATGCCCTAACCATGGATTGGATGAAGTTCACCAAATCAATACTTTTTATGATGGCCTTAAACCTCATCACCAAGATTCACTCAATGCTTCCGCGGGAGGGAATATTCTTCTTAAATCCATTCAAGAGGCCTTGGACATCATTGAGACTAAAGCAATGGTTCAAACAAACACTCAATTTGAAGAAAGGGTTCATGTTATTCAAAACAATTCTCAAACACCTTGTGATAACCAATTCCTCAAATATCAACAAGAGATCCTTCAACAAATGAGTAAAGGTCAACAAGAGATGATTCAAGCCATTAAGGGCATTTCATTGAACAATTCTTCAAATGATGTGAATGCCATTACTCTTTCTTCTGTAACTTGTGGAGGCCCCCATTCTTATGAACAATGTGATAAGGTGCAATTATATCAAGGGGAATGCTATGCTTACCAAGAGGAACATCGTGAACACTTCAAGCCAAATATCAATCCAAATAACCTTTCTTACAAGTCCCAAAATTACCTTACTCCACCGGGATTCCCACCCCAACCACCCACCCAAATTCAACAAAATCCTCCTCAAATTTTACCAAGGAATCAAGGGCAAAGACCACCTTACCAAGGGAATAACTACAAGGCACCCAATCATTTTCAACCTCAAGGAAATACCTTTTATCCACCAAACCAAGGATTTAATGCACCACCTCCACCTTTCCCACAACAAGGTTTTTATCAGGGAATGTGTAACCTAACCCCATGGATTTGATCATTCAAAAGCTTACTTCTTATGAGAAACAAATGAAAGATGCTCAAGAGGAAAATAACAAGAAATTTGCTCTTCTTCAAAACCAAATTATGTATAATCAAAGACCACAAGGGGCTTTACCTTCCAACACACAAACAAATCCAAGAGCAAATGTCAATGCTATTTCAACAAGAAGTGGAAAGACAACGAAGGATCCTTCACCTCCTAAACCTCCTATTGTTCCACCCACTTTTGTTCCTACTTGTGACAAGCCTTCTACCTCTACTTCACCACTTCAAAATGCTCCCATTTCTCCAACTTCAACACCTACTCATGAAACACTCAATAAGGAAAATCCTTCATCAACCACTCAACCACAACCAAAACCAAGTCTTCCTTATCCATCAAGATTAAGAAAAGAAAAGCTTAAGAACAAGGATGATATCCAAGTTTCAAATTTTTTGAGGATGTTCAAGCAACTTAACATCAATATCTCCTTTGCGGAAGCTTTAGCTAATATGCCTAAGTTTGCTAAGATGATTAAGGACTTAATTTCTAACAAGGAGAGATTGGTGGATTTGCCTAATGCTTCCTTGAATGAAAATTGCTCCGCGGTTTTGCTTAAGAAGTTGCCTACTAAGCTTGGAGATCCGGGGAGGTTTTTGATTCCTTGCAATTTCCCGGGGGTGGAAACTTTTATGGCTTTAGCGGATTTAGGAGCAAGCATAAACCTCATGCCATTATAGGTTTGGAAGAAACTTTCACTTCCCGAGCTCACTCCTACTAAGATGACTCTTGAGTTGGCTAACCGTACTATAGCTTATCCGGTGGGAATTGCGGAAGATGTTTTTGTGTGGGTTGATAGATTTACACTTCCCGCGGATTTTGTGGTAGTTGATTATGATATGGATCCTAGAGTACCTTTGATTGTTGGTAGGCCATTTTTGAGAACGGGTCGTACTTTAATATATGTGGCGGAAGGAGAACTTACAATGCGGGTAGGAGATGAGAGAGTTGTGTTTAACATGGGGAAGTTGTCTAAAAAGTCTAATGAGCCCGAAGCGGTAAAACATATTGATGTTGTGCATGAGGAGGAAATACGAGATGATATTCTTGATGAAGTTTGTGATGAGTACTTTTATGAAGCTTGCTCAAGTGGAGATTATGATTTACCTCATGTTGAGACCATTGCTTCCATTACTTCATTTTTGGATTTTCATTAACATCAAGAGCTAAACTTTGGTGAAACCCCATATGACAATCCACTTTTCCACAATGATAACCATATTCATGAGGACTTTAGTGATGGAGAATCTTTTCTTTGTGATACACCAACATATGATGACTATAGTGATGATGAGCTTTCTACTTGTGAC
This sequence comes from Glebionis coronaria, assembly GCA_025667525.1. Lineage (NCBI taxonomy): Eukaryota > Viridiplantae > Streptophyta > Magnoliopsida > Asterales > Asteraceae > Glebionis > Glebionis coronaria. The sequence continues at coordinate 342,004,892 of CM046875.1, read as the reverse complement.
TCTCCATTTTTTGATGATCATACTTCCTTTGGTTTTGAGGGATCACCAATTTTTGATAGACCAATCTATGATGTTTATGGTGATGAGGCGGATTTAATAATGGATGAGAGTGATGTGTTTTTAGCGGAGGATATATCTTTTGAGTACACTCTTGGTTATCTTGATGAGGAGGGGGACATACTCTATTTAGAATCTCTATTGCATGAAGATCCTTTACCTTCTTCCTTGCTCACCTCAACCTTTCAAAGTGATAAGGGAAAACAAGTCATGACGGTTTCTCCCAAGAGCTTGTTGTTACCCATGCCTCCACAAGCTTTCTCTCACTATGTGACCTACAAGGGAGAGTATTCTAAGGCAACCAACACTTGTTGTTTTCCCATCAAGGAACGGATTTTTGATCCTGGCATAGAGCTTGCTAAACCATCTCAGTATCCGCCTGATGCAACAAAAGGAAAACTTGTGAAAGATTTGAGAGTTTTACCCTATCACCTTGTGAAAAACATATGGGAAACCATTTTAGAAAACCACACCTTATCCTTTTCACCATTGCTTGGGATGTTAGTTGTGGCTTTGTGTTATACGTGGGATGGTAATTATGTATTTGATCCTGGGGGATATTTATGGAGTTTTGATACATGAAAACTTGTTTTACCTCATCATGGAGATTTTTCTTAAAAAAGGCAAAATTTTTGTTCTCCATGATAGGTTTTAGACACTTTTGAGTGTGGGACGAGTCGAGCTAGAGACTCATTAACTCAAGCATCGTATAACTAGGTTTAGAGTGTTGTAGGTTAGTAATAAAGGTATAGACTTGGAGATAAGTGTAGGGGAGACCTTCTTTTGTCTTAATGTTGTTTGTAGGGTTGCTCACTCATTTCATGATTTGGAGCTTATGGAGGAGGCCCTTGTATCCGGTTCACTTCGTTACTTTTGTGATCTTTCATTGACACCTTGTGCTTAAACATGAATTCACTAATAGTTGTCCTTTCCTTAACTTGGGTTAAGCAAAGTCTATTCATTGTAATAAGTGTAGGGGAAGTTTTTATACTTCCATGCTCTTAAACATTGAGGACAATGTTTAGCTTAAGTGTAGAGGGGTCTTCTATCGAAGTGACCTTACCTAGAACTTGTCATTGTCTTTCATGATAATTGGGAAAATTAATTTTTCAAACATTTTTCAAATTTTTGATCTACTTCGGCCACCAAAAATATGCATTCATAATTTTTGCATTAATCATTTTTCTTTTGCATAACACATTTGCATTGTATATATTTCTTCTTTATGTTTCATCAAAAAAATATATAATAAGAACATGGTTTAACAAATTTAGACTTCTTTGACATATTAGGCCCGCCATGGATATTTTGACTCAACCCGAGTTTGCTTATCTTAGCACTCTCTAGCTAGTATCCTTAACCATGTAGTCCTTCATTGGTCTATTAGGCTAAGCATCCATCAATCTCATTATTTGAGATTTTAAATTTGTGGAGAATGGGAAATGATAGAGTTGAAGCAAGTGTAAAAGGGCTAGATAAACTTCATGATAATTACTTGTGGCTAAACCCTTCTCTTCTTAACCTCTATTTTCTTAGCATGTATATATGTTAATAAATAATCAAGAACGGTTTTAATTGGTTTGTAATATCTTATGCATTTTTGTCTAATCATTCATGGTTTGTATAAGTACGTCTCAAGATTCTAAGTTAGAACGTTTTATGTGTACTAGACTTATGTCATGCTCAATATTTAGCGGGTGTTTTTCCTTTTATTCTTTTCAAATTTCTTAGTGAGGAATAAAGAAAAATAAGAGCGGCTTATGAAAAAAATGAGTGGCTAGAAAAAAAAAAGAAAAGAAAATATATATATATACAAGACTCCCAAGAGGGGCAGTGTGGTGTTAATTATAGTGACTATTGAGTTCCAATATTACCTAGACGGGTTGCGGGGATTCAATAGATTGCTCCAATCTAATATTACCTTGACGGGTTGCGGGGTTGAAGATCCAAAGTCTCAAAAAGATGGCGGATGTAAATTATTGCGTGAGTTTTATTTTTCTTTCCTTAGCGAGTGTGTAGCTACTTATGAAAGCATGACATGAGGATTTTACGCATAAGGCGAATGACTTATTACTCTTGAAACGGACTTGTATTAATTGTGAGTGGTTTTTCAAGTAATGGATGAGAGGATTACTTAGGATTAAAACCGTGCTTCCTTATTTTTGGATTTTACACTTCTTATACTTCACACTTGAATAAATGACAAATTTTCCCACAAGCAATTTGCTCAAATAATAACCGGTTCCACATTTAATTGTCATGGATAAGTTGATGCACTTTTTACTTGTGAATACAATGATCCCATTTTTAAGCTTGGTATGGGGAAGTGAAACTTGAGGGTGATAAATGTCCATGGTACCCAAGCCCTAATCAAAGTCATTGAATTCTTTATGAGTTATTTCCATCAAAACCATTTCAAGAAAAACCAAAAAGATATAGATAGAATTTTATGTTGTTCATTGCATTGTTAAAAATCAAAATCATGCATCATTTAGTTTAGAGTAGTGTAGATGCATTCCATATGGCCAAGGTGGATTAAGTATGAGGAGAATGTAAATTTGTGTTTTAAAATGTATAGTATTGCATGAGGACATGACAATGTTCAAGTGTAGGGGATTTGATATGAGCAAAAACTCATATCAATTTATCAACAAATCATCCTAAAACACAATAAAAATACCTAAATTTTGTGCTATAAAGCGGAATTATGTGGTATGTTTTGTGTTTGTGCTCAAATAGGTAAGAAGGATACATTTTCAAGCAAACAAAGGAAAATCAAGCTTAATTTGATGAAAAAGACAAAAGAGGATCAAAAGTGACAAGACTTTGAAGACAAAGGACCTATCTTGACAAACTGCCAAAGATGAAGGACTAAAAGTGTAAATATGTAAAAGTCAAGATCAAAGTCAAATCTGGTCAACTCTCAATTCAACTCAGTCAAAGGATCAAATTTGTTCAAGAATGAAGTTTGAAGGACCAAATATGCCAAAGAAATGAAGTTGCTAGCTTAAAAATACAACCTGCCAAAGTCAAGGGGTCATTTCTGCCAATTTTGGAAAGATATGCAAGATCAATCCATGTGAAAAGGCCAAGAACCAATGAGAATCAGAAGAAAAGGTGACACAGATGGCCACATGTGCCCACTACCGCCGCCAAGCAATTGATACCATATCTAAAACAGTAACTTCCGCTATATCCTTTCTCAGCCAATCAGCTTGCGCCATTCAATAATCCATATATCCAATGTGGATAATGATCCACAACTCATTCTCTTGGCCAATAATATCTTTCCACGTGTCATCTTCAACAAAACACATTGCCAGGATCGATTTCGAGCTAGAATGGATTTCAAGAAAAGTTATAAACATCAAACCTGCTTATTTTTGAAGGACGAATCCATTGGTCACAACCAATTAAGATGAAATCAACTCAAATGAAAAACCCCAATTCAGTTCTTCATCAGCAAAATCAATTATGCAGATTTGTGACACGTGGAAGTCTGGGATTGGCTCCAACACGTCACCAACCCCAACTGCTCTTCCCCTGAAGTCTATAAATAGCATGTTTAGCTTTCATTTTCATAGTTGTAGAAAGTGTGAAAATTTCACACATTTAGATTTCCTTTCCTCTCATTTCTAGACCTTAGCTTAACAACTCAAGAGTTTGGCACACTCTTCAGTCTGTTATAGTAGTTGTAACAACTTAACAGCCTTGTAACAACTTTTCTTATGCAATAAAATTCAAATTTAATTTTTCCCTCCAAAACTCTATTACCTTCTTACTGTTCATCTCCTGCTACCTTGATTCTCTTGTTGCTGTTATAAGTTTGTTATGATCATAATCTGATCATAATTGACTTAGATTGAAGATTGTAGCTGTTCTGATCATCCATTTCCAGTTCATAGCAGTTTCTGATGAATTCAGCCATTATGATGATTCCTGTTGATTGTTGCTGATTGATAGATTGGTGATAGTGATTTCTAGTGCTAAGGTGGTGGTTAGCACTAGAATAGAGAGCTCAGCGCTCCTCTACTCCCCAAAGGAGGCCTTTGCACAAGGTTTTGATTTTATGCATTTAAATTCCTCTAAACAGTTGATGCCTGCTCAATTCTTAGATAAAACTTGTTTGTTGAATGATAAAATGTGTTTTGATCTGTTTCTGATCTGATTATAGTGTTTTGTTAGCCTAAGTGTAGATTAATCTGCTTATTAGCTTTGTACTTGTCTTGTTTTCAGCTTATCTCAGTAACAATAGTCTTGCTTATCATTTTATGTTCTAGTGGTGTTAAAAACTTGAAACTAGTTCTCACAAACTTCATTTTGGTTACCAAAATTAGTGTGCTAAAGCTTTTCATTCAGTTCAATCCTTTACTCAATAATCATTCACAAAAAGTTCATAAGAATCAGTAAAGTAGTGTTTGGCATTAGATTAAAAGTAGATTTCCAGTAATGATAATTGGTAAACTTGAGTTCCTTTCCAGTTAACTAGTGATAAAAAGTGGTTTTAAGTCATTTTTAAGTCAAACCTTTGGTCAAAAAGGCAAATGGCATTCTAAAAAGTGTGGGTCAGTTTTCTTCTAGTACCTATTCAGGAAGTTACCAAATTGATTTGCTTACCATTCATTTGTTAGTTGATGAAATTCCACCAAACCAGTTCTCAATTATAGGTCAACATATGAAGTTTTAAAGTCTATAAGGATTTGGTAGAGTATTAGGTATTAAGCTGGGAATAAGCCAAAGTTTAAGCTCATTGAGCAAACTCAAGTTACTTTAACTTGTAAACTGAATTTTCATATCTCATAATCCTCTTCATAAACTGGTCTATTTTCTTTCACAAATTCACTTAGTAAGTGTTCCTGGTCAATATTTGAGAATTTGAGCTTATTGAAAAATCTTGGTCAACAAAAGTCAACTTAAGCACTCAATTTGCTTATTTTAGGATTCTGAGCTTATTAATGGATGCTTTTGCATGAGACTTGATTTCCCATTCTTATTTTGAGCTCATTAATCATTTTCATCAATAAAATTTAGTTGTGCATGTCTAGATTTCTTTTTAGCTTATTTTGTGCTTATTGAAAATTGCTTATCAGCTTTTAAGACAGTTTCAGCCAATTTCCTTTGGCAAGTCTAGCTTATTTCTGATTTTAAGAAGTTTGCAAGTGGTTTGGTTTAATTTGGTTGAAAAATAAGCTCAAACGAGCTTATTTGAGTTTGAACCCCGTTTTTGATTAAAACTTCCCAAAAATTGCTTTTAGGTCCTTGATGTATCAGATTGTTTGTAATGATGGCTAAACTTGCAAGTTTTTAGGGTTTTCATAAACACAGTCCTTTAACTTTGAAATTTGTTCAAAATCAGTTAAGTAGTTTGGAGTTTGTTGAGAAATTGGTTACTTGTTTTGCTAGTTTGCATTTTCAGTCCTCCTAGTTTACTGTTTGTGCACATTTAGTCCTCATACTTTTCAAGTTCATATTTTTAGCATTTAAATTTCATAGAATTTACATTTTCAGTCCTTATAGTTTGAAAAATTTACATTTTGAATTTTAATTGAATAAATTCTTGGTATTTGCACTATGTTTTACATATAAGTAGACGTTATTTTTCACTTTTGCAAGGCATTGTTTGAATTAGCAATAGAATATCAAAAAAATATTAACAACCAAAAACAGTTAAAAACCCGATATTGTTAGGACTTTCAATTTGACAAGAACTGAGAAAAACGAACTTAACTATACACATTTTAATACTCATCCTTTTTTAGAAGAGGAAACTTACCATTTGTGTTGGAAACCATAGCAATGATCTGCTGAGGTTGCTGTGTTTTAGGGTTACTATCTTCTCCTGTTTGAGTAGAACTTGAGGCAGACATAATTAAACAAAGATGTTAGTAATAAGAAAAATTGATTCTTCTTGTACAGAGACTCTCCCAGGCTCTGATACCACTTGATGGGTCCACTAAATGTGGATCTTGCAGCCTGTTAGGAACGGTGAACGACTTTTGTAATCACAAGTCTATTCACAGAGAGACTCTATATAAATCACAGAGTATAAGTGCGGAATACAAATACTATGAACAAGAAGAACAGAATAACTATAACGACTTGATTCTTTACTAAGGATTTCTAATATTAATATGAACTAGAATTATATTTGATGAAGGTGTATTGATCCCTTCTGCCTAAGGTTCCATTTATACTACAAGGAAACCCTAATACATCATTAACCAAAACGTGTAAAACTGATATGCATATCATTGCCTAACATATCTCATGCATATCCTAATAGAATAATATTTAAATAATAAATTTTGACTTTCTATAAGACCAGGAGCACGGCTTGCTCCTACTACTACTAGGACCAGGAGGAACTACATACCTCCTAGTCTACCTGTTTCAAATAACTATTCCAATGGTCCTAACAATCTCATCCAAAGAACTTGAGCACAACAACCGGACATAGCAATGTATTCAGCCTCTGTACTTGAAATCGCAGCGCTTTTCTGCCTTTTGGATGCCCAACTAATCAATCTTATCTCCAACAAGTTGCACACTGCCAGAAGTCCTACGTCGAGTATCTTGACACCCAGCATAATCCACATCTGCATATGATATTAGTTCAATAGAGGAATCGTTCAGATACCACAGACCATGATTAAGTGTTCTTTTAAGATACCGAAAGATCCTTTTCACAACATGTAAGTGCTTTTCGGTAGGTCGAGCCTGATACCGGGCACACATGCATATAGCAAATTGTAAATCATGCCTGCTAGCAGTCAGATAGAGAAGGGTGCCGATCATTCCACAGTAAAGTTTAGGATCGATAGCAATCCCATCCCTATCCTCATCTAACTTGGATCTCTCCACCATAGGAGTACCCACTGGATCGCAGTTTTCAAAATGATACTTTTTCAACGATTCAAGAGCATATTTGGATTGATTAATGAAGATGCCTCTGGGATTTTGAGAAATTTGCAACCCTAAGAAAAATGAAAATTTTCCCATCATCGACATCTTAAAACGTGGGGACATGATTTTCTCAAAATGGTCAGACAGTCTTTGAGTAGTGGCAGCAAATATTATATCGTCAACATAAATTTGTACCAATATCATGTCGTTTTCCTCCTTGAGAATGAAAAATGTTGGGTCCACTTTGCATTTGGAGAACCCTTCGGATATCAGATAAGACGATAGGAGATCGTACCACGCACATGGAGCTTGTTTCAACCCATAAAGAGCCTTCTTGAGCTTATACACGTGATTAGGATACTCCGAATTGACGAATCCATTCAGCTGGCTTACGTAGACATCTTCCCTTAATTCACCATTAAGAAATGCTGTCTTGACATCCATTTGATAGACGATCATATTCATGTGAGCATCATAAGCAAGGAATAGTCTAATCACCTCCAAACGTACAACAAGAGCAAAGGATTCTTCAAAGTCAATACCCAAAGCTTGTTTGTAACCTTGAGCAACCAATCTAACTTTGTTCTTTAACACACCACCTAAGTCATCGAGTTTAACCTTATATACCCACAATAAAGTAAGGATGTCAACGTTGACGGGTAGAGGAACTAATTCCCATACTTCAAGGCGTTAAAATTCATTATGTTCCTCTTGTATGGCCTCAATCCAAGATGATTGTGTCATAGCTTGTTTCCAAGTTTTAGGTTCAATGTCAGAAAGAAATGCATCAAAGTAACAGTATAATGCATGTTCTTGTAGTTGATGGCGTGTTGAGATTGGTCGATCGATGTCACCAATAATGTTACGGATTGGGTGATCCGTTGTCCATTTTGTATTGTGATTTTTAATCCGTGGTGGTCTAGAGTGAACGATTACAGGAGCTTCCTCTGAGGTAGACGCACCGATAGGGTTTTCGGGTATTGTGAACCAAAGAAAGGAAGCTCTTGTAGGTGAGCAAGTTCCAAATCATGATCATAGAAATCCTCTTCAACATCATTAGGAACAAGTAGGGTGATGATTCGGGTGTGGTTTGAGAATTGGTGGGAGATGGTGCATCTGGTTCAATAGTAACAGTAGATGCATCAGACTGATTTCCATTAACTTGAGCAACAACTTCGGGAATCAGAGCCACTGCTGCAGGTGTTGGAGAATCATCACCAGCTAGATCAAAGAATTCATCAAACATATGTTGAAATAACTCATCCTACTCGGGCCTTGTAGGTGGTATAAATGATGGAGAAGTAGGATTGCTGGGAGTTAATCAGGAACTTATAGTACTGATTTCCATCTCATGAAGTGCGGGTTCAGAGCTTTGTTGCTCAGAAGCCATCGCTGTCAGCTCATCAAAATCGGCATCCAAAGTTTCTACTATCTTTCCAAGACGACGGTTATAAATCCGGTAAGCTTTCTTTGCAGGTGAGTGACCAATGAAAATTCCAATATCAGCCTTCGGTTGAAGTTTGCCCAAATTCTCACTATTAGTATTTGGATAACACAGTGCACCAAACACATGTAGAAAGGAAATATCGGGTTTGTGTCCATGAAGTAGCTCATATGGAGTTTTTCCATGGCGCTTACGAATGATGGAGAAGTTTTGGGTATAACATGTGGGTGCCACTGGTTCAGCCCATATGAATAAAGGAGCATTCGAATAAATTAACATAGTTCTAGCAGCTTCCATTAGTGTACGGTTACGTCTTTCCACGACACCATTTTGTTGTGGAGTGCGATCAACTGAAGTTTCATGTGAAATACCGACCTCTTCATAATAGTCTCGTAGAGTCTGATTAACGAACTCAGTTCCATTATCAGTTCGAATGCGGCGAACAGTAGCATTAAGACGCACTTGGATCATCTATAGAAAAGTAATAATATAATTCGGTACTTGATCCTTGGTTGCTAAAAACTTTACCCATGTAAACCTAGAGAAATCATCCACCATGACGAGGATATATTTTCTACCACTCACAGTAGCCGTACGCATTGGGCCGCAAAGATCCATGTGCAAAAGATATAGTGGTTCTTGGTTGGTGTCTTCAGCTTTAGGTTTGTATGATTTCTTGGTGCTTTTACCCAAAGAACATGCGGAACATAAATGATCCTTGTCGAACTTATGTTTTGGAAGACCACGAACAAGTTCATTTTTAGCCAAATGGTTAATAGCATCAAAGTTAAGATGAGATAACCGACGATGCCACAACCATGACTTGGTCTTAGATGCTTTGGAGAGAAGGCATACAGGAGAGGTGGCCATCATGTTTTGAATGGACAGTGTGTAGAGATTATCCCCCCGAGAACCTTTTAACAAATCATTTCCTGCAAGATCACGAATGAAGCAAGTATGTTGTCGAAAAGCAACCTCAAGGTTTGAATCGCAAAATTGTCCTACTGAGAATACGTTGTGACCAAGTCCCTCGACGTAATACACCCTTGAAATTGTAACATTCCCAATTTGATATTCACCATAACCCATGATCTTCGTGTGATACCCCGGGTAGGGTCAAAATATGCAGAATTATCAACAGAGATGTCACAAGGTTGGATCGATTGCACATAGTTCACAGAGCATAAGATAAGGAGTTATTCAAATCAGATTACATGATTATTAAACAAATTAATAAAATTTGTCTTTAACATGTCATAAGTAGATTGTTCATTTTCCCCGAATGTAACCTTGACGATTCCTACAATGCAGATTACATAGATGCTTGATTCCATGCACACACCACATACTAACTTCATTTTCCTAAGATAAAAATGCTTAGAGGGTCAACATAAAGTTGGTGAATTTACAGGTTTTAACATTAATTATTTTGGATATACATTAATCATAGAAGTAACAATGCACAAAGCATTCTTACTAAAAAGTAGATTACATTTTCTATTGCTCGAAACTGAAGCTTAACCTTCCATAGTCCTCAACAGATGAGGACGTAGTGTCTTATAAAAAGACACCCAAACCCAGTTCCAACATGGTATACATCTGTTGTCCCGGCCAAGGCACAGTGAGCATGACTCACCCAGATGGGGATGGTCAATCCCTAATAGATCTATTATAACATTCGGGTGACTTACAACAATTTAACAGTTTCTAGAATAGTCAATCATAGTCAAGTTTATACAATTTAGTTATGTCCATTTTAAAATAGTTGCATGTTTTCTCCCCCGTAGAGGAAAAGTTTATCAATAGTTTATATGGGGTTGTAAACTCAACTGGGAGTTGGCAATAGCTGTTTAACATGAATATCCAAATAATGCTCACGCCAAAAGTTATGCCTAATCAAATAGTACAGTCTTAATAGATAGTACAAAGAACATATGTGTATGCTTATACAGATTTTTAGTCAGTTCATTTATGCTACGACATTTATCTAAATAACCGTAGTACAAGTATTAACAATATCCATTTAAACTTATACATATAAGTTTTATTGTTAAGTAAACAAAAATGTTCTACTTAAAATATTAGTTCACGTTCGCAGTTCTTGTATTATAATCCTCCATTTAAACTTACTATTAAGTTTCGTAATTAAGTAAACATAAGAATGTTCTACTTAAATATTTGTTTACGTTCGTAGTTCATGTATTATAATCATCCATTTAAACTTACTATTAAGTTTCATAATTAAGCAAACATAAAAATGTTCTACTTAAATATTAGTTTATGTTCGTAGTTCATGTATTATAATCATCCATTTAAACTTACTATTAAGTTTCATAATTAAGTAAACATAACAATGTTCTACTTAAATATTAGTATTCAATTTATTTAACGTTCATATAATTTTATTTCCTAAAAGTATATGAGTTCATGTATTAATAATACATATCCATATTTGTTAATACAATTTATTTCATAAGCAAAAATATAAATATTTTATTTTTGAAAAATAAAATAAAATATTTTATTTAACTTAAAAGTTCCCATAAATTATTTCACATTTATAAAATGATTTATTAATTACAAGTTTAAGAATTTATACATTAATCCTTATGGTTTAGGTTTAATTAAGTTTTACTAAATTCAAAATTGAATTAGGGTTAGGGCTTGTTAATGTTTCGGTATATGGCAAAACTAGTCCCTCCATATTTTAAACAAAGTAAACTTTCGGATTTTTACACATTTGGTACCTAGGGCTTGTTAAAGTTTCGGCTTATGGCGGATTTAGTCCTCCTATTTATATCTATGTTTTGTAACTTCCCTAAAATGACAAAACAGCCCCTAGGGCTTCTTTAAGTTTCGGATTAATACAAAAATGATCCTTAGGGTTATAAAATGACAAAACAACTTTTAGAAACTTCCCAAAATGGTCCCTAGGATTTTATATGCCACGGATGGTATTTATTAAACCCTAGACTTTTGGATAATTACATTTTTAGTCCTTGTGTTTACTAATTTATCAAAACAAGTTTCATAAGTCACCGTTTTAGTCCTTAAGTTTCATATATTGTCATTTTAATCCAAAAGTTTTTATAAGTTACATTTTATTATAGAAACTTTTATTTAAACATTGAAAATATTATATGGGCTCATTAAATGGGTTAAAGTATCTAATGGGCCATCTAGTGGGCCTAAATACATTTTTAAGTTTACTAACTTGTTAAATGGGACTTCAACACATTTATTGGGGTTAAATAAATTTTAAGTCCATTAATTTATTTAAATGGGTTCAAGTATAATCTATTAGGTCACTAATATTTATTAAATGGGCTTATTGGGTCCATTTAAGTATTGGGCTAATATTACATGGGCTTAATTAGTCCATTAATCTTACTTTTCATTTTATGTAAGTATTAACCTAGGATTTTCTTATAAGCTTATTATTAGCTTATCTATATTTAGTTTTAAATCTTAATAAAAGAATAAAACTTATAGTTTATTTTATGTGATGTACCAAATGAGATCTAGATGTGTTACAAGGTTGCATGCAAGTCATATGCCCTAATATGAGCTTATAACTCACGGCTATAATTAATTATAGCTTATTAAGATGATTCAAAACTTGTTGTAAGGTTACATGTACTTATAAGTGTCCCCAAAATAAGATCTAGCTATGTACAAATCAAGAAATCAAGTCACAAGTCCATACATACATACATTTAGCCCACGACTATAATTTTAAATCTTGGTGTTTCCAAGATGGACATTTTAGCTAGTTTTATGTCTGGTAAATATTTATAAAAATACAACATGATTATCTAGGTTTCATGCATGTTTCCAAGGTTACCACAATTCCAAAAAAACAACCTATAGCTCATGGCTATATTGTTTTCTCCCAATGTTCCCATAAGATTTATAAGCTTGTTTTATGTTTATCATCTTAAGTTAAAATCTTATCATTAGATCTAGGCCTTATATAAGCATGCATGTACATTTAAAGTACATTTAAGGCTATAAATAACCCACGGCCATATATATATTTATATATAAAATGTTTTAGACATTTTAGAAGTCCATTACACATGTAATAACACATATTCCACCATTTAAAACATAGTACATAAATCATAAGTTAACCACTTAATTATGCCGTGACCCTTTAGGTAATGGTTTTCATGATTTTTAAGTTACACATGTTTACTTATGAGATCTATGATTATTAGTTAACCAAAATCCCAAAGAATAAGATGTGTAACCCATGCTACATTTAAATTCATAAAATGGTTCATATGATTTTAAATCAAGTTAAAACATAGAGTACTAGTCATAGGTTTCTTTATTAAAAAGATTTTAACCATGACTAATGGTGCACAAATATATGTCGTGACCTTTAAGGTCATGGTTTTTACCAAATCTTGATTTTAACAAGTTATTTACATGTGTTCATAGATGGATGATGATGAATGCAAGTCGAAATGAAGAAGCATAAGGAGTATACCTTTCTTGCTTAAAAGTTACCAAGGAAGATCTAGATGAACAAGGAGATTAGAGATCTAATCAAGAAGATGATGGAAACCCTAACTATTACCAAGCCATGACCTTTAAGGTTTCGGCTAGGGCTTGTTATAGTGATTCCAAAGATGATTATGCTAATAAATGATTAGTAGTTAAGATGGGACAAGGATCTAGTAGATTTAATGAACAACTTTGGATGTTTGTGGCTTAAAGCCGAATGATTTGAGAGAGAAGGTGAAGAGAGACATGAGATTAAGTTGCATGAGAGAATGAGAGAATGTATGTGTGTGTTTTTTGGATAAAAGGGGAGAGAGAAGGGTGAAGGCAAAAGGCATGATTGCCTTGGTAAGAACCATTGTGCCATGTGTTGGCTTTTCTAAAACCAAGACAACCCTTCTTCTTCTACATATGCATGTGTGCCGTGTATAGCTAGCCAAAGGGGTGATGGGCTTTGGCTTGGGCTTATGTTGGACTAGCACATAAGGAGTATAGTCTTGGGCTAGTCCAAGAAGGTTTAAAACATGATTATGGTATACATACTTACATACATACACGACTACATATAGTGTGTAGCATGTTTTTCAAATTTTAGTTAAGTGTTGTATACTTCAAATATTGATTATACATTTTATTACTTGCTTCCCCTAGTTTTAAATACAAGGTTTAAATTATAAACTTATTACAACAATTATGAATGTAAAAGTATAAGTACATAATGGACAAGTTCACACACAACTTATAGAAACATAACACATGAGTATGTGTTCTAGGATTAATGGGTGAAATTTCATTACATAAAATCATGGTAAAATCATGGATTTTACACTTTGCAATATGGTCATTGCCAAATTTCACTATTCCTAGAAACTTGCTGACGAAATTTCTGAGCATCGAGCGGTCTCCAGTCATATGTTTGGAGCACCCCGAGTCCAAATACCAAAGAATAATTTGGACGACCTGAAAATATCACCAAACAAAGATGATGTATTGGAATCTAATTGTTCCTCTGAGTTAGCAGGTACAAATGCTATTATCTTAGGTTTACTATCAGAAGAGTTTTTAGGCTTCCAAATATTCTTACTAGTTGTTGTCTTAGATTCTAATTGTCTAATACTCTGAGGTACTTCTTGACTGGGTACTTCTTCACTGGTAGGCACAATAGTGGAGGCAGACATACTGAAAGGGCGTTTTTTCCATTATTTTAGTGCTTGTGTTCCTATTTAAAGGACGCTGAGACCTAACTTCAGTGGATGTGATCCTAGTTAAAGGGCACTTAGTTCCATTTGCAGTAAAGGTCATACCAGTGGGTAACCATTGTCATCCAACTTTGGTGAATTTCTTCCCCGTTGGTTTCCATTCAAGGTTTTCCCTAATGGCATGCATTTCATTAACATGGTCAACAAGGCATAAATCATGACGCTGAGAAAACATGCATTCATTACAATTCCAACATTTCAAATTAGAATTCACATTTTGCTTAGGTTTCCACTCAGAGGGAGAACCTTTTGTCTTAGCTACATGATTCTTTTTACTTAAAACTGAAATAACATTCCTAAGTTGAACTTCTACTTCTTCTTTGTAGTCCTACTAGTGGAAGGCTTGATCCTATCTTTCTTGTCTTGAGATCCTTTAGCCTTAGTAGACATAATTACTCAGGTAGAAGCCAAGGGAACATTAGTGATAGATCTTGATTTAGCCTTGATGGGTGTGTTTAAAACCGTCTTAGCTCCTGGGGTCTTATTTAATGGAGTTATGGCAATGGTAGGGGTTTGTTGGTTAATTGGTGCAGATATCGGTTGACTGATATATTCTAAATTTGTTAAGCAATCTTGAATGCCATCCACATATAAGAAAAGCGCATATAGAATATGACTTGTGGGATCTAGTTTACGCATATCATCAATGGTATCTCTAGCTAGGTCAGCATGTTCTAAGGCATTTTTCATGTAGGTAGCAAACTTAGTTGGACTATGCTTAAATTTTGGGTCCCGATAAAGCATACATGGGTTGGGTTTAGGGGTACTATAGGACGGTGTAGAGATGGTAGCTGAGTTATCAACAAATTTTCGTCCATTGAGTTGAAGTGTCTCCTTTAATTCAGCTATAACCATGTTTTTTGTCTATGAGCTGAATATTCAGGTCAGAAATTTCCTCACATTTCTTGTTCAGTTGGTCAACTAATGACTTTTTCTCTATCGCATTAATAGCCAGGCGTTCTTCTATTGAACCAGAAATGTGTGAGTCACCCTGCCTTAATTTTTCCAACTCCCCTATCATAGGATTAATTCTATTTTCTAGGGCATGATTTTTAATCTCTGCAGCCTCTAGTTCCACATTTCCTGCTAATGTTTCTCTCTTAGGTCTCATAACTTGTTCCTCAAACGACTGAACCACCTGAATCATCTTGTCACTTGTCTCAACGTTGTTTTCACAATCATTTATTTTTGAAAGAGTTTCATTTTTATATTTATTTTCAAGTTCAAGAGCAATAGAGTGTTGTTGAACTCGTCAAAAACGTTTTGAAAGTTAATTATAAGAATCTTGAGGCTTTAAAAATTTAGCGTTAGATTCGTGACAAGAATGATTATCTACAGTGTTCACAGGTGAAATAATATTCACAGAAAGATCATGCCCATCATCACATTTATTCACAGCAGATGTAATCTCAAGAGCATATTCAATAGTAACAACTTGCATCACTTCGAGAGACACTACATGTTCCAAAAATCGGTCATATTTGGACAAAATATTTTCTTTCTCAATTAGATGTTGCTCATAAGCATCATCCATTTCGTAAAATACTTTTCGAACTTTAGCCATTTCAAAATTAAGATTGTCCCCGAGATCTAGAAATCCCTCTTTAATATTGTTTACAAACGGAACAATCTCTTTCTCAAACACCATTTTCATGTGTTTGAAAGCCCATTCTCCAGCGGTTTGAGCCGTTGAAGTCGTACATTCCTGGATGACCTTGTCAAATCCGGTGAGGTATCGCCTAATCTCTTTCATGCTTAGCAATACTATACTCACCCGTGGAAGACCCTTTGGAACTTCTTTGGTTCATTCGGATTGACAAGTGTAGGAAATATACTAAGGCTTTCTCTAGTAGACATGTAAGTTGGTGTATGGATAAATTCCCTTTGTATATTAAAGCGAATTCTAAATTCCGTTTTCGCATTCTCTACATTAAGCTGTTCATAATCATACGTAGGATATGTAAAAATCACTCTTGACGATTCTCTTCATGTAGTGACATATTCTCTGATTCATTCAAATTACCAATTGGATCTAAGACCAAACCTAACTTGGTTGCATCATAAAGTCGTGGGTTGTGGTTAAATGCATCCTTTTCATACCCCGGGTTAGGTGGTAAGTCTATTAGACGAGATAGAGTGAATTCCTTAAACGATGAATGAAACAAGTGTACTAGATGTGAAGCAGAGTATTGTTTTAAAAGCTTAATTTGAGTCTGTTTATTCTCTCATACACCTTAATTTCCGTTTCAACTCTTTTAGACTCAAGAATTTCGAAATCCGTTTGAAGTTGTTGAAAATTATTAACGACTGACTCTTTTTCTTTAAGTTCTTTTGAAAGATTTGCTCAATAACTTTAAATTTCTAGCAAGTTATCCATTTGAACTTTCCTAAACCTATCAAATTCAGGATTTGTTAAATTAGTGGTCACTGGAGTTAATTCCAAGGTGTTAACCTTTTGTTTATATAAAGCAAGCTCGTCAGATAATGTCTGATTAATCCCAAGGGTGTGATTGATCGCATTATTCATTTGGTTAAGCATAGATGCCGACATCGTGACCAAATCTTGTTGAGTAGACGAATTTGTAGACAGAATAGCTCTTGGTTGTGTTTCACTCAAAGTCTGAGGACATGCATTGATATTACTATCATTGTTTGTCTCCTCATTTGAATTACTAACCACCGAAGGCTGTTCCGGATACTTAGACACTTGCTCAACTTGATAAGGTACAAAACTAGTATCACTAGCAGTATTTGGTACCTCAGAGATTGTGTCAGCTCCATAAAGTGAAAGATTTTCCATGAGAGCTGTGTTGGCGGTACTGAGATCATCACAGTCTGAATCGTATGCATGAAGATCACTGCATTGGTATGCTGCATTGTTGGTAGAAGCTATTGTGAGTCCTTCAGTATCCACAACTCCTAGATCTGCAAGGAATGCCAAATCTTCTTCATCGAGCTCTCGACCTTGTGCTTGAGCATTCACCAAGTATATCTTTTCCTGGAACCATGTGCCATCCCTCTTCCTCTTAGGTTGCTTGAACTCCCGAGCCATGTGTCCTTCCCCTTTGCAGTTATAACAGATGATCATCTTCATTTTGCCAGTGTTATTTCCCCTTGTAGCAGTGTTGAATGGACGTGCACCAGTATTGGATGAACTTAGTCTCCCCTGAAGTGGTTGCACAGTAACTCTGTCATCTTGGATTGTATCTTGTTGAAGAGAGTTAGAAGAATTCCTCGACTGATTATTTGTTGGAGATGGTCCTCTGAAACCTCTTTTGTTCAACGCTTGAGTGATGTAAGTAGACATTTGAGCAAGTATATCAGTAGGATTATCCCTTGTCTAAACTCAAGAACTGGAATCTCATCATCACAATATAATACTGGTGCTGGTTGAGCTACAAACAAATTTAAAGGAGTACTGACATGTTGTGAGTTATGGGGTTGAGGAACCTCATGTTGCTGGTAAGTGATGGCAGGGTTTGTTGGAGGTTGATATGGTGAGTATAGTTGTGAAGCATAAGGTAAATGATGTGAGTCTCCTTGTGATGATATTACTGGTTGCTGGTATTGTTGCTGATATGATGTAGTTGGTTGTGGTAAGATCGAATACTGTGGAAAGCTTGGAGTCTTGAACATGGGCTTGTGATAAGATTGTTGTCCCATGTCATACGGAGTGTTGTTGTATGACATTGTTGGATGATTTGCCATTAATGCCAGTGGTTCGGAATAAGATCATTGAGACATGCGTTTCTGGAGCACATGCTTCTCATTTTGCTGCAAGAAAGCATAAAGCAGATCCAAATTTGATTTGTGAAAATCCCGAATCAATTTAACATCAGTGACATATTGACTCCATTCTTGGGGTAACGTGTTCAAAAACTTGGTGTTGATTTGAAACTGAGCAATTGTAAGATTATACACGTTCAAATCATTCATCAAAGTAGTTAAGCGCCAGTAATAGTCATGAAGAGTTTCCCTGGGAATGTATGAGAACCTATCAAACAAATCATAGAGTTGACACTCTCGTTCCTGCTTGGTAAGTGAAGTCCCTTGTAACAAAATTGCTAAGCGATCCCAAAGTTCCTTTGCTATCTTGTAATTGCTTACATACGAAAAATATCGGGTGGAAGAGCTTGCTTGATGGTTTGCACGGCTTTGTCATCCGCATCGGCAAAGATTTTGTTTGCATCTGTTAGTTCATGAAATAGCCTTGGCCTAGTCACATTGTCGATAGTTATCTCACCATAATTAAGTGGTCCTTGCTCAATGGATTGAACCATGAGTCTCCCACTAGGTCTACCCATAATATAAGACAACATGCAACCTTTCCATGCTTCAAAAAGCTCTTTGATAAGAAATGGTGGACGGGTATCGGTACCCGAGATGATAGAAAGGTCGATGTCATTGTTGGCGTATATGAATGTTAATTCATTTTATGATCCCTTGAATAAAGATTATCAAATATGATCGAGCAATGAAATAAGATTATGTGTTTTAGTGTTGTTTGAATAAAGATGTTATTATCTTTTGGTTGTGTGTTTTTGTTAATATCTCCAAAGAAATGCAAAGTTGAAAAATCCTCCAAGTCTTGCAAATTTGTGCTGATCGTGATGTGCTATCGTAACCCGTGATCGCAGTCCCTGTCGTAGTCCTTGATCGTAGTCCTTTATCATAGTCCTTGATTGTAACGATTGATCTCAACTAGTGATCGCAGTCCTTGATCGTAATGGTTGATCGCAACTGGTGATCGGAGTCCTTGATCGTAATAGTTGATCGCAACTAGTGATCGCATTCCTTGATCACAACAATGGATCACAACACGTGATCGCAGTCAATCGATCGCAACACGTGATCGCAGTCACTAGATCGTAACACAGATCGTAGTCACTGATCGTAACACGTGATCGTAGTGTTAGATCGTAACACGGATCGTAAGATGTGATCGTGATATTGGATCGCAAGTAGAAACCCCAGGGTTTTGCGATCGCAATATTCATATCGTAACAGATAAAGAGTTCGATACTTGTAGGCAACAAGAAAGATCAGATTTTTACCTTGGAATTCGTGTTTCTAGCCAAACCAATATCGCCAAATCGTTACTATACCTATTTAGAAGAAATATAGATCACTTGGAACCACAAAAACACGAAAAAAAATTTGAAACTTTGGTAAAATCAATCAAAAACACATGAAAACACTTAGAAAAGCATGAACAACACAAAACCAATCTTTATTTCATCCTATAGCTCTTGATACCAATTGTAGAAGTATGATAATCTTTGATACATCAAGGGGGTTGTTGTTTTCTAGTGAGAGAAATTAGAGAGAGAAGTGAGAGAAAAAGTATATTTATTACTTGAGAAAATGAAACAACCAACACCCCTTTCCATGGTGGAAAGGGGTTTATATACCCAAGTCCCTTAGTGGACTTAGGCCTCCGGCCCATGAACATGCTCATGGGTCGGGCTAATGTAAATATTAATTAAACTTATACTATGAGCCTATAACTATATTCTTGGAGTGAACGAGACTTTCTTAATACGAAAAACGTATTTACAACATCCATACAAGTAGTGCCTCCATAACTTCAATGCAAACATGACTGCTGCAAGTTCCAATTAATGCGTAGGGTAATTTTTCTCATAAGGCTTAAGCTGCCGTGAAGCGTACGTGATCACTTTCCCATGTTGCATGAGACAACAGCCAAGTCCATTACCTGAAGCATCACTATAGAT
Source organism: Glebionis coronaria (assembly GCA_025667525.1). NCBI lineage: Eukaryota > Viridiplantae > Streptophyta > Magnoliopsida > Asterales > Asteraceae > Glebionis > Glebionis coronaria. The sequence continues at coordinate 341,984,985 of CM046875.1, read as the reverse complement.
TTGAAATCCACCTGAACCAGATGGGAGAGTAAGAATCGGTGCAGATACTAACTTCTGCTTTAGGTCTTCAAAGCTCCCCTCTCTTTCTTCAGTCCAAATGAATTTCTCCCCTTTCCGCATCAGTTTGATCAATGGTAGTGCTAAACGGGAAAAGTTCTCTACGAACCTACGGTAGTAACCACCTAAGCCTAGGAAACTGCGAACTTCAGTCGCTGATGTCGGTCTTGGCCACTTGGTAATAGCCTCAACCTTTGCTGGATCCATGGTGATTCCTTCTGCTGATACAATGTGACTTAAGAACGCCACCTTGTCTAACTAGAACTCACACTTGGAGAATTTAGGATACAACTGCTTCTGGCGAAGAATCTGTAATAGTGTACGAAGATGGTCTTCGTGTTCCTCCTTAGACTTAGAGAATGTCAGGATGTCGTCAATGAAGACAATGAAAAACTTTTCCAGAAATTCATGGAAGATTCTGTTCATCAAATCCATGAAAATAGCTGGAGCATTGGTACGGCCAAATGGCATGACTACAGATTCGTAGTGCCCATAGCGTCTACGGAAAGCAGTCTTGGCGATGTCCTTCTCTTTAACCCGTAGCTGATGATAGCCCGACCTCAGATCAATTTTGGAGAAATGTTTGGCCCCTTGGAGTTGGTCAAACAAGTCGTCAATGCGTGGTAAAGGATACCTATTCCTGATGGTGATCTTGTTGAGCTCGCGATAATCTATGCAAAGACGCATACTGTCGTCGTTCTTCTTCACGAATAAGACCGGTGCACCCCATGGAGATGTGCTCGGTCGAATGAAGCCTCGTTCCAAAAGTTCTTGCAATTGGTTCTTCAACTCCTTCAGCTCGATAGGAGCCATGCGATAAGGAGCCTTGGAAATCGGCTCAGCTCCTGGGATGAGCTCGACATTAAACTCTACTTCACGTGCAGGTGGTATGCCCGGAAGTTCTTCTGGAAATACGTCTGGAAATTCTAACACTATTGGCTGATTCTAAATTGATGGAGATTCAGTATCCATGTCATGAATAGTATCTAGATAGCCTTCGCAACCATGTGAAAGTAATGCACGTGCTTACAAGGTTGATATGATTTGTACAGACCTTCCGTGTACGAACCCGTTGTGAATGTACTCTGGTGAATTTACATCACCGAAGATGACCCGATATGTATGGCAGTCTATGGTGGCGTGATGTTTGGATAGCCAGTCTATGCCCAATATCATGTCAAAATCACTCATGCCCAGTGGAAGTGCGTCAACAGGACAAATCTTGTCGTCAAACTCTAGGGGAAGGCTATTGTACACATGGGTTATGCGTACAGAGTCTCTTAAAGGCGTGGAAATGTTTAGTACATTCTCTAATGGCATAGGGGATATCCTAACATTCTTAGCATAAGAAGTAGAAATGACCAAATGAGTAGAACCCGTGTCAAATAAAACACATGCAACTTGACCATACATATACAAGATTCCAGTGATGGTAACTATAGACTTGTTGGCCTGGTTGCGAGAAGTCGTGTAAACGTGTCCACTAGTAGGAGGCGGCTTAGAATCAGCATCTCCTGATGTGCCCTCCATTTTGCCCTTGCGGTAGTCCTTCATGTGATGACCAGTAAGGCCACACTTGTAGCATGCATCGCTCTCGCGACGACCTAGCCCTGGGTGCCTACGGTTGCAGGTAGTGCAAAGAGGATGAGTATACCCTCCAGCAGGTACCCTTGTTGGCTGGGAGCCTGATAAGAACGGTATACATGAGACATGGTTTAAAGGTACAAAAGGACAATGCGGAAAATCGTAAGATGTAATACTAGTGATAGCTAGACGGTTAGGCTGTGAACCTCTTTGGTTCTGGTCCCTCCCGTTACCATGATTCTTGGTAGAAGTTTGCTAATGTGTCAGAATTATTAAATATCGCATGTAACATAAGGAAATGAGTAAGTGTAAGGACCTGCTGATGTTGGAGTTTCAAGTGTTGTTATGGTAATTATCATTATTGCCACTCTTATTCATAGCAGAATGGTCGTGAGTCTGACCATTTCCCTTGGGCTGAGTAGGTTGTTGCTGAGTAGTCGGCTGAGACCGGTCCCTAGTCTTCTGCCTGAAAGATGCAATTTAAAGAGAGATATAAATATTGGTTAATATTGAAAGAATTCGGAATGGTCACCGATGAATAACGAATATTTACCTCTTCTCGGGTCTCTGTGCTTCCCCGAACTCTTCTCTTTCTTGCAACATCTCCACCTTACGTGCTGCATCGGCAACTTCTGCCACCGTGTTAAAAGTAGCACACACCAAGTTGTTGGAGACTGATGTACGAAGAGCCTACCGGAAGTGGTATGCTTGCTATACGGCAGTACCTGCTGCTGCACCAAGAAAACCAGCCAAACGAAGAAAGCGATGCATGAACTCGTTGTTGTTCTCCCCAGCTCTCTGCCAGATTCCGTGGTACTCCCTCTTCAGCTTGTCTTGCTCAGCCTTGGGAAAGAACTATCCCATCACTAACTCCATGAACTGAGCCCAAGTCAAACCAGCCACCCAATCGTCACCTCCCTCAGACTGCTTGAGTACCTTCCACCATCTTAGCACATCACCTTCAAACTTGTAACAGGCCAACCCTGACTCGAAGACGGGGTCACAACCCATTGCATCAAATATCTTCTCAATATGAGCCAACCAGCTTTCAGCTTCACTGGGGCTATCAATTTTCTAGAAGGATCGAAGGCGTTGCTTGTTGAATCTCTCCAGCCATGTGACCAATGTTGCTGGAGGAGGAGGAGGGTGTACTGGGTGCTGTTGCTGATTGTTGGCAGCCTGCAACTCAGCCATGATTTTGTTCCTCAGCTAAGGAAGCAAAGCTTGCATCGCAGCTTGGACAGCTGCATTGAGTTGTTCCTGATCGTGTGTGAGAACCATATGACAGTATAACATAAAAAAATACATGATTAAACTGATCAAAACATAAAATATATACATAAAAAAAATTTATACCAATACATCATGAGAAAAATTTTATGTAGGAAAACCAGTACATGAATGCATGATGCAGTTTTATGAAAACTTTTATATGCGCGAGAGTGAACGCCTATGTTCAGTTCACTCAAAACAAAATACATGGGGAGGGGACGCCAATGGGTCGGTCCCAAAGTTAAAAGTTTCGATAAAAGCACATGCGACTAAATAGGGCCAGTCCTTTACCAACCATTACTTAGTCATAAACCTACGAGAATGACATATATATGAATGCATGAAAACAATGAATGCATGAAAAAGGACTGTCAGTTCTAGGAAGACCATAGTGACTACCCACTAATCACAGGTCGTGTTTTAAGAGCCTACAGGTCGAAGCCTTGGCTCTGATACCATAATTGTAACACCCCCTTTTGGTAAATGGAATGTCACGCGTGATTATGGCATGTCATCAAAGCATACAAGGATAAATGTCTTAAATATTACATGACCATAAAGGAAATACCGAAAACAAACATCGGTACCCCAAAGTATAAGCTCATCACACACAAACATAAGTACTGTAAAGGAAAAGGACTAAACAATGTCCATAGAAATAAGTAGCAAAATGTATGATGATAAGCATAAAGTAATGAAGGCTAGAAAGCTTCCAATCCATATGCACGTACGCTTAGAGACTACGAGCGTCCCCGAGTACCTGCCGTTTTGGGAACATGAAAGGAAAACGGCCGAGCATAACGCTCAGTTCACGGATATACAAGCATAGAATGAATAACATAAGCATATACAACATATAGCAGCGAAACTGATTAAGTCCTTCAAAACTTGGTATAACTTAGTAAAACTGGTTTTATAGTTTGAAAAGCCTTATGTTTATCTTATAAAAACTGTTTAACATGTTAACCAATAAGACAATATAGGTCATGAAATATCAACGTGCATGAATACTTAGAGGGGTGACCTCATCATGCAATTAGAGGGGTTGCCTCTAATTAATATTAGTTTAGGTAGGAGGGATCAACTCCTTGTGAAGGATGAAAGGCACACACCACATTCACCTGAATAATCTGTTAAAAACATGTAACCTAGGATGCACCCATACGCCCCATATGATAACATAATAATATGGCCAAAAGCTGAAAGGGACGCCACGAGCTATCACTCCGCCGTGGTGAAGTCATAACACTGGTGCCTCCAGTGTTATGGTTATGGTACCTGCATAACTAGGTGAAACTGGTCATACATGTATATATCTTAGGCATTTAAACTAAACATAAGCAAATCAAAACATATAAAACATATAGTAGGAACACAGTTAGATGCATACGGGGAATCCTAATAAGGAAAGAATGTCCATACTGAAAGGACGGAGAATCCGTACCTTATGTCCAGTGAACGAAGAAGACGAACGGAAGAGAGTCCTACTTCGATCTCACTAAAGCTACATAAATGGTATACGTGTATAAGTATTCTGATTACTGAGTACGTAACTGGTTTTATATCATGTCTTAACTTGTTTTATATGTTCATGTCTTGTTTGACTGATTTTAACGTTATGCTGTGTTTATCATGTATTATGGATATTCTGATTAAGTATTACTTGTATCTCTTGTATTATTATACTTGTTGTGTAATAATAAGTAACTTTCTAAAAATAGCAGGTTTCCTAATATAGAAAGTTTCCAAAAATAGAAAGTTTCTAAAAATAATAAGTTTCCTTAAATAGAAAGTTTCCATAATTAGAAATAAGCTGCATTAATAAGCTAGTTAGATAAGCTTAAGTTTTACTGATTAAATATACTAAGTCATGTGCTTAATAGTATAGTTTATTAATTATATCATGTTAATTAAATAAACTATATGTTATATGATTTAATTAAATATAGTCATGATTTAATTAAATTAAGGTGTATATAATACTTAGGTTAAAACGTGTATTAATATTTATATTAATATAACCTAAGTCATGGAAATTCATTAGATATATGTCATGTTTTAATAATTAATTAATTACTATAGTCTAAAATTACATAAATAATTACTTAGGTTAAAACCATGTATTATTAAATATTAATAATAAACCTAAGTCCATGTTTTAATTAAATTAATTATATACCATGTTAAATTAGTTTAATTAACTTGTAAATAAATAAACTTGTAAAACTATTAAACTTGTAAAAATAATAAACCGAACCCATGTATTATTTTTATTAAACATGTCGTGAACCGGACCCGTGAACCCATGAACCGGTCGAACCAAATCCCCACCAAAAATAGTGGCAAACCGGCCTAAGCCGGTTGCCCCTGCTCTCGGCAAAACTGCCAACGACTGTGTGCCGGTGGTCTTGTCCTCTCGTCCCAGCCGCTGACGCCACCAAAGTTCCCACAAGCAGTTTCCAGTGGTCCCCCTGCTGCCTGCGGTGGGTTCTTCCTGCTTGCCTAATCTAGCCACCGGCTTTAGCCAGTGGTGGGGTTGTGGCTGCCGAGACCAACCGAAACCACAAGGACACCCCCGATGCGAGTCGGGGTGCCTTGCCCTTGCTGCCTACCGAACACCAACACCACCAAGACCTAGGTCTTGGTTGGTGGTGCAAACCAAACAACGCCGAGAGTCGTAGGACTCTCGGTTTGTGTGGCGTCCGAACACCATACCCGAAACACCCCTTTATTATTTTCCCATAAACCCATGACATGTTTTAATTCTCTTGTTTTTAAACACCATGATTAAATATGCATAAAAACATAAATAGGAAATAAAAAGAAAGGTTTTCGGATTACCAAAACACGTGGAATCAATAGATCTTGAATACACGAACACGTACTTGTGATTTGCTTAATCAAAATCAACCAAACCTCTTTGTTCGTTAATGTATCCGCCGGACTAAGGGAGAGAGGGAGAGAGGTCTAGGGTATTTGTTTTTCAAAAATCTTATGTGAATGAAAAAATGTTTTCCATATTTGTTTATTTAGTAAAAACAATTTGGGCTGGGCCCCCCTTTCCCCTTGTTGCCCCGGCTAGTAGGGCCCACCAAGGGAAACCCATAGCTATTATGCGTTCTAATATATTACGTGTTCGCGTGCTTGTATTTACGTGACGTTATTATTAAATATTCGTGTTATTATATATACTTGTACGTAGTTGTTATAATAATTACGTAAATACATAATTATACGTTCGTGATTCTTACGTTCATGATTTCATGTTCGTGATTTAATAACTATTTATAATAATTATCGTACATTTATACATACTTAGTACTTATCGTGTAATAACACGTAGGTAGTTCTTTTAATTTATGTTCGTGAACTAATAAAATAATTTTTGCATCAATTATAGTTCGTTTTCCTCTCGAATCACTCGAATTGAATTCCAATTTTAACGTAGAGATTGATTGTTTTTGGTTAATAATACTTGATTGGTAATCTATGTCCATTTAAGCTAAAAATGGGAAAATATGTAGGCTAAGGACTATATAAAAATAAAAGCGCAATTAATTCACGTAAATATTACTCTAAAATGCAATGTAAAATTAAACTACAAATATAGATCTAGATGCAACAAAAATAAACTATAATTAAAAATAAATCTAAATGAGAAATTAATCTAAATGCAAGCACGTAATAGCAAATAAAAGTGACGAAAAATGAAATCACAAAGATAAACTTAAAAATTAAGCATAAAGCTTCAACCTTTTAAGCTTACTAATCTTTTTAGACGATAAAGCTACAAGCTTTAGTACTAATAAGCTTAATAATCACAAAAAGGTGTAAACTTTTTACTAATAATGAGCTTATCTAAATGAAATCTACTTTTAAAAACTTTTAAACTATTTTTTTTAAACACAAATAATAATAACTAAAACTAATTAAACCGATTTTTATAAAAAATATAACTTTTATTAAAAACAATTTAAACTAAAACTATCTAATTAAATAAAACTAAAGCGATTAAACTAGAAAAATAAAAAGGAGAGCTTTAGTACCCGTAATCCGTAGAAAAACGCTCTAAACAAACAACATCAACAACATCAACAAAATACGGCCCGTTAAGTACACGGCCTCCCAATACCAAAACTATCAAAAGCGTAACCCGGCCCGTAAAGTACACGGCCAACCAAATCAATCTCTAACCAAACTAATCAACCATATCAACTTGAACAAAATTAATCAACTATACGCTCTTCTTCGAAAATGATAGATCGATACGCCGAGATCAAAGAAAACATAAAAGGTTAGAATAATAAGCAATAATTATTAAATGATAAAGATATTTAATTCAAACTTATAGATCTAAAATATTTTTTTTTATGATTTATAAAAGTATTTTAAATTTTAAAGCTAAAAATTATAGATCTACTTAATCTATTTAAAAACCTAATAGATCTAACTATTTTTTTGGTTTTTTGAAAATATTTTAATTTTTTTAAAGCTTAAACTAATAGATCTAAATAACTAATTAATAAAAACTAAAAGTTCTTAAATAAAAAGCTAGCTTATAAATAAGTCGTAAGCCTAAGCTTAGGACTTATGAGATTTAAAAAACTAAAAAGCTAATTAAACGATTACTCCACAAATAAGCTAGATCTACTAAAAGGCAATAATAAGCTTGAAATAAAATTAATTATTCCAAACTTTATATAAATCTAATCTTATTTGGAAAAAAGTTATAAAAACTTATCCCAAAATAATAAGATAGATTATTATAAAATTAAAAAGAAAGGAAGAATGAGAATATTATTAAGCTAGAACTTGAATTTTATTAAAAACTTGAATATTACAAAGCTTGAATATTAAAATTACAAAATATAAAACTATATGAAAAACTTAAGAGAAAAACTAGAAAAAAACTTGATTAAATGGGATGAGGGAAGGCTTTATATAGGCAGCCAACATGAGGGTATTATAGTAATTTCACTATCTACTTTTTGCTTCAAACTTAAGCAAATTTGAGGACAGCTGGCCCTCTATTCTTGTTTTCTCCGATTAATGCTTGACAGCTATCAAAGTGTGGGAATTTTCGCCAATCATTAGCCAGGCACACGCTCTTTTAACTTTGTTTTCATCAACACTGCCACGTGGCAGTCCCTGATTGGCTAGCCGCCACTTGCACACTGCCACCTCGTACAGCAATAGCCACCTCGTACTGACGAGGCGGCACCGCTGCCACGTGTCTTGCTCTGACTGGCCAGCCGCTAGCCGCCACTACCACCTCTGACCTAGGACTGACATGTCAGCGCCGCCCTGCCTCTGCCACGTGTCGTATCTCCATTGGTCAGCCGCCACACCTACAGTACCTGGAACCTGCAATTTACAGAGTATGTCAGTGCCAGGTGGCGCGCTGGCAATTGCCAGCCGCCGCCACGTGGTGCTGACGTCATTGCTGACGTCAACCGGTTTAGACCGAGTTGAACCGGTCTGAACCTGGTCTGGTTCGGGTATGGACCAGCCGGTCTGAACCGGTTCTGGTCTGAACCTGGTCTGGTCCGAACTGGGTCTGGTCTGGACCGGGTCGTGTCGCCACGTGGACCACTGAGGTGGTGCCACGTGGCAATGGCAATATATAACCTACCCTTGTCCAAGCGAGGCTCGAACTTGGGTCTTGGCTACCAAAGCCGAAGGAGTTAGCCAAGAGGCCAAGCATACCTTCAATTATATACTTGCAAAAAATATTACTTGACCCCTATTTGGCTAGCTTTGACTGGTGGTTGACCCCTCCTTTGACCATTTGACTTGTTATATTTAATAATAATAATAATAATACGGTAAATTAATTAAATTTTAATAAAAACTTTATTTTATTTATTTTATTTTATTTTATTTATTTTCGGAAATTAATTTATTTATATTATTTCTATTATTAAATTATTAAAAACTATTTATTTAATTTAAAAACATAATAAACTTTAAAAATTCATAGAAAAAAACCGTAAAGAGTTACGACGCGAGGTCTGGACCGTTGGCTTCGTAATTTTGTGCTATTCAATGTGGTTTATTAGTGGATGACTTTGGAGATTGGCAAAAATGGTCCTTGTTGTAAAATCTTCATCAAATCTTCATTTTTAGTCCTCCAAACTTTATTCTTTTGGCACTTTTTGGTCCTTTGACTTTATCTTTGACTTTTTCTTCGATAAATGACCGTGAAATCCCGTGTTTTCTTTCCTTTTGATCTTTTGTACCTGTTTCAAACAAAAACACAAAACCACGCGTAATTCCGACTTTTACGATATTAAACACATGATTAGGTCTTGTTTTTCACTGATTTTAGTGGCAAAAGGATAAGTGTTTACACACTTATTAAATCCCCTACACTTGACCATTGCAATGACGCCATGCAATGCATTATTTTAAAGCATAAAGTTACATTTTTCTCATAATTAATCCATCTCGGCCTTTATTACTATTACTACTACTACTACGATGAAAAGATAAAAAATTAAAAGGAGACATAAGTTATAACAATTTATTAACATGAAAATTATTGATGGAAGAAACTTGTAAAGAAATCTAAGATTTGAATTAGGGCTTTGGTGTCATGAATATAAATCACCCTCAAGTTTCACGTTCCCCATACTAAGCTTAAAAACGAGATCATTGTTAATACAAGTTAGCACAACTAACATTTACTCATGTGGTTTAATTACTCACTTAGACCCCCTTATTCCTACGGTGTATCTCTTGTATTTTATTTTTGTCTTGAATGATCACGAGGATGCAATTTGACTTATTTCGATAATTTATTAAGGCCGAAAATAAAGTGGGACGATTTAATCAATAGTTAGCTAAAGGACAAAATCTTTTAAAACTGCTTCTCGAAACCTCATAAAGTTCATATCTTGGCATAACTCGTTTCACGATTTGAGACCTTTCTCGAACCGATATTTGGCTTGTACTTCAAACTTCAAATCTTAAGAGACGATCTTGAAATTATGGTCTTCTCTTCATTTTGGTATACATCTTCATTAGGAGTGAAAGATGCTTCAAACGTTGACCACGACTTCTTCATTTATCCTCTTCTTTATTTAGGATTTTGATATACAACGATCCGCCTCCTTTTTGGACTTGGTTCTATTTATCCTCATACCTTGTTAGGGTCTTTTTGGATAGAATTCTCCATGATCTTTAGGGGAGTAATTGCTTCTCGTCGTGTGTCTTGATCCATCATATTGATTTGGATTAATGATCTTCACATCATCTTTGGATCTTTAGCAAAAAGTGAATCCTCATGCCTTGTGAGGGCCTTTTTGGACTCGGGTATCCTCATGCCTTGTTAGGGCCTTTTTGGATAAGCCAATCTTCGCGTTGGCTTCAATAAGTTATGCCTTGGCTATGAACTCTAGTTAATACAGAGCAACTTTTAAACGATCTTGTGCTAGAAGCTAAGTAACTTTTCAAATCGTATAACCTTATTTATTGCAAATATATACTTACAAGTGATGGGAGAAAAAGCTCATAACTAACTCACATAAGTTAATGAAAGAATACCAAACTTATAATTAACTCTATCATATCTCGTTCTCCACAATTTAAAATCTCAAGGAATGAGACTCGTGGATGCTTAGCCTAATAAACTAATTAAGGTCCATATGGTTAAGGATACTAGCTAGAGTAAACTTGGATAAGTAAACTCGGGTTGAGTCAAAATATTCACGACGGGCCTAATATATCAAAGATATCTAAACTTGTTAAAACCATTTTATTTATTTATTTATTTTGACTTTATTCTTAAAATGGAATATAAATACGATGCGATGATAGAAGAAAAAAACTACTAGGCCAAAATAGATCAAAAATTTGAAAAACGTTGAAAAAATTTTAAATTTTCCGGTTAAATAGGGTCAAATTCATGGAAAAGCCAACTAAAATTTCGATAGAAATCCCCCTACACATAATATAAACATTGTCCTCAATGTTTAAGCATGTGGGAGAATAAACTCCCCTACACTTAGGACATTGAGTACGTTGTTTAAAATCGAGCTAAGGAAAGGACAACTAAAGTGATTACATTTATTTGTTTTATTTATATACAAGATAGAATCACAATAGCAAAAACTTATCGAAGGAACCGGGTACATGGGAAACAGGGGAACACGGGTCTCGTCAAAAATACCAAAAGTGGATCATTAAGCACATGTCCCTGCACAACACAAACAAACAACCTACAAGGCTCCCCCTACACTTATTGGTGAAAATGGGTGAAGGTGAAAAAGGGTGGAAAAAAAAAAAATCTAACCTAGTTATACGATGCTTGATTTTTCATCACGAGTCTCTAGCTCGACTCGATTTCCCGAATGTCATCATTCAAATGGGAAAATCATGGAAAATCGAGATTTCCAAGGGAGGAAAATCTCTCCATGATAGAGGTGAAACAAAGTCATATAAGGCATACCCCATGAAACTCCACCCGGGTCAAACACATAATTTCCATCACAAAAGGAAATAAACCCCGAGGTGGTACGCAAGTCATAGAAAAGTGGGGTATCCTTAGGCAAAAGTCTCTTACAAGGAAAGGTAAGGTGGTATGGCAATGAAAGCACAAAAGTCTCTATTCCCGGATCAAACACCGGTTCCTTAATGGGAAAATAGCAAGAGGTAGTGACATTTAAGCTCAAAATATCATCAAAATCCAAAGTGGGAAGGTTATCCTCTTCCAAACTCGATGTGAAAACATAAGTATCATCGGAGTCATAGGAAAACTCGTCCTCGTGAGGAAAATAGGTATTTAGAAAGTTATCTAAATCCTCCTCAAATGGAATAACCTCTAAATTAGGTATGATCTCTAAGAGTGGAAGATCCTCCTCAAAAGTCATGACTTCTAAAATAGGAGTACAAAAGTCAAAGGGAGTTTCCATGGAAGAATCACTCATAGAGATATGAGGTGCATTAAGATCATGGGGTGGGTCATCAAAGTTAATGAGATCACTTAAAGAAGTGTCATCATCGTAGGTATCAAAGATTGGTCGATCATAAATGGGTGGTTCAAAAGTGGGTAGGTCTAAAGTGGGTGGGTCAAAAGACGAGTCGTCTAAGCCGAAGATAGTGTGATCACTTGAAGAAGTGTCATCACTATCGGTGTCATAAATGGGAGTATAAAAAATTTTAGGCTCGAATGGAAGGGATGAATTTATCACAAAATCATTTTGAGTAGACTTTTCAATTCCAAAGGGATTAATAAAAATCTCATCATTATCATAATTAAGAACATCAATCATATTGACCGATTCTTTGACATTTGATTTAGTTGTGATTTTTCCCATTTTAAAAACTTGTTGTTCATCCCGAACCCTAAGAATTAACTCCCCTTCGGCCACGTCAACTAAAGCTCTTCCGGATCGTAAGAATAGTCTACCAAGTATTAACGGAATACGAGGATCCATCTCATAGTCGACGACGACAAAGTCCACGGGAAAGTTGAATGTACCAACTCGAACAAAAACATCTTCGACAATACCAACGGGGTATGCGAGAGTTCGATTAGCTAACTCTAGAGTCATACGAGTCGGTATAAGGTCGGGTAATGACAATTGTTTCCAAACCGAAAGTGGCATAAGATTGATGCTAGCGCAGAGATCCGCTAAAGCCATACAATCATCAATTTGAGGAAACGAGCAAGGTAACACGAATTGTCTGGGATCTCCTAGCTTTTCGGGAAGCTCTTTGAGAAGAACCGCGGAACAATTCTCATTTAAACGAGTGTTCACGAGCTCAACCATTTTTTCTTTCTTATTAAGCAAATCTTTAAACATTTTCACAAATTTTGGCATTTGAGCAAGTGCTTCAATAAGGCTTATGTTAACATTCACATTGGAAATAATTTTCAAAAAGTTAGAGACATGAACGTCATCTTTGGTGAGCACTTTAGCCTTGCCTAACCTAGATGGATAAGGAATATTAGGCTTAGACTTAGAAGGTTGAGAAGGATAAGGACTCGCTTCTTGAACAACTGTAGGAATAGGCTCTTTCGGCAATGGAGGACTAGAACTAGGAGTGGTAGTGGGGGGAATCACCGGAGGGGGAGTAGGATTACTCATTATGACCTCCGGGCCTTGTCTCTCCTTTATGGGCGAAGAGATGGAAGGTCCCACTAAAGTGGCTCCACTTCGAGTATTGATAGCACTCACATTAGCACAAGGGTTAATCTCGGTATTGGATGGTAAGGCTCCTTGGGGTCTAAGGGCTTGCAACATAGTCAAAAATTTCTTATCGATCGATTCTTGCATCTCTATCATCATTCGCTCATGGTCGATCAATTTTTGTAGAACCAAGTCCATTTGAGGATTATGCATGTTTGATGTAGGTTTTTCGTACACGTTTTAGGAAAAACGCGTATGAGTGGCAAGTATTAAGTTGCACGTTTTAGGAAAAACGCGAAACCGAATAAATGCGGGTTCGTTCTCGAAGGAGGTGTGTGGATTAATGTGCCAATTATATAAAATCAAGTTTGGATTAGTGACGTTTTTGGTAGAGAAGAGAAAACGTAAAGACGAGCTACGACTACGATTTAAACTACGACGTTGACGTAAAACGCGAACGTAAATACGTAAAACGCGACAGAATTAAAAATTAAACCTAAAAATTAATTAAAAGCTTAAACTAAGTTTTAAATAATATAAATAAGAATAAAAATCCAACAAATAGATTTTAAAACCTTTTATTAATTAAATATTCAATTTTTAATGCTAATTAAAGCCCTAAAATTAAATATAATTAACAAAATGGCCAAATATTATTTTATTGAACAAATAAGTTACTTATATTATTTAAAGACTAAAAAGTATTTTTCCTAAATTTTCAAAACTATTTTTCTATTTTTAAATGACTAAAAACTATTTTTAAACTAAAATAATCATAAAAAATCATAAAATAATGCCAAAATTAATTTGACAATTTTGAAAATCCTAAATTATACTAATGAACAGTAGAAAATTGAAAAAGTTTGAAAAATGTAAAATTTTGCACTAAAAGACAAAACAGTTTAATAATTAAACCCTAATTAAACTAATTTAATTATAAAAAATAATTAAAACGTGAACAGTAAAAACTTTTTAAACTAAAAATCTTAAAATCTTTTTCTTAATCTATGAAAATTTTTAAAACTAAAAAATATTGACTTTTTCACTAAATGACAAAAACAGAAAGTTTAAAAGTAATTAAAATAGCAATTTAATCTAAAAAATATAAAATGAACAGTAAAATAAAAACTAATTAAACAGAAAAATCAAGAATTAAAAAAGAAAAATAATGAAAAAATAATTAAGTCCTAACTCCTATTTTGGGTCACTAAAGACAAAAATAATAGAAACTGAAAGTGACACTTTGTGTGTTTTGTCTGCTTGTGAAGCAGGGGAAACTTTAACACTAGCAGGGGGAACTCAGTTCCCACTGCTAGTTATAACTTTTGGTCTGGTGAGTTATAAGCTTAGGAAAGCTTTGTTGGTGGCTTTTTCTTGGATACAAGGGCACCCCCACACTCATGGAAGTGTGGGAAGTCAGTGTAAACACAAAAACACCAATGTCCAATGCAAAAATAACACACACAATAGCAAATAGCAGTTACTGTAAAGGCTCCTATGGGGTCTGTGAACAGTGACTGATCTACAAGGCACAAAAACGAATTTTAAATGCCCAAAACTTGTATACAAGCTACCCAAATGATTATAGAACTAATTGATATCCTAGATTACACTAATATCTAACACTCTTGCAAAACTTGAAAGCAAAAATTACCAAAAACTGGCAGAAAAGTAACTTACTGTTTTTGACAACTGATACCAAATTTTGAGCATGCAAGTTCATCAAAATCCTAACCAAACTAAAAGCAAACACTGAAATAACCTTTACCTAACACAAAGAGATGTATCTAGACTGATTATAAGCTAAAAAATGTCACCAATCCTAGCTAAGATGCAGATCCAAACACCCCCTTATATTCTGTTAACACTATTTTTCAAACCAAAACGTTTCAAATCAACAACAAACCTATTACTATCAAATCTAACATGCATACATACCCTTTTTCAGCAATATTAAACAGGAAAAGAACAACATATAGCAATTCTACACAATATCTCATAAATTCACATAAAACATCAAGAAATTTCCAAATGGGGTTCAAGCCTAATACCTTGGGCTGATGCCTTCCAAGTGGGATGTTTTTGAGCTTTTATGAGCTTATGAGAGCTGGTTGTAAGATGCTGGAGTAGAGAAGAGAGGTGGGGACCACAGCAGTCCCAAACACCCAATATATCTTTAAACTTGAAAATCTTGAACACCTTGGACTTTGTTGTGCTGCCAAAAAGAAAACAAGAGAGGGTTATCTGTTCACAAGAGCTAATAAGCTATCAAGCTAGCTTATTAATTAAGCTAGCTTATACCTTATAGCTTAAAGCTTAAAGATAATAAAAATGACTGTCTTAAAAAAACTACTTTCTTTCTCATGTTTCCCTTGGTCAAAATCTGAAATTCTAGTCTTCATGGTCACATGTGGATGCTTGGTGGATGCCAGCAACAACTTTTGATCATGTACGTTGATCTTAGTCCTTTGGGAGCAAGTAAAACGTCTTGGAGCGTTGATGAGCTGTAAGATACCTTGTTGCCAAAAATGAGGGAGCAGGGAACATTGGTGGGGCCACGTGGGGTCACGGGTGAGATAGTTTGTTGGTGGGTTTGAGTGAGTGGGTGGTGAATTGCTGATCTGGAAGTTTGGGGCAAAAACCCCTTTGTTTTTCACCCCAATTAGATTAGGGTTCTTTGACTGGGATTTGGGGGTAATTAGGGGAGGTGAATGAATAGTATTGGTTTCCCACGCATTTTTAGTATATTAAATCCGGTTTAAAAAGTTTAGTTAGTGGGTAAATTTGACTAGGTGTTGACTGGTGAGGTGGCGAAGGAATGAAATATGATTGGTGGAGGGAAGTTAGTGGGTGACGTGGCGTGTTGGGAGTGGAGGGATGGAGAATTGCTGTCTGCCAGAAGAGGCCCCCCATGTTTCATGCATCATTCATATTGTAATAAATCAGCTCAAAACTTAATTCCTTTTGTAAACAAGTTTGAATAACTTGTCAAACTTGGCACACGTTTCTTGCAAAGTTATACCAAGGATCATATATGCAAATATTGCATTCTTCAAGGGCTTGCTTTGTCAATTCTTCAAACATGGAGGATTTTTCTTGAAAAATAAGATTTCCCAAGGACCAATTATGACAAATCTTCTAAGATGAGGGACCAGTGTTGTCAATCTTTAATTCTTCAGGGACAATTTTGGAAATTCCATACTTGGGCCTGGTTTCTTGTGCGGCTTCGTTTACCGTGTTCGTTTTTGCTCTATTCTTGTAATCTTTTGGTGAATTCACGATATCCGTACCTGAAATACACAATGAACAAACACAGGCATATTTTTGGGTATTTTAATGATATTTTAAGCGTTTTAAGCCCGATTTGGACGATGAGACTATGTATAAATACAGTCTCATCACTCCCCCATACTAAACCATTGTCGTGTCCCCACGCAATGCTAGAATTAAGTATCGTAGCAGTTCCAAAATTCATTTTATGATGACATTTATTCAAGACATAAATTTAAATAAACTACTACACGTGTTTTAGACATAATGTATTGTTTTCATCACGATAAAGTGACTTTTAGGATCATAGAACAAGAACACGTGAATGCTTCGTTAGAAATAATTTCGTCGTCCTCGATTTTCACCCAATTCCATGCTAAGCGTGTAACGAGATCATTGTTATTATAAGTTAGCAACACGAACACATCTCATGAGTGTTAATTACGAACCTAAACTCCCTTATTCCTAATTGGTATCTCTTATATTTTATTTTTGTCTTAATGATCACGAGGATACATCATTGACTTATGCGTGAATAGAGATTAAGTCTAAAAATAGAAACTTAACGGTGTAACCAAAATCATTAAATTAATAATTCATCCTAATAGACAACGATGTCAAAAAATTAAGTTAACAAGAAGGATCGATAAACACGGTTTTTAACGGTTTTGAACATGAGACTTATTACCAAGACTTTTATACGCCCCTAACGGAAGGGCCTTATTATCTTTGGTTTACCTCCATCTTTTATTCAACTTCGCCATGAAGCTTTTATTATGACTTCGGTCTTGCCTTGCCTTTTATTATCCGCCTCATCGGTGGTTTATTAGCCAAAGACGTATATCCTCACGCTAAAGCGAATTTTAGATCTTTAAAGCTTCGAAGATTAAGGCTTGATTCACTTTCAATTTGGGCATAGATTTTTCGGCCTTGTGAGCTTCAAATTTTTGCTTAATTTAGGTGAGCACTTGAAATCTTATTATTAGGTGAAGCTTTCGATTATTCGGGTGCCAATACTTCAAAACCGTGACGCTGGCGATACCTTAATGTTTTCCTAATTTAATTTCATGGAAGCTACCAAAACAAATTAGAAACCAACAATAGTGACTAAACCGCCAAATCAATATTTATTAACAATTTATTATGCAAAAGCGTGGAGAGAATAAGCTAATAATTACTACACATAAGATCATGACGATTACGAGACTTATAAATAACTCTATCATTTCTCGTCCTCATTAAAGAGACTTAGCCTAAAAAGTTAAGGAATCGAAGCTAAGTGCTCAACACGCACGGTCGAGTCAAAAATTACTCTCGTTCTCACCATCGGAAAACCTACATTCGTGTCTTAAACACTTATGAAAAACTATAAAAAATTTAAAATTTGGCCAATTTTAGCCTTATTTTGCAACAAGACGATAATAAAAAGATGAATATTGGATTGCGTGTTGACGTAAGCAAGGTGAAGTATCTACTCACCCCCCCATACTAAAACTAAACATTGTCCTCAAATTTTCGAGTCTAGGGGTGTAAACACCCCCATACTAGAGACGAAGTCGAATGCTTAATCTCGAGCATGGAAAGGGTAAAACGAATAACCTAAAAGCCGTTTATGAATTATGCTAATAAGATAAACGTTAGAACATAAAAGGATATCATCGGATATCAGAATCTCCAAAGGCAACGATCGAAGCTCGAGTGATCCATAAAACGAACACGAGAGGCTTCAATGATGACGATGAACCTAATAGATCACAATCACAAACAACCACGAAACAAAGGTTGGAAGAGCACAAGTCCCCTCGTTACATTAAACTAAGAAAGCAATAATATATACAAGGATAAGCATGAGAATCCCCCACGAGGCACCTTGTTTTTGATAACCGAGTCAAAAGCTCGACTCGAATCCCCATAAATGTGATCATTTAGGGATAATCTTGGTATGATCATTTTTGGTGGGGCTTACATGATAAACAAGGCCCAAAAGTACGTGAAGTACTTTAAAAACCCGATAAACGTATACCGGGGTCAAAGATAGCGTCTTCGTTTTCGGATGAAAGACGAAACAACGCTACTTCAACACGAACCCCAATGGGGTAGAATAAAAGAGATGAGAAGTAGAAAGGTGGGGCAATGGGTAAGGCAACATAATGAGCTACTCGAGGTAGACTCACACCAAGCAAACAAAAAGATTTTCCATTTATTGCATCGGTGGAAGACCGAGATTTCCCTTTACCAGCAATTCCGGGATCGTAAATCTCGTCCTCGGTGGAGAAATGGGAGGGAACATTTGGGGCTTCCCCCACACTAAAACCACACACACCATCCTCAAAAGGAGTAGACGAGGTGGTAGCACTCATAAAACACGGTGATGACGGAGTTAAACTTGTAGAAAAAAGTTTTAAAACATTTTTAAAATCCTTTCCTTTTTCATTGTTCAAAAACTCTTTATGAAAACCCGATTGAATAATGTCAAAAATATTTGGCGTGTCAAATTCAAAATTAGTCGCGCTAAAAATCCTCACATTTAAGTCATTGGTGGGAGGGGGTGGCGGATTATATAAGTTCTCAAAACGTTTGTCAATAAAGAACACCGCCCCCTCGGGGTCAACATACTCGTCATCCTCATGAACGTCGATCTCATCGATTTCTTCATCAAAAATAGGCTTGTCAAACCAGGGTTTGTCATTCCCCTCCTTGAGTATCTTAGAAACTCTCTCGAAAAGATCACGATCAAGCACGAAACCATCATTCTTTTGTGGGGATCGTTGATAAGCTAGATCCTCATGAATGTGGTAAACTTCATTCTCAAATGAGGAGTGTTTATAAGGTAACTCCTCGAGAACGGGATTTTTAGTGGTCACATGAGTTGGTTCGTCATCGAAAATAAGACGTTCCAACTCATTTAGTTCATCCTCGATTTTGGAAAGATCGACCTCACTCGTAGGTGGAGGTGAAGGCATAAGAGCTAGCTCTCGTTCAATGATTTCCTCAATCTCGGGATTAAACTCATAATCATCGTACTTCACATGTTTCTTCTTAGGAGAATCAAAAATAGCATGTGGATTTCGAAGTACGTGATCAATTTCGGCAAAATCTCCATCGTCATCATCAAAGAAAGAGTTGATGTGAGCACTCACAACCATGAACTTACAAGTCGAATGACTATGCTTAGGTGACTTTTCTAAGACGAGAGGATCGATGTCGATAAACCCTTTAGCCTCAACGGGTGTTGGGCTAGGCAAAGGAGGCACTTCGATGGAGTTAGAAGTTGAAGCCTCAAAGACGTGGTCCTTCGAAGGTGGTGAAGACGAGCCCATATTGGTCTTTGTCGTGATGGCACTAACGTCGCCCTTCGGAATTGGTGGTTCACTTGTTTCGCTAAAAACATCCCAAAGTGAGTTTTCATCCATAAATTTACTCATACCCTTTTGAATTAGGTACACGTATTCTTTATCATTAAAATCATCATCTTTAAAATCGTTTTTTCTTAATTCTTTCAAAACATGCATTAAGCTTCATTCTTTCCGCTAAAGTGAACATTTTGAAATCATTAGGATTTGAATCATTAGGTTTTGAAACCTCGGTTTTATCATTCTCATTAAACCCTTGGGATTTTCTAGCGAAAAAGTCTATTTTCTCATCCCTATATCTCATAGTAAGTCTCCCCTCGTGAACGTCGATTACGGTTCGAGCCGTCGATAAGAATGGTCGGCCTAAAATAATGGGACATTTAGGGTCACACTCGTAATGGGATATAACGAAATCCGCGGGAAAAACAAACTTTCCAACTTTGACATAGACATCCTCGGCTATTCCAATTGGTATTAAAGGTGTACAATTTGCAAGCTCGATTGTCATGTTTGTGGGGGTAAGTGAAGGCAATCTCATCAATTTCCAAAGAGAATGAGGCATGAGATTGATGCTAGCACCTAAATCGGCAAGGGCTAAACATCCCTCAATCTCGGAAAAATCACAAGGTAGTAGAAATTGGCCCGGATCCTTTTCCTTTCTCGGCATACGCCTTTTGGGTTTTTTAAGAAGGATTGAAGCACAAGTTTCTTCAAGGGTTACTTTGGTAAGGTCGACAAAGCTCTCTTTTTGAACCGTGGATGGAATTTGAGGTACACGAGGGTGTGCTCTCTTTTCCTTGGTCGCCACGTTCACCCCACCGACTTTAGAACAAGAAGACGTCTTATAAGTCGAGGGTTGAGAGGAATAAACAACACGGAATCCTTCAAGGTTAGGGGTAATCACACGACCTTTCTCACGAGACGAGGCGGCTTTACATTGTTCCTTCGGATTAGCAACGGTGTCACTAGGTAACGAAATCGATGACGCACCCGAGGACTTGTTCATTATGGCCGAAAACATCTTTTTAATATCAATTTGCCCTTGCTCAATCTTCGTGTTTTGCAATTTCAAAGTATTTGTAAAGTCGTTTTTCAAAGTACCAATTTCTCCCTCTAATCGTCTCATATTAGCCTCATTCGTTTTCATGTAATTTTGGAAATCGTTTGACGAACTATTTTGATTTGAATTAAAGTTCCCTTGGTTTTGATTGTTTCTTTGAAAATTTCCTTGATTACCACTTGAAAAATTGTTGCCTTGATTGTTGTTGTTTGAAAAATTCGAGTTTTGATTATTGTCTCGATTTTCCCAAGTTATATTACGACCTTGATTATAACCTCCTTGATTTTGATTCGAAAAATTTCCTTGTTGATTATTTCCTTGAAAATTGTTTCGGTTTTGATTAAAATTGTTGCCTTGGTTATAATTGCCTTGTTGTGATGGACCCGCGTTATTTTGATTTTGAAAATTGTTGTTTCCATTTAACGCACTCACATTCGACGTTTGGCCATCCGTAGCCGCACACTCGTAATAATTATGAGGTCCACCACAAAACGTACACGAAACCTCAACCGCTTTCACCGTAGCGGGATCGTCTTTCTTTTGCATCTCAACGAGAAAAGACGTAAACACATTCGTCAACTTGTCGACTTTCGCATCAACTCTCTCAATGTCGCGATTAGAACTACTAACATTGGCGACATTGGCAACACTCGGTGCGTTGCGGAGTTGGTAAACCTTGGATCGGTTTTCGATAATTATCAATGCGTCTTTCGGAGTCTTACACAAAAAGTTGCCACCGGCGGCGGAATTCAACGAGTGTTGTTCGTGAAAATTAAGACCGTTGTAAAACGTATCGATTTGGTGCAACTCGGAAAAACCATGGTGAGGACATTGCCTAAGCAATTCCATAAAGCGATCCCACGCGTCTCTAAAAGATTCATTCGGTTTTTGCTCAAATTTCGTAATTTCATTCTTGAAAAACGTTGTCTTAGACGGTGGAAAAAAATAATTAACGAACTTGGAAACGAGATCCTTCCACGTAGCTATCGAATTAGGTGGCTCTTTCTCGTACCAATCCTTGGCGGCACCATCGAGCGAGTATGGAAAAAGCATAAGCTTGACGACATCGGTGTCGACGTTCTTAAACTTGCTCGTGGCTAAAAGACGATCAAAATTCCGAATATGGTCGTGAGGATTATCGGCTTCACGACCTCGAAACTTCGTAGCTTGAATCAACGAAAGCATTCCGCTCTTAATCTCAAAATTCTCCGCTTCGATAGCGGGAATTACGATCGCGTCTCCATAACCCTCGGTGGGCGCTTGGAGCAATTCCATCATCGAACGATTGTCGGCCATCTCCTCTATGGTTTCTTCAACAACGATATTAGAAACGTCGGTTTCTAATTCTCGTCTACGTCGTCGATTCCTTGGATTACGATTGCGTCGATTCGAAGCTTCGCTAGAATTGGAATAGTCCTTCGATCGAGTGCGCATGCACTAACCGTAGAATGGGGGGTAGCAAAGAAGATTCTTTTTGCGGTTTTTCGATTTTTTCAATTTTTTTTGGTTTTTGATTGTTTTTAATTTTTTTGGATTTTTGAATGTATTACGTAGACACAAATCTACAAATCTCCCCTAGAATCGATTTTCTCGATTAAAGGAGCCTCAAGGAATGAAAACGATCACGTGGAGTGAACGTTCTCGATGACTTTAGAACGTTGGTGGAACACCAAAACGTTCAAGAGGGTTTAATCTTGAAAACAAGCAAATATAATATACGTAGATAATACTTGGGCGGCAAACCCTCGATTAGCTCTCTTTCTCAAAACACGCACTAACAAGCGGAGGAAACGAGGCGGCGCGAAGCACTTAAGAGCCTTTTTCCTTTAGGTCGTGAAATACAACCGCCTTATACCCACCTTATAGTTTGTGTTAATTGAAATTAAGCCTCACGAAAGTATTTATCTATTTTGCCTTTAAACTTTTGCTTTGGATTCGAATACAATGATCGAGTGATGAAATCCCGAATCAAGGTTGCGTTTTCACGCTTTTTGGAGTACTTGTATATTTATTGTTCTTACGTAAATACAATATAGTAATAATATATTCACAATAAAAACGAAAACCAATATATCTACAATATAGTAAAATGATTGATTTGTGTTTAATTTAGGAAAATTAAACAAGATTTATTTGGATATTATAATATAATAAGGAAAAATAACAAAAATGAGTATGTACGATATTCACGCTTTCCAAAAAAATGAAAAGCTAAAACGCACTACTCACACAAACACGATAGTAATAATAATGGCAACACTAAAACACCTCCCCGGCAGCGGCGCCAAAAATTGATGTGTAGGTTTTTATATACAAGTCTTAGGAAAGACGAGTATAAATGTGGCAAGTATTAAGTTGCACATTTTAGGAAAAACGCGAAACCGAATAAATGCGGGTTCGTTCTCGAAGGAGGTGTGTGGATTAATGTGCCAATTATATAAAATCAAGTTTGGATTAGTGACATTTTTGGTAGAGAAGAGAAAACGTAAAGACGAGCTACGACTACGATTTAAACTACGACGTTGACGTAAAACGCGAACGTAAATACGTAAAACGCGACAAACTTAAAAATTAAACCTAAAAATTAATTAAAAGCTTAAACTAAGTTTTAAATAATATAAATAAGAATAAAAATCCAACAAATATATTTTAAAACCTTTTATTAATTAAATATTCAATTTTTAATGCTAATTAAAGCCCTAAAATTAAATATAATTAACAAAATGTCCAAAATATTAATTTATTGAACAAATAAGTTACTTATATTATTTAAAGACTAAAAGTATTTTTCTTAAATTTTCAAAACTATTTTTCTATTTTTAAATGACTAAAAACTATTTTTAAACTAAAATAATCATAAAAAATAATAAAATAATGCCAAAATTAATTTGACAATTTTGAAAATCCTAAATTATACTAATGAACAGTAGAAAATTGAAAAAGTTTGAAAAATGTAAAATTTTGCACTAAAAGACAAAAAAGTTTAATAATTAAACCTTAATTAAACTAATTTAATTATAAAAAATAATTAAAAAGTGAACAGTAAAAACTTTTTAAACTAAAAATCTTAAAATCTTTTTCTTAATCTATGAAAATTTTTAAAACTAAAAAATATTGACTTTTTACACTAAATGACAAAAACAGAAAGTTTAAAAGTAATTAAAATAGCAATTTAATCTAAAAAATATAAAATGAACAGTAAAATAAAAACTAATTAAACAGAAAAATCAAGAATTAAAAAAGAAAAATAATGAAAAAAGAATTAAGTCCTAACTCCTATTTTGGGTCACTAAAGACAAAAATAATAGAAACTGAAAGTGACACTTTGTGTGTTTTGTCTGCTTGTGAAGCAGGGGAAACTTTAACACTAGCAGGGGAACTCAGTTCCCACTGCTAGTTATAACTTTTGGTCTGGTGAGTTATAAGCTTAGGAAAGCTTTGTTGGTGGCTTTTTCTTGGATACAAGGGCACCCCCACACTCATGGAAGTGTGGGGAGTCAGTTTAAACACAAAAACACCAATGTCCAATGCAAAAATAACACACACAATAGCAAATAGCAGTTACTGTAAAGGCTCCTATGGGGTCTGTGAACAGTGACTGATCTACAAGGCACAAAAACGAATTTTAAATGCCCAAAACTTGTATACAGGTTACCCAAATGATTAGAGAACTAATTGATATCCTAGATTACACTAATATCTAACACTCTTGCAAAACTTGAAAGCAAAAATTACCAAAAACTGGTAGAAAAGTAACTTACTGTTTTTGACAACTCATACCAAATTTTGAGCATGCAAGTTCATCAAAAGCCTAACCAAACTAAAAGCAAACACTGAAATAACCTTTATCTAACACAAAGAGATGTATCTAGACTGATTATAAGCTAAAAAATGTCACCAATCCTAGCTAAGATGCAGATCCAAACACCCCCTTATATTCTGTTAACACTATTTTTCAAACCAAAACGTTTCAAATCAACAACAAACCTATTACTATCAAATCTAACATGCATACATACCCTTTTTCAGCAATATTAAACAGGAAAAGAACAACATATAGCAATTCTACACAATATCTCACAAATTCACATAAAACATCAAGAAATTTCCAAATGGGGTTCAAGCCTAATACCTTGGGCTGATGCCTTCCAAGTGGGATGTTTTTGAGCTTTTATGAGCTTATGAGAGCTGGTTGTAAGATGCTGGAGTAGAGAAGAGTGGTGGGGACCACAACAGTCCCAAACACCCAATATATCTTTAAACTTGAAAATCTTGAACACCTTGGACTTTGTTGTGCTGCCAAAAAGAAAACAAGAGAGGGTTATCTGTTCACAAGAGCTAATAAGCTATCAAGCTAGCTTATTAATTAAGCTAGCTTATAGCTTATAGCTTAAAGCTTAAAGATAATAAAAATGTCTGTCTTAAAAAAACTGCTTTCTTTCTTAAAACTAATAAATCAAACTGAAATTTTGTAAAACCTTTCCACTAAACTGATTCTTAAATGATCAATCCACTTTCACTTCATAATCATTTAATCATCAAGTTTTTGAACAATTTTTCAACACAAACACTTAAACTAAAAACGTATTTCTGAAATTTGAAACTTCTTGAACCTTTAAATGCCTTAAACTAAATTGAGAAAAGTAAAGATTAAACTAAGAGGGAACTCAGTATTATGCAAACTCCAAACTTTTCATTATCATTAATCAATTTGAAATTTTACATAAAAACTAGAACAAAATCAAAATAGGACACATACGTCGTATTTATACATCTTATCAGAAGATACTAGAACAAGAATAAAATATTACATGGCTAAAACCCTAGTTGCTGATTTTCCTAAGTTGCCCTTGGTCAAAATCTGAAATTCTAGTCTTCATGGTCACATGTGGATGCTTGATGGATGCCAGCAACAACTTTTGATCATGTACGTTGATCTTAGTCCTTTGGGAGCAAGTAAAACGTCTTGGAGCGTTGATGAGCTGTAAGATACCTTTGTTGCCAAAAATGAGGGAGCAGGGAAAATTGGTGGGGCCACTTGGGGTCACGGGTGAGATAGTTTGTTGGTGGGTTTGAGTGAGTGGGTGGTGAATTGCTGATCTGGAAGTTTGGGGCAAAAACCCCTTTGTTTTTCACCCCAATTAGATTAGGGTTCTTTGACTGGGATTTGGGGGTAATTAGGGGAGGTGAATGAATAGTATTGGTTTCCCACGCATTTTTAGTATATTAAATCCGGTTTAAAAAGTTTAGTTAGTGGGTAAATTTGACTAGGTGTTGACTGGTGAGGTGGCGAAGGAATGAAATGTGATTGGTGGAGGGAAGTTAGTGGGTGACGTGGCGTGTTGGGAGTGGAGGGATGGAGAATTGCTGTCTGCCAGAAGAGGCCCCCCATGTTTCATGCATCATTCATATTGTAATAAATCAGCTCAAAATTTAATTCCTTTTGTAAACAAGTTTGAATAACTTGTCAAACTTGGCACAAGTTTCTTGCAAAGTTATACCAAGGATCATATATACAAATTTTGCATTCTTCAAGGGCTTGCTTTGTCAATTCTTCAAACATGGAGGATTTTTCTTGCAAAATAAGATTTACCAAGGACCAATTATGACAAATCTTCTAAGATGAGGGACCAGTGTTGTCAATCTTCAATTCTTCAGGGACAATTTTGGAAATTCCATACTTGGGCCTGGTTTCTTGTGCGGCTTCGTTTCCCGTGTTCGTTTTTGCTCTATTCTTGTAATCTTTTGGTGAATTCACGATATCCGTACCTGAAATACACAATGAACAAACACAGGCATATTTTTGGGTATTTTAATGATATTTTAAGCGTTTTAAGCCCGATTTGGACGATGAGACTATGTATAAATACAGTCTCATCAATGTTCATTTGATTAAACCCTTGATTAGGAAGACCTTGATTAGAAAAACCTTGGTTTTGATATTGAGGTTGAAAACCGTTGTTATTATAAAAACCTTGGTTATTATTTTGAAACCCTTGATTTTGACCATTAAAATTCCCTTGATTAGCATTCCCTTGAAAATTACCCATTTGAGGACCTTGGTTCCTATTTTGGTTTTGGGTATTTTGGGCGGGTGGGGGTGGTCTTTGAGGTGCTACAAAACCCGTGGGAGCCAAATAATTAGTACTCTTATAAGACAATTGGTTAACATCAACATTAGGTTTAAATGGAACCCTTTCATTAGCATTAAAAACACAAACTTGTTGTTGATTGTTGTAAACCTTGTCACAATTGAAATATGAATGTGGTCCACCACAAGTCTCACACGTTTCTATTATCTTTCACGGCATGCACATGTGTTGAGGGCGTCGGTTTTTAGAGCAAGGTGTTTCACAATTGAAGTAAGCTCCTTAATTTGATTATTCACCTCATTATCACTAGCACTAGCTATTGTAGTCCGAACACTCTTAGTTTGCACTTTTTCCTTGTTCTCAATAATGGCCCAAGCCTCGTTCATGGTTTTCACAAGAATATTGCCCCCCGCGGCACTATTAAGTGAGTCTTGGTCATTTAGAGTTAAACCATTATAAAACGTATTAATTTGATGCACTGTGGTGGAACTGTGTTGTGGACATTTTCTCAAAATCTCTTTAAATCGATCCCAAGACTCACTAAAAGTTTCCCCATATTTTTGCTCAAAGGTGATTATTTCATTCCTTAAAGAGGTGGTCCGTGATGGTGGGAAAAAGTAATTAATGAACTTGGTCTCTAAATCAATCCATGATGTAATACTTTGGGGTGGTTCCTTATCAAGCCAAATCCGGGCTTGTCCCTCGAGGGAAAAAGGAAAAAGTTGTAGGCGAACGGCCTCTTGTGGCACCCCATTGTATTTGACGGTATTAGCTAATTGGATGAAACGTTTGATATGAGCGTGTGGGTCATCATTAGTGCGGCCTAAAAATGGTGTAGCGGAAACCATTTGAATAAAAACCGATTTAACTTCGAAATGATTAGCTCCAATAGTCGGCACCACAATCGCGTCATCGTTTCCTTCAACGTGAGATTGTAGAATCTCAATCATTGGTCGATTATCCGTTGCCATCGTATTGTCGAAAGCTCGATTCTCGGGATCGGCTTGAATGACGGTCTTTTCCTTTTTCTTCTTCTTCTTCTTTTTAGAAGAATTGGAAGAGTTTGGTACACCAATCGGTATGTATGTATGCGCGTGAGTGCGCATATAATTAAAACTTTGGAATGAGGTAGGTGACCTCGGTCGACTTTGAGAGGAAAAGGATTTTCCCTCTCGATGAGCAATATGAAAAAGCTTACAAAAATATATACTTAATTACTACTTGAGTTGGCAAACCAATAATCGGTCGTCCCTCTCAATATACGCACAAGCAAGCGGGGAAACGAGATGACACAAAGCACTTAAAAACCTTTTTCCTTAGACGGCCTTTTATAGCACGTCGCCTTATACCCACCTTATAGTTTGTATAAATCGAGTTCAAACGTCTTACTAGTATTTATCTATTTTGCCTTTTTATTACGTTAAGGATTCGACTACAATAGTTAGGTGATGAAATCCTAACTAAGGCTTATTTGAAAAGTATGTAAATTTATTGTGCTACGTAATAGAATATAGTAAAAGAAAAATCTTTTTGTATTTTTTTAGAAAAATATATATTCACAAGAAAAATCGAAAGAAATCGAACTAAGAAATAACACTAATACGTAATATTTGGTGTAATACTTTTAGGAAAAAGTATTACTTTTGTATTTTTTTTTATTTTTTTTTGGTGCAATTCTTAGGAAAGAAATTGCTTTTGTGATTTTTTAATTTTTTTGTATTTTTAAGTTTTTGATTTTTTTGTATTTTTAACACTAATACGTAATATTTTTTTGTGCAAGAAACGTAACGTTCAAAAAGAACGGATCCCAAAATCCAAACGTATTCACGAAAAATCGTCAATCGTACGAGCGAAGCGGCAGCGGCGCCATTTTAATAAAATGATTTTTGCATCAATTATAGTTCGTTTTCCTCTCGAATCACTCGGATCGAAATCCAATTTTAACGTAGAGATTAATTGTTTTTGGTTAATAATACTTGATTGGTAATCTATGTCTATTTAAGCTAAAAATGGGAAAATATGTAGGCTAAGGACTATATAAAAATAAAAGCGCAATTAATTCACGTAAATATTACTCTAAAATGCAATGTAAAATTAAACTACAAATATAGATCTAGATGCAACAAAAATAAACTATAATAAAATAAATCTAAATGAGAAATTAATCTAAATGCAAGCACGTAATAGCAAATAAAAGTGACGAAAAATGAAATCACAAAGATAAACTTAAAAATTAAGCATAAAGCTTCAACCTTTTAAGCTTACTAATCTTTTTAGACGATAAAGCTACAAGCTTTATGTACTAATAAGCTTAATAATCACAAAAAGGTGTAAACTTTTTACTAATAATGAGCTTATCTAAATGAAATCTACTTTTAAAAACTTTTAAACTATTTTTTTTAAACACAAATAATAATAACTAAACCTAATTAAACCGATTTTTATAAAAAATATAACTTTTATTAAAAAAAATTTAAACTAAAACTATCTAATTAAATAAAACTAAAGCGATTAAACTAGAAAAATAAAAAGGAGAGCTTTAGTACCCGTAGTCCGTAGAAAAACGCTCTAAACAAACAACATCAACAACATCAACAAAATACGGCCCGTTAAGTACACGACCTCCTAATACCAAAACTATCAAAAGCGTAACCCGGCCCGTAAAGTACACGGCCAACAAAATTAATCTCTAACCAAACTAATCAACCATATCAACTTGAACCAAATTAATCAACTATAGGCTCTTCTTCAAAAATGATAGATCGATACGCCGAGATCAAAGAAAACATAAAAGGTTAGAATAATAAGCAATAATTATTAAATGATAAAGATATTTAATTAAAACTTATAGATCTAAATTTTTTTTTTATGATTTATAAAAGTATTTTAAATTTTAAAGCTAAAAATTATAGATCTACTTAATCTATTTAAAAACCTAATAGATCTAACTATTTTTTTGGTTTTTTGAAAATATTTTAATTTTTTTAAAGCTTAAACTAATAGATCTAAATAACTAATTAATAAAAACTAAAAGTGCTTATATAAAAAGCTAGCTTATAAATAAGTCGTAAGCCTAAGCTTAGGACATATGAGATTTAAAAAGCTAAAAAGCTAATTAAACGATTACTCCACAAATAAGCTAGATCTACTAAAAGGCAACAATAAGCTTGAAATAAAATTAATTATTCCAAACTTTATATAAATCTAATCTTATTTGGAAAAAAGTTATAAAAACTTATCCCAAAATAATAAGATAGATTATTATAAAATTAAAAAGAAAGGAAGAATGAGAATATTATTAGGCTAGAACTTGAATTTTATTAAAACTTGAATATTAACAAAGCTTGAAAATTAAAATTACAAAATATAAAACTATATGAAAAACTTAAGAGAAAAAACTAGAAAAAAACTTGATTAAATGGGATGAGGGAAGGCTTTATATAGGCAGCCAACATGAGGGTATTATAGTAATTTCACTATCTACTTTTTGCTTCAAACTTAAGCAAATTTGAGGACAGTTGGCCCTCTATTCTTGTTTTCTTCGATTAATGCTTGACAGCTATCAAAGTGTGGGAATTTTTTCCAATCATTAGCCAGGCACACGCTCTTTTAACTTTGTTTTCATCACCACTGCCACGTGGCAGTCCCTGATTGGCTAGCCGCCACTTGCACACTGCCACCTCGTACAGCAATAGCCACCTCGTACTGACGAGGCGGCACCGCCGCCACGTGTCTTGCTCTGACTTGCCAGCCGTCAGCCGCCACTGCCACCTCTGACCTAGGACTGACATGTCAGCGCCGCCCTGCCTCTGCCACGTGTCGCATCTCCATTGGTCAGCCGCCACACCTACAATACCTGGGACCTGCAATTTACAGAGTATGTCAGTGCCACATGGCGCGATGGTATTGGCCAGCCGCCGCCACGTGGTGCTGACGTCATTGCTGACGTCAGCCGGTTTAGACCGAGTTGAACCGGTCTGAACCTGGTCTGGTTCGGGTATGGACCGGCCGGTCTGAACCGTGTCTTGTCTGAACCTGGTCTGGTCCGAACCGGGTCTGGTCTGGACCGGGTCAAGGGTCGGGTCGTGTCAAAGGTCGGGTCAGGTCAAAGGTCGGGTCGGGTCAAAGGTCGAGTCGTGTCGCCACGTGGACCACTGAGGTGGTGCCACGTGGCAATGGCAATATATAACCTGCCCTTGTCCAAGCGAGGCTCGAACTTGGGTCTTGGCTACCAAAGCCGAAGGAGTTAGCCAACAGGCCAAGCATACCTTCAATTATATACTTGCAAAAAATATTACTTGACCCCTATTTGGCTAGCTTTGACTGGTGGTTGACCCCTCCTTTGACCATCTGACTTGTTATATTTAATAATAATAATAATAATACGAAAAATTAATTAAATTTTAATAAAAACTTTATTTTATTTATTTTATTTTATTTATTTTCGGAAATTAATTTATTTATAATATTTATATTATTAAATTATTAAAAACTATTTATTTAATTTAAAAACTTAATAAACTTTAAAAATTCATAGAAAAAAAACCGTAAAGAGTTACGACGCGAGGTCGGGACCGTTGGCTTCGTAATTTTGTGCTATTCAATGTGGTTTATTAGTGGATGACTTTGGAGATTGGCAAAAATGGTCCTTGTTGTAAAATCTTCATCAAATCTTCATTTTTAGTCCTCCAAACTTCATTCTTTTTGCACTTTTTGGTCCTTTGACTTTTTCTTTTATAAATGACCGTGAAATCCCGTGTTTTCTTTCCTTTTGATCTTTTGTACCTGTTTCAAACAAAAACACACCACACGTAATTCCGACTTTTACGATATTAAACACATGATTAGGTCTTGTTTTTCATTGATAGTGGCAAAAGGATAAGTGTTTACACACTTATTATGGACGTATTCATGTTATAAAAGGAAAGTTTTAATCATGTACGTACGATTATAAGTGTACTGTACATGGTAAAAGCATGCGGGTTTTACAATGCATGTCTGCACAACTCAGGTTCTCAAGTCTTTTCTCTTCTCCGAATCAAAAGCATCCAAGGAGTTTGGATTTAACCCAAAATAGGCTGTCACCACTTGACAGAGATCATAATTAAAAGAGATGACGAAAACATCTACACTTTTCCAGGAAGGCGATTTTCCACTTCTCGTCTCGAAGATATTGAAGACATGTTGCTTCTGATAACTCAGAACACGCTCAGACATTTGAACTATGAAGAAATCATTACCTTGAATTCAGCTCTTAGAATGTACACACGTCAAATTTTCATCAAGAAACGAGTTGAAGATCTGCAACTTGGTGTGGAAAGCTACCAAAGGAAGCTGAATCGTTCTCGTCCACGCACTCAAGTGTTACCTAGGCATGCGGACAAATCTCCATACACCAGCAAAACTGATCCGATCCACGATATTTTCTACTTGAATGAGAATTCCAGAGATTCACAAATTCAGTGACGGGACTCTCAAACATATCCGAGAAAAGTTGGTGCACCTCAACGATAAAAAGACTCTTCCAGAGGTTACTATAGACTGGCACCCGGGATTTCGGCAGAGTGCTAACTACGTGATCAAGAAAATGGATGAAAAGCTAAGGGAAAGATGTCTAATGAGGAGTCTAGAACGATTCTCAGTGGTAGACCGTATGGAGTTCACCAAAGAATGCTCGAACGATCCACATAACATGGTGATCGTATCTTTTCAGGTCAACTTCATACACTTCTATTGTGAATATGTAAATACTATGGATATTGTGCTTTTGTGGCTTGCTGTAGTGTGACAGTATGATAATTTTTTCACGAATTTCTCAAAAGATTCTAAATCTTTCAAAATATATATCATACTCAAGCACTACAACTAACCCTCATTTACTTGAGGGGGGGCATTAATATGTTCTATGGCCAACATCTGATTTCATTTTGTTACCCAAAGACCGGTTAATCCATTAATATCCAAAATATTGATGATTAACATTTTGGATAAGGGAGAAAATAGGATTAAGGAGACTTGTAAATATATGTGGCTAAAAATGGAAAAAAGGCTTAATGGAAATTCCAACTTGATATGTGATATGCATATGTTAAGGGGGAGCATTTTGTGGTCAAAAACACTAAAGGTACAAAACTCTTGATATTTATATCACAAGTACCTCAGTGATTTTAAGGAATTTTCATGAAGACAAATACTTACCCAAAATAAACTTAACTCACGACGGATGAGGTGACAAAAGGGTGGTAGGATTAGGTACTAGTCCAAAGATTCTTCCAGAACCGGAGGAATCTTTCCAAGGACAATTCCATAGTTCGAATAGAATTCTTTAGGAAATATGAGGAATGGATTGTAAACAAAGCTGAATGCCGACCAAGTACTGATGCTAGCACAAGAACCACCACAACAAGGTGCTAGTGATGATGTATTGGTAAGCATTGAAGGAGTTGAAGAATGAAAAAGAAATGTAAAGATAAAGGGTGTAAAGAAAGAAGCCCTCCTTACAACTTAGGCAGAAACCAGGTCAACACATTTTGAAGACAACAAAGTATCATGGACCCAGTGATGCGATGCATAACCCCTCCCAGCCAACTCAAATATCTCTCAAAAGATATTTGTTTTAATGTCACGGAGTTTAACACGTTATCTATCAGTTTATTCACTCCGAATAAATTGATATTGAAAAGGTGGAAATCCTCTCCAGCCTCCGCTCACCCAAACAAAATGCACTATTGAGTCTAGAGCCACGAGATCATCAAAAGTCTCATTAGGACACAATTTGAAAAACAATAAAGATTTTTATGAGTCCTACGCAATATTCTTGTAATATTTCCAGAACATCTGAGTTATACGAAAGTATTACAATGAAGATGGAAATCCTCTTGAGCCAACATCAAACAAGCTCATGGTAGGTGACACGTTTGGTTCTTTAAGAACTAATCTTGTGATAACTGGAAAGAAACGATGGTTTGACTCTTAATTGAGATTAAACTTGTTTCAGGGCCTCTACGCAAAATCCAAGTGATCTTGCTAGAACACTCAGAGTGGCACTCTTTAGTGTTCACAGTGATGAGTGGAAATCCTTCCAGTGTCAATATCAAATAGCACTACGATAGGTGACAAGCAAGATTCTATTAGAATCAAGCTCGTGACAACTAGAAAGCAACGATGGTGAAAATCATAATTGAAATTCACTTGTCCAGGTTCATGAATTGACGGCTTCAATCATAAGGATATCTATTATCCAAGTGATTCACTCTTTATGTTCGCAGTCAGCTTTGGACGATCGAATAAAGAGAATGGGTTTACCCGCAAAATCTTGTCAAGGAGATCCTTAATTAGAGCTACTTGTCACAAGTACGATATTTATTATCATCCAACGGTCTTCACCGACCAGAGGTAAAATGCTACCGAATCAGAATAAAATGTCAAAGCCATTTTATTCGTGTCTTATTATATTGCTGCATTTGAAGACGGTGGCGTTGCGGTGTACCAGATGAAGTCGTCCTCACATACTTATTCCTTCTGCATCAAATATTTCAGCAAATTCAAGAAAGTCTGACCTAAAAGTATTCCGCTGTATCAACTCTAAAACATTCAAGAATTCAACAAAGGATAGGTATGTGATACATGAAGTCACCAAGAGGCTAACATTACAAGAAGGCAAAGACTGCACGTGAAAGGCCAACAGAACATGCTCAAGCCAAAGCCTAATGGTTATCAAACATATTCACAAGAAGAAAAGAGAAACGACTACGAGCTCAAGCCGAAGACTTAGTATAGTATGTTAGATATAGGACTTTGTATTTTGGAGTGACCTCCCTTAGGGCGAGATTGTTGGAAATACGTTTTTAACGTATATTATAAGTATCGGTCACTCCAACAATATTATTAAACGTTGTAAGCTCGTAGTTAGAAAGTTACTAACTTTACACTACCAACCTAGCCTATGGGCTTGTCCATGGGTTGGAAGGCCCAAGTCCACTAAAGAATTGGGTATAAAATACCTCTCCTTTGATGGAGAGGGTGTTGGTTGTTCATTTTGTTTCACATAATATACATAGTTTTCTCTCATCTTTCTCTCTCTAGTTTCTCTCTCTAGAAACAATAACCCTCTTGAAAGGATCATAGATTATCATTATTCTACAGAAATCCTCCAGTATCAAATACTGATGGCAGTCAATCAAATAATGATCAGTCTCAAAATGATCAAAATGATTAGCAAAGCAACACAAATGACCAAAATGGTTAGTTTCAAAACAATCAGCATGTTGACATACATGATCAAAATGATCAATCCAATGAAGCTGATGATGAACAATCTGAGCCCTCTGCTCAAAGCTCTCCGACTATCTCTAGGGAATTAGGTCTTAGATGTGTTACTTCTGACCAAGAAGGAAGCCATCCATTGATTGAACCTTTGTCTATTGAATATCCTTCAGCAGACACTAGAGATAATCTAAGTCCAAGTCCATGTTATGGACTTCCAAGTTCTAGCTCTAATCATGATACTAGTGCCTATTCTCTAGCTCCACAAAAAAATCTTGGACTAATAATAGTCACATACTGTTGTTGAACATAATAGGAAATCTTGGAGAAGGTAGAGTCACTAGATCTATGGCAAAGAAACTGAGTGCTCCTTCATCTGGAGAATGCCTCTATGCAAACTTTTCTCAGAAATTGAACCTACAAAGGTTTCTGAAGCACTCACACACCTTGGATGGGTGGATGCCATGCAAGAGGAACTAAATCAATTTGAAAGAAACAAAATCTAGAAATTGGTACCTCTTCCATATGGTAAATCAACCACTGGCACCACATGGGTTTACAAGCTCAAAAGAGATGAAACAAATGTGGTGACAAAAAATAAAGCTAGGTTGGTGGCCCAAGGATTCAATCATGAGCCTGGTGTTGATTTTGATCAAACCTTTGCTCTAGTTGCACGTATGGAAGCCATACGAATCTTTCTTGCTTATGCCACTTACATGAACTTCATCTTCTACCAAATGGATTTCAAAAGTTCATTCCTAAATGGTGACCTAAAAGAAGAAGTTTGTGTTACACAACCTCCTGGCTTTGAGAGTAGTAAATACCCAAACCATGTCTACAAGCTTTATAAAACTTTGTATGGACTGAAGCAAGCTCCAAGAGCTTGGTATGAAACTCTCAACATTTCTCATTGAACATAAGTTTGTCAGAGGAAAAATAGATAGCACCTTGTTTATCTATAAATCTAAAAATGACACCATTCTGGTACAAATTTATGTGGATGACATCATTTTTGGTTCAACAAGCTTGAAACTATGCAAATAATTTGCCAAGCTTATGACCAGCAAGTTTGAGATGAGTATGATAGGAGAACTCACATACTTCCTTGGTCTTCAGATTAGACAATCTGACCAAGGCATCTCCATAAATAAAGAAAAATATGTCAAGGATTGATGAGACTGCTTTTATACATAGTCTCATCGTCCAAAACGGACATAAAATGCATAAAATATCATAAAAAGTGCCAAATATATGCTTTTGTTTATTCAATGTGTATATTAGGTACGGATATTGAGAAAATGGCAAAAGATCACAAGAAACAAGCAAAAACGAACACGGGAAACGAAGCCGCACAATGAACCAGGCCCTAGAGTTGATTTTCCAAGAAAAACCCTTAAAGATATGAAGATTATACAAGAAGGTTCCGCCAATATTGAAGAATTGACACTTTAAACCCTTGTATATTCATAATTACAAGTTTGGTCCTTAAAGTTTGTCAAATTACAAAAAGGACCCACAACTTTGAAGAATTGGCAAGAATGGTCCCTCTAAAATGAAGACTTGTCAATATTAGTCCTCCACAAAGTAAACAATACAAGTCAAGACCTTGAAGATTGAAGACAATACAAGAATCAACCTTAAAATATCATCAAATAGCAAGAAATACCCTTGAAAATACTTTTGGAAACTTTTTGTGGCAAAAGTGTGAAAACCAAAACTTATTTTACAAAGGAAAAATGTATATGGCTGTTTGAAATGCAAATGAAAGGAGAAAGAAAGATGGAGGGTTTAATATGGACGACAAGGAAACTTACCTAGACCACTCAGAGTTTGCTACCTCACCCCACTACAACTCCCATTTGCCAACTCACCAATCCACTCACAACCATATATAACTAATATTAATTAGTTATATAAAAACGCGGTTAAAAAGTTTTTAAAAACTAAACTAGATTAAAACACCCACTATTCATCATATGAACACAATTAGGGGTTTACTAATTACATGGAATTAAACCCTAAAAACCACAAGATTTATGATTAACCTATCACTAACCAAAACCCTACCCTTAAACCCCATGCCACATCATCACAAGACTGACATGATAAACCCCATGCACACGTTTTTCGGGAAAAAGCCAAAACCATGCAGAGAATTTACCATCCACAATGTAGCTTACAACATAAGCTCATTTGGAGCCCTTTGATCAATTCCACCACCTTTCCACCTCTACAAAAGGCCAAGAGACCTCACATGATCAGTCAAGATATTCAAACTCAAGGGCATAATTGGGACTTTACTACATTAGGGTTTCCTTGTATTTTCAGCTTTCTAGATAGTTTGTGAGCCTATATAAAGGCCTTAGTATGCAACATTGTAGCTTGCTCTTGGTTTTTCTTTGGTCAACATTCTATAAATCCTTGTTTCAAGATTAATGAAAAAGTGTTTGAATTGTTTGACGGAATCCAAGTGCCACATTTAATATATTGTTGTTATTGATTCTAGTTTGTGAATTTGAAGTTCCAAAACCTGTTTTCAAAGATTGTGCAAGAAATTGCAAGTTTTTCCTAAATCTGATATCTTTCTAAGTCTTGGTTCAAACCTTTGAAATTTTTGGATTACAAGTGGTCATAACACCCTGATAAGGAGCTTATCAAGGTGTAGTTAGCTTGTGGTTTGGGGATATTCAAGGAGTGGGAACAAGCTTCATTTAATCAGCTTTTATTTTTCCATTTTCTTTTTTATATAATCTGCTTATTCTAACCTTGTTGTTCTTAGCAGCTTATTGGAAGCTTGTGCCTTGTTAAGCTAGGCACATAAGCTCAAAAAT
The DNA here is from genome assembly GCA_025667525.1 of Glebionis coronaria. Classification (NCBI taxonomy): domain Eukaryota; kingdom Viridiplantae; phylum Streptophyta; class Magnoliopsida; order Asterales; family Asteraceae; genus Glebionis; species Glebionis coronaria. The sequence goes on along the minus strand of CM046875.1, from coordinate 341,947,068 downwards.
TTGTGAGTGTGGATGTACATTCATGAGGTTTGAGCCTTCTTTTCCAAAAATCTGTTGAAAAAGTGGTATTGAGTGATTTTGTGATTCTGATATTGTATGGTGTGTTTTTATGGCCTAAATCAGGTTCTTACTGCATACTTATGTTATATTGATGCTTGATTAAGCTTGGTTAAACCTGAAAACAATTTTACTTTGCAAAATTTTGATTTTCAAAAGTGAAAAGGGTGTTTGGTATTACTGCTTTATTGGAGTTTATGCTTTGTATGTTATTTTGAGTAGGTGCTAAGTGTTTGTTTGAGTTTGTATCTGATATACAAGTGTTTGAGTTCTGATATTTGCATGTTTTGTTCATTGAAACACCAAATCTGATATTGTGCTATATCTTGCTTGATTTTGCATATTTTGACCTAAGATCTTGGTAACACCTAGAGTATATGCATGTTTAGGGATAAAAAGTGTTTAAACAAAGTTTGTGTAACCTGTTTGAAATATTAAGGGTTTGAAGTTGGGCTTGTGGTCAAATATATCAACAACCTCACTTTGTGTTCTTCATTTGTTCATCAGTAACTTTCATAGCTTGAATCTTTGTCTAAGCCTTGAACTGGTGTATGAAACAAGTTGATTTGTGTTCATTTGAATTTATTTAAGCTTGTGTATGCATTTGGTGAACTTTGGTATTTTTAATCTTGCTAAACTTGCTTATTTTGTTGAAAACTGCTTATGTTCATCTCGGGGCAATGTCTGATGCTTAATTGATTAAACTGTACTAATTGGCCTGTTGTTTTTGTGATTTCTTTGTTGTTATTGACTCCTTATAACCCACTGGTTATAAGGGTGCCTTGGTGTTCTTTGGTTCCAACAAAAATCCATATAAGACAAAAAGTAAATTAAGTCAAGCAGTGGAAACTTTTCCCACTGTTAGACACCTAAAACTAGCCACTGCTAGTGCAATTTTTTAATCAGCTTATTAATAAGCTATTCTAGCTTATTTAGACTTGCAACAACTTTGTTTTTGTAATCGATCTCCCTTATTTGACCCATTTAACTATTCTGGAGCATTTGAGACTTTGACTTTTAGATTTGACTAGGAAACCAACTTAGTTGACTTTTACATAAGTGCTTATTTGCTTTTTCCAGCTTATTCATTGTGCTTTTTGGGAATCTTTTTGATTATTAAGCTTAGGTAAGTGATTTGAAACATTTTGCAACAAGAATCAGCCCTTGAATTGGTCTAGAACTCGAAATCGACTATTTTGTCGTTTTGTGTAGAGTGCTTTTGCTTATTTCAGGCTTATTTCTTGGGCTTATTCAAAAATTCTTTTTACAAACAACTTAATTAGGTCAAGAGAAGGTTGTGTGTCAAATTTCAGCTTATGGCATCAGGTTATTGCTTAATGGGCCAAAAAGCCCATTAAGAATAAGCTGTTTTGAAATAAGCTGTTGTAAGCTCACTTTCAGCTTTTGGGCCTTTGAAATTTTGTGTTTAAAATTGAATTTTAAGCTTAACTAGATGTTTTGGGCCATTTTTGTGAACATTTTCTTATTGGGTCTTAATTAAGCCCATTAAGGGTGTGTTTTACTTTTTGGCCCATTTGGAGGCCCATTAGGGGTAATCTGGTGATTTCAAGTTCATTTCTGTTTAAATTAGGTTAAAATTAACTAGTTTGCAAGTTTTAAGAATTGTTTATAAATTTTAGATTTTTATTAATATTTTATTATTAAAATTAGTTTTTAATATTTTTTTCAACTTTTTCATTTTTCCTAGGTTAAAAGCATTAAGTTAGGATTTTTAAAACTTTTAGAATAGTTTTCTTGTCATTTAATTAATTTTTAGAATTATTCTAATATTTTAATAGTTTTTAATCATTTTTAAATAGTTTTAATTAATTTTAATTTTTTTTAAATAGTTTTTTATTTAATTAAGTTATTTTAGATGTTTACAAAGTTAAGATCTCATTTTGGGCTTTTTGTTAATTAAATTGATTTTTTGGGATTTAATTAGAATTAAAAATTATTATTTAATTAAATAAAAGGTTTGAGTGATTTTTGATTTTTTGTACTCTATTTACATTTTTTAGGATTTATTACAATTTTCTAGGAATTATTAGGTTAATTTTTAAATTTCGTCATATTTTACGCTTTTACGTGCACGACTTTCGTCTTAGTTTAATTTTAATCGTAACCGTCATCCTTTTCTATTTTCTTTCTTCATAATCATAATCACAAATATTAATCATCTCTTTACACAACACGCAAGCCTCCTTGAGAACGATCCCACTCATTGGGTCATTTACACTTGGTTTTCCTAAACCACTTGTTTAATACTTATCACGTTTACGCTCTTTTTCCTAAAAGACGTATCACTACCACCATCATTTTTGGCGCCGTTGTCGGGGAGGCGTGTTGTGATTTGATTTGACCAATTTTGTTTTTATGTTAGCCATAATAACTATTTGTGTGATTAGCACTCTAATCATACGTATTATCGGTTTTTCGTATTTGTGTGAATATTATTACTGTATTGTATATGTAAAACAATAAATTCACAAGTACTCCAAAAGTGTGAAAACACAACCTTGATTTGGGATTTCATCACTCAATCATTTTGTTCGAATCTCAAACAAAGAAAAAAGGAAAAATAGAAAATACTTTCGTGAAGCTTAATTTTTAAAAACACAAACTATACGGTGGGTATAAGGCGGGTGTTATAAAATACACCCTAAAGAAAAAGGCTCTTAAGTGCTTCGCGCCGCCTCGTTTCTCCGCTTGCTTGTGCATGTTTAGATAAAAATGGCTAATCGAGGGTTTGCCAACCAAAGTATTATCTACGTATCTATATATTTTCGTGGTTTCAAAAGATTAAACCCTCTTGAACGTTTTGGTGTTCCACCAACGTTTTAAAGTCATCGAAGGCGTTCACTTCACGTGATCTTTTTCATTCCTTGAGGCTCCTTTAATCGAGAGATTTGATTTGAGGAGAGATTTGTAGATTTTTTTCTACGTAATACATCACAAAATCCAAAAAAAAAGTAAAAACAATCAAAAACACAAAAAATTTGAAAAAGTTAAAAACACCAAAAAGAATCTTCTTTGCCCATCCCCACGTTGTACGTGACGTTTATGCTTACTCGTAATCAAGCTAGATGTGCACGTAAACGTAGAAACCGAAAGGAAACCACACCTAACCTTTCTAGTGAAGAATCTCCTATTGACGAACCTATCGTAGAACAAGAAGTCACCATGGCTAATCGTACTATGATGGAGTTACTTCAAGCACCCACCATGGGTTATGGAGAAGCGATTGTGATTCCCGCCTTCCTTGCGGAGAATTTTGAAGTTAAGACGGGTTAGTTGTCGATGATCCAAAACAACAAATTCCATGGTGATGAAAAGCACAACCCTCACAACCATATCCGCCAATTCAATCTTCTTACAGCCACTTGCTAGTTTAAGGACGTCTCTAACGACTCGATTAAAATGATGCTTTTTCCGTATTCCTTAGCAGAGCCGCTAAAATTTGATTTGAGAAAGAGCCACCCAATTCTATATTGACGTGGAAGGATCTCGTTTTGAAGTTCGTGAACCAATTTTTCCACCCTCTAAGACTACGCATTTGAAAAACGAGATTTCAAAATTTTCACAAGAGTTTAATGAGAGTTTTTCTACGGCTTGGAATCGGTTTAAGGAAATGTTGCACGATGTCCTCATCATGGTTTTTCTGACTTGCATCAAATTGATACGTTTTACAATGGATTGAACGATCATGAGAGAGATTACCTTAATGCCGCCGCGGGTGGTAATTTTTTGTGTAAAACGGTCGAGGAAGCGTTGTTGATTATTGAGAATAGGTCCAAGGTCTATAGCCCTCGTAGCACATCGATTGTTCGTAAGACTTCGTATTCGGCTTCGCCTTCATTATCTCATACCATCGATGCTTGCCAAATCGAGGCAAATTTGGAGAACAAAATCTTTGATAAGCTTAAGGGACTTTTGATTGAGTTTAAAGTTGGCGAACAATCTACTCCCGCTACGACTAAAGCGGTTGAGGTTTCTTGTATGTATTGTGGTGGAGGTCATGATTTCTCCGAGTGCATTACCAACTGTGGTAACACTTCGAGTGCCTACGCACCCACGGGAACTTATAACCAAAACGGTCAAGTTACCCGCACTAATCAATTGACTCCACCGGGTTTTTCACCAAATCAAAATGCTAACAATTATCGAAACAATCAAGTTCGTTATCAAGGAAATCAAAGGAACAATTACAAGGGTAATAACAACTATGGGAATCAAGGGGCTAATAATCAAGTGCAAAACAAAAATCAAAACAATAATTTTCAAAACAACAACAAGAGTTTGCAAAACTTGAAAGATCTTCCAAATGAATTTGTTGAATACGCAAATGGAAATGATGCTAGGTTTGATAATATACAAAGGGAGATCATTAGCCTAAGAACCGAGTTTAAGAATGACTTGAAAAAGGAGTTGAAAAACGAGTTAGCAAATGAGCTTAAGATTCATACCAACAAAATGGAGGGTAATGTAACTAGGCTACAACAAAACCAACAAAAGATGGAACGAGGGCAACATGAGATAATACAAGAGATCTTATGGCCGATAAGAGGCAATCTATGTTTAAGGATAAAATTTCATCCATGTTTGAGGCTATAATGTGTAAACCGTCTTCGAGTAGTCTTCCTAGTAACACCATATCGAAACCTAAGGGAGAGATGAAAGTGATTACCACACGTAGTGTTAAGGCACTTAAGGAACCGACTCCTCAACCAATTACTCCAACAGTGGAGGAAATTGAGGAAGAATACGAGGTGGTGGTCGAAGAGGAGCATATCGCAATCCCACAAAGTACCGCTCAAACCACACCTATGGTTGACCCATTACCATCATTAGAACCCGATATTCCAAAGGCTATGCCTATGTCTCAACCCACACCACATTTGCCTTACCCATCGAGACTTCGTAAGGAGAAACGGCAAGAACGTGACAACTACCAATTCAAGCTTTTTATGAAAATGTTTCGTGATTTTCATTTCAATATAAGTTTTGCCAACGCTTTGGTCACGATGACTCGATTTGCCGCTAAATTTAAGAGTATGTTGAACAACATGGAGAAATTGCAACGATTGTCTAGTTGTTCATCGCTTTATCTTAACCGCATACCTCAAAAAGTCGGTGATCCTGGTAAATTATTGATTCCATGTGCAATCCAAGATATGAAAGAATGTTATGCCTTGGCTGATCTTGGTGCTAGTATTAACTTGATGCCTCTTGCAATCTTCAAGTCGCTCAATCTTCCTAATCCTACTCCTTCACTAATGTCTATCGAATTGGCCGATCATTCCACGATTCCCGCTTTTAGATTGCCGAAGACGTTTTTGTGAAAGTGGGAAAGTTCTATTATCCAGTAAACTTCATCGTTGTCGATAATTCCACGGATCCTTAAGTTCCTCTTATTTTAGGTCGTTCGTTTTTGGATACGTCAATGGCGTTGATTGATGTGCATCCTAGAAAAATCACCTTACGTTTCAACGACGAGGAACTTATTATAAACGCAACACAAAACTCTCAAATTTCTCATGTTTATTCCGTCGCGACTATAAATCTCGTGGATATGATCGACGTCGTTTGCGAGGAATTTTTACAAGAATTTTTAGGTTTTGGTGACGATGAAAATAGTGTCAATCCCACTATGCTCGATCCTATTCTTGATAATTCGACACCATCCTTCACTCCATTTGAAGGTGGTGGTTTTATGTTGGAAGAATTTGATGTTCCACGTTGTTGGAAATACGTTTTACGTATTTATGAAGGATCGGTCGCTCCAACGATAATTATGTAATGGGCTCGTGGTTCACTTTATAATGTATAGTCCATATAGCCCACATGTAGGGTGGGCTATATATATATACCCCTCCTAGCATGTTAGGAGGGGGTTGGTCATTCATTCATTAAAACTTTTCATTTAATCTAATCTTACTTTCTCTCTCTACTTTTCCACCCTCTCCTTTCTCTCTCTACACCTAATCTCCATCTTCCCCATCTCTTCCACCAAATCTATAGATCTAATCCATCCATTTAACAAATCCTTAGATTTAGTAGGCCTTCAATTGGTATCAAGAGCCATGGTTGAATCTTAGGATTTGCATTTTTTTATCTTTTGATTTGGTGGTAAAAATCCTTTCTTTTCTAATTTTCTATCCATCTTTTCATCATTTGATCAATTTTTTTTTATCAATTTTTATAAATCTTATCAAATTTTTTAATAAAGTTATCTATTTTTCTTCTATCAATTTTATCTATTTTTATTTTTTTTATTAGTTTTATTTTTACGTGTGTTGATTTTTTTATTGTTTTTTATAATCAATTTTTTAAATAATCAGTTTTTTTTTTTTTTTTTTTTTTTTTTTTTTTAAATTTTCGTATCAATCAGTTTTGTTTTTTGTTTATGGATCTGTAACTCATATCAGTTTTTTTATTTTCTTATCAGTCACTTTTTAATATTTTTTAATCCAATTTTTTTTTTAATCAGTCTTCTTTTTCTTATTTGTCCTCTGGTCCAATCTGTTAACTCAGTCCAATAGTTAATCTGTCAAAATATCAGTCCAATCAGTCCAAAAACTATCAAAAGATCTGTCTTTTTCTATCCAGTTTTGAGTTCGAGTGCTTTCATTTTTCAGAATGAGAAATCTTTCCGAATGGTCATTTTTTTTTCCGAATGGTCATTTTTTTCCGAATAGTCGTTCTTTCCGCATAAACAAAACTTTCCGCATAGACGAAAAGTTCCGCATAGACGAAAAGTTCCGCATAGACGAAAAGTTCCGCATAGACGAAAAGTTCCGCATAGACGAAAAGTTCCGCATAGACGAATCTTTCCGAATAGGAGTCTATTCGGAATAGACTGACTGAAAATATTACTGACTCAAACTCAACCAAAACCTTGACTCGACATCTCATCACTCTCTCAAACACCCAACTCACCTCTCGACCATCACACACCCAAGACCTCTCGAAACCACCCTCGTCACAACTCTCGTCACAAGACACACTTGACACCCCTTATACCCTCGTCTCATTTTTCTGACCATCGACACGACTCCAAAAACAAACACCCTTCCAAACCCTCTATTACCCATCCTCACCAGAACACCCTCGACTCCCTCTCTCACACTCAACCCTTAACACAACACAAACCAAACATTCCCCAGACACGACTCTCTTAACCAATCCCAATCCCATCCCAATACCAATCTCAACCACACGGACTCACACACACAAACCCACCCTTGTTTACCAAAACAAACTCTCAGACACTCTCGAACCACTGACACACACAAGACGAAAAACCCCCACCCTCCTCCCTCGACACAAACAAACACACCCTTGACCATAACCAACCACACCCACAAACTTTTTTTTTATATAAAACCAATCACCAAGAGACTCGGACATCAAGACCCCATCAACAGCAACAACCACTCTCAACTCAAGCAACTTTCCCTCGACACCAATCTATCTCATCCCACACCCACCAAAAACTCGACAAAACATCAAATTGACAAGAATGACACTACAGAAGAGAGAGACTATCATCAAAACAAAAAGTTCATAAAAACCTACCCGAGATCAAACGCATGATCTTGAAGATCGTTTCTTTTTCGATGGATCATATGGGGTTCATCTAATATGTTTCAATTAAGCGAGGAGAGAGTGATAGATTAGGATTGTGGAGTTGTCTTGCTATGAAGTAAAAGGATTAATAGCAGTAACAGGGGCGGAGTTTTTTTTTTTGTGAGATTGGTAAGAGAGAAGTCAAACTGAAGGAGTTTTGGTATGAGTGATAAGAGAGAGAGAGATTAAAAGACGTGTATTTTGAGAGAAAGAGTTAGGGTTGACTGGTTTGGGTTTAATACTGGGCGGATTTAACTAAGTAAAAGTAGTGGGGCGGTGGGATTTTTCTCATTGGGACACGTTTTGTAGGGCGGACAAAACAAGATTCATTTTTTATTTTATTTTAAGTAATTTTTAAGTTGACGTAATTTTCAAAACTCTTTCAAAATTATATCCAATTTTTTTTTTTTTTATTTGTTTTATTTCTTTTACTTTCATTTTTATTTTTTTTAATTTTAAAGTCAATCTTTTTCTAATTAAGTTAATATTGGGTTTTTTGTCAAGTAATATTTGTAACTTTTGATTTTTAGTTTAGTAAATCTTGTTTACTAATTTTTTTTTTGACAAATCGTGTTGAGGCGGGGATTCCCTTTAAGTTAACGTCGAAAAATATTTATCGGGTTAATCATTATTCTGGCCGGATTTGAAGTCAAATTTACGAGTGAAAGTGACGGGATATATTTTTAGCAATTACGGATTTTTGATCGGGTTTTATTCATAATCTCTTGAGCCGAGTCGTATTGTTCAAACCCGACAACAACAACAGCCACATCATTTTTTCCTCGATTACCAATGGAATCGTTAAAATCGACACTTAAAGAGGGAGAATCGCATCAAGTGCAAGCCAACGCTAGGGAAAGTGGTATAACTTCATTTCGAATGCTTCAGTATCATCTAGTTAATCTTTCACGGATTCAAGGAGGGAGCGAATTTGTGACAATCTTTGGACAAGATCGTCATATATTCATCGACTCAATTTTCACCACTTTGACCCAACTCGCCGAGGAACTTAACAATAAAAGCTTTAATCACTCTGCATCGGCACTTGCTTATAAGGCTCTTGTGACACAACTCACGCCTTTCCTCCAGTTCAATATCATCAAGTCTGAAAGTTCAATGATTTGCCAATCATTTCTTCGAGATACACATACTGAACTTCGAGTCTTCCGTGATACAATTCTGAAACTCATGACATCAGTCTCGTCTTCGATTTATCAACAATCACAACTTCAGCAAACATATGATAATGGAGTGCAAGAATCAATGCCGCAGATGCAAGAGGAGAATGGTCATACGGTTGACAACTTGGAGCCTAACGATGGCAAGAGCACGGATTCAGAAGGACAACATGATATCAGTGGCACGTCGGGGAATGTTCACGAGATTTCTCTTGATGACACCTTACCCATTTATGACGAAGAGCCTGCAAACATGGTACAATGTGATGTTGGTTATGATGTATATGCTGATAACATGCCGCATATTGAGCATTCTGAACCTAATTATGACACACATGGGATGGAAAAGAGTGATAGAAATACCACTTCTGATTCATCCGATGTAAGTCATAATGGGGGAGAGATTGTTCAGAATGCTATAGTACATCATGAAAATTGTATTATAACTGCTTCATTGTCTGCTTCTGATTCCAAGATTAGAGAGCTCGAAATGATTGTAGCTCAACAATCAAAAGATCTTGAGGATGCCAAACTTGAATTTTCTAAGAAAACGGTCAAATTTGAAACATACTTTGAAAAATTTGAAAAATCAAACGTTGTTCTTGAAAGAAAATTGGATCAAACTGTTTTAGATTCTAAAGCTGAAAAGGATAATCTTTTGAAACAAATTCAACTGCTTGAATCTAAGTTGGCATCCCAGGATAACGTGCTCAAAGAAAATGAAACTTTAAAGGCCCAAGTACAGGAAAATGTTTTTGCTATAGCTGCGTTGAAAAACGAGTTAAGGAAAAGTAAAGGACCTAGTGTGGACACTAAGCTTGAAAAACCATCAATCTTGGAGAAACCGCCTACAAATCAGTTCGTCCGACAACCGTTTGTCAGACAACCTACTACATTTGGATCCGAGCGATCACAATCCTCGAGACCGCGGTTTGCCTCCCAAGTTGATTTGGGTCATATTTCTAGAACTGTCACTCCAGCAACTAGGCCCAATGTGATCACTCCAGCTTTAGCAAGACCAAATCATATGATTGCCTCTAGTTTCCCTAAAAATACCAAGACCACGTCTAGAACTAGTTCAAATGACGTTTGCCATGAATCTGATCTTAGGGAAGCTAAGCAAAAGACACATGTAAGAGATAGGAATTCCAAACCTAGTCAGATGCCTTCTAGTTTACCCAACACTGCTAACCGTAGCATGTCCAATCCTAGGAGCATCAATCAATCGTCTAGGGATTCTAGATCTTACTCGGACATTAAATATGCTACTTGTAAAACATGTAGAAAATGTGTCTTTACGGCAAATCATGATGCTTGTATCAAAAAATTTCTTAATGAGGTGAACTCCCGTGCTAGACTTAAATCCCAGTGGGTCGCTAAAATCAAACCCTTTGGTAAAATGTGGCGCCCCACTGGTAGAACTTTCACTATTGTAGGAAACGAGTGCCCTTTAACTAGGATAGTCTCCGATTCTACTAAGTCTACTAGGGAGGAAACTGATACAGATGATACTTCACTTACGCCTAAACTTAAGATCTTCTATAAAAGGAAACGTTTGCCAACTATAACAAGTGAATCATCCCCTCAGGCCACCTCTGACACAAGTAAAGTCCACTGTGAACCCCCACGTGCTTCAAAAATAGATATCTCTAACCCATGCAAAAGTATACAAACTCCTAATGAGAATGCAGGTACCAAAGTTGATGTTCCAAAAGAACAAAGCGGTCCAATCGTTGTATACCGTTCAACTAAGGACACTCTTAGAGTTTGGTTGCTGAAGAAGCAGATATCAGAAAAACAACTGTCTCAGGGGATTCATGGTTAAGTTGCAAAAAGGATTTACAGTCACATAACAGACTGTAACTCGATCTCAAAAGACAGGAAAGTTCATCCCGATGATGACTTATCCTAAAAACGAGAAATTCATTTTTCTCGGGCATGAGCTTATATCAAAAACATTCCAAGTTTTTAAGCTCATGCATTATGGCTCATCGTTAAATGTCAGACGATGACCCGTACTTCAATAAAGGAAAGTTTATCATTAATGATAAACTTATCCTCATAACGAGAAATTCAATTTTCTCGGTCATGAGCTTGTCTTAAAACATTCGAAGTTTTAAGCTCAGAAAGGAAAGTGTATCTTTTAAATAAGAGAACTTTTCCTCATAACGAGAAATTAACCTTTCTTGGTCATGAGCTTTCCGTTAAAACAGTCAAAGTTTTCAAGCTCATGAACACGACTTCTAAGTAAATGTCAGCTTAGGACTCGTTCTTCAGATAAAAGGACAGTTTATCGCCGATGATAAACTTATCCTTAACAACGAGAAGTTTACAACTTTTCGGACTTGAGCTTCCTAAGATATTCCAAATCTTAAGCTCAAGTAATTGTTTTTCAAAACTTTGAACACAATTTTTCGAGAATTTCTCAAAAGGTTTTTCTAAATCTTTCAAAATTGTGTGTTCAAAAATGTTTTGATAAAACGAGCATGTCTTCTGGAATCGATAATATTTACGAACCTAGAAATGTCATTCAATAATGACACGGGGTTGTAAATAAAGTTCGAGCAGAAGTTTAAAAGATTTAAAACATGCTCCATATGGTTTGCTATTATTTCAGATAGCAACCCGCTTTTCATACTCAAGTCAAGCATTTCACCGGAAAGCTTTGACTCAACAACAGTAATTAATTTTCTCGGGGACGTGACGAGGTGACCAACATTCGTGAACAAGAACCATGTGCTTCTTTCATATGCTGTTCTCCATTATTCAGGTCCAACCTCGTAAATTGCTAATATTGTGAATACATTATCATATATGATCTTTGCACGTGTTAAATACCTTACACTTGTGTTTAAAAGGTATTTAATTTACGTTTCAAGTACACCCTCATTAATTTGAGGGGGAGCTTGTTACAATCATGAAGATAATTGGATTTGCATTTTTCTTCCCAAATTTTCTTAAAAGGCTATTAAATCAATTGATATTAAAAACATCGATTGGGTTAATATTTTTAATATGGGGGAGAAAATGTGATTTAATATGGGATATGATCAATCATAAATGGTTTGACTTAACGTGATAGCTCATCCCGACATGTGCAAAATGTTTTCGGATATCGTAGCATATGTTAAGGGGGAGCAAAATGGATTTGCACTTCAAAATGGATTTCATGGTGACATACACTTACCCAAAACATCTCTATTCACGACGGTGAAGATTGTGGTGACATAAGGATGGTAGGATAGGTTAAAGTCCAATGATTTCTCTAGAACCGGAGGAATCTTCCCAAGGACATTCCATAGCTAGAAATAGTAGTCCTTAGGAAAGAAGGAGAAAGAATGTGAACGTAGCTGAATGCCGACCAAGTACTTAAGTTAGCACTGGAACAATCACAACAAGGTGCTAGTGATGACGTATTGGTAAGCATTGAAGGGGTTGAAGAATGAAAAAGAATTGTAAAGATAAAGGGTGTAAAGAAAGAAGCCCTCCTTACAACCTTAGGCAGAAACCGGGTCAATTCATATGCTATTGAGATCATTTTTAATGATTCTTGATATTGAAGAAAGACATCATGGACCCAGTGATGCAATGCACAACCCTTCCCAGCTAACTCAAATATCTCTCAAAAGGTATTTGTTTTAATCACACGGAGATCAACACATTATCTACTGGTTTATTCACTCCGAATAAATTGGTATTGAAAAGGTGGCACTCCTCTCCAGCCTCCGATCACTAAAATCCAAAATGCACGATCGAGTCTAGAGCCATTTGAGATCATCAAATATCTCATTAGGACACACTTTCATATTCACTTGCTTCTTCACACACTGTGAAAAGTAAGAAAGTTCTTAAGAGTCCTACGCAAAATCTTCATGATCTTGCCTGAACATCCGAGTAATACGAAAGTATTTACAATGAAGATGGAAATCCTTCTTGAGCGAATATCAAAAAGCTCATGGTAGGTGACTTGTGCGATTCTTTATGAATCAAACTTGTGATAACTGGAAAGCAACAGTGGTTTAATTCTTAAATGAATTTAAACACGTTCCAGGCCTCTACGCATTATCATATGATCTTGCCAGAACACTCAGAGTGACTCTTTATTGATCACAGTGACGAGTGGAAATCCTTCTAGTGTTAACATCAAACAGCACTTGGTAGGTAACTTGCAAGATTCTTTATGAATCAAGCTAGTGACAACTGGAAAGCAACGATGGTGCGGTTCTTAATTGAACTTCACTTGTTCCAGGAACATGAATTGACGGCTTCAAATCATGCGGATAATATTATCCAAATGATTCACTCTTTACGTTCGCAGTCAGCTTTGGACGGTCGAGTAAAGAGAACGGGTTTACCCGCGAAATCTTGTCAAGGAGGTTCTTAATTGAAACTACCTGCCACAAGTACGATATTTAATATCGTCCAACGGTCTTCACCGACCGGAGGTAAAATGCTACCGAATAAGAATGAAATGTTCAAGGCCATTTCATCCGTGTATATTGTTTGTTGCTAACTGTCTTATGCAACGTAACAAGAAGGTGGTATTGCGGTGTACAATCCAGAAGAAGTCGTCACCACATGCTTATACTACATACACTTAGTATTTCAACAAATTCAAGAAAGTCTGAAGGTCAAGTCTTCCGCTGTATCAATCTCTGAAGCTTTCAAGAATTTAAAGGTATAAGCATGTGGAACATGAAGTCACGAAGAGGCAAATTTCACAAGTGATGAATGCACAAGGTCAAGGCAAGGAAACATGCTCAAGACTAAAGTCAAAGATCACATCAAGCATATTCACAAGAACAAGATCGAAGACTCAAGCATAGATGTTAGGTTTAAGATTTTGTAAAATGGTGTGACCTCCCTTAGGGGGAGATTGTTGGAAATGTGTTTTCCCAAAGAAAGTCTCGGTCACATCATTATTAGCATAGATCACGAGCCATAGAATATTTAGAACTTTGTAACTTGGAGCGACCTCCCTTAGGGGGAGATTGTTGGAAATACGTTTTACGTATTTATGAAGGATCGGTCGCTCCAACGATAATTATGTAATGGGCTCGTGGTTCACTTTATAATGTATAGTCCATATAGCCCACATGTAGGGTGGGCTATATATATATACCCCTCCTAGCATGTTAGGAGGGGGTTGGTCATTCATTCATTAAAACTTTTCATTTAATCTAATCTTACTTTCTCTCTCTACTTTTCCACCCTCTCCTTTCTCTCTCTACACCTAATCTCCATCTTCCCCATCTCTTCCACCAAATCTATAGATCTAATCCATCCATTACCAAATCCTTAGAATTAGTAGGCCTTCACACGTACTTGTAACGAAGACCTCCACAACGATGAGGACTTCTCGATTATCAAGGATTTTCTTAACGATTTCCCATTTCCTCCACCCGAGGATATTATGAGTATCGAACCCAAATCTTCAATTGAGGAACCACCAATCCTAGAGTTGAAAGATTTACCTCCTCATCTTGAATACGTATTCTTGGAAGGAGACGATAAGTTGCAGGTGATTATTGAGAAAGATCTTTCGAATGATGAAAAACCACACTTATCGATGTTCTAAAGGACCACAAAGGGGCAATTGCATGGAAATTATCCGACATTAAAGGGATCGGTCCTAAATTTTCTACCCATAAAATCTTAAAGGAGGAGTACTACAAACCCATAATTCAATGCCAAAGGAGGGTGAACCCTAAAATTCACGACGTCATCAAAAAGGAGGTCCTTAAACTCCTTGACGCGGGAATGATTTACCCTATTTCTAATAGCCCTTGGGTAAGTCCTATTCATTGTGTCCCTAAAAAGGGAGGAATGACCGTTGTTCCAAACGATGCCAACGAGTTAATTCCAACTCGACTCGTAACTGGTTGGAGGGTGTGTATCGACTATCGTAAGAGGAATGACGCCACTCTCAAAGACCATTTTCCCTTGCCCTTCATGGACTAAATGTTGGAGCGTCTTGTGGGAAACGATTTCTACTGCTTTTTAGATGGTTTTTCCGGTTACATCCAAATCCCCATCGATCCTCGTGATCAAGAAAAAACTACGTTTACGTGTCCATATGGAACGTTTGCCTATCGTAGAATGCCATTCGGACTTTGCAATGCACCGGGAACCTTTCAAAGGTGCATGATGGCTATTTTTCATGACATGATCGAGAAACTGATGAAGGTCTTTATGGATGATTTTTCCGTGTTTGGTTGTTCGTTCACTTCGTGTTTGTCGAATCTTGAGAGAATGTTAAAACGTTGTGAGGAAACCAACCTTGTGCTCAAAAGGGAAAAATGTCATTTCATGGTTAAGGAAGGAATCGTCTTAGGGCACAAGGTCTCGAAAGAGGGGATTGAGGTAGACAAAGCTAAGATAGACGTCATCGCCAAATTACCTCATCCTAAAACCGTCAAGGTAGTTAGGAGTTCCACACGGGCTTTTATCGTCGATTCATCAAGGATTTTTCAAAGATTTCTCGACCTATTACACATCTCCTCGAAAAAGATGCTCCTTTTGTCTTTAACGAAGATTGTGTACGAGCCTTTGAAATCCTTAAGAGGAAACTTACCGAAGCTCCCATTGTTGTTGCTCCCAATTGGAAACTCCCCTTTGAGCTCATGTGTGATGCAAGTGATTACGCTATTGGGGCCATTTTGGGGCAAAGTCATGAAAAACACTTCTCGCCTATCTACTATGCTAGCAAGACGATGACCGAGGCTCAACTTAAATACACTACAACAGAAAAGGAATTCCTTGCCGTGGTGTATGTATTTGAGAAATTCTGACCTTACCTCGTCTTGACCTAATGCATAGTGTATACGGATCACTCGGCAATCAGGTATCTCATGGCTAAGCAAGATGCAAAGCCAAGAATGCTTTGTTGGATTCTCCTCCTACCAGAATTTGATGTCGAAATCCTTAACAAAAAAGGTGCCGAGAATCTAGCGGCCGATCATCTTTCTCACTTGGAGGATCCTCACCAAAGTGTGTACGAGAAAAATGAAATCACCGAAACATTTCCTCTCGAGACAGTTGGTTTAGTGAATTATAAGCTTGACTCATCCACCCCATGGTTTACGGACATCGCAAATTACCATGCGGGGAATTTGATCATTAAGGGTATGACGACTCAACAAAAACGAAAATTCTTTCGTGACGTCAAGTTATACTTTTGGAACGACCCTTATCTCTTTTGGACTTCTGTGGATCAAATCATTCGACGTTGTGTTTTTGGCACCGAAGCTTCTAATATCCTTAGAGCTTGTCACGAGGGACCCACGGGTGGTCACCATGGTGATAATCTCACGTGGAAGAAGGTCTTTGATGCCGGTTGATAGTTGTGTAAAATACGCGTTTAGGAAAACAACGTATAAAGTGCGGCAAGTATTAAACTCGACGATTTAGGAAAACCGACAAGTCGAATAAAGTCCAAGTTCGTTCTCGAAGGAGGTGTGTGGATTAATGTGCCAATATATAAAATCAAGTTTGGATTAGTGACGTTTTTGGTATAGAAGAGAAAAATTAAAGACGAGCTACAACTACGATTACACTACGACGTATTGGCGTAAAACGCGAACGTAAATACGTAAAACGCGACGAAATTAAAAATTAAACCTAAAAATTAATTAAAAGATAAAACTAAGTCTAAAATAATATAAATAAGAATAAAAATCCAACAAATATATTTTAAAACCTTTTATTAATTAAATATTCAATTTTTAATGCTAATTAAAGCCCTAAAATTAAATATAATTAACAAAATGTCCAAAATATTATTTTATTGAACTAATAACTCACTTATATTATTTAAAGACTAAAAAGTATTTTTCCTAAATTTTCAAAACTATTTTTTCTATTTTTAAAACACTAAAAACTATTTTTAAACTAAAATAATCATAAAAAATAATAAAATAATGCTAAAAATGATTTGACAATTTTAAAAATCTTAAATTATACTAATGAACAATAGAAAATTGAAAAAGTTTGAAAAAAGTAAAATTTTAGACTAAAAGACAAAACTGATTAATATTAAAACCCTAATTAAACTAAATTAATTCTAAAAATTAATTAAAAAGTGAACAGTAAAAACTTTTTAAACTAAAAACCTTAAATTATTTGTCTAAGTCTAGGAAAAATTTTAAAACTGAAAAATATTTATTTTTACCACTAAAAGACAAAAACAGAAATATAAAAGTAATTAAAAATAGCTATTAAATATGAAAAATACCAAATGAACAGTAACTAAAAAATAAATTAAACTGAAAATTCAAAAATTAAATAATAAAAATATTGAAACAAAAATCAAAGCCTAATTCCTATTTTCCGTCACTAAACACAAAAAATGTAAAAGCTGACAATGACATGTTGACTGATTTTGTTTTTTAGTGTAGCAGTGCCAACTTGTGCACTACCAGTGGGAAATTGATTCCCACTGCTAGTTATAAAAACTTGACAGATTAAGAATAAGCTTAGGAAAGCTTATTTGTTGCTTATTTCTGGACAATAAGGCACCCCCACAACCAGTTGGGTTGTGGGGAGTCAATAATACAAGAAAAAGAGCAAGTCACTTAACAAAAATCACACAACAAAGGCAAAAACCAGTCACTGTTTAAGATGCTATGGGGCTGGGGTACTTTTGCTGATACGTTTAGCACAAAGGTGGATTTCAATTCACCAAAACTAGTTCAAAACCCCACCCAAGCACATACATAATGATAACCCTAGACTCCCCCTTAAACTAACAAGTTCCAAGATTTGAACTCTCAAAATACTAAAACGACCTAGATAGGGCTACTGATTTCACTAAACTGTTTTTTTACCATATATTTAAGCATGGAAACTTTGTTAAACTATGAATAACCTAATAGATCCTATCCAAAAACACTCCCTACCAACTAAAAAGCATGAGTGGACTGTTTTAATTCTACCCTTTTGTCACCCAAAGCAGAAAATAGCAGACCCAAACACCCCCTTAAATACTGAAATCAAATTTTAGCATTGATAGGTGTGTAAACACCCATCCTTTTACCACTTAATTTTGGCTTAAACGAGACCAAAACACGTATTTAATATCATTTGTTTGGAATTATGCGTGGTTTTTGTGTTTATTGTGTTTTCAGAGCTAACCGGATGAATATTAAAGAAAACATGGGATTGCACGGGTTTTACTGAAGAAAAGGGCTCAAGATAAAGTCTATTGTCCAAGAGATGCAAAAGATTTGAAGTCACTGGACCTATTCGAAGATTTATCGAAGAAAAGGACCAAAGATGGAAGATTTACACAAGTCGAAGAAACTCAAGTCTATTAAACGAGGAAATTAAAAGACGAGTTAAATTTAATCGACGACAAATCCCGAATCAGAATCGAAAACGGAAACTTTTCTGAAAAGACGAAAAGACAAGAAGAACGGGAGAAAGCCCACTCACCAACCAAAAGACAAGGCTATAAATAGCCCTCCCCTCACACATTTAGACCAGTTTTTTAGTTAGTCTGGAGTTTTTCTCTCCTCCCTTTTTTTTCTCCTTTCTTGTTCGTTTCATCACCATCACCACTAGGGTGATTGGTGATTTTTAATCTTTGTTTTTCAAATCTTGTTGTTTTAATCCTTGTTTGATCTTGTTAAAACATTAATCATTCAATACAAAGTCTTGTTTAATCTTTCCATTTCAACTTGTTCATCATCATCTTTATCCTCAAGTTCTTAAGTTTTAATTTTCTTGATTTGATCTTCAAAAGTTGTTGGGATTTGTGTTTTTGTTGATGGGATTTGTAGTTTATGGTTAGTAGATGCTTTGTGTTTAATTTTATTTAAGATTTGGTGAAAAACTTGGTGATTTTTGGATCAAAAGCGTTTTTCCTTGTTCTTCGGGTATTACTTCTGTTCTGGGTTTCCCAGACTTCCGAACCAAGCAGAACTTCCGAACGAAGCTAAAGTTCCGAGCCAAGCCAAAAGGTTCCGAACGAAGGTGAAACTTCCGAACCAAGCAGAACTTCCGAACAAAGGTAAAACTTCCGAACCAAGCAGAACTTCCGAACGAAGCTAAAGTTCCGAGCCAAGCCAAAAAGTTCCGAACGAAGGTAAAACTTCCGAACCAAGAAAAAAGTTCCGAACCGATTTTAGACTTCCGAACCAATTTCTTCCGAACCAAGTGAACAGTAAGTTCCGAACCAATTTTTAAACTTCCGAATCGGAAACTTCCGAACCAAGCCCAAAACTTCCGAATGAATTACCAAACTTCCGAATCAATTTTCTGTGAGTGTAACTGTTTTACTGTTTAAGTGTTTCTTTACTTTTATTTCACAATCTATATTTAATATTTCAACTTTAATTTTAATTCTAATTTTAATCTTAATTCGAATTTTAATTCACATTTTATTAATTGTCATTAAAGTAATTGTTTTTGATTTAAGTTTTCATTTAAATTTTTATTAGATTAGAAAACCAAGCCCTCTTATTTTAGTAACCAAGAACAATCATTCCACTTAAGGCCGAGATCAATTCGAGAGGATTCCGAGAAATTATTTTGAACCTAGTAAAATCATTGTATCGAATGGCGCCGCTGCCGGCTCTTCTCGTTACGATCAAAAGTTTTTTGTGAGAACTTGGATTTTGGGATCCGTTCCCCGTGAACGTTACTTTTTCATCAAAAATTTTCAAAAAATCCAAAAAATATAAAATTTTCAAAAATATAAAAAAAATTAAAAAACATAAAAACCAAAAATATTTTTGCTTTGCTTTTCTTTGTTCGTTCTTTTGCAGGTGTATGCGCACTCGATCCACGTCATATCAAGAGCCCGAGCCTCTCGATCACTTAGACATGGCCGGTGTACCACCTCCAAACAATAATAACAACAACAACCCACCTTTCAACAACATGAACAATAACAACAACAATGAGCCCCTTCCGGATAATCGCCCGATGATTGAATTGCTGCAAGCTCATGTCGATGGCAACACGGATTCAATTGTCATACCTCCAATTGCCGCCAACAATTTCGAGCTAAAATCATGCTTTATCCAGATGGTCTCCGCTCAACCATTCTTGGGACGTACCATTGATGATCCTCACGACCATATCAAGCGATTCTTGCAACTCACTAACACGGTCAAGTTCAATGGTGTTCCACAAGAGGTTATAAGGTTACAACTTTTTCCCTTTTCTTTAGAGGGACAAGCCCGACATTGGCTTGCTAAGGAACCGCCACAGAGTATTCTCTCGTGGACGGATTTGGAAACAAAGTTTATCAATTACTTTTTTCCACCCTCTCGTACTACCGCTTTGCGGAATGAGATCATAAATTTTGAACAAAAGTACGATGAGTCGTTCAGTGAATCTTGGGATCGTTTTAAAGATCTTTTAAGAAAATGCCCACAACATGGTTTTACCAAAGTACATCAAATTAATACTTTTTACAATGGTTAAGCATGAGTGATCAAGATTCACTGAACAGTGCCTCGGGGGGTAATCTATTGGCTAAGACTTCCAATGCTGCTTGGGACATCATTGAGAACAAATCTCGTGTGCAAACCAATAGTGTTCGGACCAATGTCGCTAGTGCTAGCACAAGTGACAGCGATAAGCGATTGGACAAAATCACTACGCTTCTTGAATCGCTTGTCACCCACACCGTCAGCAACAATAACAGCAACAACGCCAAAAACGCTCAAGTGAACGCTGTCAGCCAACCTTGTGAGATATGCGGTGGTCCTCACTCTTACACAACTTGTACCGCCACCCTAGACTACCCTGCTGAGAATGTGAATGCGGCATATGGCACCTATCCTCAACCTGCTTATCAAGCTAGACCTCAAGGTGACCGTAACTTGCTTAGCTATCGATCAAACAACTATCTTTCACCACCTGGTTTCCCTCCTACCAACCCAAACCAACAACAAAACCTTAATCGCCCTCCGCAACAACAACAACACCTCGACAACCATACATCCCTCCTCACAAGCAGCAACAACCGCCTCAACGTAACAACCAAGTTTACCAACAACCTGCTTATCAACCACCCGCATACAATGCTCCTCCCAACCAAACCACAACTGCATTACACCAAGAGGTTGCAACCTACATGAGGACCAATGATGTGATTGTGGAAAATCTCCAACAGGAAGTGCGAAACTTGAAGGCAGACTTGGTAAAGCAAGGAAATGATTTAAGAGCCGACATGAGAAACACGTTGGATACCCAAACTAATGATCTGAGGAACATGATGGCTAGTTTCTTCAATGGTAATCAACCCTCTTCTTCGGGTACTCTTCCGAGTAACACCGTTGCGAACCCAAGAGGGGAGATGAAAGAAATCACCACTCGAAGTGGCAAAGGTACCAAGGAACCCGAGCTTCCTATACCTCCACCGGTGGTTGTGACTAAGGAGAACGAGTCACCTGCTCCTATTCCTCCTCCTTCTCCTTCCCCAATTTCTCCACCTCTTCCTTCTACCCCTCCTCCACCCGTGGTTGTGAGTGATCCTATTCCCCTAAAGCCTTCTTCTTCATCCAATATACCTTATCCATCTAGGTTGAGGAAAGAGAAGCAAAAGAGCAAGGATGATATTCAGGTTTCGAACTTCCTTAAAATGTTCAAACAATTGAATTTCAATATCTCCTTCGCTGAGGCTCTCGCTCACATGCCTAAGTACGCGAAAATGTTTAAAGATCTTCTGAGCGACAAGGAAAAGCTCCTCGATATTGCCAACACCCAACTTAATGAGAACTGCTCTGTAGTGCTCTTAAGGAAATTGCCAACCAAGCTTGGTGATCCGGGTCGTTTTCTTATCCCTTGCAATTTCCCGGGAGTAGAGAATTGCATGGCCCTAGCCGATCTAGGTGCCAGTATTAATCTCATGCCTCTAAGTGTTTGGAAGCAATTATCTCTCCCAGAGCTAGTCCCCACCAAAATGACTTTGGAATTAGCTAACCGTACGGTTGCTTATCCAGTGGGGATAGCCGAAGATGTCATTGTAGGAGTCGACAAATTCACCTTCCCTGCTGATTTTGTTGTCGTCGACTACGAGATGGACCCCCGTGTGCCACTAATTATTGGACGTCCATTCTTGAGGACCGGTCGCACTCTCATTGATGTTGAAGCCGGTGAGCTTATCATGAGAGTGGGTGACGATAAAGTAGTCTTCAACATGGGAAAGCTTTCTAAACAGCCTTATTCTTACGAGAGTGTTAATTGTATTGACGTTCTTGATGAGGCTTATGAAGAACACTTCAAAGATGCTTGTAAAAATATTCCTACCTCTCTTCCCAATGTTGAGACCGTTTCCTCTATCGACTCATCACTATCTCTATTTGGAGAAAGTGATTTCCTTTGGAAAGATTTGGAAGCCACCATGGGAGATGTGAATTTAGACAATGACGATTCTACTACCAATTGGGATGAAGATCTCAGTTTTATTGCAAACCTTCTCAAAGAAGACAATCCTTCCCCTCCATCTCCCACTGTCATTGCTATCGATACTCCGACTTCGAATACGCCTCCCGTCGAAAATCCACCGGATTTAGAACTCAAGGAGTTGCCGCCCCATCTTGAGTATGTATTCCTCGAAGAAGAGAAGAAGTCGCCAGTCATCATTGCTAAGGATTTGAAGGATGAAGAGAAAGCCCGACTTGTCGCCGTGTTGAAAGATCATAAGAAGGCTATTGCTTGGAAGATTTCGGATATTCGTGGAATTGATCCTCACTTCTGCACACACAAAATTCTCATGGAGGACGACTTTAAACCCACAATTCAAAGCCAACGAAGGGTGAATCCAAAAATCCATGAAGTCATCAAAACAGAGGTTCTAAAACTTCTTGATGCGGGTATGATTTACCCTATTTCGGATTCACCATGGGTTAGTCCAATCCATTGTGTGCCCAAGAAGGGCGGAATAACCGTTGTTCCCAATGAACACAACGAGTTGATTCCCACTCGTCTCGTTACTGGGTGGAGAGTTTGTATAGACTACCGCAAACTCAATGATGCCACGAGAAAGGATCATTTCCCTCTACCTTTTATGGACCAAATGCTTGAACGTTTAGCCGGTAATGAATATTACTACTTTCTTGATGGTTTCTCGGGTTATTTCCAAATACCCATCGATCCCCAAGATCAAGAGAAAACTACATTCACTTGTCCCTATGGCACATTTGCTTACAAAATAATGCCTTTTGGCTTATGTAATGCGCCCGGGACTTTCCAAAGGTGCATGTTAGCTATCTTCCATGACATGGTTGAACAAACCATGGAAGTCTTCATGGACGATTTCTCGGTCTTCGGGGATTCTTTCTCTTCTTGCCTTGCCAATTTGGAACGTATGCTCAAACGATGCGAAGACACTCGCCTTGTTCTGAATTGGGAAAAATGCCATTTTATGGTAAAAGAAGGCGTCGTGCTTGGACATAAGATCTCAAAAGCCGGTCTTGAAGTTGACCGTGCTAAAGTCGATGTTATCGCAAAGTTTCCTCCACCTTCAACCGTGAAGGGTGTGAGAAGTTTTCTGGGTCATGCGGGCTTCTACCTTCGATTCATCAAAGATTTTTCTCAAATCGCTCGCCCGATGACCCACCTCTTGGAAAAAGATACTCCTTTTATCTTCTCCAAAGAGTGTCTTGAAGCCTTCAACTCGCTTAAGGATAAGCTCACTAAGGCACCTGTCTTGGTTACCCCTAATTGGGAGCTGCCTTTTGAGTTGATATGCGATGCTAGTGATTTTGCTATTGGAGCGGTTCTTGGACAAAGAGTGAACAAACACTTCCAACCGATCCATTACGCTAGCAAGACAATGACAGGGGCACAATTGCATTATACGACAACCGAAAAAGAGCTTTTAGCTGTTGTCTATGCCTTTGAAAAATTTCACCCCTATCTTGTCCTTTCCACCACAATTGTGTATACCGATCATTCCGTGTTGAAGTACTTGTTGACAAAGCAAGATTCCAAACCAAGACTTCTTCGCTGGGTTTTGCTGCTCCAGGAATTTAAAATCGAAATTCGCGATAAAAAAGTAGTAGAAAACCTAGCCGCGGACCATCTCAGCAGACTTGAGGATCCATACCAAGGGGATCATCCGACCAAAGAAATCAATGATTCTTTTCCCTTGGAGACCTTAATGTCTATAAACTCGAAGCCGAATGAAACCCCGTGGTTTGTGGACTTTGCAAACTACTTGGCGGGTGGAATTCTCAAGGAAGGGTTGACGTCCCAACAAAAGAAAAAGTTCTTCACCGGCATCAAGACTTATTTTTGGGACGACCCTTACCTATTCAAACAATGTGCCGACCTGATTATTCGCTGATGTGTTGATGGACCGGCAGCGTCTGAAATTCTTGATGCTTGCCACAAAGGACCCACCGGTGGTCACTTTGGTCCCAACTACACCGCTAAAAAAGTGTTTGATTCGGGATTTTATTGGCCCTCCATATATCGTGACGCTCACGATATGGTTAAAAGATGTGATGTTTGCCAAAAACAAGGCAAGATCACACATAAAGATGAGATGCCTCAAAATTTCATACAACAATGTGAAATCTTTGATGTTTGGGGTATCGACTTTATGGGGCCATTCCCTTCTTCTAAAGGAAACAAATACATCCTTGTAGCCGTTGACTACGTTTTAAAGTGGGTTGAAGCCAAAGCTTTACCCACTAATGACGCAAGGGTGGTTTGTAACTTTTTGAAAGCTCTATTCGCCAGATTCGGTGTGCCTCGTGCCATTATCAGTGATCGTGGGACTCATTTTTGCAATGACCAATTTGCTAGAGTCATGGCTAAGTACGGTGTAAATCATCATCTTTCCACAGCCTACCACCCACAAACTAATGGCCAGGCTGAAATATCCAACCGAGGACTGAAGCGAATTCTTGAAAGGACTGTGGGAGAGCATCGTGCCTCATGGGCTGATAAACTTGATGATGCTTTGTGGGCTTTCCGTACTATTTACAAGACCCCGATCGGCTGTACGCCTTATCGTCTTGTGTACGGGAAAACGTGCCACCTCCCCATTGAGTTGGAGCACAAGGCTTATTGGGCCTTGAAGTGGGCTAATTTTGATATAAACAAAGCCGGTGACCTACGCAAGATCCAACTCAATGAGCTGAATGAACTCCGTAATGAGGCTTATGAAAATTCTTTGATCTATAAGGAAAGAACTAAGCTCATTCACGACTCCAAGATCAAAAACCGAGAGTTCCATGTTGGAGACAAAGTCTTACTTTTTAACTCTCGGTTGAAAATCTTCTCGGGAAAGCTCAAATCTCGTTGGTCCGGCCCATTCACCATTGCCCAAATTTTTCCATATTGTACTCTCGAGCTCGCTCAACCTAATGGACCTAATTTTAAGGTGAATGGTCAACGAGTGAAGTTGTACTTTGGTGAGGACACCTCTCAGGAGGTGATTCCATCCCTCACCACGTTCCCCATGAACTAATTTTGGGTCGAGTCAGGCTCGTGACTCGGTTATAAAAAACAAGCGCTCCTCGGGAGGCAGCCCGAGTATCTATCCTTTTATGTTTTAATCCCCTAAGTGTAGGGGGGACTTCTATACGTGTTTGTCTGTGTGTGGTGTGATTACAGGGATAAGTGCGCTCTTGGAATCTTTGAAGAACCGTGCTCCCGTGTTATCCGAAATCCGGTTCTATCTCTCAACTATCGTGATTCAATTTTCTTCATACTCACATTTGAAATTGATCACTTTAGTCGTCTCTTCCTTAACTTGAGTTAACCAACGTGCACAATGTCATAAGGGTAGGGGAAACTTTTCCCACATGCTTAAACATTGAGGACAATGTTTATCTTAAGTGTAGGGGGGACTTCTATCGAAGTTTTAAGTGGACTTTTCCATGAAAATGCCTTCAATTAACCGGAAAATCATATTTTTCAACATTTTTCAAATTTTTTATTAACTTTGGCCATTTAGTCTTAATTTTTAAATTTTTATCGTTGCTTTCATATGTATATATCCCGCAATAAAGTCAAATTTTAATAAAGTGGTGTAGCTAGTTTAGAAGTCTTTGACATATTAGGCCCGTTGCGTTTATTTTGACTCAACCCGAATAGACTTATCCAAGTTTATTCTAGCTAGTATCCTTAACCATGTAGACCTTAATTGGTTTATTAGGCTAAGTATCCACGAGTCTCATTACTTGAGATTTTAAATTGTGGAGGACGAGAAATGATAGAGTCAATTATAAGTCGGTATTCTTGCACAAGCTCGCTTGGTGTAATTATTTGCCTATTCTCCCATCACTTGCTAATAATTTATCTGCAATAAGTAAGGTCGTACGATTTGAAAAGTTACTTAGCTTCTAGCCCAAGATCGTTTAAAAGTTGCTCGGTAATGATAAGAGTTCATAGCCAAGGCATAACTTATGAAGCGGGGCGCGAAGATTGGCGAGTCTGAAAAGGCCCTAACAAGGCATGATGATTCAATTTTATTGCTGAAGATCCAAAGTGATGTGAAAAGCATTATTCCTAAAATCAATATGAAGGATCAAGACTCACGACGAAAAGCAATCAACTCCCATAAAGATCATGGAGAAGTCTATCCGAAAAGACCCTAACAAGGTATGAGGATAAATAGATCCAAGTCCGAAAAGGAGGCGGATCGTTGTATCTCAAAATCCCAATTAGAGATTGAAGAAATAATCATGAAGTCGTGGTCAACAAAGTTGGAGTACCCCTCAAAAGTCTCCAAGTGAAGAAACTCTATTATGATGAGAAGACCATTATATCAAGAACGTCTCTCGAAGATATGAAGTATGAAGTACATGCCAAATATCGGCCCGAGAAAGGTCTCAAATCGTGAACCAAGTTATGCCAAGATATGAACTTTTTGATATCCCGAGAAGCAGTTTTAAGAGATTTTGTCCTTTAGCTAACTATTGATCAAATCGTCCTACTTTGCTTTCAGCCTAAATAAACTATCGAAATAAGTCCAAAAATGCATCTTCATGATCATTCTAAGACAAAAATAAAATATAAGAGATACACCTAAGAATAAGGGAGTTTAAGCATTTAATTAAGCCATGTGTGTAAGTGTTTGAATTGCTAACTTATAATAACAATGATCTCGTTTTTAAGCTTAGTTTGGGGAAGGTGAAACTTGAGGGTGATAAATCTTCGCGGCACCAAAGCCCTAATGTAAGTCATCAATTTCTTTGCAAGTTATTTCCATGTAGCTATTTCCAAGTGAAAATGGTTTTCTAACCCTTTGTTACCTTTGAAGTTTTATTTCTTTAATTTTTGGCCAAGGTTGATTAATTATGAGAAAAGTGTAAAATTGCTTTATCACTAAGCATTGCATGAGGACATGGCAATGGTTAAGTGTAGGGGATTTGATAGGTGTGTAAACACCCATCCTTTTACCACTTAATTTTGGCTAAAACGAGACCAAAACACGTATTTAATATCATTTGTTTGGAATTATGCGTGGTTTTTGTGTTTATTGTGTTTTCAGAGCTAACCGGATGAATATTAAAGAAAACATGGGATTGCACGGGTTTTACTGAAGAAAAGGGCTCAAGATAAAGTCTATTGTCCAAGAGATGCAAAAGATTTGAAGTCAATGGACCTATTCGAAGATTTATCGAAGAAAAGGACCAAAGATGGAAGATTTACACAAGTCGAAGAAACTCAAGTCTATTAAACGAGGAAATTAAAAGACGAGTTAAATTTAATCGACGACAAATCTCGAATCAGAATCGAAAACGGAAACTTTTCTGAAAAGACGAAAAGACAAGAAGAACGGGAGAAAGCCCACTCACCAACCAAAAGACAAGGCTATAAATAGCCCTCCCCTCACACATTTATACCAGTTTTTTTTTAGTTAGTCTGGAGTTTTTCTCTCCTCCCTTTTTTTCTCCCTTCTTGTTCGTTTCATCACCATCACCACTAGGGTGATTGGTGATTTTTAATCTTTGTTTTTCAAATCTTGTTGTTTTAATTCTTGTTTGATCTTGTTAAAACATTAATCATTCAATACAAAGTCATGTTTAATCTTTCCATTTCAACTTGTTCATCATCATCTTTATCCTCAAGTTCTTAAGTTTTAATTTTCTTGATTTGATCTTTAAAAGTTGTTGGGATTTGTGTTTTTGTTGATGGGATTTGTAGTTTATGGTTAGTAGATGCTTTGTGTTTAGTTTTATTTAAGATTTGGTGAAAAACTTGGTGATTTTTGGATCAAAAGCGTTTTTCCTTGTTCTTCGGGTATTACTTCTGTTCTGGGTTTCCCAGACTTCCGAACCAAGCAGAACTTCCGAACGAAGCTAAAGTTCCGAGCCAAGCCAAAAGGTTCCGAACGAAGGTGAAACTTCCAAACCAAGCAGAACTTCCGAACGAAGCTAAAGTTCCGAGCCAAGCCAAAAAGTTCTGAACGAAGGTAAAACTTCCGAACCAAGAAAAAAGTTCTGAACCGATTTTAGAATTCCGAACCAAGTGAACAGTAAGTTCCGAACCAATTTTTAAACTTCCGAATCGGAAACTTCCAAACCAAGCCCAAAACTTCCGAATGAATTACCAAACTTCCGAATCAATTTTCTGTGAGTGTAACTGTTTTACTGTTTAAGTGTTTCTTTACTTTTATTTCACAATCTATATTTAATATTTCAACTTTAATTTTAATTCTAATTTTAATCTTAATTCGAATTTTAATTCACATTTTATTAATTGTCATTAAAGTAATTGTTTTTGATTTAAGTTTTCATTTAAATTTTTATTAGATTAGAAAACCAAGCCCTCTTATTTTAGTAACCAAGAACAATCATTCCACATAAGGCGGAGATCAATTCGAGAGGACTGTGAGAGAAAATTAGAACCCATATAAAATCAGTGTATCAAATGAATTTGATAGGTGTGTAAACACCCATCCTTTTACCACTTAATTTTGGCTAAAACGAGACCAAAACACGTATTTAATATCATTTGTTTGGAATTATGCGTGGTTTTTGTGTTTATTGTGTTTTCAGAGCTAACCGGATGAATATTAAAGAAAACATGGGATTGCACGGGTTTTACTGAAGAAAAGGGCTCAAGATAAAGTCTATTGTCCAAGAGATGCAAAAGATTTGAAGTCACTGGACCTATTCGAAGATTTATCGAAGAAAAGGACCAAAGATGGAAGATTTACACAAGTCGAAGAAACTCAAGTCTATTAAACGAGGAAATTAAAAGACGAGTTAAATTTAATCGACGACAAATCCCGAATCAGAATCGAAAACGGAAACTTTTCTGAAAAGACGAAAAGACAAGAAGAACGGGAGAAAGCCCACTCACCAACCAAAAGACAAGGCTATAAATAGCCCTCCCCTCACACATTTAGACCAGTTTTTTTTAGTTAGTCTGGAGTTTTTCTCTCCTCTCTTTTTTTCTCCCTTCTTGTTCGTTTCATCACCATCACCACTAGGGTGATTGGTGATTTTTAATCTTTGTTTTTCAAATCTTGTTGTTTTAATTCTTGTTTGATCTTGTTAAAACATTAATCATTCAATACAAAGTCATGTTTAATCTTTCCATTTCAACTTGTTCATCATCATCTTTATCCTCAAGTTCTTAAGTTTTAATTTTCTTGATTTGATCTTTAAAAGTTGTTGGGATTTGTGTTTTTGTTGATGGGATTTGTAGTTTATGGTTAGTAGATGCTTTGTGTTTAGTTTTATTTAAGATTTGGTGAAAAACTTGGTGATTTTTGGATCAAAAGCGTTTTTCCTTGTTCTTCGGGTATTACTTCTGTTCTGGGTTTCCCAGACTTCCGAACCAAGCAGAACTTCCGAACGAAGCTAAAGTTCCGAGCCAAGCCAAAAGGTTCCGAACGAAGGTGAAACTTCCGAACCAAGCAGAACTTCCTAACGAAGCTAAAGTTCAGAGCCAAGCCAAAAAGTTCCGAACGAAGGTAAAACTTCCGAACCAAGAAAAAAGTTCCGAACCGATTTTAGACTTCCGAACCAATTTCTTCCGAACCAAGTGAACAGTAAGTTCCGAACCAATTTTTAAACTTCCGAATCGGAAACTTCCGAACCAAGCCCAAAACTTCCGAATGAATTACCAAACTTCCGAATCAATTTTCTGTGAGTGTAACTGTTTTACTGTTTAAGTGTTTCTTTACTTTTATTTCACAATCTATATTTAATATTTCAACTTTATTTAATTAAGGGAGTTTAAGCATTTAATTAAGACATGTGTGTAAGTGTTTGAATTGCTAACTTATAATAACAATGATCTCGTTTTTAAGCTTAGTTTGGGGAACGTGAAACTTGAGGGTGACAAATCTTCGCAGCACCAAAGCCCTAATGTAAGTCATCAATTTCTTTGCAAGTTATTTCCATGTAGCTATTTTCAAGTGAAAATGGTTTTCTAACCCTTTGTTACCTTTGAAGTTTTATTTCTTTAATTTTTGGCCAAGGTTGATTAATTATGAGAAAAGTGTAAAATTGCTTTATCACTAAGAATTGCATGAGGGCATGGCAATGGTTAAGTGTAGGGGATTTGATAGGTGTGTAAACACCCATCCTTTTACCACTTAATTTTGGCTAAAACGAGACCAAAACACGTATTTAATATCATTTGTTTGGAATTATGCGTGGTTTTTGTGTTTATTGTGTTTTCAGAGCTAACCGGATGAATATTAAAGAAAACATGGGATTGCACGGGTTTTACTGAAGAAAAGGGCTCAAGATAAAGTCTATTGTCCAAGAGATGCAAAAGATTTGAAGTCACTGGACCTATTCGAAGATTTATCGAAGAAAAGGACCAAAGATGGAAGATTTACACAAGTCGAAGAAACTCAAGTCTATTAAACGAGGAAATTAAAAGACGAGTTAAATTTAATCGACGACAAATCCCGAATCAGAATCGAAAACGGAAACTTTTCTGAAATGACGAAAAGACAAGAAGAACGGGAGAAAGCCCACTCACCAACCAAAAGACAAGGCTATAAATAGCCCTCCCCTCACACATTTAGACCAGTTTTTTAGTTAGTCTGGAGTTTTTCTCTCCTCCCTTTTTTTCTCCTTTCTTGTTCGTTTCATCACCATCACCACTAGGGTGATTGGTGACTTTTAATCTTTGTTTTTCAAATCTTGTTGTTTTAATTCTTGTTTGATCTTGTTAAAACATTAATCATTCAATACAAAGTCTTGTTTAATCTTTCCATTTCAACTTGTTCATCATCATCTTTATCCTCAAGTTCTTAAGTTTTAATTTTCTTGATTTGATCTTCAAAAGTTGTTGGGATTTGTGTTTTTGTTGATGGGATTTGTAGTTTATGGTTAGTAGATGCTTTGTGTTTAGTTTTATTTAAGATTTGGTGAAAAACTTGGTGATTTTTGGATCAAAAGCGTTTTTCCTTGTTCTTCGGGTATTACTTCTGTTCTGGGTTTCCCAGACTTCCGAACCAAGCAGAACTTCCGAACGAAGCTAAAGTTCCGAGCCAAGCCAAAAGGTTCCGAACGAAGGTGAAACTTCCGAACCAAGCAGAACTTCCAAACAAAGGTAAAACTTCCGAACCAAGCAGAACTTCCGAACGAAGCTAAAGTTCCGAGCCAAGCCAAAAAGTTCCGAACGAAGGTAAAACTTCCGAACCAAGAAAAAAGTTTCGAACCGATTTTAGACTTCCGAACCAATTTCTTCCGAACCAAGTGAACAGTAAGTTCCGAACCAATTTTTAAACTTCCGAATCGGAAACTTCCGAACCAAGCCCAAAACTTCCGAATGAATTACCAAACTTCCGAATCAATTTTCTGTGAGTGTAACTGTTTTACTGTTTAAGTGTTTCTTTACTTTTATTTCACAATCTATATTTAATATTTCAACTTTAATTTTAATTTTAATTTTAATCTTAATTCGAATTTTAATTCACATTTTATTAATTGTCATTAAAGTAATTGTTTTTTATTTAAGTTTTCATTTAAATTTTTATTAGATTAGAAAACCAAGCCCTCTTATTTTAGTAACCAAGAACAATCATTCCACTTAAGGCCGAGATTAATTCGAGAGGACTGTGAGAGAAAATTAGAACCCATATAAAATCAGTGTATCAAGCATAGTAAATGTATTCTAATCCTACCCTAACTGATCTATTACTACACTAACATGCATAAAAGACACAAACAAACTTGTATTAATCAATCAACCAGCATACAAACACCTTAAGCACAGAAACTTGTAAATCTACTCAAAAAAGCATAAAAATCATAAAAAAGGGTTCAAGCCGGGTTACCTTGAGGCTGATGCCATCTTTTTGATGTTGTTAAGCTCATGAGAATGGTTGAAGTCTTTGTAGAAGACCCCTGCTGGAGTTCAACGACAGAACTAGGGGTGCAATATATCTTGGAAATGAAAAAAAAAATGGAAATAAAGGTCTTCTTTCCTTGCTTCCTGCACAACCACCACAAGACCAGGAGAGAGACAAAGCTTGGATGAGCTTAATGCCAAGAAGCTTGTAAGGCTTTTTGGCATTAACTTATCTAAACAGTAAGTGCAAAATTAATGGTAAATAAATTGATTTTTGAAGAAAATCTTGAAAAACAAACTTTTTCTTTGAAAAACCTTTTTCAATCACACTTGAAAATCAAAACCACCTTCAAAGACAACAAACCAAGAGCTTAGCTTCCACTTTCACTTCCACCTTATCTTGGCCAGAAATCTTGAAGAAAAATTAAAAAAAACGTCACTTGAAAATTTTCTTGAACCAAATATCCAAATTTGAAAACTACACTAACTTTGCATATAAAGGTAAATGTTAAACTAGGAAAACAGTAATAAGGAACACAGTTATTGCAAGATTAAAAAGTTTTCATTGCCATTAATAATTTTTTAAAAGATTACAAAAAAACTGGAACAAAGGGAATATGGACACAAACGTCCATATTTATACAATAAGAAGAACATTCTAGTCTACAAAACCCTAGCTAACTGAATTTCCATCCTTGCCCTTGGTCTCCTTGATTTGAAAATCCGTCAAAGTTGCATGTGATGTGTCCTTGGTTTGACAGCTTGATAAAATGATCTTGGCCACTCAATTTTGCTTTGGGACAAAGGTATTCTTCATAGTCGTTGGATTCTCTGTCTTGATTCGACTTTTGCCATTTTAGGTTAAGCAGGGGAACCATGGGGGGTCCCATTTTGTGAAGGTGAGGACAAAATGAAAGGTGGGATGGGTTTGGTGTTGGTTCAATTATGATTCTGGAAAATATTAGTTCAAAACCCTTTGATTTAGATTAGAAAGTGATTAGGGTTTATGAGGTTTGGGTGTTTAGGAAGGTGGGTTTTAATCGTATGGGTAATTAAGATTTTTTTAAAAACCGTGTTTAGTGGGAAAAATAAAAAGGGTGTTGACTGGTTTGACCAGTTTAGTTAATAAACTGGGTGTGTGAGGTGTTGGGCCGGGGTTTCAGGTTTTGGTGGTGGGGATTGGGCTTGGTCGGGTAAAAGTGGTGGGTATGGACAGGGTAGGGTCGGGTTAATGGGTTTTTTAGTGGGTGTGGGTTTAATTTGTGGCAAAAGCACCCCCTGAGCTTCCATATTTGTGTCAAATAAAGTTTACACAGCATCCATTCCTTTTCCTTTGTATTTAACTTAGAGGTAATTATAAAAATAGTCCCTTTCTTTGATAATTGATGGAATAAGGATTATTTATGTAATAAAGGCATTCTTCAAGGGCTTTTCTTGTACAATATTGAAACTTTATGGACCATACTTGTACAAAGAAGATTTACAAGGGCCAAAAGTGTCAAGTCTTCAAAAGTTGAGGGACCAATCTTGACAAATCTTCAAACTTCAAGGGCCATTTTGGAAATTCCATATTTGGGCCCGGTTTCTTGTGCGGCTTCGTTTCACGTGTTCGTTTTTGCTCTATTCATGTAATCTTTTGGTGAATTCACGATATCCGTACCTGAAATACACAATGAACAAACACAGGCATATTTTGGGGTATTTTGATGATATTTTAAGCGTTTTAAGCCCGATTTGGACGATGAGACTATGCATAATTGCAGTCTCATCACTCCCCCATACTAAACCATTGCCGTGTCCCCACGCAATGCTAGAATTAAGTATCGTAGCACCTCCATTCATTTTATGATGACATTTATTGAAGACATAAACTTAAATAAACTACTACACGTGTTTTAGACATAATGTATTGTTTTCATCACGAGAACGTGACTTTTGGGATCATATAACAAGAACACGTGAATGCTTCGTTAGAAATAATTTCGTCGTCCTTGATTTTCACCCAATTCCATGCTAAGCGTGTAACGAGATCATTGTTATTATAAGTTAGCAACACGATCATATCTCATGAGTGTTAATTACGAACCTAAACTCCCTTATTCCTACTTGGTATCTATTATATTTTATTTTGTCTTAATGATCACGAGGATACATCATTGACTTATGCGTGAATAGAGATTAAGTCTAAAAATAGAGTTTTAACGGTGTAACCAAAATCATTAAATTAATAATTCACCCTAATAGACAACGATGTCAAAAAATTAAGTCAACAAGAAGGATCGATAAACACGGTTTTATAACGGTTTTGAACATGAGACTTATTACCAAGACTTTTATACGCCCCCTAACGGAAGGGCCTTATTATCTTTGGTTTACCTCCCTCTTTTATTCAACTTCGCCATGAAGCTTTTATTATGACTTCGGTCTTGCCTTGCCTTTTATTATCCGCGTCATCGGTGGTTTTATTTGCCAAAGACGTATATCCTCACGCTAAAGCGAATTTTGGATCTTTAAAGCTTCAAAGATTAAGGCTTGATTCACTTTCAATTTGGACATAGATTTTTCGGCCTTGTGAGCTTCAAATTTTTGCTTAATTTAGGTGAGCACTTGAAATCTTATTATTAGGTGAAGCTTTCGATTATTCGGGTGCCAATACTTCAAAACCGTGACGCTGGCGATACCTTAATGTTTTCCCAATTTAATTACATGGAAGCTACTAAAACAAATTAGAAACCAACAATAGTGACTAAACCGCTAAATCAATATTTATTAACAATTTATTATGCAAAAGCGTGGGGAGAATAAGCTAATAATTACTACACATGAGATCGTGACGATTACGAGACTTATAAATAACTCTATCATTTCTCGTCCTCATTTAAGAGACTTAGCCTAGAAAGTTAAGGAATCGAAGCTAAGTGCTCAACACGCACGGTCGAGTAAAAAATTACTCTTATTCTCACCATCGGAAAACCTACATTCGTGTCTTAAACACTTATGAAAAACTAGAAAATTTTTAAAATTTGGCCATTTTTAGCCTTATTTTGCATAAAACGATAACAAAAAGATGAATATTGGATTGCGTGGTGACGTAAGCAAGGTGAAGTATCTACTCACCCTCCCCCATACTAAACCATTGCCGTGTCCCCACGCAATGCTAGAATTAAGTATCATAGCACCTCCAAAATTCATTTTATGATGACATTTATTGAAGACATAAACTTAAATAAACTACTACACGTGTTTTAGACATAATGTATTGTTTTCATCACGAGAACGTGACTTTTGGGATCATAGAACAAGAACACGTGAATGCTTCGTTAGAAATCATTTCGTCGTCCTCGATTTTCACCCAATTCCATGCTAAGCGTGTAACGAGATCATTGTTATTATAAGTTAGCAACACGATCATATCTCATGAGTGTTAATTACGAACCTAAACTCCCTTAATCCTACTTGGTATCTCTTATATTTTATTTTGTCTTAATGATCACGAGGATACATCATTGACTTATGCGCGAATAGAGATTAAGTCTAAAAATAGAGTTTTAACGGTGTAACCAAAATCATTAAATTAATAATTCACCCTAATAGACAACGATGTCAAAAAATTAAGTCAACAAGAAGGATAAACGGTCTTATAACGGCTTTGAACATGAGACTTATTACCAAGACTTTTATACGCCCCCTAACGGAAGGGCCTTATTATCTTTGGTTTACCTCCATCTTTTATTCAACTTCGCCATCAAGCTTTTATTATGACTTCTGTCTTGCCTTGCCTTTGATTAACCGCCTCATCGGTGGTTTTATTAGCCAAAGACGTATATCCTCACGCTAAAACGAATTTTGGATCTTTAAAGCTTCAAATATTAAGGCTTGATTCACTTTCAGTTTGGGCATAGATTTTTCGGCCTTGTGAGCTTCAAATTTTTGCTTAATTTAGGTGAGCACTTGAAATCTTATTATTAGGTGAAGCTTTCGATTATTCGGGTGACAATACTTCAAAACCGTGACGCTGGCGATACCTTAATGTTTTCCTAATTTAATTACATGGAAGCTACTAAAACAAATTAGAAACCAACAATAGTGACTAAACCGCTAAATCAATATTTGTTAACAATCTATTATGCAAAAGCGTGGGGAGAATAAGCTAATAATTACTACACATGAGATCGTGACGATTACGAGACTTATAAATAACTCTATCATTTCTCGTTCTCATTTAAGAGACTTAGCCTAAAAAGTTTAGGAATCGAAGCTAAGTGCTCAACACGCACAGTCGAGTCAAAATTACTCTTATTCACACCATCGGAAAACCTACATTCGTGTCATAAACACTTATGAAAAACTAGAAATTTTTTAAAATTTGGCCATTTTTAGCCTTATTTTGCATAAAACGATAACAAAAAGATGAATATTGGATTGCGTGGTAACGTAAGCAAGGTGAAGTATCTACTCACCCCCCATACTAAAACTAAACATTGTCCTCAATGTTTCGAGTCTAGGGGTGAAAACACCCCCATACTAGAGACGAAGTCGAATGCTTAATCTCGAGCATGGAAAGGGTAAAACGAATAACCTAAAAGCCGTTTATGAATTATGCTAATAAGATAAACGTTAGAACATAAAAGGATATCATCGGATATCGAAATCTCCACAGGCAACGATCGAAGCTCGAGTGATCCGTAAAACGAACACGAGAGGCTTCAATGATGACGATGAACCTAATAAATCACAATCACAAACAACCACGGAACAAAGGTTGGAAGAGCACAAGTCCCCTCGTTACATTAACTAAGAAAGCGATAATATTTACAAGGATAAGCATGAGAATCCCCCACGAGGCACCTTGTTTTTGATAACCGAGTCAAAAGCTCGACTCGAATCCCCATAAATGTGATCATTTAGGGATAATCATGGTTTGGTCATTTTTGGTGGGGATTACATGATAAACAAGGCCCAAAAGCAACCGGTACTAAGGACTAAGTCCTTTGATGATGCAAAATACCGGGGTCGAAGATGGCGTCCTCGTTCTCGGATGAAAGACGAAACAACGCCACTTCAACTAGAACCCCAATGGGGTAGAAGAAAATAGATAAGAAGTAGAAAGGTGGGGCAATGGGTAAGTCACACTTATGAGCTACTCGAGGTAGACTCACAGCAAGCAAATGAATAAGATTTCCATTTATTGCATCGGTGGAAGACCGAGATTTCCCTTTACAAGCAATTTCGGGATCGTAAATCTCGTCCACGGTGGAGAAATGTGAGGGAACATAAGGGGCTTCCCCCACACTAGATCCACACCAACCGTCGTCAAAAGGAGTAGACGAGGTGGTAGTACTCATATAACGATGTGATGACGGAGTTAAAAATGTAGAAAAATCTTTTAAAACATTTTTAAAATCTTTCCCTTTTTCATCGTTTAAAAACTCTTTATGAAAACCCGATTTGATAATGTCGAAAATATTTGGCGTGTCAAATTCAAAATTAGTCGCACTAAAAATCCTCACATTTAAGTCTTTGGTGGGAGGGGGTGGCGGATTATATAAGTTCTCAAAACGTTTGTCAATAAAGAACACCGCCCCCTCGGGGTCAACATACTCGTCATCCTCATGAACGTCGATCTCATCGATTTCTTCATCAAAGATAGGCTTGTCAAACCAAGGTTTGTCATTCCCCTCCTTGAGTATCTTAGAAACTCTCTCGAAAAGATCACGATCAAGCACGAAACCATCATTTTTTTGTTGGGATTGTTGATAAGTTAAATCCTCACGAATGTGGTAAACGTAATTCTCATTTGAGGAGTGTTTATTAGGTAACTCCTCGAGAATTGGATTTTTAGTGGTCACATGAGTTGGTTCATCATCGAAAATAAGACGTTCCAACTCATTTGTTCATCCTTAATTTTGGAAAGATTGACCTCACTCGTAGGTGAAAGTGAAGGCATAAGAGCTAGCTCTCGTTCATTTATTTCCTCAATCTCGGGATCAAACTCATAATCATCGTACTTCACATGTTTCTTTTTAGTAGAATCAAAAATTGCATGTGGATTTCGAAGTACGTGATCAATCTCGGCAAAATCGCCATCGTCATCGTCAAAGAAAGAGTCGATGTGAGCACTCACAACCATGGTCTTACAAGTCGAATGACTATGCTTAGGTGACTTTTCTAAGACGAGAGGATCGATGTCGATAAACCCTTTAGCCTCAACGGGTGTTGGGCTAGGCAAAGGAGGCACTTCGATGGAGTTAGAAGTTGAAGCCTCAAAGACGTGGTCCTTCGAAGGTGATGAAGACGAGTCCATTTTGGTCATTGTCGTGATGGCACTAACGTCACCCTTCAGAATTGGTGTTTCACTTGTTTCGCTAAAAACATCCCAAAGTGAGTTTTCATCCATAAATTTACACATACCCTTTTGAATTAGGTACACGTACTCTTTATCATTAAAATCATCATCTTTAAAACCGTTTTTCTTAATTCTTTCAAAACATGCATTAAGCCTCATTCTTTCCGCTAAAGTGAACATTTTGAAATCATTAGCATTTGAATCATTAGGTTTTGAAACCTCGGTTTTTTCATGATCATTAAAAACTTGGGATTTTCTAGCGAAAAAGTCCATTTTGTCATCCCCATATCTCATAGTAAGTCTCCCCTCGTGAACGTCGATTACGATTCGAGCCGTCGATAAGAATGGTCGGCCTAAAATAATGGGACATTTAGGGTCACACTCGTAATCGGATATAACGAAATCCGCGGGAAAAACGAACTTTCCAATCCTAACATAGACATCCTCGGCTATTCCAATTGGTATGAGTGGTGTACAATTTGCAAGCTCGATTGTCATGTTCGTGGGGGTAAGTGAAGGCAATCTCATCAATTTCCATAGAGAATGAGGCATGAGATTGATGCTAGCACCTAAATCGGCAAGGGCTAAACATCCCTCAATCTCGGAAAAATCACAAGGTAGTAGAAATTGGCCCGGATCCTCTTCCTTTCTCGGCATACGCCTTTTGGGGTTTTTTAAGAAGGATCGATGCACAAGTTTCTTCAACGGTTACTTTGGTAAGTTCGATAAAGCTCTCTTTTTGAACCGTGGATGGAATTTGAGGTACACGAGGGTGTGCACTCTTTTCCTTGGTCACCACGTTCACCCCATCGACTTTAGAACAATAAGACGTCTTAGAAGTCGAGGGTTGAGAAGAAGGAACAACTCGAAATCCTTCAAGGTTAGGGGTAATCACACGACCTTTCTCACGAGACGAGGCGGCTTTACATTGTTCCTTCGGATTTGCAACGGTGTCACTAGGTAAAGAACTCGATGAAGCACCCGAGGCTTTGTTCATAATAGCCGAAAACATCTTTTTGATATCAATTTGTCCTTGCTCAATCTTCGTGTTTTGAAGTTTCAGTGTATTAGAAAAGTCGTTTTTCAAAGTACCAATTTCTCCCTCTAATCGTCTCATATTAGCCTCATTCGTTTTCATGTAGTTTTGAAAATCGTTTGACGAACTATTTTGATTAGAATTAAAGTTCCCTTGGTTTTGATTACTTCTTTGAAAATTTCCTTGATTCCCACTTGAAATTTTTTTGCCTTGATTGTTGTTGTTTGAAAAATTCGAGTTTTGATTATTGTCTCGATTTTGCCAATTCAAATTACGACCTTGATTATAACCTTGATTTTGATTCGAAAAATTTCCTTTTTGATTATTTCCTTGAAAATTGTTACGGTTTTGATTCGAAAAATTGTTGCCTTGGTTATAATTTTCTTGTTGTGATGGACTCGCGTTATTTTGATTTTGAAAATTGTTGTTTCCATTTAACGCACTCACATTCGACGTTTGGCCATCCGTAGCCGCACACTCGTAATAATTATGAGGTCCACCACAAAACGTACACGAAACCTCAACCGCTTTCACCGTAGCGGGAGCGTCTTTCTTTTGCATTTCGACGAGAAAAGACGTAAACACATTCGTCAACTTGTCGACTTTCGCATCAACTCTTTCAATGTCGCGATTAGAACTACTAACATTGGCGACATTGGCAACACTCGGTGCGTTGCGGAGTTGGTAAACCTTGGATCGGTTTTCGATAATTATCAATGCATCTTTCGGAGTCTTACACAAAAAGTTGCCACCGGCGGCGGAATTCAACGAATCTTGTTCTTGAAAATTAAGACCGTTGTAAAACGTATCGATTTGGTGCAACTAGGAAAAACCATGGTGACGACATTGCCTAAGCAATTCCTTAAAACGATCCCACGCGTCTCTAAAAGATTCATTCGGTTTTTGCTCAAATTTCGTAATTTCATTTTTGAAAAATGTTGTCTTAGACGGTGGGAAAAAATAATTAACGAACTTGGAGACGAGATCCTTCCACGTAACTATAGAATTAGGTGGCTCTTTCTCGTACCAATCCTTGGCGGCACCATCGAGCGAGTACGGAAAAAGCATAAGCTTGACGACATCGGTGTCGAGATTATTAAACTTGCTCGTGGCCAAAAGACGATCAAAATTCCGAATATGGTCGTGAGGATTATCGGCTTCACGACCTCGAAACTTCGTAGCTTGGATTAACGAAAGCATTCCGCTCTTAATCTCAAAATTCTCCGCTTCGATAGCGGGAATTACGATCGCGTCTCCATATCCCTCGGTGGGTGCTTGGAGCAATTCCATCATCGAACGATTGTCGACCATCTCGTCTAAGGTTTCTTCAACAACGATATTAGGAACGTCGGTTTCTAATTCTCGTCTACGTCGTCGATTCCTTCGATTACGATTGCGTCGATTCGAAGCTTCGCTAGAATTGGAATAATCCTTCGATCGAGTGCGCATGCACTAAGCGTAGAATGGGTGGTAGCAAAGAAGATTCTTTTTGCGGTTTTTCGATTTCTCAACTTTTTTTTTGGTTTTTGATTGTTTTTAATTTTTTTGGATTTTTGAATGTATTACGTAGACACAAATCTACAAATCTCTCCTTGAATCGATTTCTCGATTAAAGGAGCCTCAAAGAATGAAAACGATCACGTGGAGTGAACGCCTTCAATGACTTTAGAACGTTGGTGGAGCACCAAAACGTTCAAGAGGGTTTAATCTTGAAAACAAGCAAATATAATATACGTAGATAATACTTGGGCGGCAAACCCTCGATTAGCCCTTTTTCTCAAAACACGCACAAGCAAGCGGGGGAAACGAGGCGGCACTAAGCACTTAAGAGCCTTTTTTCCTTAGGTCGTGAAATACAACCGCCTTATACCCACCTTATAGTTTGTGTTAATTGAAATTAAGCCTCACGAAAGTATTTATCTATTTTGCC
Source organism: Glebionis coronaria (assembly GCA_025667525.1). Lineage (NCBI taxonomy): Eukaryota > Viridiplantae > Streptophyta > Magnoliopsida > Asterales > Asteraceae > Glebionis > Glebionis coronaria. The sequence goes on along the minus strand of CM046875.1, from coordinate 341,905,660 downwards.
TTTTGACTTTTGCTTTAGATTCGAATACAATGATCGAGTGATGAAATCCCGAATGAAGGTTGCGTTTTCACGCTTTTGGAGTACTTGTATATTTATTGTTCTACGTAAGTACAATATAGTAATATATTCACAAGAAAAACGAAAACGATAATGGATATCTACAATATAGTAAAAGATTGTTGTGTGTTTAATTTAGGAAAATTAAACACGTTTTATTTGGATATTATAGTATAATAGAGAAAAATAACAAAAATGAGTATGTACGTTATGTACGCTTTTCAAAAATTGAAAAGCAAAAACGCATTACTCACACAAACACGATAGTAATAGTAATGGCACACTAAAAACACCTCCCCGGAAGCGGCGCCAATTTGATAGTTGTGTAAAATACGCGTTTAGGAAAACAACGTATAAGTGCGGCAAGTATTAAACACGACGATTTAGGAAAACCGACAAGTCGAATAAAGTCCAAGTTCGTTCTCGAAGGAGGTGTGTGGATTAATGTGCCAATATATAAAATCAAGTTTGGATTAGTGACGTTTTTGCTTTAGAAGAGAAAAATTAAAGACGAGCTACAACTACGATTACACTACGACGTATTGGCGTAAAACGCGAACGTAAATACGTAAAACGCGACGAAATTAAAAATTAAACCTAAAAATTAATTAAATGATAAAACTAAGTCTAGAATAATATAAATAAGAATAAAAATCCAACAAATATATTTTAAAACCTTTTATTAATTAAATATTCAATTTTTAATGCTAATTAAAGCCCTAAAATTAAATATAATTAACAAAATGTCCAAAATATTATTTTATTGAACTAATAACTCACTTATATTATTTAAAGACTAAAAAGTATTTTTCCTAAATTTTAAAAACTATTTTTTCTATTTTTAAAACACTAAAAACTATTTTTAAACTAAAATAATCATAAAGAATAATAAAATAATGCTAAAAATGATTTGACAGTTTTAAAAATCTTAAATTATACTAGTGAACAGTAGAAAATTGAAAAAGTTTGAAAAAAGTAAAATTTTGCACTAAAAGACAAAACTGATTAATATTAAAACCCTAATTAAACTAAATTAATTCTAAAAATTAATTAAAAAGTGAACCGTAAAAACTTTTTAAACTAAAAACTTTAAATTATTTTTCTAAGCCTAGGAAAAATTTTAAAACTGAAAAATATTTATTTTTACCACTAAAAGACAAAAACAGAAATATAAAAGTAATTAAAAATAGCTATTAAATGTGAAAAATACCAAATGAACTGTAACTAAAAAATAAATTAAACTGAAAATTCAAAAATTAAATAAGAAAAATATTGAAATAAAAATCAAAGCCTAATTCCTATTTTCAGTCACTAAAGACAAAAAATATAAAAGCTGACAATGACATGTTGACTGATTTTGTTTTTTAGTGTAGCAGTGCCAACTTGTGCACTACCAGTGGGAAATTGGTTCCCACTGCTAGTTATAAAAACTTGACAGATTAAGAATAAGCTTAGGAAAGCTTATTTGTTGCTTATTTCTGGACAATAAGGCACCCCCACAACCAGTTGGGTTGTGGGGAGTCAATAGTAAAAGAAAAAGAGCAAGTCACTTAACAAAAATCACACAACAAAGGCAAAAATCAGCCAGTGTTTAAGATGCTATGGGGCTGGGGTACTTTTGTTGATACGTTTAGCACAAAGGTGGATTTCAATTCACCAAAACTAGTTCAAAACCCCACCCAAGCACATACATAATGATAACCCTAGACTCCCCCTTAAACTAACAAGTTCCAAGATTTGAACTCTCAAAATACTAAAACGACCTAGATAGGGCTACTGATTTCACTAAACTGTTTTTTACCATATATTTAAGCTTGGAAACTTTGTTAAACTCTGAATAACCTAATAGATCCTATCCAAAAACACTCCCTACCAACTAAAAAGCATGAGTGGACTGTTTTAATTCTACCCTGTTGTCACCCAAAGCAGAAAATAGCAGACCCAAACACCCCCTTAAATACTGAAATCAAATTTTAACACAGCAAATGTATTCTAATCCTACCCAAACTGATCTATTACTACACTAACATGCATAAAAGACACAAACAAACTTGTATTAATCAATCAACCAGCATACAAACACCTTAAGCACATAAACTTGTAAATCCACTCAAAAAAGCATAAAAATCATAAAAAAGGGTTCAAGCCGGGTTACCTTGAGGCTGATGCTATCTTTTTGATGTTGTTAAGCTCATGAGAATGGTTGAAGTCTTTGTAGAAGACCCCTGCTGGAGTTCAACAACAGAACTAGGGGTGCAATATATCTTGGAAATGAAAAAAAAAATGGAAATAAAGGTCTTATCTCCTTGCTTCCTACACAACCACCATAAGACCAGGAGAGAGACAAAGCTTGGATGTGCTTAATGCCAATAAGCTTGTCAGGCTTTTTGGCATTAACTTATCTAAACAGTAAGTGCAAAATTAATGGTAAATAATTAGATTTTTAAACAAAATCTTGAAAAACAAACTTTTTCTTTGAAAAACCTTTTTCAATCACACTTGAAAATCAAAACCACCTTCAAAGACAACAAACCAAGAGCTTAGCTTCCACTTTCACTTCCACCTTATCTTGGCCAGAAATCTTGAAGAAAAATAAAAAAAAAACGTCACTTGAAAATTTTCTTGAACCAAATATCCAAATTTGAAAACTACACTAACTTTGCATATAAAGGTGAATGTTAAACTAGGAAAACAGTAATAAGGAACACAGTTATTGCAAGATTAAAAAGTTTTCATTGCCATTAATAATTTTTTAAAAGCTTACAAAAAAACTGGAACAAAGGGAATATCGACACAAACGTCCATATTTATACAATAAGAAGAACATTCTAGTCTACAAAACCCTAGCTAACTGAATTTCCATCCTTGCCCTTGGTCTCCTTGATTTGAAAATCAGTCAAAGTTGCATGTGATGTGTCCTTGGTTTGACAACTTGATAAAATGATATTGGCCACTCAATTTTGCTTTGGGACAAAGGTATTCTTCATAGTCGTTGGATTCTCTGTCTTGATTCGACTTTTGCCATATTAGGTTAAGCAGGGGAACCATGGGGGGTCCAATTTGGTGAAGGTGAGGACAAAATGAAAGGTGGGATGGGTTTGGTGTTGGGTCAATTATGATTCTGGAAAATATTAGTTCAAAACCCTTTGATTTAGATTAGAAAGTGATTAGGGTTTATGAGGTTTGGGTGTTTAGGAAGGTGGGTTTTAATCGTATGGGTAATTAAGATTTTTTTAAAAACCGTGTTTAGTGGGAAAAATAAAAAGGGTGTTGACTGGTTTGACCAGTTTAGTTGATAAACTGGGTGTGTGAGGTGTTGGGCCGGGATTTCGGGTTTTGGTGGTGGGGATTGGGCTTGGTCGGGTAAAAGTGGTGGGTATGGACAGGGTAGGGTCGGGTTAATGGGTTTTTTAGTGGGTGTGGGTTTAATTTGTGGCAAAAGCACCCCCTGAGCTTCCATATTTGTGTCAAATAAAGTTTACACAACTTCCATTCCTTTTCCTTTGTATTTAACTTAGAGGTAATTACAAAAATAGTCCCTTTCTTTGATAATTGATGGAACAAGGACTATTTATGTAATAAAGGCATTCTTCAAGGGCTTTTCTTGTACAATATTGAAACTTTATGGACCATACTTGTACAAAGAAGATTTACAAGGGCCAAAAGTGTCAAGTCTTCAAAAGTTGAGGGACCAATCTTGACAAATCTTCAAACTTCAAGGGCCATTTTGGAAATTCCATATTTGGGCCCGGTTTCTTGTGCGGCTTCGTTTCCCGTGTTCGTTTTTTCTCTATTCATGTAATCTTTTGGTGAATTCACGATATCCGTACCTGAAATACACAATGAACAAACACAGGCATATTTTGGGGTATTTTGATGATATTTTAAGCGTTTTAAGCCCGATTTGGACGATGAGACTATGTATAATTGCAGTCTCATCATCGGTTTCTTTTGGCCTACTATTTACCGAGATGCACATGCACTTGTCATGTCATGTGACTCATGCCAACGCTAAGGCAAAGCCTCACAAAACGATGAAATGCCACAAAACATCATCCAAGTGTGTGAGATCTTTGACGTTTGGGGAATTGATTTTATGGGGTTGTTCCCATCATCTAGTGGTAATAAGTACATCCTTGTCGTCGTTGACTACCTTTCCAAGTGGGTGGAAGCTAAGGCTTTTCCCACGAACGATCCTCGTATGGTAGTCAAGTTTTAGAAGAGTTTTTTTTCTCGGTTTGGAACCACTTGTGCGATCATAAGCGATCGTGGAACCCATTTTTGTAATGACCAGTTTGAAAGGGTTCTAAGGAAATATGGGGTTACACATCGTCTTTCTACGACTTATCACCCACAAACGAGTGGGCAAGTCGAGGTTTCAAACTGAGCGTTGAAGAGGATCTTGGAGAAATCGATAGGGGAGAACCGACAATCGTGGTCAGGTAAGTTAGACAATTCTTTATGGGCCTTTCATACCGCTCATAAGACGCCCATTGGGTGCACTCCTTATAAGCTTGTGTATGGAAAGAATTCTCACTTGCCAAATGAACTCGAACACAAAGCTTATTGGGCCCTTAAGCATTGTAATGATGACATTGAGACCGCGGGAAAACATCGAAAAATGCAATTAAATGAATTGGATGAATTGAGAGACATTCCCTATGAAAATTCATTGATTTATAAATAGAAAACTAAAAAGTTTCATGATTCTAAAATTAAAAACCGGGTTTTTAACATTGGAGATCAAGTGTTGCTTTTTAACTCACGTTTGAAAATCTTTTCCGGCAAGTTGAAATCCAGTTGGTCTGGTCCATTCACCATTACCCAAGTTTTTCCATATGGGACCATCGAGCTAGCTCAAAATGATGGTACTAACTTTAAGGTGAATGGACATAGGTTGAAGCACTACTTTGCGGGGAATTTCCCTCTTTTAACTACGTCGACCAAGTCACATTCCCCAATGATAATTAGTATTGAGGGGATCAATTCGAGCTCATGACTCGGTAATCAAAAACGAGGTGCCTCGTGGGGGAGTCCCATGCTTATCCATGTACATATTATCGCTTTCTAATTAGTTTAATGTGAGGGGATTTGTGCCCTTCCAACCTTTGTTCGGTGGTTGTTTGTGCATTGTGGTTTTTAGATGATCATTATCTTCACGATTGTAGCCTCTCGTGTTCGTTTTATGGGAGCACTCGATCGTTTGCTTTGAAAAATTTCTCGATATCCTCATGATATATCCTTATATGTTCTAACCTTAGGTTTTTAGCACACTTCATAAACGGCTATTAATTTATTGGTTACACCCTTTCCATGCTAGATAAAGCATTCGACTACGTCTCTAGTATGGGGGTATCCTACCCTTAGACTCGAAACATTGAGGACAATGTTTAACATTAGCATGGGGGGGTGAATAGATACTTGCCTTGCCAAACCTTCATACTTTCCAAAGTTTATCTTTTTCTTTATCGTTTTGTTGCAAAATAAGGCTAAAAATGGCCAAATTTTAAATTTTTTCTCATGTTTTATAAGTGTTTGAAGACACGAATGTAGATTTTCCGATGGCGAGAATAAGTGTAATTTTTGACTCGACCCTGCGTGTTGAGCACTTAGCTTTGATTCCTTAACTTTACATTAGCCTAAGTCACTTAAATGAGGACGAGAAATGATAGAGTTAATTATAAGTTAATATGCTAAACGTAGAGTACTCGTATTCTTTCAAAAACTCATGTGTTCTCGTTGTTTGCTTATTCTCCCTTCGCTTGTATATATATTTTGCTTAATAAATATTGGCTTAGCGGTTTAGTCTTGGTTGTTGGTTTCTAGTCTTTTCTAGTAGCTTCCATGTAATTAAATTGCGAAAACATTACGGTATCGCCAGCGTCACGGTTTTGAAGTATTGGCAACCCGAATAATCGAAAGCTTCACCTAATAATAAGATTTCAAGTGCTCAACTAAATCAAGCAAACAATTTGAAGATCATAAGGCCGAAAAATCTATGCAAAACTGAAAGTGAATTATGCCTTAATCTTTGAAGCTTTAAAGATCCAAAATTCGCTTTAGCGTAAGGATATACATCGTTGGCCATAATAAAACCACCGATGAGGAGGATAATAAAAGGCATGGCAAGACCGAAGTCATAATAAAAGCTTCATGGCGAAGTTGAATCAAATATGGAGGTAAACCTATGATAATAAGGCCCATCCGTTAGGGGGCGTATAAAAGTCTTGGTAATAAGTCACATGTTTAAAACCGTTATAAAACCGTGTTTATTGATCCTTCTTGTTGACTTAATTTTTTGACATCGTTGTCTATTAGGGAGGGTCATTAATTCGATGGTCTTGGTTACACCGTTATGACTCTATTTTTAGACCTAAATCTCTATCATCGCATAAGTGAAAAATGTATCCTCGTGAACATTTAAGACACAAATAAAATATAAGAGATACCACTTAGGAAATGGGAGTCTAAGTACGTGATTAGGGCATATGAGTAGTGTTAGCATTACTAACTTATAATGAAAATGATCTCGTTGGACGCTTGGCATGGATTGGGTGAAAATCTAGAACGATGAAATTATTTCTAACGAAGCATTCACGTGTTCTTGTTCTATGAACCTAAACGTACCATTTTGTGATGAAAATCATACATTATGTCTAAAACGCAAGTAGTAACAAGTAGTAGTAGTGTAGCAAGTTCATCATTCAATAAAAGTGAATTTTGGAGGTGCTAAGATACTTTATTCTAGCATTGCGTGAGGGCACAGTAATGGTTTAGTATGGGGGAGTGATGAGACTGCTTTTATACATAGTCTCATCGTCCAAAACGGACTTAAAATGCATAAAATATCATAAAAAGTGCCAAATATATGCTTGTGTTTGTTCAATGTGTATTTTAGGTACGGATATTGAGAAAATGGAAAAAGATCACAAGAAACAAGCAAAAACGAACACGGGAAACAAAGCAGCACAATGAACCGGGCCCTAGAGTTGATTTTCCATGAAAAACCCTTAAAGAATTGAAGATTATACAAGAAGGGTCCTCCAATATTAAAGAATTGACACTTTAAACCCTTGTATATTCATAATTATAAGTTTGGTCCTTAAAGTTTGTCAAATTACAAAAAGGACCCTCAACTTTGAAGAATTGGCAAGAATGTTCCCTCAAAAATGAAGACTTGTCAATATTAGTCCTCCAAAAAGTCAACAATACAAGTCAAGACCTTTAATATTGAATACATTACAAGAATCACCCTTCAAATATCATCAAATGGCAAGAAATACCCTTGAAAATACTTTTGGAAACCTTTTGTGGCAAAAGTGTGAAAACCAAAACTTATTTTACAAAGGAAAAACGTTTATGGCTGTTTAAAATGCAAATGAAAGGAGAAAGAAATATGGAGGGTTTAATATGGAAGACAAGGAAACTTACCTAGACCACTCAGAGTTAGCCACCTCACCCCACTCACCATTTCAGCCAATCACACAACTCCCCTTTGCCAACTCACCAATCCACTCACAACCGTATATAACTAATATTAATTAGTTATATAAAAACGCGGTTAACAAGTTTTTAAAAACTAAACTGGATTAAAACAACCACTATTCATCATATGAACACAATTAGGGGTTTACTAATTACATGGAATTAAACCCTAAAAACCTCCAGATTTATGATTAACCTATCACTAACCAAAACCCCACCCTTAAAACCCAAGCCACATCATCACAAGAATCACATGATAAACCCCATGCACACGTTTTTGGGGAAAAAGCCAAAACCATGCATAGAATCTACCATCCACAATGTAGCTTACAACATAAGCTCATTGGGAGCCATTTGATCAATTCCACCACCTTTCCACCTCTACAAAATGCCAAGAGACCTCACAAGATCAGTCAAGATATTCAAACTCAAGGGCATAATTGGGACTTTACTGCATTAGGGTTTCCTTGTATTTCTAGCTTTCTAGATAATTTGTGAGCCTATATAAAGGCCTTAGTATGCAACATTGTAGCTTGCTCTTGGTTTTTCTTTGGTCAACATTCTGTAAATCCTTTTTTCAAGATTAATGAAAAAGTGTTTGAATTGTTTGACGAAATCCAAGTGCCACATTTAATATATTGTTTTTATTTATTCTAGTTTGTGAATTTGAAGTTCCAAAACCTGTTTTCAAAGATTGTGCAAGAAATTGCAAGTTTTTCCAAAATCTGATATCTTTCTAAGTCTTGGATCAAACCTTTGAAATTTTTGGATTACAAGTGGTCATAACACTCTGATAAGGAGCTTATCAAGGTGTAGTGAGCTTATGGTTTGGGAATATTCAAGGAGTAGGAACAAGCTTGAATTAATCAGCTTTTATTTTTCCATTTTCTGTTTTATATAATCTGCCTATTTAACCTTGTTGTTCTTATCAGCTTATTGGAATCTTGTGCCTTGTTAAGCTAGGCACATAAGCTCAAAAATTCATGAGTGTGGATGTACATTCATGAGGTTTGAGCTTTCTTTTCCAAAAATCTGTTGAAAAAGTGGTATTGAGTGATTTTGTGATTCTGATATTGTATGGTGTGTTTTTATGGCCTAAATCTGGTTCTTACTACATGCTTATGTTATATCGATGCTTGATTAAGCTTGGTTAAACCTGAAAACAATTTTACTTTGCAAAATTTTGATTTTTAAAAGTGAAAGGGGTGTTTGGGATTACTACTTGATTGGAGTTTACGCTTTGTTTGTTAGTTTGAGTAGGTGCTAAGTTTTTGTTTGAGTTTGTATCTGATATACAAGTGTTTGAGTTCTGATATTTCCAAGTTTTGTTCATTGAAACACCAAATATGATATTGTGCTATATCTTGCTTGATTTTGCATATTTTGACCTAAAATCTTGGTAACACCTAGAGTGTATGCATGTTTAGGGATAAAAAGTGTTTAAACAAAGTTTGTGTAACCTGTTTGAGAGTTTTGAGGGTTTGAAATTGGACTTGTGGTCAAATATATCAGCAACCTCACTGTGTGTTCTTCATTTGTTCATCAGTAACTTTCATAGCTTGAAACTTTGTCTAAACCTTGAACCAGTGTATGAAACAAGTTGATTTGTGTTCATTTGAATTTATTTAAGAATGTGTATGCATTTGGTGAACTTTGGTTGGCTTAATCTTGCTAAAACTGCTTATTTTGTTGAAAACTGCTTATATTCATGTATGGGCAATGTCTGATGCTTAATTTATTAAACTGTACTAATTGGCATGTTGTTTTTGTGATTTCTTTGTTGTTATTGACTCCTTATAACCCACTGGTTATAAGGATGACTTGGTGTTCTTTCATTCCAACAAAAATCCATATAAGACAAAAAGTCAATTAAGTCAAGCATTGGAAACTTTTCCCACTGCTGGACACCCAAAACTAACCACTGCTAGTGCAATTTTTCAATCAGCTTATTAATAAGCTATTCTAGCTTATTTAGACTTGCAACAACTTTGTTTTTGTAATCAATCTTCCTTATTTGACCCATTTGACTATTCTGGAGTATTTGAGACTTTGACTTATAGGTTTGACTAGGAAACCAACTTAGTTGAATTTTACATAAGTGCTTGATTGTAGGAAATTTAGATAACTTGCTTTAGGAAAAACAAGCAACTAAATATGAGCGGTAAGTATCGACGAGTGATTTAGGAAAACCACAAGTAATGACCCTCAATCACTTAAAAAGATGAAAGATTCGTTTCCCAAGGAGGTATGGTGTTGTGAATTAACTTGTATATATTTGAGATTAATATTGATAAGATGGAATGACGGTTTCTTGGAAATTATACTATGACGTAAAAAACGAAAACGTAAAACCGTAGAAAAACCACTAAAATTAAATATTATTAAAACCAAAAACAAAATCAAGAAAAAGATTAAAAAGACTAAAACAAGTCTAAAATAATATAAATAAAGACAAAAATCCAATAAAGATATTTTTAAAACCTTTTATTAATTAAATAATTAATTTCAAATGCTAATTAAAGCCCTAAAATTAAATTTAATTAATTCAAATGTCAAAAATATGATTTTATTGAATAATTACTCAACTTATATTATTATAAGACTAAAAAGTAATTTTCTAAAAATTAAAACCTATTAAAACTATTTTTAAAACCCTAAAAATGATAAAAAATGATTAAAACCTAATTAAACTTAAAATAATTATAAAAATAAATCTAAAAGTTATAAAAATAATCTAAAAATGGAAATAGTCCTAATCAATGACAAAGAACCTAGGAAAAATGAAAAAGAAAGAAAAATAAAATTTTGAAAATTAATTAATAAAATAATATTAAAACACTTAGTTGCGCCGCAACTAGGTGGGTCTTGCGCCGCAACTAGTGTTACGAGATCACCAAGATCAGCAGCACCTTCAGTTGCGCCGCAATGCTTCTGTCTTGCGCCGCAACTTATGAAACGGGAAAACCAAAATCTGCAACTCCTTGTGTTGCGCCGCAACCTTCTGTCTTGCGCCGCAACTTGTATGACGGACCTGGTTGTAAGTTGACACTAGCAGGTTTGGACTTTTGCGTTTTGCTTGAGATTTTAAGCCAAGAGGACTTGGGCTTATTGAGCTTATTTGGATGAATATTTTGGACAAAAGGGCACTCTTGTGATCCTTTGATCACAAGAAGTCAAGACAATCAAGCACAAATCACTTAGCACTCAAATTCAAGAAATCAAATGCATCAAAGATCATGAAAAACCAAGCAATATAGCAATATGCAGATTTTTAACACCCTTTTTACCTTAAAAACCTAACAAACTTGTTCAAATCTTGTTCCAAACTAATTAACTACTTACTAATGACCTTAATCAACCCTAAACAAGCAATCTAACACCTTTTAATTATCAAAACAAATCTAGATGCCCTGCTTAAACCTGTTGCCAAACACTCTTTTAAAATCTAAAAACCAACTTTTAACATACCAACATGCTTACAAAAGCTACCAAATTGATTCCAAGTGCGTCTAACATGTAAACATACACACTAGAACACAAATCATGCAATATAAACACACTTAATCACCAAATCACTTAAGATCATATAAACTAGCACTTTTATGAACTTTTTCAAGGTAAAAGGAAGATACCTTAGGTTCTTACATCCAAGAACCTAGAGGATGAAAATCCTCCTCCAATCCAACTCGGGTTGGAGCTGAACCAAATCAACAAGCCTTCAACCTATTGTAATCACAAAACAAGAAAACAACAAAATAATATAACAATATATATTTTTTTATGTTTCCTTTTTCTTCTTTCCAAAATACTTTCAAAACCTTAACCAACCTTCTTAAAATGTTTCTATAACACTTAAATCACCAACAAACATGAACTCCTAACACCAAAAACCTTTTGAGAAGATTTTACCAAAATCTCTCAAAATCTCAAAACCTTAAACAACTTTGAAAATCAAAGTTGCTTAACCATAAAACAAAGTGGAACTCAGAATCAATCTCCTCACAACACACAAACTTTTAAAAACAATAAAAAAGGAATTACACTTGAATATTTCAAAAACCAAACTTTTTATTTCTTTAAAAAGGAATTACATGTGAGAGACTAGAAACTGGAACAAAGGGATCACCACAACTTGGGTCTCCTTTTATAGAGCCTATAGAACATCCTAGAAGCATAAAAACATAAAACCCTAATACATAGAAAATCCCAAATGTGCCCTTGAATGATTTTGAGTGCATTTTGTCCTCTCTTGATCTTGAACGTTTATTTTGCTTTGGGAGGAAGCAAATAATCTTGGCCATTGATTTAAGCCACGTCATGATGCTTGGGGGCTAAGGAATGATGTGATTGGTGGATTGGGGAATTGGGGGTTTGGTGCACATGAGTGGGATGCAGGTTTTTAGGAGTGGGAAGGGTTTTGGCATGTGTGAATTACTTGTGTGAGAGTTTAATTGAGTTTTACCCAAGTAAATGTGAGGGTAAAATCTGGGGTAGTAAGAATGATGAATAGTACTCATTTGATCCGAAATTGGGGGTTTGGTTGGGTGTTAGGCGCATTTTTTTTAAAATGTTTCAGGTTTGGCACTTTTGGTCCTTATGTTTTGAAGTTTTTGGCTTTTAAGGTTTCCAGCCCAAAAATCTCCTTTCCTTTGTTAATATCTTCCATCAATTGACACTTTTGGCACAAACTTTCTCCAAAATGTTTCCAAGGACTATTCTTGCTATTTTGAGTATTTCAAGGGCTGAACTTGGACAAAGTTGATCTTCAAAGGTCTTCAATGAGTCTTTCACTTGTTGAGGGACCATTATTGGCAATTTGAAATTGTTGAGGGACTAATCTTGCCATTTCTTCAATCTTGAAGGACCTTTTTGCAATTTTGACAAACTTAAGGGACCAAACTTGTAATTATTAATATACAAGGGTTTTAAGTGTCATTTCTTCAATAAATGAGGATCATTCTTGTATTGTCTTCAAGTCTTCAAGGGTATTTGATGAAAATTCCATGACTAGGGCCCGGTTCATTGTACGGCTTCGTTTCTCGTGTTCGTTTTTCCTTGTATCTTGTGATCTTTTGTCTTTTTCACGATATCCATACCTAAAATACACAAGTAAACAAACACAAGCATATATATGGTATTTTATGACATTTTAGTGCATTTAAAGCCCGAAAAGAACGATGAGATCATGTATAAATGCCATCTCATCACTCCCCCATACTAAGCCATTGCCGTGCCCTCACGCAATGCTAGAATAAAGTATCTAAGCATCACCAAAGGTTCAATTTTATTAACCTTTATTGAAGAGTAAAAGACTTGAAACATACTACGAGAATGTGTAAAGACATAATGTATGATTTTCATCACCAAAATGTGACTTTTAGGGTCAAAGAATAGAAACAAGTTAATGTCCCTTAGAGTAAATTTCGTCATCCTTGATTGTCATACATTCCATGCTAAGTGCAAAAACAAGATCATTGTTGGTACAAGTCACAATGCTAACACTACTCATACGTCCAAATTGTGTAATACTTTTTCTCCCCGCAATCCTAGTTATTATAAAAGGAAATGGGTTACTAGCATTTTTTTTATCTAATTGTCATGGATCACAAGTGATTCATATTGACTTATTTAAGTAGTTATTAGTCCGAAAGCAAAGTAGCACGATTTGATCAATAGTTAGCCGAAGGACAAAATCTTTTAAAACGGCTTCTCGTGTATCTCCTTAAGTTCATATCTTGGCATAACTCGTTTCACGATTTGAGACCTTTCTCGGACCGATATTTGGCATGTACTTCATACTTCAAATCTTGGGAAGACGTTCTTGAAATTATGGTCTTCTCTTCATATATTTGGAATTTCTTCACTTGACGTTTTTGAGAGATTCTTCATATAGGACCACGACTTCATCATTTTTCTTCAATCTTTACTTTGGATTTTGATATACAACGATCCGCCTCCTTTTCGGACTTGGATATATTTATCCTCATACCTTGTTAGGGTCTTTTTGGATAGACTTTCTCCATTCTTTAGGGGAGTAATAGCTTCTCGTCGTGTGTCTCGATCCTTCATATTGATTTTGGAACAATGATACTTCACATCATCTTTGGATCTTTAGCAAAAATAGAGCTCCTCATGCCTTGTTAGGGCCTTTTTGGATGATCGCCAATCTTCGCGTCCCGCTTCAATAAGTTATGCCTTGGCTATGAACTCTATTCAACCCCGAGCAACTTTTAAACGATCTTGCGCTAGAGGCTAAGTAACCTTTCAAATCGTATGACCTTACTTATTGCAATTATGATTTATTCCTAATGCATTGATCTTATGGGAAGAAAAAGCCACAATTAAAAACACATGAGTTTTTGAAAGAACACTTTCATGTTCTACGTTTAGCATGATCACTTGTCTAACTCTATCATTTCTCGTTCTTCACTATATAAAGACCTCTAATTAAAGAGACTCGTGAATACTTAGCCATGCAAGTCAAAATTAAGCCAAATTTGGATTAGCTTTCATTAAGACTATATCAAATCAAAGTTTTGGGTTTTCAAGCCACCTATAGGATCTTGCACTTTCTTGGACTTTTTCAAGTTTAGAGAATGCGTTTTAAAGTTCCCTTGATAAGTGACTTTCTAGAATCAATTATAGGAACTTGCGAAAAGTTCTTGTTCTTAATCCGAATGAATTAAGACTTTCGCGTTTTAAAGCTCCCTATATAAAAGTCTAGCAAAACTTGAATTGAGCGGGTTAAGGAATGTAAATGGCTCCAAATGCCCATCAAGTCAAAAATTAACTCTTATTCTACCCATCGGAAAATATACATTCGTGTCTTAAAAACACTTATGAAAACTACGAAAAATTTTAAAATTTGGCCATTTTTAGCCTTATTAGCAAAACAAAACATTGAAAATTGGAACACGTGAGGGCGTAGCAAAGCAAGTACCTATTCACCCCCCCATACTAAAAGTAAACATTGTCCTCAATGTTTCGAGTCTAAAGGTGGAGCACCCCCATACTAGAGACGAAGAATCGAATGCTTAGGATCTAGCATGGAAAGGGTGATCAACAATATATCTAAAGCCGTTTATTAATTATGCTAAAAGATAATTGTTAGAACAATAAAGGATATGTCATGGAATCGTGAAAAACTTCTTCAAACGAACGATGGAGGCTCACGTAAACGAACACGAGAGTCTTCAATCGTAGACGATGATGATGATCTAGATAACACAATCACAAACAACCACGAGACAACGAGTTGGAAGGGTACAAGTCCCCTTATTAGTGAACATAAAGCATAAAGATAAGCATGGGATCTCCCCCACGAGGCACCTCGTTTTTGATTACCGAGTCATGAGCTCGACTCGATCCCCTCAAAATGTGAACATTTAGGGATATCATGGTGTGGTCAAAGGGGCTTACATGATAAACAAGGCCCAAAAAGCAACCGGTAAAAAGGACTAAGTCCTTAAGTGATGCAAAATACCGGGGTCGAAGATGGCGTTCTCGTTTCCATTGAGAAAACAATTCAACACCACTTGAACATGTGCCATAAACTCAAAGAGTTTGAAGAAAATAGATGAGAAATAGAAGGGTGAGACAATTGGTAAGACAAACGATTGAGCTACTCGAGGTAGACTCGCACCAAGCAAATAGATATAGTTTCCATTTATTGCATCGGTGGAAGACCGAGATTTCCCTTTATATGAAATTCCGGGATCGAATATCTCGTCCTCGGTGGACAAGGATGAGGGAACATTAGGGGCTTCCCCCATACTAGAACCACACAAAACATCGTCAAAAGGAGTAGACGAGTTTGTAGTACTCAAATCACGCGGTGATGACGGAGTTAGATTTGTAGAAGAATCACATTTAAGATCATTTCCTTTTTTATCTTTTAAACTCTCCTTATGAAAACCCTTTTTAATTATGTCGAAAATATTCGGTGTTTCTAAGACGATGTTAGTTACACTAAAAATTCTCACATTTTGAAACCGTTTTGGTTTTGGTGGTGGCAAGTTCTCAAAACGTTTATCGACGAAGAAAACCTCCCCATCGGGGCCAACATATTCATCATCCGAAAGATCTTTCGTAGAAACCGGCAATTTATCAACACTTTTCAAGAATGAATGTTTGAGATGAGGCGAAGGATTTTTCGATTCAAGTATTGATGGTTTCTTCCTTGTAGGCTTAGCACTCATAACCTCCACCGGCGGAGGAAATGGTAAATTGTTTTTGGAGACATTCCCTAAAACTCTTGGTGAAAATTCTTTGCAAACGACATTGGTCGAGTCACCATGGTTTAAAGTTGCAATAGAATATACATGAGAAAGATTGGAGTTTTGTGTTGCATTGATGACAAGTTCTTCTTCATTGAAACGAAGGGTGATTTTTCGAGCATGAACATCGATAAGTGCTCTTGATGTATCCAAAAATGAACGACCCAAAATGAGAGGAACTTTTCGATCGATGGGAATATCTACAACGATAAAGTCAACGGGATAGTAAAACTTTCCGACTTTAACGAAAACGTCCTCGGCTACTCCACATGCCATGATCGTAGAATGATCGGCCATCTCGATGGACATGTTCGAAGGAATGAGAGCCGGAAGCGAAAGCGATTTGAAAATATCGAGAGGCATTAAATTAATACTAGCACCAAGATCGGCCAAGGCGTAGCATTCCTCCATATCTTGTATAGCACACGGAATCAAAAATTTACCGGGATCACCAACTTTTTGTGGTATGCGGCTTAGAAAAACCGATGAACAACTAGACGATTGTTGTAACTTCTCTTTGTTGTTAAGCATACTTTTGAAGTTTGCGGCGAATCGAGGCATCATGATTAAAGCATCGGCAAAACTTATGTTAAAGTGCAAATCACGGAACATTTTCATAAATAGCTCAAATTGATAATTGTTCCTTTCTTGTGCTTTCTCTTTGTTACGTCTCGAAGGGTAGGGTAAAGGTGGTGTGGGTTGGTCATTAGGCAACGGCCTTGGAAACTCGGGTTCCATACTTGGTATTGGTGTAACCGTAGGTGTGGTTTGAGCGGTACTTCGTGGGATTGTAATGTGCTCCTTTTCGACCACCACCTCGGGTTCTTTCTCGATTTCCTTCTCCGTAGAAGTACTTGGACGAGAGATCGGTTCCTTGAAAGTTTTACCACTTCGTGTAGTAATAACCTTCATTTCTCCCTTCGGGTTTGCAATGGTATCACTAGGAAGACCACCCGAAGAAGAGGGCTTACACATGATAGCTTCAAACATTTTAGCCATTCGGTCCTCAAATTTTGATTGCCTAGCATCCGCTTTTAATAACTCTTGCTTAATCTCATGTTGTCCTAATTCCATCTTTTGTTGGTTTTGTTGAAGACGTTGGACATTTCCTTCCATTTTGTTTGCATGAGTTTTAAGTTCATTAGCAAGTTCATTTTTAAGCTCGTTTTTCAACTCGGACCTTAAGCTAATCATCTCACGTTGCATATTATCAAATTTAGCATCATTTGCTTTAGCATAATCTAAAAATTCTCCTTGCAAATTTTTCGTGTGAGCATTTTGAAAACCTTGTGTGGTGTTTTGAAAATCACGGTTTTGGTTTTGATTAGAGATTTGTCCATTCCCACTTTGATAATTCCCTTTGTTGTAGTTGCGTGTGTTGCCTTGGTAATTACCTTGGTTGTTGTTTCGATAATTGTTAGCATTTTGATTTGGTGGAGCTTGATTTTGGCGGGAACCTTGGCCGTTTTGGTTGTAAGTTCCCGTTGCTACATAAGCACTCGAAGTGTTACCATCCGCGGTAATGCACTCGGATAAATCATGAGCTCCTCCACACGATAAACAACTCTTAGCAACCGCTTTAACCGAAGCGGAATTGGAAGCTTCTTGAGCCTTCCAATGGGACATTAGATTAGCAAATCTATCAAAAAACCGATTTTCCTCATTAGCTTCATCATGTAAGGCGTTAATGCTACGAGACGATTGTGATGACGATGACGAACCCATATTGGCAACACTCGGTGTGTTACGAGGGCTATAAACCTTAGATCGATTTTCAATGATTTGTAAAGCCTCATTTGTCGTCTTGCACAAAAAATTACCACCCGCGGCGGCATTCAAATAATCTCGTTCATGATCATTAAGCCCATTATAAAAAGTATCTATTTGATGCAATTCCGAAAAATCATGATGAGGACATTCATGTAACATCTCCTTAAATCGTTCCCATGCCATTGAAAAACTTTCATTGTTACGTTGCACAAATCGTGAAATCTCATTCTTCAAGTGTGTTGTTTTTGATGGTGGAAAAAACTTGTTCACAAACTTAGAAACGAGATCGGCCCATGTCAAAATCGAATTTGGCGGTTCTTTCTCGAGCCAAATTTTAGCGGGTCCATCCAACGAATATGGAAACAACATCATCTTAATGGCGTCATGCGGAACATCTTTGAATTTGCTAGTGGCGGTGAGACGGTTGAAATTCCTAATATGGTAATGCGGGTTGTCTTTCTCGTGACCTCGAAATTTGTTTGCTTGTAGCATCGACATTAAACCCGTCTTAATTTCGAAATTCTCCGCAAGAATGGCGGGAATAACAATGGCCTCTCCAAAACCCTCGGTGGGTGCTTGTAGCAACTCCATCATAGTACGATTAGCCATTACGACTTCTTGTTCTATAATAGGTTCAACAATTGGAGGTTCTTCAACAATCAACGATTGATTGGCTTGCTTTTGAAGTCGTTTACGAGCTCGTTTAGCTTGATTACGAGTGATCATAAACTTCACGAAGAATGGGAGGTGAGCAAAGAAGATTCTTTTTGGTTGTTTTGTGGATTTTCAATTTTTTTGTGTTTTTGATGATATTTAATTTTTTTGGTTTTTGGTGTATCTTCGTAGACAACAATCTACAAAATCTCTCCTCAAATCAAACTCTTGATTAAAGAAGCCTCAAAAGAATGAAAACGATCACGTGGAGTGAACGCCTTCGAATGACTTTAGAACTTTGGTGAAAACCAAATTGTTCACGAGGGTTTAATCACAAAGAAAACCAAGCAAATATAGTATACGTATTAATACTTTGGGCGGCAAAACCCTCGATTAGCCTTCAATCTCAAAATACTCACAAGCAAGCGGGGAAACGAGGCGGCGCGAAGCACTTAAGAGCCTTTTTCCTTAGGGTATATTTTATAATACCCGCCTTATACCCACCTTATAGTTCGTATCTTTTTAAAATCGAGCTTCTCGAAAGTATTTATCTATTTTTGCCTTTTCTTTTTGTTTGAGATTCGAATACAATGATCGAGTGATGAAATCCCGAATCAAGGTTGTGTTTTCACACTTTTGGAGATATTGTATTTTGGTTGTGATACTTAATACAATATATTAATAATATTCACAAAGAAAAAACCGAGAAAACCGATAATACGTGTTAAGGGAGTTCCACTTAACACAAATACTATTTATGGATAATATCAAAAACAAAATTTTCCAAATTAAGACACGACACACCTCCCCGGCAGCGGCGCCAAAATTGATTGTAGGAAATTTAGATAACTTGCTTTAGGAAAAACAAGCAACTAAATATGAGCGGTAAGTATCGACGAGTGATTTAGGAAAACCACAAGTAATGACCCTCAATCACTTAAAAAGATGAAAGATTCGTTTCCCAAGGAGGTATGGTGTTGTGAATTAACTTGTATATATTTGAGATTAATATTGATAAGATGGAATGACGGTTTCTTGGAAATTATACTATGACGTAAAAAACGAAAACGTAAAACCGTAGAAAAACCACTAAAATTAAATATTATTAAAACCAAAAACAAAATCAAGAAAAAGATTAAAAAGACTAAAACAAGTCTAAAATAATATAAATAAAGACAAAAATCCAATAAAGATATTTTTAAAACCTTTTATTAATTAAATAATTAATTTCAAATGCTAATTAAAGCCCTAAAATTAAATTTAATTAATTCAAATGTCAAAAATATGATTTTATTGAATAATTACTCAACTTATATTATTATAAGACTAAAAAGTAATTTTCTAAAAATTAAAACCTATTAAAACTATTTTTAAAACCCTAAAAATGATAAAAAATGATTAAAACCTAATTAAACTTAAAATAATTATAAAAATAAATCTAAAAGTTATAAAAATAATCTAAAAATGGAAATAGTCCTAATCAATGACAAAGAACCTAGGAAAAATGAAAAAGAAAGAAAAATAAAATTTTGAAAATTAATTAATAAAATAATATTAAAACACTTAGTTGCGCCGCAACTAGGTGGGTCTTGCGCCGCAACTAGTGTTACGAGATCACCAAGATCAGCAGCACCTTCAGTTGCGCCGCAATGCTTCTGTCTTGCGCCGCAACTTATGAAACGGGAAAACCAAAATCTGCAACTCCTTGTGTTGCGCCGCAACCTTCTGTCTTGCGCCGCAACTTGTATGACGGACCTGGTTGTAAGTTGACACTAGCAGGTTTGGACTTTTGCGTTTTGCTTGAGATTTTAAGCCAAGAGGACTTGGGCTTATTGAGCTTATTTGGATGAATATTTTGGACAAAAGGGCACTCTTGTGATCCTTTGATCACAAGAAGTCAAGACAATCAAGCACAAATCACTTAGCACTCAAATTCAAGAAATCAAATGCATCAAAGATCATGAAAAACCAAGCAATATAGCAATATGCAGATTTTTAACACCCTTTTTACCTTAAAAACCTAACAAACTTGTTCAAATCTTGTTCCAAACTAATTAACTACTTACTAATGACCTTAATCAACCCTAAACAAGCAATCTAACACCTTTTAATTATCAAAACAAATCTAGATGCCCTGCTTAAACCTGTTGCCAAACACTCTTTTAAAATCTAAAAACCAACTTTTAACATACCAACATGCTTACAAAAGCTACCAAATTGATTCCAAGTGCGTCTAACATGTAAACATACACACTAGAACACAAATCATGCAATATAAACACACTTAATCACCAAATCACTTAAGATCATATAAACTAGCACTTTTATGAACTTTTTCAAGGTAAAAGGAAGATACCTTAGGTTCTTACATCCAAGAACCTAGAGGATGAAAATCCTCCTCCAATCCAACTCGGGTTGGAGCTGAACCAAATCAACAAGCCTTCAACCTATTGTAATCACAAAACAAGAAAACAACAAAATAATATAACAATATATATTTTTTTATGTTTCCTTTTTCTTCTTTCCAAAATACTTTCAAAACCTTAACCAACCTTCTTAAAATGTTTCTATAACACTTAAATCACCAACAAACATGAACTCCTAACACCAAAAACCTTTTGAGAAGATTTTACCAAAATCTCTCAAAATCTCAAAACCTTAAACAACTTTGAAAATCAAAGTTGCTTAACCATAAAACAAAGTGGAACTCAGAATCAATCTCCTCACAACACACAAACTTTTAAAAACAATAAAAAAGGAATTACACTTGAATATTTCAAAAACCAAACTTTTTATTTCTTTAAAAAGGAATTACATGTGAGAGACTAGAAACTGGAACAAAGGGATCACCACAACTTGGGTCTCCTTTTATAGAGCCTATAGAACATCCTAGAAGCATAAAAACATAAAACCCTAATACATAGAAAATCCCAAATGTGCCCTTGAATGATTTTGAGTGCATTTTGTCCTCTCTTGATCTTGAACGTTTATTTTGCTTTGGGAGGAAGCAAATAATCTTGGCCATTGATTTAAGCCACGTCATGATGCTTGGGGGCTAAGGAATGATGTGATTGGTGGATTGGGGAATTGGGGGTTTGGTGCACATGAGTGGGATGCAGGTTTTTAGGAGTGGGAAGGGTTTTGGCATGTGTGAATTACTTGTGTGAGAGTTTAATTGAGTTTTACCCAAGTAAATGTGAGGGTAAAATCTGGGGTAGTAAGAATGATGAATAGTACTCATTTGATCCGAAATTGGGGGTTTGGTTGGGTGTTAGGCGCATTTTTTTTAAAATGTTTCAGGTTTGGCACTTTTGGTCCTTATGTTTTGAAGTTTTTGGCTTTTAAGGTTTCCAGCCCAAAAATCTCCTTTCCTTTGTTAATATCTTCCATCAATTGACACTTTTGGCACAAACTTTCTCCAAAATGTTTCCAAGGACTATTCTTGCTATTTTGAGTATTTCAAGGGCTGAACTTGGACAAAGTTGATCTTCAAAGGTCTTCAATGAGTCTTTCACTTGTTGAGGGACCATTATTGGCAATTTGAAATTGTTGAGGGACTAATCTTGCCATTTCTTCAATCTTGAAGGACCTTTTTGCAATTTTGACAAACTTAAGGGACCAAACTTGTAATTATTAATATACAAGGGTTTTAAGTGTCATTTCTTCAATAAATGAGGATCATTCTTGTATTGTCTTCAAGTCTTCAAGGGTATTTGATGAAAATTCCATGACTAGGGCCCGGTTCATTGTACGGCTTCGTTTCTCGTGTTCGTTTTTCCTTGTATCTTGTGATCTTTTGTCTTTTTCACGATATCCATACCTAAAATACACAAGTAAACAAACACAAGCATATATATGGTATTTTATGACATTTTAGTGCATTTAAAGCCCGAAAAGAACGATGAGATCATGTATAAATGCCATCTCATCAGTGCTTATTTGCTTTTTCCAGCTTATTCATTGTGCTTTTGGAAATCTTTTTGATTCTTAAGCTTAGTTAAGTGATTTGAAACATTTCGCAACAAGAATCAGCCCTTGAATTGGTCTAGAACTCGAAAACGAGTATATTGTCGTTTTTTGCAGAGAGCTTTTGCTTATTTCAGGCTTATTTCTTGGGCTTATTCAAAAATTCTTTTTACAAACAGCTTAATTAGGTCAAGAGAAGGTTGTGTGTCAAATTTCAGCTTATGTCATCAGCTTATAACTTAATGGCCCAAAAAGCCCATTAAGAATAAGTTTTTTTGAAATAAGTTGTGATAAGCTCACTTTCAGCTTTTGGGACTTTGAAATTTTGTGTTTAAAATTGAATTTTAAGCTTAACTTGAAGTTCTCGGCCATTTTTATGAAAATTTTCTTATTGGGCCTTAATGAAGCCCATTAAAGGCCTGTTTTACGTTTTGGCCCATTTGGAGGCCCATTAGGGGTAATTTGGTCATTTCAAGTTCATTTCTGTTTAAATTAGGTTGAAATAAACTAGTTTGCAAGTTTTTAGAATTTTTTATAAATTTTGGGTTTTTATTAATATTTTATTATTATTTTATTATTAAAATTAGTTTTTAATATTTTGCAACTTTTTTATTTTTCCTAGGTTAAAAACATTAAGTTAGGATTTTTACAACTTTTATATTAATTTTCTTGTCATTTAATTAATTTTTAGAATTATTTTAGTGTTTTAATAGTTTTTAATCATTTTTAAATAGTTTTAATTAATTTTAAATTTTTCAAAAATAGTTTTAAATTTAATTAAGTTATTTTAGAGGTATAAAGTGAAAAATCTCATTTTGGGCTTTTTGTTAATTAAATTGATTTTTTGGGCTTTACTTAGCATTAAAAAATTATTATTTAATTAAATAAAAGGTTTGAGTGATTTTTGATTTTTATAAACTCTAATTACATTTTTAGGATTTATTGCAATTTTCTAGGAATTTTTAGGTTAATTTTTAAATTTCGTCATATTTTACGGTTTTACGTGCACGACTTTCGTCTTAGTTTAATTTTAATCGTAACCGTCATCCTAGTCTATTTTCTTTCTTCATAATCATAATCACAAATATTAATCATCTCTTTACACAACACACAAGCCTCCTTGAGAACGAACCCACTCATTGGGTCATTTACACTTGGTTTTCTAAAACCACATGTTTAATACTTATCATGTTTACGCTCTTTTTCCTAAAAGACGTATTACTACTGTAACACCCCATTTTGGTAAATGGAATGTCACGCGTAATTATGACGTGTCATCAAAGCATGCAAGGTAATATGTACTAAAACATACATGACCATAGGGAAAACCGGAATCAAACATCGGTTTCCAAACATAAGCCCAAAACATAAATAAAATAAATGAACAAAAGGAAGACTAAGCAAGCATACATATATGAAGGCATGAGGAGAAGAAGTCTAAGGTAGCTCCCATCCTATGCGTGTCCTCCAAATGCTCCAGTCTAACTTTAGGTACCTGCCGTTTTGGGACATGGATAGGAAAGTAACGGCTGTGCATAACGCTCAGTGTACGGATATACGACATAGTATGAATGGCTAAAACATAAATAAGACTAATAGCAACGGAAATGTATAAGTCGTGGAAAACATAGTTGTCTGTCATGTTAACTGGTTTTAGTTCTGAAAACATAGCTTATGTTACTTATGAAAATATTTATTAGTTAATGTACCAAAAGCCAATATAGGTCATGAGGTCAACAACGCGCATGAATACTTGGAGGGGTGACCTCGTCATGCAAATTAGAGGGGATGCCTCTAATTATACTGGTATGTGGGTAGGAGGGATCAACCCTTTTTGAAGGATGCAAGGCACACACCACATTCACCATGAAATCCTGACTGAAACATGTAACTAGGATGCACCCATACGCCCCACATGATAACATAATAATATGGCCAAAAGCTGAAAGGGACGCCACGAGCTATCACTCCGCCGTGGTGAAGTCATACCACTTTGTGCCTCTAGTGTTATGGTTATGGTACCTCCATAACTAGGTGAACTAGTCATGCATGTATATGGCTAAGGTAACTAATAAAACATAAGCATTTAATCTGTAACTAGTGGGGAAAACAATTGGCTGCATACGAGAAATCCTAATGAAGGAAAGAATGTCTGTAACACCCCCAAATTTATACAACTCAATACAGCGGAAGACTAGTTGGTGTTACGGGATATCACATTACTCACATCATAGACAACACATAAAAATCGCGTCGTTTATTAATAAAGCATTTCCATTCATAAATATCAAAGTTACATAGGTCCCAAGTCATTACATTTCATACAAAGTTTTACAAAATATTTGAATGGAAAATATTGTTTAAGTGCGGGCCATGATTTCTTGTCGTCTTCCCGAGAATTACCTTCAAGTACCTGAGATAAAACATGTTAAAAGAAAAGGTCAGCGATAACGCCGAGTGAATTCATAGAGTTTAATAAATTCCATCAATATAATATCAGTATAAAATTATTACTGAAAATCATTTTGCACAAATCATTTTAATAGGCCATAAAATAGCCAAAGTCATTTTATACAAATCTTCGTCAAAATCATAATATAGGCGTTTGCCTTAAAAATCATTATACGAGCCAATGTCGTATAAACATCATACAGTACGTCTTATGACGTTGTATGAAAACAAAAACCGTTATATGAATATGGTTATGAAAACCAAAACACAAACATAATATCAATAGTATGACCATGTATTGCTAGTCAGGCAATACATCGTAATTCAGAGCGTCTAGTAGTATTTCGTTAATTTGGATTATTATAAGCCGCATGACATTGTTACCTTACTAAACCAACAACGGGTAGCTAAGCCGATACTCAATTTGCCCATCTAAAGTAGCGTGTCGTCACAAAGGTCACGCTATGGAAATCTTCTCATACATAAATTCGCTTACCAATCAATGTGGCACGACGGGGATCAACCGTCAAGGCGCGAACTGGGGTAATTGTCCCCAAATAGTACTATTATATGCATAAGCGTCTACCAACTCCCGGTAGTTCACAATTCATGCTAATGGGACTTTTAGTGACATAACCTAACTTTAATAATCCATTTGATTTCATCTATCGGGTCCTTTAATCATTTATCGGGTCATACAATCGGGTCATACAATCATTCGGGTCCAAATCAATAAACAAACAATCAGGACAAATGGTGTCCTATTTTATAAAG
The DNA here is from genome assembly GCA_025667525.1 of Glebionis coronaria. Taxonomy (NCBI): domain Eukaryota; kingdom Viridiplantae; phylum Streptophyta; class Magnoliopsida; order Asterales; family Asteraceae; genus Glebionis; species Glebionis coronaria. Next base: position 341,880,227 of record CM046875.1, on the reverse strand, counting down.
ACTAACATGTTATCTCCCTCGCGGGTTTATAAAACATTTAAAATAGTGCGAGGATATGAACTCACGTTGATGTGGGAAGGCGGGTGATCGGCAATTCGGACGTACGGTACGTGCTTCAATCACGGAAACCACCAAGTTGATGTAGGTTGTGATTTGGACATGGTTTTTGATGGAGAGACTTGTGGATAACCAAGACCATCTTCAAGACCACCAATCTTCATAAACTCCTTGTGGAAAATCAGCCCCAAGACTCCATGGAAACTCCTCCTTGGATGTTATAAGCACCACCAATCAATAAGTCTTCAAAAGGACATCATCTTATGCAAGAATAACATAAGATTTGTGGTTAAACTTGGATCAAATGGGTGGTTTGGGGTTGTTTTTGGACGGCAAGAATAAGAGCCATGGGAGAGAAAGGAGTGGTTTTGCATGTGTGAAATGGTAGAATGAAGAAGCAAATGGTTTTTAGTTAGCATAGTGGGATATGTAGCTTCAAAAGGAAGCTTAAGTTTACAAGTGTAAACTTATTAAATGTAAGTGTTGACACATCTTTGATGTGTTGGCAAGTTATGGCCGGTTATATGGGGGTGGGGCAAGTGTCCCACTTGTCTCATCCCCATTTATTTACGGGTACTCCTCGATTCTAGTTTCCTTGATTTGCGTGCCCTCGGGTCGTTTTACGAAAAACGTTTTTATAAATTATGAATCAACGGCACAAAACGAATCTAATAAAAATTGTTTCATCAAAAACGGAGTTCGAAAACGTAAATAGGTAATCCTAAGGTTTCCGGTTTAGTCGTAAAGGACGTTAAATAAAAATCGTAAGTCCTAATCTCTTCTCGTAAATTTGTGAGTTTATGAACCAACACAAATTTAAAACTACAAAATAATATTCACGGATAAATTTATTTTCTGAAATGTCGGACTGTCACCAAAGACGGTGTATGTAAACGTAAGCACGTAACGTAGAATCCTCCGGTTTAGACGTAGTCGACGCTACTTCAAGACGTAAAACCAAATTACTTCCCAAAAATAAGTGAGTTCATATTGTAACATTAAAATAATGTTTTCAAATAAATATTGAGAATAAAATATCAACCATAAATTGACGGATTGTCACAGCATTAACCCCTAAACAGGATCTTTGTCCTCAAAGATCATCTTACCTTACTACTCGCTTCTTATAGAGTTAAAGCCATGTGGGTATTTCCTCCACATTCGGTCTTTTCTCACAAGTGTAATTCATTACAATGCACGAGTTTCATCAAACATAACTACGGGAATAAGATCAGGCTAAACGTTGACTTACTTCTCTATCCATGATGTTCACGGGTTTTTGATGAATGCAACTTTTCGCCGATCTAAGCTTTATTAAGAAGAATTCAGATTTTTACTTGATACATATTCCATCAAGTTCGATATACGAAACATAATTCACGCATATCTTGAAGTCCTTGGGTAGATCCAGCTTATATGGTTTTCAAACCAAATCTTTTACACCATCTCAATGGTCCCATACAACGGGGACTTATATCCCATGATTTGTCAGATCATGAATTCATTTTTCCAAGGTTAAAAATTTTGGCATAACTTCGCTACCAATTTGGCACTTCAAGATCTACATTTCATATTCACATAACCTCTTGCCCACTACCGGCTGTCAATAATCAGATCCTAATTTCAATAATCATTTCAGATCTCGTGGGTCGGGTATTTTGTAAGGTTAGGTTCGCCATCGTAGGAAACCTTAGACCTAAAAGACATGTCCAACTCACAATGGGTGTATGTCGGGTGTCTTCATCTCAACTCCTGCTTACAGATGCTCTAATCCTTAGATCCTAACAAGATTCGATCTCGATCCTAACACGATAATTATCAATGATAATCTCTCCAAAGGAAAACTATTATACGGTCTATTACCAAAGATCAATCATTCAAACATAAAACAACACTTATATTACTTTTTATCGTTACTTTACCTCGTCCCTTCGACTTGGGGTGGTAAAGAGTAATCTCATCAAGGTTCGTTCCCAATGATTTCTGAGCAAATCTCTAGAAATTCGATGCGAAGCGAGGATCTTGATAAAGATGTTCGATACAGGCACACTATGTTTACATAACTCTTTTGCATTTATCATTAACGGGAATGATGTTAGCAGATTTGGTCAGTCTGTCAACGATGACCCAAATCAAATCAAATTCAGATGATGACCTTTGCAATAGCTAGACGTTTACTAATGTATGAGGCGATGTTTGCCTTCATAATTTGTCATTAGTACAACTTCTTTAGACAAAGATACTTTTAGTCGTAAATGACATAAATAGAATATTTATACTTACAAATTCCAACATAACTATATCTCACAATTTCCACATTTAGGCAACCACAAGTGGCCTTTAAAATATTTAACGCTATTGGCTTCTCTATTCTAATGGTTCATATTTGCCGCGAATCCCTTTTTATTATCTATATCATCCTTTTTATAAGCATCGGCTATATTTTAAATTGTTCGGCAATTTATTTTGCACCTTCATGATTAAGGAACATGTCCTAATTGGTTCTTCATCTTTTCTAAGCTTCAGTTAATTTTAGCTATTATTTTTATCAGTTTTGCTTAATCCGACGTTCAAAGCGTCGATAATTATTACAACTAATTAAATAAATATTTAATTTTTATGAAACGTAAACACAAAAAGTTTTTAAATTTATTTATTTTCAGTTCGTCCAACTATATAAAGGTGTTCAAAATAAATTTGAATTTAATTAACAAGATTTTTGTTGATTTATCGAAAATATTTAATAAGATTCGTAAATGTTCGAAAAACCTTTGTTTATACTTTGATCATAGTTTTCTTAGTTTGAAAAGTAAAAATTATCGTTTCAGATTTCAAGTCATGGTTTAAATGGGTTTCCTCAATCCTTCTTAGGTTGTCTTAAGGTATGCAAACAATTACCCCTAAACAGAAGTTTAGTTAAATGGTTTGTGTATAAGGGAATAATTCCTTAAAATCCTTTGTTAAAACATTTGTCGAAATATATTTGCACTTTCTTTTTAGTAATACTCAAAGTCTTAAAAGGGCTCTTAATTTTTGAAGAGTCAATTTATATTCCATTATCTATTAATCACATAGTCAAATAATGTAAAGGTTTAAATCTTTAATCACATATCAATTATTCAAGGTACAGGTTTTTATGGTTCAGCCAATTCAGGTCAATTTATAAATGATTATTAACTAATTCTTATTCTTATAAACAAACAAATGGTCTTTAATGATCACAAGAATGAATTTATCAAATTACAGCCTACACACGAGATTCACCAAATTTATGAATACTACATGTGTATTAGTCAATCCAAACGACATCACGTGAAACTCATAATGTTCATTATAAGTACCGGATGTAGTGATTGGAATACATAATCTTTTTCGCAGATGCAAAGTTGATGATAACCAAGCCGTGGATCAAATTGCTAGAACCTTGTAAATGATCGAACAATTCTTCCATTTCGAGTTATGGATATCGTTTTCGATTATCAATTTACTCAGTCCACAGTAATCTATAAACATAAGGAATGATAACACTATAGCTCTTCATGATGACGAGCTCGGTAGAATAAAATCTTTCTCCGACAACTCTGTCAGTTGTACGGTAATTCCTTTAATTCAGATGGTGCTGACGTACGGTGCACAAGCCACAGGTGCAGCACCGGAAATATAATCAATACCAAATTCAATCTGCCTTAATGGGGAAAGTCTAGGTAATTTACCAACAAATACTTACTAAAGTTTCAGATAACAGAAACATCTTTTAATAAATTCATATTAGGTTCTTCTAGATTACAATATCTATAACTAGTTCATAACCATTCACGGTAAAATTTTAAGTCTAAATGCAGGATATGGTCATCCGTCAAGAATTATTTAGATCACTTTTGATAATCAACATCTTATCTTTTAGGGGAATTCTACTCGAGTTCTCATCAATTAAGACAATGTCGTCATGTCAAAATCAATCAATCCATTCTACTGGCACTATCAACTTTTCAGTTTTATTGCCGTCGATAAGATGTGAACTTCTCAAAGGACTAATAATAACTCATAATCCTTCACAAATTCAGGGATATTAGGATACACAACTACTATTAAAAGAGTAAGGTCAACGCATAATCTACGCGAGAGAATTTCAAATCAGATACAGACGAAAACATTTACGAATATGAATATATCCCATGTTTTCATAATTTGAGTACGCATTCGAAAGCTCCTCAGATCGTTACCCAGGTCATTCAGATGAAATCAAATCATAAGAAATGATAGGAACGTCGATACTTCCAGTCGGGTATCTGTTGATCCCAAACTTAGATCGATTAAGCTTTGTGTATACGAGATTAGATCAAGTACTACACGTAGAGAAACCTTTGCTTATGAATAAAGTAACAAAGTGTTATGCGGAATTAACACTTGATCTAAAACACAATGATGTTAAACAAACTTTCACTTGTATTAGAATAATCGTACTTGGTTACAATGAAAGGGTTTAACAATCGAAAACTTATGAAAACTGATATCAAACATTAACCTAAAAGATCTTCTTTTATAGAACAAGAAGTCTTGTACAATAAGCTACGAATCAACTATTCTAGGTAAAGATAAACATAGAAAATACATTGTCGTCTCTATCCTTACTAGAAGTAATCTAGAATATAATAAACGTGTAGCCCACATCTTCCATCAGTGCTTGTCTTCAATCTGTCAACGCTTGACTTTAACTGGTCAACGCTTATGCTGTCAGCGCTCACTTTGCTCTTGTCAACGCTTAAGTTGTTCTTGTCAGCGTTCAAGTGTTCTGGCCTAAATTTATTCCCAACAATCCTCCCCTAAACTTGATATCCACTCTTATGATCAAGTTTCTGAATAAACACTAAGAACTTGGAGGAGTCTGACAAACCTTGTCATATTGATGATAAATAAATCTGATCAAATTCTTTGCCACGTCACTTGTATAATCTATCTCCAACTGGGTATCCTTCATCTTCTCCAAAACAGCCTTGGATATGAAATACTGAGCATCTACAAGTAAATACTCAGCAAACTTTGTAGAACTCAAATGGTATACACCAGCAGCTGAATATAACCTCCATTGAAGACCACTGAGGTCATCTTCAAGATCCTTCCATATTTCAGGATCTTCTTCTTTTGTCCCACACATTCTTTTGAATGTGGTCCAAAGTTTTATTCCATTGGCTGAAGTTGGTGCTTCAGCCTCATACTTGGTCTCTAGCAACCTCCAAAGGTCTACCAAGTCTTCTCTGTCACAACTTGCAAATAAAGATATGAGAGTGGTAAAAGTGTGTACCTCCTTGCCAAATCTTCCAATTTTCCAGAATCCACATTCATCTTCCTCATAACTTACAATTGGATTCCTGGAATCTAGTGGTAACACATGCACCATATCTGAAGCTTCTAATGGGGAGAGTTTGAGGCTCTTTCTAATGATTGCTTCACTTGGATACAGTTGATTCATATCTTTTGGAAACTCAAGAATAAATCCCTTCTTTACTGGTCTAGGAACTATCATAGCTTTCTTGATTGCCATCTCTTCTGCAAGTTGCTCCTTTCTTTCATCTGAAAGAAGTCTGAAAGTGTTTTCTTCTTGCACTTTCACCCAAATAGGATAAGCCCTATGTTCCAACTCATCAAATGTCAAAGCCTTCAGCTTCTGATGTGTCCATCCAACTCCATGACATTTGAGCAACATAAAGTAGAGCTTCCTTCTATCCCTTTTCAACTCAGAGAGAATGTTGCTTATGAAAACTGATATCAAACATTAACCTAAAAGATCTTCTTTTATAGAACAAGAAGTCTTGTACAATAAGCTACGAATCAACTATTCTAGGTAAAGATAAACATAGAAAATACATTGTCGTCTCTATCCTTACTAGAAGTAATCTAGAATATAATAAACGTGTAGCCCATATCTTACATCAGTGCTTGTCTTCAATCTGTCAACGCTTGACTTTAACTGGTCAACGCTTATGCTGTCAGCGCTCACTTTGCTCTTGTCAACGCTTAAGTTGTTCTTGTCAGCGTTCAAGTGTTCTGGCCTAAATTTATTCCCAACAATCCTCCCCTAAACTTGATATCCACTCTTATGATCAAGTTTCTGAATAAACACTAAGAACTTGGAGGAGTCTGACAAACCTTGTCATATTGATGATAAATAAATCTGATCAAATTCTTTGCCACGTCACTTGTATAATCTATCTCCAACTGGGTATCCTTCATCTTCTCCAAAACAGCCTTGGATATGAAATACTGAGCATCTACAAGTAAATACTCAGCAAACTTTGTAGAACTCAAATGGTATACACCAGCAGCTGAATATAACCTCCATTGAAGACCACTGAGGTCATCTTCAAGATCCTTCCATATTTCAGGATCTTCTTCTTTTGTCCCACACATTCTTTTGAATGTGGTCCAAAGTTTTATTCCATTGGCTGAAGTTGGTGCTTCAGCCTCATACTTGGTCTCTAGCAACCTCCAAAGGTCTACCAAGTCTTCTCTGTCACAACTTGCAAATAAAGATATGAGAGTGGTAAAAGTGTGTACCTCCTTGCCAAATCTTCCAATTTTCCAGAATCCACATTCATCTTCCTCATAACTTACAATTGGATTCCTGGAATCTAGTGGTAACACATGCACCATATCTGAAGCTTCTAATGGGGAGAGTTTGAGGCTCTTTCTAATGATTGCTTCACTTGGATACAGTTGATTCATATCTTTTGGAAACTCAAGAATAAATCCCTTCTTTACTGGTCTAGGAACTATCATAGCTTTCTTGATTGCCATCTCTTCTGCAAGTTGCTCCTTTCTTTCATCTGAAAGAAGTCTGAAAGTGTTTTCTTCTTGCACTTTCACCCAAATAGGATAAGCCCTATGTTCCAACTCATCAAATGTCAAAGCCTTCAGCTTCTGATGTGTCCATCCAACTCCATGACATTTGAGCAACATAAAGTAGAGCTTCCTTCTATCCCTTTTCAACTCAGAGAGAATGTTGCTTGCCTTGTACTTCAGCATCACCTTACAATCCTGCTGAACTCTAAGAAGAATTTCCAAACCCCATATTTGATCTGAAATGGTCAAGTCTGGATTATCCATACAGCTTTCTTCCCAAGAATTGTACATCTGAACTACCTCTGGCATATCAAAATCAATTTGCAACTTCAAATCTCTCAGCCTTTCCCTAGCAAGCTCATCACCATACTCAAGTCTTTCTGGTTCAACAATCATCACACTTGAATCTGAGCTAGCTCCATCACTTTCTTCTTCAGAAGTCACAACAAATGGTGACTTTTCCTTCTCACCTTGTTCCATCATTTGCTCAGCCAATCTTCTATCAAATTCAACCTGAGCTGCATTCTTTGGAACAATTTCTTCTACCAACTTACCCTTACCCTTATCTGTTGGTTCAATTGTTGGTAGGGTAGATGATAATACCTGAGTAGGAACATCCTTGATGATAGATGATGACTGGAATACATCACCTCCATATGCAGATCTGTCAACGCCCAAATTTCCTCTATCAGCGCCCAAAATATTTCTGTCAGCGTCCAAACTTGCCTTGTCAACGCTCAAATATTTTCCCTCAGCGCCTTGTGAAACCTCCCTCAACATATCTGTAAATGAAAAATTTAAATTGGTTGGAGAGATTAAGGACGTATCAAAACCTTTTTGTTCCTTTAATGTAGTAAGAGCTTCAGCAATATCCAATGATTGACCATCTTGACTGCTCTTATCACTCAGATTTCTTGCTTCCTCCCCTTTGGAAGACTCCTCCATACCTCCCCTTGAATGAGCACTCTCCAAAACAACAATCCTCTCCCTCAATTCATTGAGTTCAAGGCCTTGGTTACTGACAATTTGTACTAAGTCTGCATTTTGCTTTTGCAAGCTAATGCAGACAGCCGTCAATTCTAAAAGCGTCATTGGTTCCAGTCTGCCCTCTTCCAAAATGGGGATTTGACCTCCCAAGTCAGGTTCATTGGGCATGGATGAGGACTTAATTATGGTGGGACTGACTTGGCCAGCGTCTAAGCCAGAACCAATAGTCCCAGCCTCATCCAGGTCACCAGCCACACTTGTGGTGGTGGTTCTCTCTGCTTCATGGCTAGGACCACCAGAGGAGAACACTCCAGCAGTCCTTTGGCGTTTAATCAACCTATATTCAGGTGGTGTGGAAGATGGTGTAGAAGATGGTGTGGATGTAGGTTGGTTAAGGGGTGTTTGGGATTGTGATGGTTGGGTGTCAGCGGTGGAAATAGGCACAACAACGCCCACATTAGATGTGTCAGCGTCGAAGGGATTTTGGTCTATTTGCATTTGGTCAGGTGAGGGTAAATGTTCAGGGATAGGTTCAAGTTGTGGGTGAGGGTCAATATGAGGTTGGGGGTCTGGTTGGGGTTGTGCTGCTGCAATAACAGCAAGCATGGCTGGGGTTAATGGTAGGTCTCTATGAGGTGGTGAATTCATCTTGGTAAAAATAGCCTTCTTTTGTTCAAGGATCTTATAAAAGTCATTGTGATCCCTTGAACAATATCTTTGAGAATCAAAAACCATTTGCAGAAAACGGGGATAAGCTAAAGTCATTTTTGTCCCCTTGTTTTTACACATTCCTTCAAAAATCATTTTAGACCAGTTATAATTTTGCCCTGTTGCAAGACACACAATAGCAGTTGCAATGGATCTATTGATCTCATTGTGTGCAGTACATTTGGGACTCAAACATTGAAGGAGAATGTGAATTAGGTACTTCCAGGCTGGGGGAAATTCCTGCTTATGGTACTTATTAAGAGTACCTTCATCAGGAATAGGGTATCCCAAAGCCCTAAGCCCTTGTTCTATTTCAGATATGGGAAGCATGGTTATACCATCAGCATCATTAAGATGCAAGGCCTGGCGTACCAAGGCCTCAGTAACCACCCAAGGTCTCCCATGTACAATAGAATTCAATGTTGTCACTCCATTAACTGTTGAGGACAGTGTTCCAAAATTGTTTAATGTGTGTGACTGGAATGAGTGGTGCATGAGAAAGAGCATACCTTAATGGGGATGCATTCAAATACTCCACCATCTCTGTGTATTGAGGGAACAAAGTATTATCAGCAACAAGATAAGCAATCATGTTGTGTTGAGACTTGAACCCCAAATCCAATTCTGCTGAGTTAAATCTTGGTGCCATTGATGAAAGCTGTTAATTTGATGTATAAAAGATGAAGGTTGATAAGAGAAAAGTGTTAGACAAGAATTATAGATACCCTGTTTAAAATAGGAGCCAAATTTATAGGAGTGGATGAATGCACGTGATTGGCCCAAAAATAGGCAAAGATTTTCAAAAATCAATCATGAAAATATTGAAAAAGTTTATAAGTTATCTCATGCATTTAATGAAAGTAACAACTCCTAAAATTACGGCTTGAAAATATGTCAAAAAGTAACAACTGGGTAGGTCCCATTGTTTGTCAACGGTCAAATATAACCCATCAACGCCCAACGGCTATAATCCTGTCAACGTTCGCCTAAAGCCATGTCAGCGTCCATTTTGGTCACAACAACGCTTGGAAAAATCTTGTCAGCGTCCAAAAATAAAATTGTTTTAAAAAGTGAAAAATGACCTTAACAAGTAATTTATCCTAGAGAAGATAACCAAAAGCTGATAATTATCATAGGGCGGCAAGCACTGTCCAGTTATGCACACTTGCATAAGCAAGATAGACATAACAGTCCTCTAGTGTCCCTTGCTAACCAAAATTCTTAACAACCAAGTTACCTCATAAAATCCTTGTTACTCCCAGGTAAAACCCATATCAAAAGGATTCCCAAGCCTCCCAACAGACCACAACCAATTCTAGGCCAAAAATGTCTTGGCAGCATGCAAAGTTGATATACTATGCATGCTACAGTGCCTCATGGTTTAGTAAAACTAACCCATACTCACCAGTGGACACAATCTAGAATTGTGATGAGAGTATTCTAAGAATACCCAAGAGTCCTAAAGGTTCCTTAAACCTCCCCTTAAACAATGATACATGAGTTCTCAAAATATATATATGAACAATAAAAATTTATGTCAAGATAGGAATATAAATATTCCAACCATCATCCATAAACAAAACATGTCCAAATAGCTCTTCAAAGATCCATAAGAAACTCTGTATCCAATGGCATAAAGCTACCATTACCTGCACATTTAGATGAAAAACCACAAAACTAACATTTGTTGCTGACAGCGTCCCGACAACACTTAACAGCGTTGAAGGAACTCTTGTCAGCGTTAGACAATAATATCTCTAACAACGGCAAAATAACACTTGACAGCGTTACATTTACCTTTGTCAGTGTTAGCAAAATAAAGTGGAAAATCTAAATCATCACAAAGACCAATAACAATGCATTATCCTGTACATACTTTTACAAAACGGTTCCAAAACACATATTAAGTGAGATTAACCATTCCAATATTTGTTACCAAATATTGAAATCTTCCAGCATCAAAAGGTTTAGTTAATAAATCAGCCACATTGTCCTCTGTGTCTACCCTATCTGGTTGTATTAAACCTTTCTCAAAGCAATCTCTTATAAAATGATGTCTAATTTCTATGTGTTTGGTTTTAGAATGATGTACAGGATTTTTAATAATGCATAAAGTACTGTTATTGTCTACAAAAATCTTGGTATGCATAAAATTATACCCATAATCCAACAGCTGGTTCTGAATCCATAAGACTTGTCCACAACAAGCAGCTGCAGCAACATATTCTGCTTCAGTTGTAGAGTTTGCCACCACTGTTTGTTTCTTGCATTGCCAAGATATCAATCTGCTCCCAAGAAATTGGCATCCACCAGTTGTGGATTTCCTATCAAACTTGTCACCACCATAGTCACTGTCTGAATATGCAATAAGGTCCAATGGAGAATCTTTTGGGTACCATAATCCAAGATCTGGATAACATCTTAAGTACCTAAAAATTCTCTTCACAGCAAAAAGGTGACATTCTTTGGGAGTCACTTGATGGCGTGCACATGCACACACAGCAAACATGATGTCAGGTCTTGAGGCTGTAAGATACATCAATGATCCAATCATTGATCTATAGTGCCTAACATCCACATCCTTTCCAGCTCCAATTTTTCCCCAAGGGTGTTGCCTATCCATAGGAGTGGAAGCCTCCTTCTCATGTGGAGAAAAACCATATTTCTTCAAGATTTCAGCTACATACTTGTCTTGGGAGATGAAGATACCATCTTCTTTCTGCTGAACTTGTAAACCTAGAAAGAAGTTCATCTCACCCATTGCACTCATCTTGAATTTATCTGTCATGAGCTTGGAAAAGTCCTCACTCATTTTTGGATCAGTAGACCCAAAAATGATGTCATCAACATAGACCTGCACAAGCAACACATGTTTTCCTTTCTTCTTTGTAAACAGTGTCTGATCTATGGTGCCCCTTTTGAAACCATTTTCCACCAAGTAGGTGGACAATGTACCATACCATGCTCTTGGGGCTTGATGAAGTCCATACATTGCTTTCTTTACTCTATAAACCTTGTCTGGATTCTCAGGATCTTCAAAACCAGGAGGTTGCATTACATAAACCTCCTCAACAATTGTGCCATAGAGGAAAGCACTCTTCACATCCATTTGATAAACAGTAAAGTTCATGCAAGAAGCATAAGCTAGAAAAATTCTTATAGCTTCAATTCTTGCAACTGGTGCAAAAACTTCTTCATAATCAATTCCTTCCTCTTGTGTATATCCCTGAGCTACCAAACGTGCCTTGTTTCTGACCACAATGCCTCTTTCATCTTTCTTGTTCCTTAGAACCCATCTTGTCCCAATTGGTCTCACATATCTAGGACAATCAACCAGCTCCCAAACATCCTGTATAGCAAATTGGTGAAGCTCATCCTGCATTGCTTCCACCCAACTTGGTTCCTTGAGAGCATCAAAAATCTTCTTGGGTTCTTCCTGTGACAGAAAACAGGCAAACAAACATGCTTGTACAAGAGGGGTATCAACCTTCTTGTGTATATTGGCAATAAATCCACCAAGACCTTGATGGGATCTTCTTGTCTGAACTGGAGCCATAACATCACCAATGATCTGAGATGTGGGGTGATCCTTTGCTGTGGAAGTGAGAACTCCTCCTTCAAAAAGTCTGGTGTCCTCAATTTCACGCTCCATGTTACCAATATCTTCTTCAGATTCTTCTTGATCAACAGAAATCTCTTCATGGACATTAGAAGGTCCACCCTGTTCAAAATGGGAAGAGAAAAGATGTGCAAAGGTGTCATCAAACTCTGAACCTTGCTTGTCAGCGTTAGGGCTAACAACGCTTGAACTGGTGTTGTCAGCGTTGGAGCCATCAGCGTCTGAATTGGTCGTGTCAGCGCTTGATTTCCCTTTGTCAGCGCCTGAAGAATCATGCATGTTTGTACTTGGTGGTATCTGAAAACCACCATTATCTTTTCTAGCAGCAGTAGCAGCAGCATAATACTCATCTGTCCATATGGGAAGTGTAACAAATTCTTGTGTGGGAGATGATTTAACTGCTGGTGGTCCATCCTCCTTAGCAACCTGTATACCTGAAACATTACCAATTCTCTTTTCCAAAACACTTGAAGTTACCTTCACAATGTCTGGATCAGTAACAGGCATATAATTTAAAGCTCTAGATAAAGGTTCTAAGTCAAACAACCAATTTGGACCACTCTCAGGATCACTAGGTTTACTTTCTAAAAACCTAACATGTACCTTTTCAAGTATACGTTTTTCCTTTTTAATGTAAACCCTATATCCTTTACTCTGCACTGAATAACCCATGAAGTAGCCTTCATCACCTTTTGAATCAAATTTACCTAGGGCCTCACTAGTTTCTAAAACAACTACATGACAACCAAAAGGCTTGAGAAAGCCAATATTGGGCTTCCTTCCCCAAAGTAATTCATAAGGTGTCTTATTATGTATCTTGTTGACCAATGCCCTATTCTGAACATAACAAGCTGTGTTAACAGCTTCAGCCCAAAAGGCTATAGGAAAGTGGGCATCAGCCAACATGGTTCTGGCTGCTTCAATAAGGGTCCTATTCTTTCTTTCAGCAACCCCATTTTGCTGTGGGGTTCTAGCTATGCTAAACTGCCTAGTAATCCCTTTCTTGGCACAAAAATCATCCAACAACTGATTTCTAAACTCACCCCCATTGTCACTTCTAATAATTTTGACCTCATTACCATTCTTCTTTTCAATTTGGGTAATGAAATTAATCAGACTTAGGGCAGTTTCACTTTTCTTGGCTAAAAAGAAAGTCCATGTAAACCTGGAGTAATCATCAGTAATAACAAAACAGTATGATTTTCCCTTCAAACTTTCTATATTAGTTGGACCAAAGAGGTCCATATGTAATAAGTGAAGTGGTTTAGAACTAGAGTGCACCTGTTTAGACCTGAATGAGACCTTGTGCTGCTTGCCCTTAAGACATGCAACACAAGAGTGGTCATTGTGGAAAGCCTTCTCAGGCAAACCATCAACTAAACCAAGCCTCACAAGTCTATTGATATTCTTAAAGTTTATGTGCCCTAATCTCCTGTGCCAAAGATTACTTTCATCTACTGAGGCTTTAGCATACAGACATGACATTTTATTATTTACCTTAATTCCATTAAGATTCACATTATATATGTCTTTATGCCTTGGTGTTCTAAAATCTATGTATTTCTCCTCAGGGAGCTTATAATCTTTGCTTAACACCAAGCACTCAGTATCTGTGAAAAGAACCTTATTTTTGTTATCACACACTTGTGATACACTAAACAAATTATAATCCAGTTCTTTTACCAAGAAGACATTCTCAAACCGTAGATTGTTGGTGACAAGGGTTCCTTTTCCTGTGATTGTTCCATAGCCCCCTCCAAAGTATACCTTATCACCATCTTGAATAGGAGAGAAATTGGTCAGATAGTCTTCCTTTCCTGTCATGTGCCTTGAGCATCCACTATCCCAGTATCCATAGTCATTGATCTTCATCTGAATGCCCTGCACATAAAGAAAACACATTAGTTTTCTTTGGGAACCCAAGCCTTGGAAGACTTGGATTCATTTGGTTGTTCAACAAGAACAGACTTGGTTCTCATAACAACCCCATTTTCATCCCTGTTTGAATGAAATTCCCAGTTAACCCCAATTGGTGTTGATAATGCCTTTGAAATATAATGAAACCTGTTGCATGTCATAGAAATACCAGTAGAATTAGGGTTCTGGTCTTGTTTTGGTCTCCATGTTAAGCTAGTAGAAGCTTTAGACCTATTTCCCTGTGGTTGCAAATACCTAGGTTTAGCAGTGTGTCTATCAGCGCTGAAATTACTCTTGTCAGCGCCCCGATTGCTCTTATCAGCGTGGAACCTAGGGTTTGCTACAGGAACCCATTGCCTATTTGACCAAGTGTTTGACTTTTGAAAAGGTCTTAGGCCTTGTGTGTTAGACCCTCTAGAGAAGAATGGGGCTGGTCTAACAACTTGTGAATTTTTGTTCACAAAAGTATTGGGTCTGACAGTGTTTGACCTATGTTGACTTTTGTCAGCGCTGAAATGGTTCCTATCAGCGTTGACATTGGAAGCGTTGACACATTTGTAGGCCAAATGTGAGAAGCTACCACATGTGTAACAAGCTTTTCTAGACATAGTCTTAGGTCTAGAAGCAAAGAAGCCTGTTCCATGATTACTAACTTGGCTTTTTGGTGACCTAGTATTCCTATACATCTCTGCATATTTAACACTAGGTTTTCTAACAGTTTGTGGGCCAAGGTCAACAGCTTTGCCAGTGGTAGGGTGTGTGATCTTAATAGGTTTAGGATCAAGGCTCGTGATTGGTGTGGGCTCATTTGGACTTTCACACAATAACCCTCCCTTAACAAACAAAGTGTGGTTAGCTTTCTTCCACTCTTCTAGGTCAGTCAGCTTTTGCTGATATTCCTCAACTGGGGAAGTCACTCTAGGTGGAGGAATAAACTCCTCCTCTTGGCATTCTGGCAAGCCAGTGCAAGATAAGTCCTTTGATTGGACACCATAGAAATCCCCAGCTGGTGGTGGAAGAACAGTATAGTTATTCATCCCAATCCCACTCATATCCTTAGAGTCTCTTTGTTTGCTAACACACTCTCCTAGGGATTGTGTGGCCTTATCAAATCTCTGGATTTTAAGACTCACATTATCTTAATTTTTGTTAGCCTCTTCTAACTGAGCTATCAAATCAAGATTAACCCTATTTACTATATCTTGAACATCTTTACTCTGAAATAACTCATGTTTTAAGATGTTTATTTGATCCTTTAAATCAAACTCCATTTTCTTATACTCAGCTACTGTCTTTTCTGTTTGGGTAAGAGCAATTTGATAATTAGATACTTTGCATCTTTCAGTACTTGCCTCATCTAATAATTTAACTATCTCTTGTTTTAATTTTTCAGTATTTAAACGACAACCCTTAGAACAGAAAGCATCATCATATACCTCATTATCTGATGAAGAGGAGGAGTGTGCCATGAGAGCATATTCAACATGCTCTTCTTTAACTTCAGCAACCAAAGCTCTGTCCTCTTCCTCATTCTTAGCCATCCAGCTCCAATCCCATTCTCCAACACCATCAATTTGTTGAACAGCAACCATGGCCTTGGGATCTGGGCTCTTAATCATTTGGCTTGAAGGCTTCCCAGCATCAGATCTTCTTGGAGATCTACATTCTCTCATAAAATGCCCCATCCTATGACAGTTGTAGCACTCAACCTTGGACTTGTCAAATCCAGCAACATCCTTAGCATTAAAAGTCATCTTCTTCTTGAACCTTTTATTGAACCTGTTTGCTCTTAAACTTACAAGAGCCATAGTCCACTTGATGTCCATCTCTTCCAATTGTTCATCACTTATCTGCTCAAGATCTTCATATGTGATTCTTGAATCACTGGGCAAAGAAGCAATGAATGCACACACAGTATCAAGATCAAAACCAGCAGGTTTAATCCTATCAGCGCCATGATTGTGTGTGTCAGCGCTTGAGTACAAAGCGTTGACAGGATATGATCCAGCGCTGACAGACTGACATCCAACGCTGACACCTTGAGATCCAGTGGCTGAATGTCCATAGAAGTTCATGGAATCAAATTGGCCTTCACTTTGTGAAAAGAAGGCCATGTTGCTGCTGGAAGATTTGTTATCACTCTCCAATTGCCATTCATTCTCCAACAGTCTTAACTTGTTGAAGATGTCATCAAACCTGGAAGTCTTGTGGGTATTATTGACAAGAATAGATCTTGTCTCAATCTTCCATACATCACCAAGGCTTTTGAGAAAAGTAGCATTCAATTCAGGGTCATCAATCTGTTTTCCCATGAAGGAAAGTTGACTTGTGATGTCAAGAAGTCTACTTCTCACACTGCTGAGATTCTCATTAGGTTGAGCTTTAAAGACAGCATACTCATGCAATAGTTGCTTCTTCTTTTCTTCTTTTGTATCAGCATTGCCACCATGTGCTACTTCAAGAGCTTCCCAAAGCTCTTTTGCAGACTCAAAGCATTTGTACTTGTGCTGATTCTCATGACCTAGGGCATGTTTCAAGATGTTCAAGATTTTCATGTCCACCCTCTTCTTGGCTATGTCTTCAACAGCTACAGCTCTCCCATCTTCAGGCTTTTCCACCTTATCAGATTCAGGACAATTAGGAACAGCTGTCCTTGTGGCAATTGCAGCAGTAATTTTTGCTGCTTTATCGAATGTGTTCCCATATTCGATAATCTCCCAAAGAGTGTAGTCATGAATAGCTATGTATTGCTCAAAATTGGACTTCCAAAGCTCAAAGTTCCTGGCATCAAACATGGGAATTTTGATACTAGGGTTTGAGAAGTTGTTTTGTAGCAAAGCAGGAGGTTGATTTGTGCCAGACATGATGTTTTTAGGGTTTTGAGAATTTTAGGGTTTTTAGGGTTTTTGGTGTTTTAGGGTTCTTGCGTTACTTAAAGATTAAACATGAAATCATGAAATTCAAATTTAAATATTTGCATTTGAGCCAAGTTAGTAATCATGGAACAGGCTTCTTTGCTTCTAGACCTAAGACTATGTCTAGAAAAGCTTGTTACACATGTGGTAGCTTCTCACATTTGGCCTACAAATGTGTCAACGCTTCCAATGTCAACGCTGATAGGAACCATTTCAGCGCTGACAAAAGTCAACATAGGTCAAACACTGTCAGACCCAATACTTTTGTGAACAAAAATTCACAAGTTGTTAGACCAGCCCCATTCTTCTCTAGAGGGTCTAACACACAAGGCCTAAGACCTTTTCAAAAGTCAAACACTTGGTCAAATAGGCAATGGGTTCCTGTAGCAAACCCTAGGTTCCACGCTGATAAGAGCAATCGGGGCGCTGACAAGAGTAATTTCAGCGCTGATAGACACACTGCTAAACCTAGGTATTTGCAACCACAGGGAAATAGGTCTAAAGCTTCTACTAGCTTAACATGGAGACCAAAACAAGACCAGAACCCTAATTCTACTGGTATTTCTATGACATGCAACAGGTTTCATTATATTTCAAAGGCATTATCAACACCAATTGGGGTTAACTGGGAATTTCATTCAAACAGGGATGAAAATGGGGTTGTTATGAGAACCAAGTCTGTTCTTGTTGAACAACCAAATGAATCCAAGTCTTCCAAGGCTTGGGTTCCCAAAGAAAACTAATGTGTTTTCTTTATGTGCAGGGCATTCAGATGAAGATCAATGACTATGGATACTGGGATAGTGGATGCTCAAGGCACATGACAGGAAAGGAAGACTATCTGACCAATTTCTCTCCTATTCAAGATGGTGATAAGGTATACTTTGGAGGGGGCTATGGAACAATCACAGGAAAAGGAACCCTTGTCACCAACAATCTACGGTTTGAGAATGTCTTCTTGGTAAAAGAACTGGATTATAATTTGTTTAGTGTATCACAAGTGTGTGATAACAAAAATAAGGTTCTTTTCACAGATACTGAGTGCTTGGTGTTAAGCAAAGATTATAAGCTCCCTGAGGAGAAATACATAGATTTTAGAACACCAAGGCATAAAGACATATATAATGTGAATCTTAATGGAATTAAGGTAAATAATAAAATGTCATGTCTGTATGCTAAAGCCTCAGTAGATGAAAGTAATCTTTGGCACAGGAGATTAGGGCACATAAACTTTAAGAATATCAATAGACTTGTGAGGCTTGGTTTAGTTGATGGTTTGCCTGAGAAGGCTTTCCACAATGACCACTCTTGTGTTGCATGTCTTAAGGGCAAGCAGCACAAGGTCTCATTCAGGTCTAAACAGGTGCACTCTAGTTCTAAACCACTTCACTTATTACATATGGACCTCTTTGGTCCAACTAATATAGAAAGTTTGAAGGGAAAATCATACTGTTTTGTTATTACTGATGATTACTCCAGGTTTACATGGACTTTCTTTTTAGCCAAGAAAAGTGAAACTGCCCTAAGTCTGATTAATTTCATTACCCAAATTGAAAAGAAGAATGGTAATGAGGTCAAAATTATTAGAAGTGACAATGGGGGTAAGTTTAGAAATCAGTTGTTGGATGATTTTTGTGCCAAGAAAGGGATTACTAGGCAGTTTAGCATAGCTAGAACCCCACAGCAAAATGGGGTTGCTGAAAGAAAGAATAGGACCCTTATTGAAGCAGCCAGAACCATGTTGGCTGATGCCCACTTTCCTATAGCCTTTTGGGCTGAAGCTGTTAACACAGCTTGTTATGTTCAGAATAGGGCATTGGTCAACAAGATACATAATAAGACACCTTATGAATTACTTTGGGGAAGGAAGCCCAATATTGGCTTTCTCAAGCCTTTTGGTTGTCATGTAGTTGTTTTAGAAACTAGTGAGGCCCTAGGTAAATTTGATTCAAAAGGTGATGAAGGCTACTTCATGGGTTATTCAGTGCAGAGTAAAGGATATAGGGTTTACATTAAAAAGGAAAAACGTATACTTGAAAAGGTACATGTTAGGTTTTTAGAAAGTAAACCTAGTGATCTTGAGAGTGGTCCAAATTGGTTGTTTGACTTAGAACCTTTATCTAGAGCTTTAAATTATATGCCTGTTACTGATCCAGACATTGTGAAGGTAACTTCAAGTGTTTTGGAAAAGAGAATTGGTAATGTTTCAGGTATACAGGTTGCTAAGGAGGATGGACCACCAGCAGTTAAATCATCTCCCACACAAGAATTTGTTACACTTCCCATATGGACAAATGAGTATTATGCTGCTGCTACTGCTGCTAGAAAAGATAATGGTGGTTTTCAGATACCACCAAGTACAAACATGCATGATTCTTCAGGCGCTGACAAAGGGAAATCAAGCGTTGACACGACCAATTCAGACGCTGATGGCTCCAACGCTGACAACACCAGTTCAAGCGTTGTTAGCCCTAACGCTGACAAGCAAGGTTCAGAGTTTGATGACACCTTTGCACATCTTTTCTCTTCCCATTTTGAACAGGGTGGACCTTCTAATGTCCATGAAGAGATTTCTGTTGATCAAGAAGAATCTGAAGAAGATATTGGTAACATGGAGCGTGAAATTGAGGACACCAGACTTTTTGAAGGAGGAGTTCTCACTTCCACAACAAAGGATCACCCCACATCTCAGATCATTGGTGATGTTATGGCTCCAGTTCAGACAAGAAGATCCCATCAAGGTCTTGGTGGATTTATTGCCAATATACACAAGAAGGTTGATACCCCTCTTGTACAAGCATGTTTGTTTGCCTGTTTTCTGTCACAGGAAGAACCCAAGAAGATTTTTGATGCTCTCAAGGAACCAAGTTGGGTGGAAGCAATGCAGGATGAGCTTCACCAATTTGCTATACAGGATGTTTGGGAGCTGGTTGATTGTCCTAGATATGTGAGACCAATTGGGACAAGATGGGTTCTAAGGAACAAGAAAGATGAAAGAGGCATTGTGGTCAGAAACAAGGCACGTTTGGTAGCTCAGGGATATACACAAGAGGAAGGAATTGATTATGAAGAAGTTTTTGCACCAGTTGCAAGAATTGAAGCTATAAGAATTTTTCTAGCTTATGCTTCTTGCATGAACTTTACTGTTTATCAAATGGATGTGAAGAGTGCTTTCCTCTATGGCACAATTGTTGAGGAGGTTTATGTAATGCAACCTCCTGGTTTTGAAGATCCTAAGAATCCAGACAAGGTTTATAGAGTAAAGAAAGCAATGTATGGACTTCATCAAGCCCCAAGAGCATGGTATGGTACATTGTCCACCTACTTGGTGGAAAATGGTTTCAAAAGGGGCACCATAGATCAGACACTGTTTACAAAGAAGAAAGGAAAACATGTGTTGCTTGTGCAGGTCTATGTTGATGACATCATTTTTGGGTCTACTGATCCAAAAATGAGTGAGGACTTTTCCAAGCTCATGACAGATAAATTCAAGATGAGTGCAATGGGTGAGATGAACTTCTTTCTAGGTTTACAAGTTCAGCAGAAAGAAGATGGTATCTTCATCTCCCAAGACAAGTATGTAGCTGAAATCTTGAAGAAATATGGTTTTTCTCCACATGAGAAGGAGGCTTCCACTCCTATGGATAGGCAACACCCTTGGGGAAAAATTGGAGCTGGAAAGGATGTGGATGTTAGGCACTATAGATCAATGATTGGATCATTGATGTATCTTACAGCCTCAAGACCTGACATCATGTTTGCTGTGTGTGCATGTGCACGCCATCAAGTGACTCCCAAAGAATGTCACCTTTTTGCTGTGAAGAGAATTTTTAGGTACTTAAGATGTTATCCAGATCTTGGATTATGGTACCCAAAAGATTCTCCATTGGACCTTATTGCATATTCAGACAGTGACTATGGTGGTGACAAGTTTGATAGGAAATCCACAACTGGTGGATGCCAATTTCTTGGGAGCAGATTGATATCTTGGCAATGCAAGAAACAAACAGTGGTGGCAAACTCTACAACTGAAGCAGAATATGTTGCTGCAGCTGCTTGTTGTGGACAAGTCTTATGGATTCAGAACCAGCTGTTGGATTATGGGTATAATTTTATGCATACCAAGATTTTTGTAGACAATAACAGTACTTTATGCATTATTAAAAATCCTGTACATCATTCTAAAACCAAACACATAGAAATTAGACATCATTTTATAAGAGATTGCTTTGAGAAAGGTTTAATACAACCAGATAGGGTAGACACAGAGGACAATGTGGCTGATTTATTAACTAAACCTTTTGATGCTGGAAGATTTCAATATTTGGTAACAAATATTGGAATGGTTAATCTCACTTAATATGTGTTTTGGAACCGTTTTGTAAAAGTATGTACAGGATAATGCATTGTTATTGGTCTTTGTGATGATTTAGATTTTCCACTTTATTTTGCTAACACTGACAAAGGTAAATGTAACGCTGTCAAGTGTTATTTTGTCGTTGTTAGAGATATTATTGTCTAACGCTGACAAGAGTTCCTTCAACGCTGTTAAGTGTTGTCGGGACGCTGTCAGCAACAAATGTTAGTTTTGTGGTTTTTCATCTAAATGTGCAGGTAATGGTAGCTTTATGCCATTGGATACAGAGTTGCTTATGGATCTTTGAAGAGCTATTTGGACATGTTTTGTTTATGGATGATGGTTGGAATATTTATATTCCTATCTTGACATAAATTTTTATTGTTCATATATATATTTTGAGAACTCATGTATCATTGTTTAAGGGGAGGTTTAAGGAACCTTTAGGACTCTTGGGTATTCTTAGAATACTCTCATCACAATTCTAGATTGTGTCCACTGGTGAGTATGGGTTAGTTTTACTAAACCATGAGGCACTGTAGCATGCATAGTATATCAACTTTGCATGCTGCCAAGACATTTTTGGCCTAGAATTGGTTGTGGTCTGTTGGGAGGCTTGGGAATCCTTTTGATATGGGTTTTACCTGGGAGTAACAAGGATTTTATGAGGTAACTTGGTTGTTAAGAATTTTGGTTAGCAAGGGACACTAGAGGACTGTTATGTCTATCTTGCTTATGCAAGTGTGCATAACTGGACAGTGCTTGCCGCCCTATGATAATTATCAGCTTTTGGTTATCTTCTCTAGGATAAATTACTTGTTAAGGTCATTTTTCACTTTTTAAAACAATTTTATTTTTGGACGCTGACAAGATTTTTCCAAGCGTTGTTGTGACCAAAATGGACGCTGATATGGCTTTAGGCGAACGTTGACAGGATTATAGCCGTTGGGCGTTGATGGGTTATATTTGACCGTTGACAAACAATGGGACCTACCCAGTTGTTACTTTTTGACATATTTTCAAGCCGTAATTTTAGGAGTTGTTACTTTCATTAAATGCATGAGATAACTTATAAACTTTTTCAATATTTTCATGATTGATTTTTGAAAATCTTTGCCTATTTTTGGGCCAATCACGTGCATTCATCCACTCCTATAAATTTGGCTCCTATTTTAAACAGGGTATCTATAATTCTTGTCTAACACTTTTCTCTTATCAACCTTCATCTTTTATACATCAAATTAACAGCTTTCATCAATGGCACCAAGATTTAACTCAGCAGAATTGGATTTGGGGTTCAAGTCTCAACACAACATGATTGCTTATCTTGTTGCTGATAATACTTTGTTCCCTCAATACACAGAGATGGTGGAGTATTTGAATGCATCCCCATTAAGGTATGCTCTTTCTCATGCACCACTCATTCCAGTCACACACATTAAACAGTTTTGGAACACTGTCAGTTCCTCAACAGTTAATGGAGTGACAACATTGAATTCTATTGTACATGGGAGACCTTGGGTGGTTACTGAGGCCTTGGTACGCCAGGCCTTGCATCTTAATGATGCTGATGGTATAACCATGCTTCCCATATCTGAAATAGAACAAGGGGTTAGGGCTTTGGGATACCCTATTCCTGATGAAGGTACTCTTAATAAGTACCATAAGCAGGAATTTCCCCCAGCCTGGAAGTACCTAATTCACATTCTCCTTCAATGTTTGAGTCCCAAATGTACTGCACACAATGAGATCAATAGATCCATTGCAACTGCTATTGTGTGTCTTGCAACAGGGCAAAATTATAACTGGTCTAAAATGATTTTTGAAGGAATGTGTAAAAACAAGGGGACAAAAATGACTTTAGCTTATCCCCGTTTTCTGCAAATGGTTTTTGATGCTCAAAGATATTGTTCAAGGGATCACAATGACTTTTATAAGATCCCTGAACAAAAGAAGGCTATTTTTACCAAGATGAATTCACCACCTCATAGAGACCTACCATTAACCCCAGCCATGCTTGCTGTTATTGCAGCAGCACAACCCCAACCAGACCCCCAACCTCATATTGACCCTCACCCACAACTTGAACCTATCCCTGAACATTTACCCTCACCTGACCAAATGCAAATAGACCAAAATCCCTTCGACGCTGACACATCTAATGTGGGCGTTGTTGTGCCTATTTCCACCGCTGACACCCAACCATCACAATCCCAAACACCCCTTAACCAACCTACATCCACACCATCTTCTACACCATCTTCCACACCACCTGAATATAGGTTGATTAAACGCCAAAGGACTGCTGGAGTGTTCTCCTCTGGTGGTCCTAGCCATGAAGTAGAGAGAACCACCACCACAAGTGTGGCTGGTGACCTGGATGAGGCTGGGACTATTGGTTCTGGCTTAGACGCTGGCCAAGGCAGTCCCACCATAATTAAGTCCTCATCCATGCCCAATGAACCTGACTTGGGAGGTCAAATCCCCATTTTGGAAGAGGGCAGACTGGAACCAATGACGCTTTTAGAATTGACGGCTGTCTGCATTAGCTTGCAAAAGCAAAATGCAGACTTAGTACAAATTGTCAGTAACCAAGGCCTTGAACTCAATGAATTGAGGGAGAGGATTGTTGTTTTGGAGAGTGCTCATTCAAGGGGAGGTATGGAGGAGTCTTCCAAAGGGGAGGAAGCAAGAAATCTGAGTGATAAGAGCAGTCAAGATGGTCAATCATTGGATATTGCTGAAGCTCTTACTACATTAAAGGAACAAAAAGGTTTTGATACGTCCTTAATCTCTCCAACCAATTTAAATTTATCATTTACAGATATGTTGAGGGAGGTTTCACAAGGCGCTGAGGGAAAATATTTGAGCGTTGACAAGGCAAGTTTGGACGCTGACAGAAATATTTTGGGCGCTGATAGAGGAAATTTGGGCGTTGACAGATCTGCATATGGAGGTGATGTATTCCAGTCATCATCTATCATCAAGGATGTTCCTACTCAGGTATTATCATCTACCCTACCAACAATTGAACCAACAGATAAGGGTAAGGGTAAGTTGGTAGAAGAAATTGTTCCAAAGAATGCAGCTCAGGTTGAATTTGATAGAAGATTGGCTGAGCAAATGATGGAACAAGGTGAGAAGGAAAAGTCACCATTTGTTGTGACTTCTGAAGAAGAAAGTGATGGAGCTAGCTCAGATTCAAGTGTGATGATTGTTGAACCAGAAAGACTTGAGTATGGTGATGAGCTTGCTAGGGAAAGGCTGAGAGATTTGAAGTTGCAAATTGATTTTGATATGCCAGAGGTAGTTCAGATGTACAATTCTTGGGAAGAAAGCTGTATGGATAATCCAGACTTGACCATTTCAGATCAAATATGGGGTTTGGAAATTCTTCTTAGAGTTCAGTAGGATTGTAAGGTGATGCTGAAGTACAAGGCAAGCAACATTCTCTCTGAGTTGAAAAGGGATAGAAGGAAGCTCTACTTTATGTTGCTCAAATGTCATGGAGTTGGATGGACACATCAGAAGCTGAAGGCTTTGACATTTGATGAGTTGGAACATAGGGCTTATCCTATTTGGGTGAAAGTGCAAGAAGAAAACACTTTCAGACTTCTTTCAGATGAAAGAAAGGAGCAACTTGCAGAAGAGATGGCAATCAAGAAAGCTATGATAGTTCCTAGACCAGTAAAGAAGGGATTTATTCTTGAGTTTCCAAAAGATATGAATCAACTGTATCCAAGTGAAGCAATCATTAGAAAGAGCCTCAAACTCTCCCCATTAGAAGCTTCAGATATGGTGCATGTGTTACCACTAGATTCCAGGAATCCAATTGTAAGTTATGAGGAAGATGAATGTGGATTCTGGAAAATTGGAAGATTTGGCAAGGAGGTACACACTTTTACCACTCTCATATCTTTATTTGCAAGTTGTGACAGAGAAGACTTGGTAGACCTTTGGAGGTTGCTAGAGACCAAGTATGAGGCTGAAGCACCAACTTCAGCCAATGGAATAAAACTTTGGACCACATTCAAAAGAATGTGTGGGACAAAAGAAGAAGATCCTGAAATATGGAAGGATCTTGAAGATGACCTCAGTGGTCTTCAATGGAGGTTATATTCAGCTGCTGGTGTATACCATTTGAGTTCTACAAAGTTTGCTGAGTATTTACTTGTAGATGCTCAGTATTTCATATCCAAGGCTGTTTTGGAGAAGATGAAGGATACCCAGTTGGAGATAGATTATACAAGTGACGTGGCAAAGAATTTGATCAGATTTATTTATCATCAATATGACAAGGTTTGTCAGACTCCTCCAAGTTCTTAGTGTTTATTCAGAAACTTGATCATAAGAGTGGATATCAAGTTTAGGGGAGGATTGTTGGGAATAAATTTAGGCCAGAACACTTGAACGCTGACAAGAACAACTTAACCCCAACGATCAAGAGCAAAGTGAGCGCTGACAGCATAAGCGTTGACCAGTTAAAGTCAAGCGTTGACAGATTGAAGACAAGCACTGATGGAAGATGTGGGCTACACGTTTATTATATTCTAGATTACTTCTAGTAAGGATAGAGACGACAATGTATTTTCTATGTTTATCTTTACCTAGAATAGTTGATTCGTAGCTTATTGTACAAGACTTCTTGTTCTATAAAAGAAGATCTTTTAGGTTAATGTTTGATATCAGTTTTCATAAGTTTTCGATTGTTAAACCCTTTCATTGTAACCAAGTACGATTATTCTAATACAAGTGAAAGTTTGTTTAACATCATTGTGTTTTAGATCAAGTGTTAATTCCGCATAACACTTTGTTACTTTATTCATAAGCAAAGGTTTCTCTACGTGTAGTACTTGATCTAATCTCGTATACACAAAGCTTAATCGATCTAAGTTTGGGATCAACAAGTGGTATCAGAGCTTGTTGAGAAACTTTTGATCTTTAAGTAACGCAAGAACCCTAAAACACCAAAAACCCTAAAAACCCTAAAATTCTCAAAACCCTAAAAACATCATGTCTGGCACAAATCAACCTCCTGCTTTGCTACAAAACAACTTCTCAAACCCTAGTATCAAAATTCCCATGTTTGATGCCAGGAACTTTGAGCTTTGGAAGTCCAATTTTGAGCAATACATAGCTATTCATGACTACACTCTTTGGGAGATTATCGAATATGGGAACACATTCGATAAAGCAGCAAAAATTACTGCTGCAATTGCCACAAGGACAGCTGTTCCTAATTGTCCTGAATCTGATAAGGTGGAAAAGCCTGAAGATGGGAGAGCTGTAGCTGTTGAAGACATAGCCAAGAAGAGGGTGGACATGAAAATCTTGAACATCTTGAAACATGCCCTAGGTCATGAGAATCAGCACAAGTACAAACGCTTTGAGTCTGCAAAAGAGCTTTGGGAAGCTCTTGAAGTAGCACATGGTGGCAATGCTGATACAAAAGAAGAAAAGAAGAAGCAACTATTGCATGAGTATGCTGTCTTTAAAGCTCAACCTAATGAGAATCTCAGCAGTGTGAGAAGTAGACTTCTTGACATCACAAGTCAACTTTCCTTCATGGGAAAACAGATTGATGACCCTGAATTGAATGCTACTTTTCTCAAAAGCCTTGGTGATGTATGGAAGATTGAGACAAGATCTATTCTTGTCAATAATACCCACAAGACTTCCAGGTTTGATGACATCTTCAACAAGTTAAGACTGTTGGAGAATGAATGGCAATTGGAGAGTGATAACAAATCTTCCAGCAGCAACATGGCCTTCTTTTCACAAAGTGAAGGCCAATTTGATTCCATGAACTTCTATGGACATTCAGCCACTGGATCTCAAGGTGTCAGCGTTGGATGTCAGTCTGTCAGCGCTGGATCATATCCTGTCAACGCTTTGTACTCAAGCGCTGACACACACAATCATGGCGCTGATAGGATTAAACCTGCTGGTTTTGATCTTGATACTGTGTGTGCATTCATTGCTTCTTTGCCCAGTGATTCAAGAATCACATATGAAGATCTTGAGCAGATAAGTGATGAACAATTGGAAGAGATGGACATCAAGTGGACTATGGCTCTTGTAAGTTTAAGAGCAAACAGGTTCAATAAAAGGTTCAAGAAGAAGATGACTTTTAATGCTAAGGATGTTGCTGGATTTGACAAGTCCAAGGTTGAGTGCTACAACTGTCATAGGATGGGGCATTTTATGAGAGAATGTAGATCTCCAAGAAGATCTGATGCTGGGAAGCCTTCAAGCCAAATGATTAAGAGCCCAGATCCCAAGGCCATGGTTGCTGTTCAACAAATTGATGGTGTTGGAGAATGGGATTGGAGCTGGATGGCTAAGAATGAGGAAGAGGACAGAGCTTTGGTTGCTGAAGTTAAAGAAGAGCATGTTGAATATGCTCTCATGGCACACTCCTCCTCTTCATCAGATAATGAGGTATATGATGATGCTTTCTGTTCTAAGGGTTGTCGTTTAAATACTGAAAAATTAAAACAAGAGATAGTTAAATTATTAGATGAGGCAAGTACTGAAAGATGCAAAGTATCTAATTATCAAATTGCTCTTACCCAAACAGAAAAGACAGTAGCTGAGTATAAGAAAATGGAGTTTGATTTAAAGGATCAAATAAACATCTTAAAACATGAGTTATTTCAGAGTAAAGATGTTCAAGATATAGTAAATAGGGTTAATCTTGATTTGATAGCTCAGTTAGAAGAGGCTAA
Organism: Glebionis coronaria; assembly: GCA_025667525.1. NCBI lineage: Eukaryota > Viridiplantae > Streptophyta > Magnoliopsida > Asterales > Asteraceae > Glebionis > Glebionis coronaria. The sequence continues at coordinate 341,852,099 of CM046875.1, read as the reverse complement.
CAAAAATAAAGATAATGTGAGTCTTAAAATCCAGAGATTTGATAAGGCCACACAATCCCTAGGAGAGTGTGTTAGCAAACAAAGAGACTCTAAGGATATGAGTGGGATTGGGATGAATAACTATACTGTTGTTCCACCACCAGCTGGGGATTTCTATGGTGTCCAATCAAAGGACTTATCTTGGACTGGCTTGCCAGAATGCCAAGAGGAGGAGTTTATTCCTCCACCTAGAGTGACTTCCCCAGTTGAGGAATATCAGCAAAAGCTGACTGACCTAGAAGAGTGGAAGAAAGCTAACCACACTTTGTTTGTTAAGGGAGGGTTATTGTGTGAAAGTCCAAATGAGCCCACACCAATCACGAGCCTTGATCCTAAACCTATTAAGATCACACACCCTACCACTGGCAAAGCCGTTGACCTTGGCCCACAAACTGTTAGAAAACCTAGTGTTAAATATGACAGAGTATAGTGCAACGCTGATAAGAATGGATGCTGACAAGGATGGTTGGCGCTGACAAGAGTATTTTTAACGCTGATGTTTGTTATTTAAGCGCTGACAGGAAGGGTTTCGACGCTGACAGAATAAGTCAACACTGATAGGTTGACAGTGTCGTCCGATATATGTGCTTCAACGCTGATACGTATTGTCAGATATTGGACAATACATCTGACCAAGATATTGGACAGAAGAGATATTGGACAACACAAAGTTTGCTGCTGTTTGAGAAAATGGGTACGTTTTAAGCACACAAAAAGGAGGATTACACACACGAAGGTACATGGAATCTCCGTTTTAATATAGAATATCAAGTTGATATTTATGGCTCGGATATTTTTAAAAGGATTAATGATTTTAAAGTGAGTTAGCAATTATTCGTGGGAATTTGATGGATATTTAAACTATGTAATCGGGATAGCCTTGCAAAAGAGTTATTCAAATAACACTTTTACATATGGTATGAAGATGTTATTTCATTCAAATTCGTCATGAAGAAGTGTTAGCTTAAGGGGAAGAATTCTTATGGTAAGTTTTGATGATTGAAGAAGATTTGCGCAAGGTTATGTTCTATCATATCTTGAAAGTAATTAGCATGACAACTAACTTTCAAGGTAACTTGTTCGTGCTTACATAGTTGGTGACGAAGACTTGTCATAAACACTTGAAGGAGTTACATTATCGTGCTCAGTGTCTCACAAAGGATGAGAATATTGACAAGGGATCGAGGTATACTTATATTTTTGCATAATGTGGTATAAGTTCTTCATCACATGGATAAACAAGACATGGAACATAAGATTGGGTTATCTAATTCAACATCAAGAATACTTTATTTATTTTTCTTCAGGATCATTACATAGAGCTACTTTTGGAGAATCTTCAAGATTGCATACTTTCACATATTCCCTATTGATGTGTCAAAAAGGGGAAGAATATGTGCTATACTTAAGGGGAAGCTTCTTGGAGATCATGTACTACATACAAAGGATTCATGCTTAAGAGGAGTGTTTTGACATCATCAACTAGGGGAAGATTGTTGGGTCGAATTATTAAGTTGATGAGTCAAAATACAACAAAATAAGAAGACAAGGGCTAAAAAGTACAAGTTGCAAAAGAACAAGCCGTTGGAGTCTTTTTATTACTTTAGCTTTCTTTGTAAGCTATGTTTTCTAGTATATAAAGAAAACATACGTAGGTTTTATATAATATCATCCATTCACAATGTAAACCTAAAGTGTGTGTCGCACTAGACGTGGGATTCAATGTATACACGTCTAGTGGTTGTTTGTTATTAATATAATAAGCAACCCAATTGTTTTAATTCGTGTTCTTTGTGCCTAAACACCTTGTCATGATCATTGTTCTTTTCCACTATGTTATCATATGAATGATGATCATCCTAGATATATGGTTCATAACCATAGAGCCCAACGATCATAGGACTCATCAATTGGTATCAGAGCCTAAGGCTCTTGATATCTAGGTCCGACGAGGTGTTCGTGTATGGTGAAGAAAAGAAAAATTCGTATGGAGTTTTTCTGGACGTTTTTGTGTGCGCAGCAGTATTCAGAAGGTCATAACTTTTGATTGCACCGTTGGATCGTCACGAAATTTTAGATGTATGTTCTACATACATAGATCTAAACATCCACCGGAGGGATTGTCGAGTTTTATCTCCAGGCAAAAGTTATTAAGCGTCGAAGTTGGCTGATGGAAGATTTTCAGTTTTCTGCTTTCACATGAAATCATGAACTAGGGTTTCTTCAAACCCTAGATCTACTTAAAAGCAGGAAGAATTGCTGTTGGAGGTTGTTATTATGCATTGTGGTGTTTAAATCAAATCTGATTATGCTTAAAACCCTAATTAGGGTTTCGAGTTTAAAAAATCTTTGTTCTAGGGTTTCAATGTTTACTTTCTGGAGTAAAAAACCCTAGATCTGATCGCATGATAGTAGCTGTAAGAAAGGACGTGTGAAGGTTTGTTATTTTGAAGGTACATAATTGTGTTCACATGGATTGAGTATTCTGATTGGTTATCCATGTGTTCACACGATCAAAGTATTCACACGAATATGGGCGTTGATGCAGATCTGACAACTTGCAAAAGTTCCTCTACATGCTCGTCTATTTTTATGGGGCTGCATCTATTTACAAACCTTTCGTTCCTCATTGGTCAGAATTAGTATGCATTCACACGGCACAAAGCATCTCATTGGTGGAAAGTTATTTGCATTCGCATGGTTTAAGTGTTCATATGGTTCTACACTTTTGATTGGTCTAAATCTTTATGTTCACACGGTTGCTTGATTTTGATTGGAGGAATAGAATGCGTTCACACGATCAGCCTAAAAGCTAGTAACGTAAAGATCAAGTTGGATTCACAGGATTAAAGTTACAATAGCTTTGTGTTCACACGATGGGAGGCTTCTGATTGGATATTCACGTTGACATTCACATGGTGCAAGGTTAGATACGATGGACTTGCAAACACATGATCAAATCCATTCACGGTTTAAATAGGTTTTGGATGTGGTTTATTGCTCTAAGAGATTAAACGCTGACAAGTTTAAGCGTAGACGCTGACAGAGTATAGTGCAACGCTGATAAGAATGGATGCTGACAAGGATGGTTGGCGCTGACAAGAGTATTTTTAACGCTGATGTTTGTTATTTAAGCGCTGACAGGAAGGGTTTCGACGCTGACAGAATAAGTCAACACTGATAGGTTGACAGTGTCGTCCGATATATGTGCTTCAACGCTGATACGTATTGTCAGATATTGGACAATACATCTGACCAAGATATTGGACAGAAGAGATATTGGACAACACAAAGTTTGCTGCTTTTTGAGAAAATGGGTACGTTTTAAGCACACAAAAAGGAGGATTACACACACGAAGGTACATGGAATCTCCGTTTTAATATAGAATATCAAGTTGATATTTATGGCTCGGATATTTTTAAAAGGATTAATGATTTTAAAGTGAGTTAGCAATTATTCGTGGGAATTTGATGGATATTTAAACTATGTAATCGGGATAGCCTTGCAAAAGAGTTATTCAAATAACACTTTTACATATGGTATGAAGATGTTATTTCATTCAAATTCGTCATGAAGAAGTGTTAGCTTAAGGGGAAGAATTCTTATGGTAAGTTTTGATGATTGAAGAAGATTTGCGCAAGGTTATGTTCTATCATATCTTGAAAGTAATTAGCATGACAACTAACTTTCAAGGTAACTTGTTCGTGCTTACATAGTTGGTGACGAAGACTTGTCATAAACACTTGAAGGAGTTACATTATCGTGCTCAGTGTCTCACAAAGGATGAGAATATTGACAAGGGATCGAGGTCTACTTATATTTTTGCATAATGTGGTATAAGTTCTTCATCACATGGATAAACAAGACATGGAACATAAGATTGGGTTATCTAATTCAACATCAAGAATACTTTATTTATTTTTCTTCAGGATCATTACATAGAGCTACTTTTGGAGAATCTTCAAGATTGCATACTTTCACATATTCCCTATTGATGTGTCAAAAAGGGGAAGAATATGTGCTATACTTAAGGGGAAGCTTCTTGGAGATCATGTACTACATACAAAGGATTCATGCTTAAGAGGAGTGTTTTGACATCATCAACTAGGGGAAGATTGTTGGGTCGAATTATTAAGTTGATGAGTCAAAATACAACAAAATAAGAAGACAAGGGATAAAAAGTACAAGTTGCAAAAGAACAAGCCGTTGGAGTCTTTTTATTACTTTAGCTTTCTTTGTAAGCTATGTTTTCTAGTATATAAAGAAAACATACGTAGGTTTTATATAATATCATCCATTCACAATGTAAACCTAAAGTGTGTGTCGCACTAGACGTGGTATTCAATGTATACACGTCTAGTGGTTGTTTGTTATTAATATAATAAGCAACCCAATTGTTTTAATTCGTGTTCTTTGTGCCTAAACACCTTGTCATGATCATTGTTCTTTTCCGCTATGTTATCATATGAATGATGATCATCCTAGATATATGGTTCATAACCATAGAGCCCAACGATCATAGGACTCATCAGTATCAACACTCGGTAATCAGATACTTTTCCTAAGAATCTCACTATGGGAGAATTGGACAAGAAAGAATTGTCAATTGTCAAATAAGACAATTTCCACAGATGAGTAAATTCGACTCAGAAGAATAGATGCTACAGGCACATATGTAGGTGTCCCTAACATTATGTCCCTATTTTTCACTTCTTGCAGATCTTATAAAATTTAATCTTTCACAATCTTCAAAGAAAATGTAGTGTTTATTAATCAGTTTTATGGTGACTACTAATCAGCCTTGCATGGTCCATTCTAAATTGTATGTAGGCGCACAACTATATACAATTTCAAGATTAACGATGCAATACTCAGTTCGTCAAAATTTTATCATCATGTTTATAATAAAAACATCTTCATGCTTAATTCTTAAATAAGAATCAAAAATAAATTTACAAAGTTTTTCTTTGTTATGAAAACAATTAGGTTTTCCAAGGTGTTTTATAAACAACTTCATTTCGATAACAATCACTTATAAATCTCACTTTAAATAATCCATATGGTGATGAAAATCCAATCTTTTATCAAGGGATACTGTTTTATCTTATAAAAACAATCAGTGATCTGAGTGATGAAGAGTTGTACACCAAGAACTAACTAAAATATAATAGGAGATGAGCTTAGCCAAATAATCATGAGGTTCATGATCTCGATGGCACTCAAAAAGAATAATCCGCAATGCAACTCAATTCAAGATGAGTACTTGTTTAATGGTAGCATCACTAATGCGAACATTAGGATGAAGCAATAAAGGATAGATAACATCGATACATGTAGGATTTAGCAATCAAAGGTAGTCTTTTTCATTAATCACAAACAAGTCAAAATTGTACCGTAACACATTACGTGTCACTATGTCATACAATTCTCAGAACTCATCCTACCAACTGATATCTCAGTTAAGTTAGGGATTTTTTTTTAAAAGATACCACAATGAATACTAATCTACAAGAGTCATTAGGTGTTCCACATGTCCTGAAAGATCCATTGGTCTCAATTCAGAAGAAGATTTCTTCAATTTATTTCCTGGAGACTGGGCATCCTCGTTAGTGGACAATGGCCTAGGAACAACCCTTAACACGAATCAACAATCAATTAAAACCTTATAATTCAATCACAGGACTCAACAACTTATATTAACAATCTCATATTCTATACGGGTTAAAATTTTACTTTATTCAAGTTTCAATCAACTTATACTCAATGCGATATCCTACTTCATTCTCCAATACTTTCAATCTTATTCTTACATCTTGAAAGGGCGATAAAAGCTCGATATCAACAACGCTTAATTTCCAATCCTATAGCTCTTACAACAACAATTATCAAATGAGTCACTAGTATGAAATGACTTGATCATTCAACTAGATTTCTCGGAAAGGTATTAGTGGCATGAGGCTTTTGGGTACTGGTTCCAATGACAGCCTCAAGTGCAACATTCACCCTTTCGATTTCAAATTTAAGAATTGGATGACAACGAATCAGATGACATCTTTCTAGGTGGTAACGTTTTACCAAACTCCACTCTATAAGAAAAGATCGTCATGACATCGATATCGGTCTTAATCTCGCCAATTCTTCTTCAATATCACAATCAACTAATATCTACATTTCTACGAATATCAACTATTTGTTGGGATCATAAATATCCACAACTTGGTTTAGATCTAGGATAGCAAGAATTCCTACGAGAATAGCTTCGATTAATTTACTAGGGGAGTTAGGGTTTCTTGTGACAATCTACGTCGTATAAATACCTCGTGTAAATATCAAAACAATCATCAAACAATCATATAATCAAATTACATCATATATATATAATCCAAGTTATATATATATCAAAATAACACTTCTCAGTCTGGCCTTTTCGGTAACTCGGGAATTCTTCGGCACCGTTATAGTCAAAAGATTTTTAGACATTTTTAGAAAAATGTTTATAGTTAAAAGATTTTGAAATGTTATATTCAAAACTGTTAGCCTCAAAATATTGAGTCAAACAAGAATGTTCGGTCATAGGTTTCTATTGTAATATTTATTAGAACGTTGTAATAAGTAGGTATTTAGTCGTGATTCACGGGCTTGGATTTAAACTAATTAAAGTCCAAAAGACAAGCCCGGCCCAATATATAGTCCAATAAAGCCCGCATGTGGGTGGACTATATATACTACCCTCCTAGCATGTTAGGAGGGTGGATGGTCATTTGTAACTTCTTTTCTTAATCTAATCTCACCAAGTTAATCATCTCTCTCTCTACTTTCTCTCACTACTTTCTCTCTCTAGGGATTCATCTCTTCTTCATCTATTTTCTCTCTTTCTTCATTGCTTAATCATCACAAATTATGGGACAACATTTGGTATCAATCGCCACGGGGTAGATTTGTGATTGGTTGGTGTTATTATATTTGATTCGAATGATTTAATCCATAAATCATCTCGGATTCAAATTTTTTTTGTGTTTTTCGTGCTTTGCTTAATCATCTACATATTATACATAGTTGTAGTAGTGATTTGGTATATTTACTTTGGCTAAAAACACAAAATTTTTGGGTTTTTTGATCATTTTTTGGCTTAAAATCACGTATTGGTTGAGTTTTGTCCGAGAAAAGGGGGATACATTCCGATTGCTACAATCTGAAAAGGGTTTATAGATTCCGATTGGGATTCAGATCAACATTCCGATTGGACTTCCAACAGACATTCCGATTGGTGATTCAGATTGGCATTCCGATTGGTGTTTTCCGATTAACTCATTCCGATTGGTGATTCAGATTGGCATTCCGATTGGTGATTCAGATTGACATTCCGATTGGTGATTCAGATTGTCATTCCGATTGGTGATTCAGATTGACATTCCGATTGGTGATTCAGATTGACATTCCGATTGGTTATTCCGATGACATTCCGATTGGTTATTCCGATGATGTGTTTTGCTAAATTTTGTTTGAGTATTTTTTAGACTTAGCCACCATCTAGACTAGTTTCAGAATATCGTTTCCACGAAGATAAAAAAAAAAATAAAAAAAAAAAAAAAAAAAAAAAAGAGTTAAAATTTTTTCGTCAAGTAAATTCAAATTTTTTCCATACTAGTTTTAGGACATTTCTAGCTCGATTTCAAATTTTGGCGATTACAAAATTTTTGGACTACCGTTTTTGTCGGACTGGAGAATTTATTGTCGGCCTGGAGAAAAATTGCAATTTTCGGAATTTAAACAACAACAACAATCACAACAAATCTACTTAAGATCCATACTCACTTCATCATTACAGAGAATTTTGGGATGGATTCTACTGCAGAATATCGTGTGACGAACAACAACATCATGGTCGCGGGTAATAAAGAGAGACCACCAATGCTTGTGGCTGGTCGATATGCTCAATGGCAATCACGCTTTCTTCGCTATCTTGATACAAGACCTAATGGTGATGCCTTGAGACAATGTATTAACAATGGCCCATATGTTTTTTCTGAAATTGATGTTCCTTATACACCAGCCACAGACACATGTCCAGAAGTACCTGCAACAAAGAAAAAGGAAACTTTATCTGACCTTACACCCGAGAAACGTGCTTGGCATGATGCAGAAAAAGAAGCGATCTATATGATCCTAAGTGGAATTGGAGATGATATTTATTCCACAGTCGATGCATGTCCTACAGCACAAGAAATGTGGACGGCCATTGAACGCTTGCAACAAGGAGAGTCTCTCAACAAGCAAGATGTCAAAACAAACTTGTTTTGGAACTTTGGTAAGTTTAATGCATTGGATGGAGAATCAATTGAGTCCTATTATTCAAGATTTTACAAGATGATGAACGATATGACAAGAAACAACTTGGAAGTATCCACCATGCAAGTCAATGTGCAATTTCTACAACAACTCCAACCAGAGTGGACACGTTTTGTCACTTTGGTGAAACAACAGAAGCAGTTAGACAAGGTAAACTATCACACTCTCTTTGATATCTTGAAACAATTTCAGCATGAAGCAAATGAGATTCGAGCTGAACGAGTGGCAAAGACGGCTAATCCACTTGCTTTATTAACTACCACTCAAAATGTCCAAGATCATCGATCTCATGCTCCTAAGCCATACTCTAGCCCATCATCCTCACCACGATATTCCACATCATCCAAGTCTTCATCATCCACAAGATCACGCGGCAAAGCACCAAGAGCACCTTCACCACCATCTGAGTCATCTTCAGCAGAAGATAGTGATGAAGATCAAGCTCAGAAGAATCGTGAGATGAAACAACAAATTGCTTTCATTATGAAGACTTACCAGAAGATCTACAAACCCACCAACAACAATCTTCGAACATCATCTAACACAAAGAACCGATATGTTGCGAGTCCTCCAAGGTATGACACACGTCGACGTGGTGAAAGTCCTTCTAGGTATGATCGACATAATCCAACGCATGTTGAGGGTTCTGCAAGATATGATCGACAAACTGCAAAGTATGATACTCAGAGGATTGCTGCTGCTACTGGGAATAGGGAAACGGTTGGAAGTCAAGTGGTTCAGCAAAGCGGGATTCAATGTTTTAATTGCCAAGGTTTTGGGCATATGGCAAAGGAATGCAGGAAGCCGAAAAGGGTTAGAGACTCCAGCTATCACAAGGAAAAGATGTTGCTATGCAAAAAGATGGAAGCAGGGGTCAAACTGTCAGCTGAGGAAGGAGCTATGCTTGATGACACTGATGATGAAGCCTCCGACCAGGAATTAGAAGCACATTACTCGTACATGGCACATGTTGAAGAAGTTCTCAAAGTCACTGAAGATGACACTGGTCCTATCTTTGACACTGAGCCAATCGATAAGGTACACACTACTGATGAATATAATGTGTTTGGTGATATTCCTGAGCATAGTGATCTACCCAATGCCATTAATGACACGTGTATGATGGAAACGGTTGATAGTAATACCACACCCGATTCATCAGACATGTGCAATAATGAGTATGAGGATGATCAACATGCAAATGAATATGATGAAGAGGAACGTATTGCGCTTGCTAATTTAATTGCTACTTTACAAAAAGATGTCACTGAAAATAAAAAGAGTCAAAAGCAATTAAAGAAGGCAAACGCTACGCTCACTCAAAGTTTTGAAGAATGTAAAGCTGCTCTTATCAAATCTACTGAGATGACTGAAAGCTATAGAGATGAGCTCCTTCAGAAAACCAAAGAGCTTGAGGGGTACAAGGGAAGTGCGTTAAAAAGTCAAAAGGACGATTTTGAAAACAAATATAATACCACTCTTGAGTTATTAGCTAAAGAGAAGCGTCAATATAATGTTTTCTTAATGGATGAACGTCAAAAAACGTACCTTGCCAATACCAAAGTTAATGAACTTGAACAAAAGCTCTCTGTGACCACTACTGATTCTGCTAAAATTCTAGAGGATAAGAAACAAGAGGTAGATGCGTTAAAACAAGACTTCAAAAGTAGATATGATAAAGAAACCGAAAAAGTTACCAAACTAGAAGCACAAGTCGACTTTTTGAAGAACGTTGTTTATAAAACGCATGATTCTATTCAATCCGTAAGAATGCTAGCACCTCCATCGATGTTTAAGGGTCAAGCTAGCTTTGCAAGTCCTGAGTACCTTGCCAAAGCTCAAACTGCGAACCCGCATCTTTATCTTGATGAGACTGAAAGGACAGATCTTGATTGCATGCCTCTAAGTGCCAATAGTGAAGAGACTGCCCTTTGGGATGCTGATAGTCAACCATCAGTTAATAAGGAGTTTGTGAAACCATATAATTATGCTTATGAGAATAGTCTTTATGGTCTGTTCCACAAACAAACTCAGAAATCTCGTGAGGAAGTATTTTTAGAATGCAGGGAAAAGAGAATTCAATGGAAGAAAGCGGTTGCCACTAAGAAAACAAACGTTTCTAAGTTCATCAACTACTTGCCCCTAGATGCTTCTAAAAGCAAGAGTAGGCAGATATTTGGGTTTCTTACTCATTACATAGATAATATTAAGTCCATTATTGATAATGATTGGAAACAACGACAAAATGACGAGTGGAAGAAACCAATTCCTCAAGACATAACTGTGCTTGTCAAACAAATCTTAATACCGAACGCGGCCACACTAAAAGAAAATGTTCTTAAATTCGAAAGCTTAATTCGGTCTGAAATGTTTGATGATTTACAATATGTTGAGTCTCTTGAGAAAGCAATTGATGATCTTCAAATGGACAAGTCCGTTTTCTCTGATGAATATGATTTACTCTTGCAAGAATGCGTTTCTAAAGATATTATGTGTGCTTATTTTACATCTTGTGCTGATATTGATGAATATTCTGAAGTTGCATGCCAATATCTTGATAAGATCAAAGAATGTGAACGTCTTGAAATTGAGCTTTCGAAACGTAAAGAAAATGTTGACAAAAAGGCTTTTGAGTTACTTCAACACAAAACTGATTTCCTTCAAAAACATTGTCATTCACTTGAACTTGCTTTGCAAAAAGATGTTGGTCGTTTTCCACATGATAATAAATTGCAAGAAAAACTTTCCCAAACATTTCGAGAAATGAATGAACAGAATTTGGAAATTAAAGGGTTGAAAGCTCAATTACAAGACAGGGACAGAGCGATAGCAGAGTTGCAGAAACTCATTGCTAAAATGGGTGGGAAAATTGTGGAACCTAGCATTAAGAAAAATGTTGTTAGACAACCCAATGCCTCTAAAGAGAATAGATCCTCTATCTTGGGAAAACCATCTGCTTTATCTAATTCCTCGTTTGCAAAACCTGTGTTTGCCCCCAAGATGGATGGAAAGGAAAGGTTACCACAAGCTCAACCCATAAGGAATCCTGTAGCACCAAGCGTTAAGCACAATAATGTGATTAAACCAGGGATGTATAGAATGCCCACTAAGCCCACAAACAAAGATACTCACTCTCCTCAGACTTCTAGAAACACTAATATTCGTGTGTCTTCTACTACAGGAATAGTCTCCACTACTAGTGTTAGCCGGCCTCAGCTTAAGAGCACTCAAGTGAATGATAAGGTCTGGAAACACAAGAATCAAGGGAAGATGAAGCAAGTAGAAGAACACCCTAGGATTTTCAATGTTTCTAAGAATAAAACGTCTGTAATCGCGTGTCATGACGATTTGAATGATTCAACTTTGAATGCTATGAATGTGAAATTTGTTTGTGTCAAATGTGGCAAGTGTGCTAATGCTAATCATTCTATGTGTGCTATGAATAATGTTAAAGGCGTAGAAACTAGAACTAAGAAGCAAACTGTGATGCCTATTAGTGCTAGTAAACCCAAACGCAAAGTGAACAATTCTGGTGCTACCCCCACTAAGAAAAGTAATGCATCAGACTCCACCACTAAGAATCCTAGAAGCAAAATTAAGGAATTATATGAGTCTGCCAGTAAGTCTTGGAAATGGTGGTTTGCTAATCAATGTCCTCCCGGATATAAATGGATGCCTAAAGTTAGGACAGAAAATGTGAAAACGAGTGTTAGTTTGCCTTTAAATGTTGATAAGGACGCTAATGATTCTACTATCACAACTACTGTGGTATCCAATTTAGCAAGTGCTCCATCGTGTTCTAACTCTTCTGCAGGTGATACAAATAATTCTCTTCATAATGGACTCCGGATGCACGAAGCACATGACGGGGAATCTCAAGCTTCTAATTAACTTCGTGGAGAAGTTCCTAGGTACGGTCCGATTCGGAAATGATCAATTTGCACCGATCCTAGGATATGGAGATTTGGTTCAGGGGAATATCACGATTAAAAGGGTATACTACGTCGAAGGGCTCAATCACAATCTTTTCTCGGTTGGTCAATTCTGTGATGCGGATTTGGAAGTTGCTTTCAGAAAGAAGACATGTTTTGTTCGTGATTATGATGGAAATGACTTACTTACCGGTACACGGGGTACTGATCTTTATACAATTTCACTTCAAGACACAACTTCATCAACTCCAATTTGCTTCATGGCTAAAGCTTCATCGACTCAGGCATGGTTATGGCATCAACGTCTTTCTCATCTCAACTTTGATACCATTAACTTGCTTTCCAAGAAAGATATTGTGAGAGGCCTTCCAAGTTTGAAATTCATCAAAGATCATCTTTGTTCTTCTTGTGAACTTTGTAAAGCTAAACGAAGTAGCTTCAAAACAAAGACCACACCAAGCTCTAAAGGACGGTTAGATCTTCTTCACATGGATCTGTGTGGTCCCATGCGTGTTCAGAGTATCAATGGAAAGAAATATATTCTGGTAATTGTCGATGATTACTCAAGGTACACATGGACTCACTTCTTGAGGTCCAAGGATGAAACACCTGAAGTTCTCATCAGCTTTCTTAAACTGATACAACGTGGTCTTCAAGCTCAAGTTAAAGTGGTTCGTACTGACAGAGGTACAGAATTTTTGAATTCAAATCTGAGAAAGTATTTTGAAGCCGAAGGGATTGAACATGAAATATCTATTGCTCGAACACCCGAACAAAACGGCGTTGTTGAAAGACGAAACCGTACTTTGGTTGAAGCTGCTCGAACATTATTATCCGCTTCAAAACTTCCACTATATTTTTGGGCCGAAGCCGTGTCAACCGCATGCTACACACAAAACCGATCCTTAATTATCCCAAGACACGAAAAGACACCATATCACATAATTCATGATCGAAAACCTTCACTCAAACACCTTCATGTTTTTGGATGTACTTGCTACATTATTCGAGATGGTGAAAATTTGGATAAAATGAAAGAGAAAGGTGATGCATGTATTCTTGTGGGATATGCAACTCAGTCTAAGGGATATAGAGTGTTCAACAAAAGAACAAAATTGATTGTCGAGACAATTCACATCCGATTTGATGAATCTCAAGAAATGGCACTTGAACAAAACAGTTTAAGTCCCGATCCACAACGACAAACGACTTCCGTTCACAACCGCACGGAACTCGAAACTCAAGACCACAGCAATGAACCGTCAAGTTCAACGCTGGTTCCAGAAAATGTTCCTAGAGCTGATATGACAGTCGACACGACAATTTAAGAGTTGGAAATGTTATATGGACCAATGTATGATGAATATTTCACGGGGGCGAAACAAGTTGTATCAAAGTCTTCCGCTGTTACTCATGATAAGAATGATGAAACCGATCATCGTCAACAACAAGATACAACTTCATCTACTTCAACACGGGTTGCTGCAGATTTACCTCCTCAGAATATTACTTCAACAATCGATCCTACAACATCCACAACTACTGTCATTGCTCCAGAGAACACAAATCAAGCAGACAATGCATTATCTGACGAAGACGAATTCATCAACCCATTCGGTACACCGGTACACGAAACTGGAGAGTCTTCTACTCTCCATGTTGATCCGTCAAATATGCATACTTTCTATCAACGACATCCTTCAACACATCATTGGACCCGAGATCATCCTTTGGTTCATGTCATTGGAAACCCTTCACAGCCCGTTCGCACAAGACGACAGCTTAACACCGATGCCGATGTTTGTATGTTCGCACTCGCCGTGAGTTCAGCTGAACCGAAAAACATCAAAGAAGCATTAGCTGATCATGCTTGGATTGAATCGATGACGGATGAACTTCAACAATTTGAAAGACTTAAAGTCTGGGAACTTGTTGACAGACCATACGATGTAACACCATTAAATCTTCGATGGATCTGGAAAAACAAGATGGATGAAGAAAACACGATCATCAAGAATAAATCTAGGCTAGTGGCTAAAGGGTATGGACAGAAAGAGGGTATTGATTTCGAAGAATCATTTGCACCAGTAGCTCGAATGGAAGCGGTCAGGATTTTCCTTGCTTATGCTGCACATAAGGGATTCATCGTTTATCAAATGGACGTAAAGACGGCGTTTCTTAACGGTCCTTTGAAGGAAGAAGTCTATGTCACGCAGCCGGAAGGATTCGTCGATCCGCATTATCCTGACAAGGTGTATCGTCTCCACAAAGCACTTTATGGACTCAAGCAAGCTCCAAGGGCGTGGTACGATGAGCTCTCGAAATTTCTGGTCTCCAAAGGTTTCTCAAAAGGTTCTATTGATTTAACTTTGTTCACTTATAAATATGGGGATGACATTCTGCTTGTGCAAATTTATGTTGATGACATTATTTTCGGGTCTACAAACCCAAAACTTTCAAAATGGTTTGAAAAAGTAATGCACAGCAGATTTGAAATGTCTATGATGGGCGAACTAAAATTCTTTCTAGGAATTCAAGTTCACCAATCCTCAAGTGGTATCTTCATTAACCAAGCTAAGTATTGTCAAGAGATAATCAAAAAGCATGGTATGACATCATGTGACCCCGTTGGGACACCTTTATCAACCACATCCCTAGATGCTGATTTAGAGGGATTACCCATAGATCAAACGAGATATCGTTCCATGATCGGGTCCCTCATGTACTTGACAGCAACCAGACCTGATATTCATCATGCTACATGTTATTGTGCACGATATCAAGCACGACCCACTGAAAAGCACCTCCAGGAGGTTAAACGGATCTTTCGGTACCTTAAGAATACCATTCACATGGGACTCTGGTATCCGAGGGAAACCGGTTTCTTTCTAACGGCCTATTCAGATTCTGATCATGCAGGGTGTCTTGATACACGTAAAAGTACTTCTGGTGGTGCACAATTTCTAGGTCAAGATAAGCTTGTGGGATGGTCTTCCAAGAAGCAGGATTGCACGTCACTTTCATCAGCCGAAGCGGAGTATGTGTCTCTATCTGCGTGTTGTGCTCAAGTTCTTTGGATGAGAACACAACTCACGGATTATGGCTTCCACTTTGATAAAGTACCTATGTACTGTGACTCAAAGTCTGCCATAGCCATCTCCTGCAATCCGGTACAGCATTCCCGCACGAAGCACATCGATGTCCGATATCACTTCATTAAGGAACAAGTTGAAAGAGGTATTGTTGAATTATACTTTGTTGGAACTGATTACCAATTAGCTGACTTGTTTACAAAAGCTCTTTCGAAAGAGAGGTTTGCGTATCTAGTTAGGCAAATTGGTATGAGATGTTTGACTCCAGCAGAACTGGAGGTTCTGGCAAAGAAGCCTGCTTGATTCATCTATCAAACATCTACCTGTAAATATTAATCAAACAGCAAAATACAAAATTAAAAAATCTTCGATAATCCAAAAATATTCTTCTCGACATGTCTTTCAGTATCGATAATATGGACGTACCTAGAAATGTCGCTCAATAACGACACGGGTGTGTACATAAAGCTCGAATGAAAGTTGTAAATATTTTTCAAAGCATGTCATTTCTATCTTTTCAAAAGGAAATTGTCTATTTTGGACAATATTTCCAACAACGGGTAGAGCAATCTATCTTGGGTTGAGCTTGTCACAAAACATTCAACGTTTTGAGCTCAACACAATGGCTTGTAATCACTTTCAGATTGCAACCCGGATCTAAATTCACGGGGGAGTGTACGCGTTTGTACTCTTACTCTTAGCAAAAGAAGTTAAATCTTCTTACACTTGAGTGGATTCGTCAAGACATTCAAAGTCTATGAACTCAAGTTTATGCTTTAGAAAAACCTTTTCGTCAAAAAGAATTGATTTTTCAAAAAGCGTTGAACACAATTTTTTCAAGAATTTCTCAATGATATTCAAACTCTTTCAAAAATTGTGTGTTCAACAACTCCTATCCTCAAAAGTTTAATGTGGATCACATCCTCGTAATGACAATTCAATTGGATCAATTTTTGAGGGGGAGCATTTCAACTTCATGCATAGATTGACACATCTTTCTCCCGAAGATTTTCAAGACTATTTTTCAAAATATATTTTAATCAAATTTGGTATCTCTAATATCAAAAGATTTTATATATTAGAGATATGGGGAGAAAATGTGATTAAAATGTGATCATATATAAGACTCAAGCACTTTAACTCTTACCCACATGTGCGAAACACTTTCGATTATCGATGCACATGTGAAGGGGGAGCTTTTCTGAAACGACAAAACTAGCAAGGTGTTAAATGTTTTTCAAACACTTTGTTAGAATTTAAAGTGGTTTTCATGGTTACGATCAAATACCCACAACATCTTTAATTTCACGACGTTATTGGTGTCAAAAGGGTGGTTAGGTTTAAGTCCTATGATCCAACCAGAACCGGAGGGATCTTCCCAGGGACAATCCAATAGATTATTAGAAGTCCTTAGGAAAGATGGAGTAGAATGTGAACGTAGCTGAATGCCGACTAAGTACTGATGATAGCACTGGAACAATCACAACAAGGTGCTATTAATGATGTCTTGGTAAGCATTGAAGGGGTTGAAGAATGAAAAAGAAATGTAAGGATAAAGGGTCTAAAGAAAGAAGCCCTCCATACAACTTAGGCAGAAACCGGGTCAACCCATCATGAAGACAAACTCATCATGGACCCAGTGATGTGAAGCACAACCCTTTCCTAGCTACTCAGGCTTCTCTCAAAAGAAGTTTGTTTTATTGTCACGGAGATCAACACGACTTCTATTGACTTTCTCACTCCGAGATAGTTGATATTGAATAGGTGGCATCTGCTCCAGCCTCCGACCACTAAAAGTGCACAAATCGAGTCTAGAGCCAAGAGATCAATCAAATCTCGTTAGGACACACGGATGAAGATCAAGAGAGTCCTACGCTATATCCTTGCGATATTGCTAGAACACTCAGAGTGATACTACTTAGTATTCACAATGATGAGTGGAAATCCTTCCAGTGTTAACATCAAACAGCACTGCGGTAGGTCATATATAAGATTCTTTATGAATTGAACATATGTACAACTGAAAAGCAACAGTGGTTTGATTCTGAATTGATTCAAACTCGTTTCAGGTTTCTACGCAATATCTTTATGGTCTTGCCAGAACATTCAGAGTGATATTTATTAATATTCACAGTGACGAATGGAAATCCTTCTAGCGTCAACATCAAACAGCGCTACGGTAGGTGACTTGTGAGATTCTTATGAATCAAACTTGTGTCAACTGGAAAGCAACAATGGTAAGATTCTTAATGAATCAAACTTGTTCCAGGAATTTGAATTGACGACTTTAATCAAGCGGATATTTATCCAATTGATTCACTCTTTATGTTCGCAGTCTTGCTTTGAGACGGTCGAGTAAAGAGAACGGCTAGTACAGCCGCGAAACCCTGTCAAGGAGATTCTTAATTGAATCTACCTGATCACAGGTACGATATTTAATATCGTATAACGGTCTTCACCGACCGGAGGTAAAACGCTACCGATTTAGGACGAATGTCAAAGCCATTCAGTCCGTGTCTATGTTTTGTCTCGAGAAGGTGGCGTCACGGTGTACTCAGCAAAGTCAAAGATTCACAACCACATATTCATGCCCAAAGACTTATCCAACAATTGATAGTGTGAGCATGTGGATAAAGACACAAGATCACAAGATGGCAAAGACAAGTCAAGAATGATTTGAAGATCTCAAGACTTAAAGACAAAGTCGAAAGACAACGACAAAGGCTCAAAGATCACAGCATGAAGGAACAAAACTACTGTTACACGTTCAAGACTCATTTATGACGAAATTCATAAATCTCCATTGGAATCCAAATATCAAAGAGGAATGACCTCACATTGGGGGAGATTGTTAGCCTCAAAATATTGAGTCAAACAAGAATGTTCGGTCATAGGTTTCTATTGTAATATTTATTAGAACGTTGTAATAAGTAGGTATTTAGTCGTGATTCACGGGCTTGGATTTAAACTAATTAAAGTCCAAAAGACAAGCCCGGCCCAATATATAGTCCAATAAAGCCCGCATGTGGGTGGACTATATATACTACCCTCCTAGCATGTTAGGAGGGTGGATGGTCATTTGTAACTTCTTTTCTTAATCTAATCTCACCAAGTTAATCATCTCTCTCTCTACTTTCTCTCACTACTTTCTCTCTCTAGGGATTCATCTCTTCTTCATCTATTTTCTCTCTTTCTTCATTGCTTAATCATCACAAATTATGGGACAACATTAACCTTAGTTTTAAAAATCTTTCGTTCTCTATAACGAGAGCTCTGGTACCAAACTGTAACACCCCCAAATTTATACAACTCAATACAGCGGAAGACTAGTTGGTGTTACGGGATAGCACATTACTCACATCATAGACAACGCATAAAAATCGCGTCGTTTATTAATAAAGCATTTCCATTCATAAATATCAAAGTTACATAGGTCCCAAGTCATTACATTTCATACAAAGTTTTACAAAATATTTGAATGGAAAATATTGTTTAAGTGCGGGCCATGAATTCTTGTCGTCTTCCCAAGAATTACCTTCAAGTACCTGAGATAAAACATGTTAAAAGAAAAGGTCAGCGATAACGCCGAGTGAATTCATAGAGTTTAATAAATTCCATCAATATAATATCAGTATAAAATTATTACTGAAAATCATTTTGCACAAATCATTTTAATAGGCCATAAAATAGCCAAAGTCATTTTATACAAATCTTCGTCAAAATCATAATATAGGCGTTTGCCTTAAAAATCATTATACGAGCCAATGTCGTATAAACATCATACAGTACGTCTTATGACGTTGTATGAAAACAAAAACCGTTATATGAATATGGTTATGAAAACCGAAACACAAACATAATATCAATTATGACCCTGTATTGCTAGTCAGGCAATACATCGTAATTCGGAGCGTCTAGTAGTATTTCGTTAGTTTGGATTATTATAAGTCGCATGACATTGTTACCTTACTAAACCAACAACGGGTAGCTAAGCCGATACTCAATTTGCCCATCTAAAGTAGCGTGTCGTCACAAAGGTCACGCTATGGAAATCTTCTCATACATAAATTCGCTTACCAATCAATGTGGCACGACGGGGATCAACCGTCAAGGCGCGAACTGGGGTGATCGTCCCCAAATAGTACTATTATATGCATAAGCGTCTACCAACTCCCGGTAGTTCATAATTCATGCTAATGGGACTTTTAGTGACATAACCTAACTTTAATAATCCATTTGATTTCATCTATCGGGTCCTTTAATCATTTATCGGGTCATACAATCGGGTCATACAATCATTCGGGTCAAAATCAATAAACAAACAATCGGGACAAATGGTGTCCTATTTTATAAAGAATAACATGTTATCTCCCTCGCGGGTTTATAAAACATTTATAAAACATTTAAAAGAGTGCGAGGCTATGAACTCACGTTGATGTGGGAAGGCGGGTGATCGGCAATTCGGATGTACGGTACGTGCTTCAATCACGGAAACCACCAAGTTGATGTAGGTTGTGATTTGGACATGGTTTTTGATGGAGAGACTTGTGGATAACCAAGACCATTTTCAAGACCACCAATCTTCATAAACTCCTTGTGGAAAATCAGCCCCAAGACTCCATGGAAACTCCTCCTTGGATGTTATAAGCACCACCAATCAATAAGTCTTCAAAAGGACATCATCTTATGCAAGAATAACATAAGATTTGTGGTTAAACTTGGATCAAATGGGTGGTTTGGGGTTGTTTTTGGACGGAAAGAATAAGAGCCATGGGAGAGAAAGGAGTGGTTTTTCATGTGTGAAATGGTAGAATGAAGAAGCAAATGGTTTTTAGTTAGCTTAGTGGGATAGGTAGCTTCAAAAGGAAGCTTAAGTTTACAAGTGTAAACTTATTAAGTGTAAGTGTTGACACATCTTTGATGTGTTGGCAAGTTATGGCCGGTTATATGGGGGTGGGGCAAGTGTCCCACTTGTCTCATCTCCATTTATTTACGGGTACTCCTCGATTCTAGTTTCCTCGATTTGCGTGCCCTCGGGTCGTTTTACGAAAAACGTTTTTATAAATTATGAATCAACGGCACAAAACGAATCTAATAAAAATTGTTTCATCAAAAACGGAGTTCGAAAACGTAAATACGTAATCCTAAGGTTTCCGGTTTAGTCGTAAAGGACGTTAAATAAAAATCGTAAGTCCTAATCTCTTCTCGTAAATTTGTGAGTTTATGAACCAACATAAATTTAAAACTCCAAAATAATATTCACGGATAAATTTATTTTCTGAAATGTCGGACTGTCACCAAAGACGGTGTATGTAAACGTAAGCACGTAACGTAGAATCCTCCGGTTTAGACGTAGTCGACGCTACTTCAAGACGTAAATCCAAATTATTTCCCAAAAATAAGTGAGTTCATATTGTAACATTAAAATAATGTTTTCAAATAAATATTGAGAATAAAATATCGACCATAAATTGACGGATTGTCACAATGTCCATATTGAAAGGACGGGAAATCCGTACCTTAAGTCCAGTGAACGAGGAAAGTGAACGGAAGAGAGTCCTACTTTTATGTCACTAATGCTACATAGATAATATACGTATATAAGTATTCTGATTACTGAGTACGTAACTGGTTTTATATCATGTGTTAGCTTGTTTTATATGCTCATGTCATATTTTACTGATTTTATCGTTATGCTGTGTTTATCATGTATTCTGTCTATTCTGATTAAGTATTACTTGTATTTCTTGTATTATTATACCTGTTGTTTAATAATAAGTAACTTTCTAAAAATAGCAGGTTTCCTAAAATAGAAAGTTCCCAAAAATAGAAAGTTCCCAAAAATAGATAGTTTCCAAAAATAGAAAGTTTCCAAAAATAGAAAGTTTACAAAAATAGAAAGTTTCTAAAAATATAATTGCTGCTTTAAATAAATAAGTTTCTAAAAATAGAAAGTTTCCATAAATAGATTAGCTGCCTTAAATAAATAAGTTTCTAAAAATAGAAAGTTTCCATAATTAGGAATAAGCTGGATTATTAAGCTAATAATATAAGCTTAATTTTACTGATTAAATCTACTAAGTCATGTGATTAATAGTATAGTTTATTAGTTAGTACATGTAAATTAAATGAACTATAGGTTATAGGATTTAATTAAATATAGTTATGACTTAATTAAATTAAGTGGTTAAAATACTTAGGTTAAAACATGTATTAATATCTATATTAATAAAAATAAGTCATGAAAATTAATTAATTATAAGTCTTGTTAAAATAATTACTATGGTATAAACACATAAATACTTGGTTTTAAAACATGTGTTATGAAATAATAATAATAAACCTAAGTCCATGATTAAATTAATTTAATTAATAGTCATGTTAAATTAATTTAGTTTTCCTTGAAAAAAATAAAAGAACTTGTAAAAAAATGTGAATCTTGTAAAGAAAATGTTTAACTTGTAAAATTCGACCCGTGCCCGTGTTTAAAATAAGCCGAGCCAAAACACACCCAAGCCGGCGGCAAGGACTGTGACCAGCCATCGGCTGCCACTGACTACGTAGGGCTTCCCCTGCTGCTATATTAGTTCCCACCGGTCTAGACCGGTTCCCCCTGCTTCCTAATCAAAACCCACCGAGACCTTGTATGGTGTCGGTTGCCACTGCCTGCACCAAGGTTTCCCCCGTGGGTTCCTTGGTTGCTACTATCCATACAAAAACCACACCGAGCCCTTTAAGGGTCTCGGCTGGTGGAAGACAAGTGACACCGAGAGCTATGAAGCTCTCGGTTTAGATGTGGTCGAGCCAAAACAACCCCAAACCCGAACCCTCCTTGACTTATAACATGGTAAGATCATTTATTTATAATGACAATTAAAGAATGATAATTAAACATGAATTAATTAGAAGAAAGAGGGTTTTATGAATTACCAAAACATGTAGAATGAATAAATCTTGATCTCACGAACACACTCCTAATCAATAATTATAAATCAAAACTCGTCCTCCTTTTGGGTGTTGCTGGCGACATAAAGAAAACATCACGTTCTCCTTTTGGGTGCTGCTGGCGGCATAACGAGAACATCACGTTCTCCTTTTAGGTGCTACTGGCGGCATAAACAGAACTGGCAGCCACCATAGCGTTTGCAAGGGTTTTTACTTTGTTTTGAAAATGTGATAAATGAAAATATATTGTTTAACCTTCCTGACATATTTTTGTGAAGTGGGTTGGGCCATAAGGCCCGTTTCCATTCTTTGTGTCCGCGGGTAGGTGGGGCCCACAAGGGAAACCCGAACCTTTTCATGCTTAATAATTACGTGTTCGTACCTTTGTATTTACGTTACATTATTATAATTTATTCGTGTTATTATAAATACTTGTACGTAATCTTAATAATAACATATGTAAATACATATTTATGTGTTCGTGATTCTTACGCTCATGAGTTCATGTTTGTGATTATAATTATTATTGATAATAATTATCTTGTATTAATACATACTTAATACTTATCGTGTAATAACACGTACGTAATTCTTGTAATTAATATTCGTGACACGTGTTCATGTTATATATGGAAAGTTGTAATCTTGTACGTAGGATTTTTAGTGTACTGTTCATGGTAAAAGCATGCAGGCTTTACAACTCTTCCCCCCTAAAAGAATAATTCGTCCCCGAATTATAGATAAGTAACTAAAAGAGAAACATACCTGATAGGTGTGAAAACACCCATCCTTTTACCACTTATTTCTTGCTAAAACGAGACCAAAACGCGTATTTAATGTCATTTGTTTGGAATTATGCGTGGTTTGTGTGTTTGTTGTGTTTTCAGAGCCAACCGGATAAATATTGAAGAAAACATAGGATTGCACGGGTTTTAACGAAGAAAAAGACGAAAAGACAAAGTCTATAATCCAAGAGATGCAAAAGATTTGAAGTCGATGGGCCTATTTGAAGATTTATCGAAGAAAAGAATCAAAGATGGAAGATTTAAATATGTCGAAGAACTCAAGTCTATTAAATGAAGAAATTAAAAGACGAGTTGAATTTATTCGTCGACAAATCCCGAATCGAAATAAAAAACGTCTACTGTTCTGAAAAGACGAGAAGACAAATAGAAAGGGAGAAAGCCCACTCACCAACCAAAGAGAAAGCCTATAAATACTCCTCCCATTCACATTTTTGGGAGAGTTTTTCTTTCTGTTTGTTTTTCTCCTATTTCGTAGCATCACCAACACCATTAGGGTGTTTGGTGATTTTTTTCATTTGTCCTTTTTATTCAAGAATCTTGTAAGTTAATCTTTCCATTTTGTTTGTTTGAATCTTATTCATTAATACAAGTTTCCATTTAATCTTTCTTTCTGCTCTTGTTGATTCAAAGTTCTAAGTTTTTATTTTATTGGTTTGATCTTAAAAAGTAAGTGGGTTTTATGTTTTTATTGTTTTGGATTGATATTTATCATAGGTAAATGATTAGTGGTGAAATTGGTTTAAGTTTTGATTAAAAACTTGGTAGATTTTGGGTTAAATTCGTGTGTTAAACATTCCCCTGTTCTTCGCGTTTTTAAACTTGCCCAGATTCCGAATCATCATCATATTCCGGATCAAGGGTTTTGTGATTATATTCCGGATCAAGTTCTTTGGTTCAGAATATCTAATATTCCGGATCAACTATTATATTCCGGATCAAGTTCTTTGGTTCGGAATATCTAATATTCCGGATCAGCTATTTTATTCCGGATCAACTCTTATATTCCGGATCAAGTTTTATTCCGAGTAAACTAATTATTCCGAATCAAGCTTCTTATCATTTTATTCCGGATAGAATTTTATTCCGGATCAACTCATTTATTCCGGAAACAATTTTATTCCGGATCAACTCATTTATTCCGGATAGAATTTTATTCCGGATCACCAATTTTATTCCGGATCACCTAACATTCCGGATCAACCATATTTATTCCGAGTCAAGCTATCATTCCGCATCAAACAAATATTCCGGGTCAACGATTATTCCGAATGAAGGTGGTGTTAATTATTCCGAATGAAGCAGTTTTTTAGGTTATTCCGCATGAGCCAAATATTCCAAATATTCCAGATCAAGCAAACATTCCGCATCAACTGTTTCTCCAAGTTTAGGTACTTTACTGTTTGATTTTCATTTTAGTTTTATTTTCAGTAATTGCTTTTAGTTTAATTAAATTATTACTTCTCGAACTTATCGTTTTAGTAGATATAGATCAAAAGCTCCCCCTTTTTAGTCACCAATTACAACTATTCCACTTTGAACCGTGATCGATTCGAGAAGATACCGAGAACGAAACAACGACATATATCATTGGGTACGAGCAACACAAAGAAAGATCTTGCAAGCAACATTTTTAATCAACTAAAATAACAGTTATTAAAATGGCGCCGCTGTCGGCTCTTTTCGTAAGGATCAACGGTTTCTTGTGAGAAAAATTAGATTTTGGGATCCGTTCTTTCGGGAACGTTATTTTCAAGCACAAAAATTTTTCAAAAAACCCAGTAAAATATAAAATTTTCAAAAATACAAAAACATTAAAAAACTTATAAAAACCAAAAATATTTTTTCTTGCATTTTCTTTTTAGTGTATGCGTACTCGATCAACGTCTTATTCAGAGCCCGAGACTCTCGAAGATTTAGACATGGCCGGTGTACACAACAACAACAATAATAATCCACCCCTCCCCAACAATAATAATCCACCCCACCCCAACATGAATAATCCACCCTTACCCGACCTACAAACCATGAAGGAGCTATGCCAACCTACGATGAACGGACGTGGAGGCCTGATTGCGCCGATGCATATCACGGCTCAGGAGTTTTCGTTGAAGCATCACATGATCCAACAAGTGCAAACTAACCCATTTCGCGGAATTCCGGATGATGATGCTAACAAACACCTCGACAAATTCATTACCATCACCCAAAGCATGAAGTCCCCCGGTGTTTCTATGGATGACCTTCGCCTCCAACTATTTCCCCACTCGCTTTCTCACCATGCCGAAAAATGGTTTGACCGTCTCCCAAAGAATTCTATTCATACTTGGGACGACATGACTCAACGCTTTTTGTCGCGCTACTTCCCACCATCCATGGTCACGAGCCTTCGTAACCAAATTAGTGGATTCATGCAAGACAATGATGAACCGCTCTTTGATGCTTGGGAACGATACAATGATTTGATCGACCGTTGTCCAAATCACAACATGCTCCCCGTCACTCTCATTGATACTTTCTACAATGGTCTCACTTTTCGTGATCGTGACACGATCAACGCTGCCGCCGGTGGTACTTTTATGAAAAGGAGACCGGAGGAGTGTAGATAGTTGATTGCAAACATGACTACTCACCACAAGAATTAGGATTCATCCGCATCCTCAAGATCTAACCCGAGAGTCAATGTTTCTTCTACTACTTCCAATCCCGAGATAACCGAACTTACCCGACAACTCGCAGAGATGAACAAGAATTATATGACCATGGCCACAAACCACTTTCAACAAGCTAAAGCCGTTTCTATTTCTTGTGACACATGTGGTGGTCCTCATTCTTACAATGATTGTCCTTCCACTCAAGGCAATTTTTGTGAAAACGTTAACGCGGCATACGGTAATTATCCCACATGAGGCTATCAAGCTCGTCCTCAAGGAGACCGTAGCTTGCTAAGTTATCGTTTAAACAACTATCTTGCACCACCCGGTTTTCCTCCTCCAAACCAAAACCAACAACAAAGTTATAACCGAAACAACCAATCCCAACCTCGTGCTAACAATCCATATCAATCCCAAAGAAACCCATACCCACCTCAAGGAAATTCTCAAGCTTACCAAGCTCCACCTCTCAATCAACCGATGGCATTGAATCAAGACGTCGAGACGTTCATGAGGACTAATAGAGAGATGGTGACGAATCTTCAGAGTCATTTCGTCAACTTGAAGGGAGAAATGGAGAAACAAGGGAACGATATTTGAGCCGAGCTAAGGAATGACATGGCGAAACAAAGCAATGATATTCGTGCAGACATGAGAGACTCTTTCAGCACTCAAGCGGTTAACATACGTGATATGATCGGTTCGCTCTTCCAAGGTAATCCACATTCTTCTTCGGGTACTCTTCCGAGTAACACCGTTGCGAATCCAAGAGGGGAGATGAAAGCAATCACTACTCGTAGTGGAAAAGGTTATACGGAACCCGAGCTTCCTACACCTTCACCCGTGATTGTGAACAAGGAAAAAGAGCACCTTTCCTCACCTCCTTTGCCTTCTACCCCCATTCCCCCACCACCCGCGGTTGTGAGTGATCCTACTCCCCTAAAGCCTTCCTCTTCATCCGATATACCTTATCCTTCAAGGTTGAGGAAAGAGAAGCAAAAGAGAAAGGATGATATTCAAGTTTTAAACTTTCTTAAAATGTTTAAACAATTGAATTTTAACATCTCCTTTGCCGAGGCTCTCGCTCACATGCCTAAATACGCGAAGATGTTTAAAGATCTTCTTAGTGACAAGGAGAAGCTTCTTGACATTGCTCAGACCCAACTTAATGAGAATTGCTCCGTCGTTCTCTTAAGGAAATTGCCCACCAAACTTGGTGATCCGGGTCGCTTCTTGATTCCTTGCAACTTCCCGAGAGTAGAGAATTGCATGGCCCTAGCCGATCTAGGTGCCAGTATAAACTTAATGCCTTTAAGTGTTTGGATGCAATTATCTCTCCCCGAGCTAGTCCCCACCAAAATGACTTTGGAATTAGCTAACCGTACGGTTGCTTATCCAGTGGGGATAGCCAAAGACGTCTTCGTTGGCGTTGACAAATTCACCTTCCCGACGGATTTTGTTGTCGTTGACTACGAGATGGATCCTCGTGTTTCATTAATCGTTGGACGTCCCTTCTTGAGGACCGGTCGCACTCTCATTGATGTAGCCGCGGGCGAAATAATCATGAGAGTTGGTGACGATAAAATTGTCTTCAACCTTGGTAAGATTTCTAAGCAACCTTATTCATATGAGAGTGTTAATGCTATTGATGTTCTCGATGAGGCTTGTGAAGAACACTTTCATGATGCTTGCAAAAGTACTCTCTCTTCTCTACCCAATGTTGAGACCGTTGCCTCAATTGCTCCGTCATTGACTCCTTTTGGAGAAAGTGACTTGGATGATTTTGAAGCTAGCTTGGGTCCTCTCGATCTTAAGTATGATGATTCTTCCACCGATTGGGATGAAGACATTCGTACTATTGAGAAACTTCTCAATGAAGACCCGTTTTCTCCTCCTTCTCCTAAAGAGGTGACTAATGATGATCCATCGTTAGTTACATCATCTATTAAGGATCCTCATACTCTTGAGCTTAAGGACCTACCTCCTCATCTCGAGTATGTTTTCTTAGAAGGCATTGATCAACTTCCCGTTATCATTGCTAAGGACTTAAACGCCGATGAGAAAACTCGTCTCATTGAAGTTCTCAAGAAACATAAAAGAGCTATCGCTTGGAAAATCTCCGATATTCGCGGAATTGATCCTTACTTTTGCACACATAAAATTCTCATGGAGGACGACTTTAAGCCAACGAAGGGTGAATCCAAAAATCCATGAAGTTATCAAAAAAGAGGTTATCAAACTTCTTGATGCGGGCATGATTTATCCTATCTCGGATTCACCATGGGTTAGTCCAGTCCATTGTGTGCCTAAGAAAGGCGGAATCACTGTTGTGCCAAATCAAAACAACGAGTTGATTCCTACACGTCTCGTTACTGGGTGGAGAGTTTGTATAGACTACCGCAAACTCAATGATGCCACGAGAAAGGATCATTTCCCTCCTCCTTTTATGGACCAAATTCTTGAACGTTTAGCGGGTAATGAATATTACTGCTTTCTAGATGGTTTCTCGGGTTATTTCCAAATACCCATCGATCCCCAAGATCAAGAGAAGACAACATTCACTTGTCCCTATGGCACATTTGCCTACAAAAGAATGCCTTTTGGCTTATGCAATGCCCCCGGGACTTTCCAAAGGTGCATGTTGGCTATCTTCCATGACATGGTTGAGCAAACCATGGAAGTCTTCATGGATGATTTGTTGGTCTTTGGGGATTCCTTCTCTTCTTGCCTTGCCAATTTAGAACGTATGCTTAAGCGGTGCGAAGACACTCGCCTTGTTCTAAATTGGGAAAAATGCCATTTTATGGTAAAAGAAGGCATTGTGCTAGGACACAAAATCTCTAAAGCCGGTCTTGAAGTCGACCGTGCTAAAGTGGATGTCATAGCCAAATTACCTCCACCTTCAACCGTGAAGGGTGTGAGAAGTTTTCTGAGTCATGCGGGCTTCTATCGTCGATTCATTCAGGATTTCTCTAAAATCGCTCGCCCGATGACCCACCTCTTGGAAAAAGATACTCCTTTTATCTTTTCTAAATAGTGTATCGAAGCCTTCAATCTTCTTAAGGATAAGCTAACTAAGGCACCGGTCTTGGTTACCCCTAATTGGGAGCTACCCTTTGAGTTGATGTGCGATGCTAGCGACTTTGCTATTGGAGCGGTTTTGAGCCAAAGAGTGAATAAACACTTCCAACCAATCCATTATGCTAGCAAGACAATGACGGGGTCTCAATTGCATTATACGACAACCGAAAAAGAGCTTTTAGCTGTTGTCTATGCTTTTGAAAAATTTCGCCCCTATCTTGTTTTATCCACCACAATCGTATACACGGACCATTCCGCGTTGAAGTACTTGATGACTAAGCACGACTCTAAGCCAAGACTTCTTCGCTGGGTTTTACTTCTTCAAGAATTCAACATTGAAATTCGTGACAAGAAGGGAGCCAAAAACCTAGCCGCGGATCATCTAAGTAGACTTGAGGATCCATATCAAGGGGATCATCCGAACAAAGAGATCAATGACTCTTTTCCCCTTGAGACCTTAATGTCTATTAGTGCCAATCTTGATGACACCCCGTGGTTTGCCGACATTGCAAATTACTTAGCGGGTGGTGTTCTCATCAAAGGGTTAACATCCCAACAAAAGAAAAAGTTCTTGAATGATGTTAAGACCTACTTTTGGGATGACCTTTTCTATTAAAACAATGCGCTGATTTGATTATTCGCTGATGTGTTGACGGACCGGCAGCTTTAGACATTATCAAGGCGTGCCACAAAGGACCCACCGGTGGTCACTTTGGTCCCAACTACACCGCCAAAAAAGTGTTTGACTCGGGATTTTATTGGCCCACCATTTATCGTGATGCTCACAAAATGGTTAAACATTATGATGCTTGCCAAAAACAAGGCAAGATCACACATAAAGATGAGATGCCTCAAAATTTCATACAAGAATGTGAAATCTTTGATGTATGGGGCATCGACTTTATGGGGCCATTCCCTTATTCTAAAGGAAACAGATACATCCTTGTCGCCGTTGACCGCCAAAGCTTTACCCACTAACGACGAGAGGGTGGTTTGTAATTTCTTGAAACAACTATTTGCTCGATTCGGTGTTCCTCGTGCTATAATCAGTTACCGCGGGACTCATTTTTGCAATGATCAATTTGCAAGAGTCATGGCTAAGTATGGTGTCAATCACCGTCTTTCCACCGCTTATCATCCTCAAACCAACGGTCAAGCCGAGATATCCAACCGTGGATTGAAGAGAATTTTGGAACGTACTGTGGGAGAGCATCGTGCCTCGTGGGCCGATAAACTTGAAGATGCTCTGTGGGCTTTCCGTACCGCCTATAAGACACCGATTGGTTGTATACCTTACCGTCTTGTGTACGGGAAAGCATGCCACCTCCCCATCGAGCTGGAACATAAGGCATATTGGGCCTTGAAGTGGGCTAACTTCGAAATCAACAAAGCCGGTGATCTTCGCAAGATTCAACTCAACGAGCTACATGAATTGAGGAATGAAGCTTACGAGAACTCATTGATCTACAAGGAGAAGACCAAGATTATCCACGATGCTAGAATTAAGAACCGAGAGTTCCACGTTGGTGATCAAGTCTTACTTTTAACTCTCGGTTGAAGATCTTCTCGGGCAAGTTGAAGAGCCGCTGGTCTGGTCCATTCACCATCGCCAATGTCTTTCCCTATGGCACCATTGAGCTTTCTCAGCCAAATGGGCCCAATTTTAAGGTGAATGGCCAGCGTCTGAAGTTGTACTTTGGTGAGGACATCTCTCATGAGATGATTCCATCCCTCACCATGTTTCCCTTGAATTGGTTCGGGACCGAGTCAGGCTCGTGACTCGGTTAACAAAAACAAGCGCTCCTCGGGAGGCAACCCGAGTATCTATCCCCCTTTTCCTGTTTTTCATCCTAAGTGTAGGGGGAGCTATATAGGTTTCTTGTGTTTGTATGGTGATGTGATTACAGGGATAAGTGCACTCTTGGAATCTTTGAAGAACCGTGCTCCCATGTTATCCGCAAAACCGGTTCTATCTCTCAACTATAGTGATTCAATCTTCTTCATACTCACCTTTGAAATTGATCACTTTAGTTGTCTCCTCCTTAACTTGATTTAACCAACGTGCACAATGTCATAAGTGTAGGGGAGACTTTTCCCACATGCTTAAACATTGAGGACAATGTTTATATTAAGTGTAGGGGAGAGTTCTATCGAAGTTTTAAGTGGACTTTTCCATTAAAGTGCCTTCATTTAACCGGAAAATTCGATTTTTTGACATTTTTCAAAATTTTTAATCTATTTTGGCCTAGTTGTATAGTTGCATTTTCCTTTGTTTTGTTTAATTTCTCTCCTAGCTAAATAAAATTTCAATAAAGTGGTTTTAAATTTTTCAAAGTCGTGAATATTTTGACTCAACCCGAGTTTACTTATCTAAGTTTACTCTAGCTAGTATCCTTAACGTGTTTAAGTCAAGTTTTGCTAGGCTTTTATATAGGGAGCTTTAGAACGCGAAAGTCTTAACTCTCACGGGTTAAGAACAAGAACTTTTCGCAAGTTCCTATAATTGATCCTAGAGAGTCGTTTATCAAGGGAACTTTAAAACGCAAATTCTAAACTTGAAAGAGTCTAAGATGATGCAAGATCCTATAGGCGACTCAAAAACCCAAAACGTTGATTTAATTGGCTAAGCATCCACGAGTCTCATTCCTTGAGATTTTAAATTGTGGAGAACGAGAGATGATAGAGTCAATTATAAGTTTGGTATTCTTTCATGAATTTATGTGAGTTGATTATAAGCCTATTCTCCCATCGCTTGCTAATAAATTTATCTGCAATAAATAAGGTTGTACGATTTGAAAAGTTACTTAGCTTCTAGCCCAAGATCGTTTAAAAGTTGCTCGGTATTAATTAGAGTTCATAGCCAAGGCATAACTTATTGAAGCGGGATGCGAAGATTGGCGAGTCCGAAAAGGCCCTAACAAGGCATGAGGGCTACATTTTGTTTCTAAAGATCCAAAGTGATGTGAAGAATCATTTATCAAAGATCAATATGAAGGATCCAGACACACGACGAAAAGCAAATACTCCCGTAAAGATCATGGAGAAGTCTATCCAAAAAGGCCCTAACAAGGTATGAGGATAAATAGATCCAAGTCCAAAAAGGAGGCGGATCGTTGTATATCAAAGTCCAAAATAAAGATTGGAGAAAAATGAAGAAGTCGTGGTCCAAATATGAAGAATCTCTCAAAACTTCAAGAGAAGAAATTTCTATTATGAAGAGAAGGCCATTATTTCATGAACGTCTCTCAAGATTTGAAGTATGAAGTCGCTGCCAAATATCGGTCCGAGAAAGGTCTCAAATCGTGAAGCGAGTTATGCCAAGATATGAACTTTATGAGGTCCCGAGAAGTAGTTTTAAAAGATTTTGTCCTTTAGCTTACTATTGATTAAATCGTCCCACTTTATTTTCAGCCTAATAAACTATCAAAATAAGTCAACAATGCATCCTCGTGATCATTCAAGACAACAATAAAATATAAGAGATACACCTAGGAATAAGGGAGTCTAAGTGAATAATTGACCCACATGAGTTTGTGTTAGTTTGCTAACTTATAATAACAATGATCTCGTTTTTAAGCTTGGTTTGGAGAAAGTGAAAACTTGAGGATGATGATCATTCATGACATTTTCAAAACCACAAGGTATGTTTTTTATTTCTTTACTTGTTTCGTAATTTCCAATCTCTTTAATAAAGGCCAAGACAGATTGATTATGATGAAAAGTGTAATCGTGCTTTGTAACTAATGCATTGTATGAGGACATTTCAATGGTTAAGTGTAGGGGATTTGATAGGTGTGTAAACACCCATCCTTTTTACCACTTAATTACAATAATAACCGAGCCAAAACGTGTATTTTATGTCATTTATGTCGGAATTATGCGTGGTTTGTGTTTTTGTTGTGATTTAGAACGAAAAGGTGAAAAGTGGAGAAAACACGGGCATTCACGGGCTTTTATCGAAGAAAAAGACGAAAGACGAAGTCAAGAAATCAAGAGTGCAAAAATAACAGAAGTCCAAGACCAATTCTAAAGATTTATCGAAGAAAAAGTCAAAAGACGGAAGTTTACTAAAAGCCGAGGAACTCACGTCTAATTTATTGAAGAATTACAAGACGAGTTTGAAGAAATCCCAAGACAAAGTCATTAAAGTCAAAAGATTAAAAAGATTAAGGACTTAATTATGCAATTAGAGAAAGAAGAAAGAGGGAGGAAGCTTCCACTAAGCATCTCCCCAATCCACTATAAATAGTTTCATTCCATTTCATTTGTAGTTGTTGGGTGGCTTGACAAACCACCTCTTCCACCATTTTCATTTACTTGCACCTTAATTCTTGCACTTTTATTTCTTGTATTGCACTCTTTAATTCAAGTAAGTTTACTTTTAATGTTATTGAATCTTTATCTTTTCTTGTTTAATCTCTCATCTACCTTTCTTGTTTGTGTTTAATCTTTGTGTTCATGTTCTTTAGTTTTTATGGTTTTCAATCAAGTGGGTTTTGATTATTTTGGTTATGATTGTTGGTGTTATTGATTTGGATTGATTGGTTATTGTTAGTAGATCATTTGTGGTTGTTTTGGTTTAATCTTTTGGTTAATCTTGATTAGTTTTGGTTAAATTCGTCCTTGTTCTTCATTCCCTGTTCTTCGTTCTGTTCATGCTACCCAGATTCCGGATCAGTTACATCATTCCGAATCAAACCTCATTTCATTTTTATTCCGGATCAATTGTAGCTAAAGTCTTCCATTCGGAATATTTATCATTCCGAATCAATGTTGTTCATCCGGAATATCCATTATTCCGGATCAAGCTAAACATTCCGGATCAAACTTTTCTATTCGGAATATTTATATATTCCGGATCAACTTTTCTATGCGGAATGTTTGATATATTCCGGATCAAGTCTTCCATCCGGAATAATATTCTGGATCAAACTCTTTATTCCGGATCAACCTCTTTTCCCCTTTTTTATTCCGGATCAAAGCCTTATTCCGAATCAACTAGTTTATTCCGGATAAGTGACATATTCCGGATGAGCTGTTTTATTCCGAATGAGTGTTTTCCACTTTTTAGTTTTAAGCTTTATTTTTCCCGCCTTTTTCTTTATTTTCACTTTTACTTGCCTTCCCTTTTTAGTTTAAGTTTTGGTTTGCGTCATTTACTTTATTGCTTTTAATTTCTCGTCATTTACTTTTCGTCAAGTTTTTTTATCTTTCAGTATTTCTTTTTTACCGTCTTTATTTTATTCTTATTTGTTTCAAGTCTTTATTTTTAATTAGTGTAGACAACGACACCCTTTCATTTGATTCACCAAGAACAACTGAGTCGCACAATTAACCAGTTATCAGTTCGAAGAGATACCGAGAAACGAACTTTTCAACTTAGCAAAATCTCTACATTAATACCCGAATCAAACTGAGAGGGTATGTAAGATAAATGGACGTGCATGTGACATGGTAGAAAGAACATGGAACATGACATGTCTTGAAAGGACATGGAACGTGATGTGACTGAAAGGACATATCTAACTTATAAGAGAAAAACGGATAAGAAGTCCGAATGAACTTGTCCGTTTCCACGTGGCTTCCCTCTTGGAACGGTTCCTTCACAAGATCTTGACACAATGATAATCTTGGTCCTCCTGACCTTGACTTGAAAACACGGAAATTTCATTGTCATCTACGTAAGATAGATCCCCTGAATTTGATCGAGGGAATAAGAATTAACGTGCAAGGATAAATGAAATGTTATGGTGCAAAACAATCTAACTTAACTGATAATTAGCAATGATGCGTGAGACATATTGAAACGTAATACGTGAAAATTTTGAACGTGATACGTGAAATTTTTTTGAACGTGATACGTGGAGATATGGCGAGTGTAGTATGAGAAACATATCGTGATCCATTATACGTGTAACATATCGTGAACGTGATATGAGGAACGTGGAATGAACATGATATGTGAAACATATCGTAAACATGTAATACAACTGCGGTAACGCCAAACACTTCAAGGTCAGACGTGGAATGTGACGTGAAACGTCTATCTGAGGATAGGGAGTTATACTAAACTTGAGTCTGGTCTCTCCAGTTCCTGCAAAACTTCCCAGAACGAAGATGAACGTAAAATCGTAAGGCAAGATACAATCATGAACGTAATAGTGTCATGAACGTGAGTGTGAAAGCAAGTCATGAAATTAGAACAAGGACGTGGACGTAAATAAGGAGCATAAAATGCGAACCCTTGTCTGACCCGATAGCTTGCGGATTACCAAGTGATCGGGTGAGCCTTGGCTGGAACGTGTCCGATCAATCTGTTGGTTCTGAAATCCGTGCGGATGTAAGGATTTTGTGGACTTGATCAAACTGTTGGCAATAACCCAGATAGCATCTTGCTTCTTCTGAATTTGCGTTAATCTGGTAACCAAAATCCATGGAGATCTTGTCCCATTTCTGTTCACAATTTCTGATAATGGAAAGACATCCTAGTCTGTTGGTGTTCTATCTTAGCCAGTTAGTATGTCTGGTACTTAGATATGAACGTAATTATATCTTGCTTCGTAGATACTTGATACATAGAAATTTACGGAACAACAAGTCTCCCGAATTAGACTTCTCTTAGCGTAGGATTTTTTAGAACACCTAATGTAGTGTAGGGTTCTCACCTTTACGCATAAGCTGATTCATGGTAAGATTAACCATGCGAATCAATGTGATTCAGCGTGTCACTGTAATCAACAAGAATTTATATTGGAAAATTTCAAGATGAAATTTCTCATGTCGTAGAATTTGCAACATAGTGCAAATATGATCTTCCTGCTCTTCTCTAGACCTAGAGAAAATTCAGGTTGTTCTCGATGCAAATACTGATGAATTTGTTTATGAGTTCATGGCAACTCAATTTATTAAGTCTATAATGTTGTTGGGCATTTATAAGACTAATACAAAATCATGAATCTAGCATGACCAAGTCGTGAACGAATAGCAGTCATGGAAATGTCCTGCTCTTTCACTCGTCACTGTTGGCAGTATGATCATGAGTCTGATCTTGGAAAAGGGTTTGACACCCGAAAGTCGATTAGACATGTTGTCAATACGTGGAGGAGAATAACGGTTATGGATGGTGATTTTTTTTAAATCGACGGTAGTCGACATATAATCTCATGTTACCGTCCTTCTCCTTGAAGGTTCTTCTGGAATGTATAGTAAGATTTTGGTATAATCGTCTGGTTATGTGTAAAAGGAACCTCAGTGGTCGTGTCCTAACTGACAGTTAGAAAATTTTAGCAGTCATGGCTAACAAAGCATGTGCTTGTAGAGCATAGATAATTTGTACAGATTTTCCTGATGGAAAACCATGCTGAATGTATTCAGGAGCCTGAACATTACTGTACAAAATCAAGAATCGTAGCAGGGTGTGCTGATTATAGTCCATGATTAGGATTAAATTCAACTCGCATCTGTCCAAGGTAATGCGTTAGCAGCTTGGATCTCATCCTTAGGCTGAAGGAAACCTTCGTATACATGGGGGATACAAATGGCATCCTTTATTTTCATGAATATATGAAATATGGGTGTAAAAGACGAAAGTGTCAACGAGCAAACGTGACAGATCTCACTGATACGTCGGTGATGATACTAAAATCCTTGTGGCATGATTAATACATGGCACAACAAAATGGATATACCCTTTGGAGGGTACCCTGGATTTCTTAGGGATGTTCCAGAATTGGACGTGAGTCATGTGTCTTGACTCGTGTCTTGGGAGTTATAAGCATGACATGTGCATTCACTGGTGTCTTGACATGTGTATCGAGATGTGAAACAATAGAACTACAAATATTAGGTTATTATGCCAGAATTGGCAGATCGGTTGGACTACTGACCCTTTGTATTTCTGATCACGTCCGTGGCCGGAGCTTCGATTGCGATTGCTAGGATAGTTGCTGTCATAGTAGCGGTTACTATCGTCTTCTCTGTCAGTTCCATGACGGTCATTCTCATGACTGTGATTCATGTAACTATTCAGCTGAGTGACCGGCTTGTACCGGTTCACACTCATATGACTGAAGCGACAACTAAATGACGTGTGACATGTAACTAAGAATTAGGGAGAATGATTGATGAAAATCGTCTGATGGTGAAGCATCTTCTTGTCCAATTTCTTTGCTCTAACACCTTTGTCTTCGTTTTGTAGGATCTCCAGGTAGTGAACATCATCAACATCTCGTAGCGTCTCCAACTAATCAACAACATCAACCTTTAGTAACATCTCCAAGCTATGAGCGGCATCAACAATTTGTAGAGTATCAGCAAGTGGAATACGCACATGGATACGGTACATGGAGTACACATGGAATGCACATGAAATGATCGGTATGTGGTAGATCATCTGACATGATTTTAAAGGAAAATAACTGATTAAACAATTAGGGAGACCATCATGATAACCTGGCAATGCCAGTATATACCTCATTCTGGTTGCATAGAGAAACGCTAACGTATGGTTAAACGAACTTCAACGATGATTTTCCTGAAAGCCTGATTAATGAAAACCAACCATGACTATCATGAAAGCAGGATTTAAATGAATTCCAACAGTGTCTTGCATGAAAGCATAAATAACAAAAGAAACGTAAGACGTAATCAACATGAAGATGAAATCATCATGAAGAAACATGAAGGCGTATATAACATAATCGGCGTGAAACTGAAGTTAACCATGATAGTATGAAAACATAATTGACATACAAACATAGTAAGTTATGAGGGGACATGAAAGAAATTTTTTTTTGCCAATAAATCATGAGAAAAAATTTATGCATGAAAACAGTGCGTGAATGCAAGATGCAGTTTATAAAAAACCTTTATATGCGCGAGGGGACGCCTATGGGTCGGTCCCAAAACAAAAGACATGGCGAGGGGATGCCTATGGGTCGGTCCCAAAGTTAAAAGTTTCGATAAAAGCACATGCGACTAAATAGGGCCAGTCCTGTGCCAACCATTACTTAGTCAAAATTCCTGCAACAATGATAAATGAAACATAAATAAGTAAAAATCATCTGTCAAAACTTATCAGAAAATTTTTTTATGTGACTAATTATGAACTACTGGGGTTCAGTTCACATAGCCACCGTTCACGAGGAACATCATGCATGAAACAATGACACATAACTAAATATGAATGACGGTTGTCCATCCATATTTGTAAAACAATATCGATGAAAACATCAAGGTTAGAACATCAAGGTGCTGAAAACATCATGGTTAAAACAACAATGCGCTGAACACATCAATACACGGAATAATAAGCGTTGGCTTAGGAAGCTCCTGGTGACTACCCACTAGTCACAGGTCAAGTTTTAGAGCCTACACGTCGAAGCCTTGGGCTCTGATACCATAATTATAACACCCCATTTTGGTAAATGGAATGTCACGCGTAATTATGGCGTGTCATCAAAGCATGCAAGGTAATATGTACTAAAACATACATGACCATAGGGAAAACTGGAATCAAACATCGGTT
This sequence comes from Glebionis coronaria, assembly GCA_025667525.1. Lineage (NCBI taxonomy): Eukaryota > Viridiplantae > Streptophyta > Magnoliopsida > Asterales > Asteraceae > Glebionis > Glebionis coronaria. The sequence goes on along the minus strand of CM046875.1, from coordinate 341,813,677 downwards.
CCCAAACATAAGCCCAAAACTAAACAAGCATAAATATATAAAGGCATGAGGAGAAGAAGTTTAAGGTAGCTCTCATCCTATGCGTGTCCTCCAAATGCTCCAGTCTAACTTTAGGTACCTGCCGTTTTGGGACATGGAAAGGAAAGTAACGGCTGAGCATAACGCTCAGTGTACGGATATACGACATAGTATGAATGGCTGAAACATAAATAAGACTAATAGCAGCGGAAATGTATAAGTCATGGAAAACGTAGTTGTTTGTCATGTTAACTGGTTTTAGTTCTGAAAACATAGCTTATTTTACTTATGAAAATCTTTATTAGTTAATGTACCAAAAGCCAATATAGGTCATGAGGTCAACAACGTGCATGAATACTTGGAGGGATGACCTCGTCATACAAATTAGAGGGGATGCCTCTAATTATACTGGTAAGTGGGTAGGAGGGATCAGCTCCTTGTGAAGGATGCAAGGCATACACCACATTCACCATGAAATCCTGACTGAAACATGTAACTAGGATGCACCCATACGCCCCACATGATAACATAATAATATGGCCAAAAGCTTAAAGGGACGCCACGAGCTATCACTCCGCCGTGGTGAAGTCATGACACTAGTGCCTCTAGTGTTATGGTTATGGTACCTCCATAACTAGGTGAACTGGTCATGCATGTATATGGCTAAGGTAACTAATAAAACATAAGCATTTAACTGTAACTACTGGGGAAAACAGTTGGCTGCATACGGGAAATCCTAATGAAGGAAAGAATGTCCATATTGAAAGGACGAGAAATCCGTACCTTAAGTCCAGTGAACGAGGAAAACGAACGGAAGAGAGTCCTACTTCGATGTCACTAATGCTACAAAGATAATATACGTATATAAGTATTCTGATTACTGAGTACGTAACTGGTTTTAGATCATGTCTTAGCTTGGTTTATATGTTCATGTCATGTTTTACTGATTTTATCGTTATGCTGTGTTTATCATGTATTCTGTCTATTCTGATTAAGTATTACTTGTATTTCTTGTATTATTATACCTGTTGTTTAATAATAAGTAACTTTCTAAAAATAGCAGGTTTCCTTAAATAGAAAGTTCCCAAAAATAGATAGTTTCCAAAAACAGAAAGTTTCTAAAAATAGAAAGTTTTCAAAAATAGAATGTTTTTAAAAATAGAATAGCTGCCTTAAATAAATAAGATTCTAAAAATAGGAAGTTTCCATAAATAGATTAGCTGCCTTAAATAAATAAGTTTCTAAAAATAGAAAGTTTCCATAATTAGAAATAATCTAGATTATTAAGCTAATAGTATAAGCTTAGTTTTACTGATTAAATCTACTAAGTCATGTGATTAATAGTAGAGTTTATTAGTTAGTACATGTAAATTAAATAAACTATAGGTTATAGGATTTAATTAAAAATAGTCATGACTTAATTAAATTAAGTGGTTAAAATACTTATGTTAAAACATGTATTAATATCTATATTAATATAACCTAGGTCATGGAAATTAATTAATTATAAGTCTTGTTAAAATAATTAATTAATAATATGGTATAAACACATAAATACTTGGTTTTAAAACATGTATTATGAAATAATAATAATTAACATAAGTCCATGATTAATTAATTTAACTAATAGTCATGTTAAATTAATTTAGTTTTCCTTGCAAAAAATAAAAGAACTTGTAAAAAAATGTGAATCTTGTAAAGAAAATGTTTAACTTGTAAAATTCGACCCATGCCCGTGTTTAAAATAAGCCGAGCCAAAACACACCCAAGCCGGCGGCTAGGACTGTGACCAGCCGTCGGCTGCCACTGACTACGCAGGGCTTCCTCTGCTGCGATGTTGGTTCCCACCGGTCTAGACCGGTTCCCCCTGCTTCCTAATCAAAACCCACCGATACCTTGTATGGTGTCGGTTGCCACTTCCTGCACCAAGGTTTCCCCCGTGGGTTCCTTGGTTGCTACTGTCCATACAAAAACCACACCGAGCCCTTTAAGGGTCTCGGCTGGTGGAAGACAAGTGCCACCAAGAGCTATGAAGCTCTCGGTTTAGATTTGGTTGAGCCAAAACAACCCTAAACCCGAACCCTCCTTGATTTATAACATGGTAAGATCATTTATTTATAATGACAATTAAATAATGATAATTAAAACATGAATTAATTAGAAGAAAGAGGGTTTTATGAATTACCAAAACACGTGGAATGAATAAATCTTGATCTCACGAACACACTCCTAATCAATAATTATAAATCAAAACTCGTCCTCCTTTTGGGTGCTGTTGGCGGCATAAAGAGAACATCATGTTCTTTTTTGGGTGCTGCTGGCGGCATAAAGAGAACATCACGTTCTCCTTTTGGGTGCTACTGGCGGCATAAACAGAACTGGCGGTCACCATATGGTTTGCTAGGGTTTTTGCTTTGTTTTGAAAATGTGATAAATGTAAATATAATGTTTAACCTTCCTGACATATTTTTGTGAAGTGGGTTGGGCCATAAGGCCCGTTTCCATTCTTTGTGTCCGCTGGTAGGTGGGGCCCACAAGGGAAACCCGAACCTTTTCATGCTTAATAATTACGTGTTCGTACGTTTGTATTTACGTTACGTTATTATAATTTATTCGTGTTACTATAATACTTGTACGTAATCTTAATAATAACATACGTAAATACATATTTATGTGTTCGTGATTCTTACGCTCATGAGTTCATGTTCATGATTATAATTATTATTGATAATAATTATCTTGTATTAATACATACTTAATACTTATCGTGTTATAACACGTACGTAATTCTTGTAATTAATATCCGTGACACGTGTTCATGTTATATAAGAAAAGTTGTAATCTTGTACGTAGGATTATTAGTGTACTGTTCATGGGAAAAGCATGCGGGTTTTACAACTACCACCATCATTTTTGAAAAAAAGAAAAAGAAATAAAAATAAATAATAAATAATAGAAAATAATAATAAAAAGGGCTCCCAATGAGCATATGTTTCAAATCACTTACTAAGCTTAATAATCAAAAAGATTTCCAAAATGCACAATGAATAAGCTGGAAAAAGAAAATAAGCACTTATGTAAAAGTCAACTAAGTTGGTTTCCTAGTCAAACCTAAAAGTCAAGGTCTCAAATGCTCCAGAATAGTCAAATGGGTCAAATAAGGAAGATTGATTACAAAAACAAAGTTGTTGCAAGTCTAAATAAGCTAGAATAATTTATTAATAAGCTCATTGAAAAATTGCACTAGCAATGGCTAGTTTTGGGTGTCCAGCAGTGGGAAAAGTTTCCACTGCTTGACTTAGTTGACTTTTACATAAGTGGTTATTTGCTTTTTCCATCTTATTCATTGTGCTTTTTGGAAATATTTTTGATTATTAAGCTTATTTAAGTGATTTGAAACATTTTGCAACAAGAATCAGCCCTTGAATTGGTCTAGAACTCGAAAACGACTATTTTCTCGTTTTTTGTAAAGAGCTTTTGCTTATTTTAGGCTTATTTCTTGGGCTTAATCAAAAATTCTTTTTACAAACAGCTTAATTAGGTCAAGAGAAGGTTGTGTGTCAAATTTCAGCTTATGGCATCAACTTATAGCTTAATGGGCCAAAAAGCCCATTAAGAATAAGCTGTTTTGAAATAAGTTGTGATAAGCTCACTTTCAGCTTTTGGGCCGTTGAATTTTTGTGTTTAAAATTGAATTTTAAGCTTAACAGGAAGTTTTGGGCCATTTTTGTGAACATTTTCTTATTAGGCCTTAATTAAGCCCATTAAGGGTTTGTTTTACTTTTTGGCCCATTTGGAGGCCCATTAGGGATAATTTGGTCATTTCAAGTTCATTTCTGTTTAAATTAGGTTAAAATAAACTAGTTTGCAAGTTTTTAGAATTTTTTATAAATTTTGGATTTTTATTAATATTTTATTATTAAAATTAGTTTTTAATATTTTCGAAACTTTTTCATTTTTCTTAGGTTAAAAATATTAAGTTAGGATTTTTAAAACTTTTAGATTAATTTTCTTGTCATTTAATTAATTTTTAGAATTATTTTAATATTTTAATAGTTTTTAATCATTTTTAATAGTTTTAATTAATTTTAAATTTTTCAAAAATTGTTTTTAATTTAATTAAGTTATTTTAGAGGTTTACAAATTGTTTGTTAATTAAATTGATTTTTTGGGCTTTAATTAGTATTAAAAACTATTATTTAATTAAATAAAAGGTTTGAGTGATTTTTGATTTTTTGTAAACTCTAATTACATTTTTAGGATTTATTTCAATTTTCTAGGAATTTTTAGGTTAATTTTTAAATTTCGTCATATTTTACGGTTTTACGTGCACGACTTTCGTTTTAGTTTAATTTTAATCGTAACCGTTATTCTTTTCTATTTTCTTTCTTCATAATCATAATAAAAAATATTAATCATCTCTTTACACAACACACAAGCCTCCTTGAAAACGATCGCACTCATTGGGTCATTTACACATGGTTTTCCTAAACCACTTGTTTAATACTTATCACGTTTACGCTCATTTTCCTAAAAGACGTATTACTACCACCATAAGCACCCTTCTAACCAGTGGGTTATAAAGAGTAAATAACAACAAAGAAATCACAAAAACAACAGGCCAATTAGTACAGTTTAATCAATTAAGCATCAGACATTTCCCAGACATGAACATAAGCAGTTTTCAACAAAATAAGCAGTTTTAGCAAGATTAAGCCAACCAAAGTTCACCAAATGCATACACAAGCTTAAATAATTTCTAATGAACACAAATCAACTTGTTTCATATACTGGTTCAAGGTTTAGACAAAGATTCAAGCTATGAAAGTTACTGATGATCAAATGAAGAACACAAAGTGAGGTTGCTGATATATTTGACCACAAGCCCAATTTCAAACCCTCAAATCTTTCGAACAGGTTACACAAACTTTGTTTAAACACTTTTTATCCCTAAACATGCATACACTCTAGGTGTTACCAAGATTTTAGTTCAAAATATGCAAAATCAAGCAAGATATAGCACAATATCAAATTTGGTGTTTCAATGAACAAAACTTGCAAATATCAGAACCCAAACACTTGTATATCAGATTTAAACTCAAACTAACATACAAAGCATAAACTCCAATCAAGCAGTAATCCCAAACACCCCTTTCACTTTTGAAAATAAAAATTTTGCAAAGTAAAATTGTTTTCAGGTTTAACCAAGCTTAATCAAGCATCAATATAACATAAGCATGCAATAAGAACCAGATTTAGGCCATAAAAACACACCATACAATATCAGAATCACAAAATCACTCAATACCACTTTTTCAACAGATTTTTAGAAAAGAAGGCTCAAACCTCATGAATGTACATCCACACTCATAAATCTTTGAGCTTATGTGCCTAGCTTAACAAGGAACAAGCTTCTAATAAGCTGCTAAGAACAACATGGTTAGAACAAGCAGATTATATAAAACAGATAATGGAAAAATAAAAGCTGATTAATTCAAGCTGGTTCCCACTCCTTGAATATCCCCAAACTACAAGCTCACTACACCTTGATAAGCTCCTTATAAGGGTGTTATGACCACTTGTAATCCAAAAATTTCAAAGGTTTGAACCAAGACGAAAGATATCAGATTTTGGAAAAACTTGCAATTTCTTGCAAAATCTTTGAAAACAGGTTTTGGAACTTCAAATTCACAAACTAGAATCAATAACAACAATATATTAAATGTGTCACTTGGATTTTGTCAAACAATTCAAACACTTTTTCATTAATCTTGAAACAAGGATTTACAGAATGTTGACCAAAGAAAAACCAAGAGCAAGCTAAAATGTTGCATACTAAGGGCTTTATATAGGCTCACAAACTATCTTGAAAGCTAAAAATACAAGGAAACCCTAATGTAGTGAAGTCCCAATTATGCCCTTTAGGTTGAATATCTTGACTGATCATGTTAGGTCTTTCGGCGTTTTGTAGAGGTGGAAAGGTGGTGGAATTAATCAAAGGGCTCCCAATGAGCTTATGTTATAAGCTACATTATAGATGGTAGATTCTCTACATGGTTTTGGCTTTTTCCCCAAAAACGTGTGCATGAGGTTTATCATGTGAGTCTTGTGATGATGTGGGATGGGGTTTAAGGGTGGGGTTTTGGTTAGTGATAGGTTAATCATAAATCTGGAGGTTTTTAGGGTTTAATTCCATGTAATTAGTAAACCCCTAATTGTGTTCATATTAGTGGAGTGAGGTGGCAAACTCTGAGTGGTCTAGGTATGTTTCCTAGTCATCCATATTAAACCCTTCATCTTTCTTTCTCCTTTCATTTGCATTTCAAACAGCCATAAACGTTTTTCCTTTGTAAAATAAGTTTTGGTTTTCACACTTTTGCCACAAAATGTTTCCAAAAGTATTTTCAAGGGTATTTCTTGCCATTTGATGATATTTGAAGGGTGATTCTTGTAATGTCTTGAATATTCAAGGTCTTGACTTGTATTGTTGACTTTGTAGAGGACTAATATTGACACGTCTTCATTTTTGAGGGACCATTCTTGCCAATTCTTCAAAGTTGAGGGTCATTTTTGTAATTTGACAAACTTTAAGGACCAAACTTGTAATTATGAATATACAAGGGTTTAAAGTGTCAATTATTCAATATTGGAGGACCCTTCTTGTATAATCTTCAATTCTTTAAGGTTTTTTCTTTGAAAATTAACTCTACGGCCCGGTTCATTGTGCGACTTCGTTTCCCGTGTTCGTTTTTGCTTGTTTCTTGTGATCTTTTGTCATTTTCTCAATATCCGTACCTAAATACACATTGAACAAACACAAGCATATATTTGGCACGATATTTTATGCATTTTAAGTCCGTTTTAGACGATGAGACTATGTATAAAAGCAGTCTCATCACTCCCGATACTAAACCATTGTTGTACCCTCACGCAATGCTAGAATAAAGTATCTTAGTACCTCCAAAATGCACTTTTATTGAATTATAAACTTTCTACACTACTACTACTTGCTACTACTTGCGTTTTAGACATAATGTAAGATTTTCATCCCAAAATGGGACGTTTAGGTTCATAGAACAAGAACACCTGAATGCTTCGTTAGGAATAATTTCATCGTTCTCGATTTTCACCTAGTTCCATGCCAAGCTTGCAACGAGATCATTGTCATTATAAATTAGTCATGCTAACACTACTCATATGCCCTAATCACGTACTTAGACTCCCATTTCCTAAGTGGTATCTATTATATTTTATTTGTGTCTTAAATGTTCACGAGGATACATTTTTTACTTATGCGATGATAGAGATTTAGGTCTAAAAATTGAGTCATAACGGTGTAACCAAGACCATCGAATTAATAACACCCCCTAATAGACAACGATGTCAAAAAATTAAGTCAACAAGAAAGATCGATAAATACGGTTTTATAACGGTTTTGAACATGAGACTTATTACCAAGACTTTTATACGCCCCCTAACGGATGGACCTTATTATCATAGGTTTACCTCCATCTTTTATTAAACTTCGCCATGATCCTTTTATTATGACTTCGGTCTTGCCTTGCCTTTTATTATCCTCCTCATTGGTGGTTTTATTATGGCCAAAGCCGTATATCCTCACGCTAAGGCGAATTTTGGATCTTTAAAGGTTCAAAGATTAAGGCATAATTCACTTTCAATTTTGCATAGATTTTTCGGCCTCGTGAGCTTCAAATTGTTTGCCTGATTAAGGTGAGCACTTGAAATCTTATTATTAGGTGAAGCTTTCGATTATTCGGTTTGCCAATACTTCAAAACCGTGACGCTAGCGATACCTTAATGTTTTCCCAGTTTAGTTACATGGAAGCTACTATAAAAGACTAGAAACCAACAACCAAGACTAAACCGCTAAGACAATATTTATTAAGCAAAATATATATACAAGCGAAGTGAGAATAAGCAAACAACGAGAACACATGAGTTTTTGAAAGAATACGAGTACTCTACGTTTAGCATAGTAACTTATAATTAACTCTATCATTTCTCGTCCTCATTTAAGAGACTTAGCCTAATGTAAAGTTAAGGAATCGAAGCTAAGTGCTCAACACGCACGGTCGAGTCAAAAATTACTCTTATTCTCGCCATCGGAAAATCTACATTCGTGTCTTCAAACACTTATAAAACATGAGAAAGTTTTTAAAATTTGGCTATTTTAAGCCTTATTTTGCAACAAAACGATAAACAAAAAGATGAACTTTGGAAAGCGTGAAGGTTTGGCAAGGAAAGTATCTATTCACCCCCCATACTAAAGTTAAACATTGTCCTCAATGTTTCGAGTCTAAGGTAGGATACCCTCATATTAGAGTCGTAGTCGAATGCTTAATCTAGCATGGAAAGGGTGTAACCACTAAATTAATATCCATTTATGAAGTGTGCTAAAAACCTAAGGTTAGAACATATAAGGTTATATCATGAGGATATTGAGAAATTCTTAAAATAAAACGATCGAGTGCTCCAATAAAACGAACACAAGAGGCTCCAATCGTGAAGATAATTATCATCTAAAAAACACAATACAAAACAAGCACTAAACAAAGGTTGGAAGGGCACAAATCCCCTCACATTAAATTAATTATAAAGCGATAATATGTACATGGATAAGCATGGGACTCCCCCACGAGGCACCTCGTTTTTTATTACCGAGTCATGATCTCGACTCGATCCCCTCAATACTAATTATCATTGGGGAAGGTGACTTGGTCGAGGTAGTTCAAAGAGGGAACTTCCCCGCCAAAGTAGTGCTTCAACCTATGTCTATTCACCTTAAAGTTAGGACCATCGTTTAGAGCTAGCTCGATGGTCCTATATGGAAAAACTTGGATAATGGTGAATGCACCGGACCAACGGGATTTCAACTTGCCGGAAAAGATTTTCAAACGTAGTTAAAAAGAAACACTTGATCTCCAATGTTAAAAACCCGGTTTTTAACTTTAGAATCATGAAACTCTTTAGTTTTCTCTTTATAAATCAATGAATTTTCATAAGCAATGTCTCTCAATTCATCCAATTCATTTAATTGCATTTTTTGGTGTTTTCCTGCGGTCTCAATGTCATCATTTCAATGCTTAAGGGCCCAATAAGCTTTGTGTTCGAGTTTAATTGGCAAGTGACAATTCTTCCCATACACAATCTTATAAGGAGTGCATCCAATGAGCGTATTATGAGCTGTACGAAAGGCCCATAAAGGATCGTCTACCTTATCCGACCATGATTGTCGGTTCTCCCCTCTCGATCTCTCCAAGATCCTCTTCAACACTCGGTTTGAAACCTCGACTTGCCCACTCGTTTGTGGGTGATAAGCCGTAGAAAGCCGATGTGTAACCCCATATTTCCTTAGGACCCTTTCGAATTAGTCGTTACAAAAATGGGTTCCACGATCGCTTATGATCGCACGAGGGGTTCCAAACTGATAAAAAACTCTTCAAAAACTTGACTACCACACGAGCATCGTTCGTGGGCAAAGCCTTAGCTTCCACCTACTTGGATAGGTAGTCAACGGAGACAAGGATGTACTTATTACCATGAGATGATGGGAACGGACCCATAAAATCAATTCCCCAAACGTCAAAGATCTCACACACTTGGATGATGTTTTGTGGCATTTCATCGTTTTATGAGGCTTTGCCTTGACGTTGGCATGAGTCACATGACCTGACAAGTGCATGTGCATCTCGGTAAATAGTAGGCCAAAAGAAACCGGCATCAAAGACCTTCTTCGTCGTGAGATTAGCACCATGGTGACCACCCGTGGGTCCCTCGTGTCAAGCTCTAAGGATATTAGAATCTTCGGTGCCCAAAACACAACGTCGAACGATTTGATCCGCACAAGTCCGAAAGAGATAAAGGTCGTTCCAAAAGTAGAACTTGACGTCACAAAAGAGTTTTCGTTTTTGTTGAGTCGTCATACCCTTAATGATGAAATTCCCCGCATGATAACTTGCGATGTCCGCAAACCATAGGGTGGATGAGTCAAGCTTAGAATTGACTACACCAAGTGTCTCGAGAGGAAATGTTTCGGTGATTTCCTTTTTCTCGTACACACTTTGGTGAGGATCCTCCAAGCGAGAAAGATGATCGGCCGCTAGATTTTCGACTCCTTTTTTGTCAAGGATTTCGACATCAAATTCTTGTCGGAGGAGAATCCAACGAAGCAATCTTGGCTTTTCATCTTGCTTAGCCATGAGATACTTGATTGCCGAGTGATCCGTATACACTATGCATTCAGTCAAGACGAGGTAAGGTCGGATTTTCATGACGTTGCCCCAAAACAGCCCCAATAGTGTAATCACTTGCATCACACATGAGCTCAAAGGGGAGTTTCCAATTGGTAGCAACAAGAATGGGAGCCTTGGTAAGTTTCCTCTTAAGGATTTCAAAGGCTCGTACACAATCTTCGTTAAAGACAAAAGGAGCATCTTTTTCAAGGAGATGTGTAATAGGTCGAGAAATCTTTGAAAAATCCTAGATGAATCGACGATAAAAGCCCGCGTGTCCTAGGAAAATCCTAACTCCCTTGACGGTTTTGGGATGAGTTAATTTGGCGATGGCGTCTATCTTAGCTTTGTCTACCTCAATCCCCGCTTTCGAGCCTTGTGCCCTAAGACGATTCCTTCCTTAACCATGAAATGACATTTTTCCCAATTGAGCACAAGGTTGGTTTCCTCACAACATTTTAATATTCTCTCAAGATTCGACAAACACGAAGTGAACGAACAACCAAACAGGAAAAAATAATCAATAAAGACTTCTATCGTTTTCTCGATCATGTCATGAAAAATAGCAATAATGCACCTTTGAAAGGTTCCCGGTGCATTGCAAAGTCCGAATGGCATTCTACGATAGGCAAACGTTCCATATGGACACGTAAACGTAGTTTTTTCTTGATCACGAGGATCGATGGGGATTTGGAAGTAACCGGAAAAACCATATAAAAAGCAATAGAAATCGTTTCCCACAAGACGCTCCAACATTTGGTCCATGAAAGGAAAGGGAAAATGGTCTTTGCGAGTGGCGTCATTCAACTTACGATAGTCGATACACACCCTCCAACCGGTCACAAGTAGAGTTGTAATTAACTCGTTGGCATCGTTTGCCACAATGGTTATTCCTACCTTTTTAGGGACACAATGAATAGGACTCGCCCAAGGGCTATCAGAAATAGGGTAAATCATTCCCGTGTCAAGGAGTTTAAGGACCTCCTTTTTGATGACGTCGTGAATTTTGGGGTTCACCCTCCTTTAGCATTGAATTTCGGGTTTGTAGTCCTCCTCCATTAAGATTTTGTGGGTACAAAGTTTAGGATCGATCCCCTTAATGTCGGATAATTTCCATGCAATTGCCCCTTTGTGGTCCTTTAGAACATCGATAAGTGCGGTTTTTTCAACATTCAAAAGATCTTTCGCAATAATCACCGGCAACTTATCGTTTCCTTCCAAGAATACGTATTCAAGATGAGGAGGTAAATATTTCAACTCGAGGATTGGTGGTTCCTCAATTGAAGATTTGGGTTCGAAACTCATAACCTCCTTGGGTGGAGGAAATGGGAAATCGTTAAGAAAATCCTTGATAATCGAGAAGTCCTCATCGTTTTCGAGGTCTTCGTTACAAGTACGTGGAACATCAAATTCTTCCAACGTAAAACCACCACCTTCAAATGGAGTGAAGGATGGTGTCGAATTATCAAGAATAGGATCAAGCATAGTGGGATTGCCACTATTTTCCTCGTCACCAAAACCTAAAAATTCTTGTGAAAATTCCTCGTAAACGACGTTGATCATATCCATGAGGTTTATAGTCGCGCCGGAATAAACATGAGAAATTTGAGAGTTTTGTGTTGCGTTTATAACAAGTTCCTCGTCGTTTAAACGTAAGGTGATTTTTCTAGCATGCACATCAATCAACGCCATTGACGTATCCAAAAACGAACGACCTAAAATAAGAGGAACTTGAGGATCCGTGGGAATATCGACAACGATAAATTCTACCGGATAATAGAACTTTCCCACTTTCACAACAACGTCTTCGGCCAATCCACATGCGGGAATCGTGGAATGATCGACCAGTTCGATAGACATTAGTGAAGGAGTAAGATTAGGAACATTGAGCGACTTGAAGATTACAAGAGGCATAAAGTTAATACTAGCACCAAGATCGAACAAGGCATAACAATCTTCCATATCTTGGATTTCACATGGAATCAAGAATTTACCGGGATCACCGAATTTTTTAGGTATGCGGTTAAGATAAACAAATGAACAACTAGAAAAATGTTGCAATTTATCCTTGTTATTCAACATACTCTTAAAGTTAGCGGCAAATCGAGGCATCATGACCAAAGCGTCGGCAAAACATATATTGAAATGCAAATCACAAAACATTTTCATAAAAAGCTCAAATTGGTAGTTGTCACGTTCTTGTCGTTTCTCCTTACGAAGTCTCGATGGGTAAGGCAAAGGTGGTGTGGGTTGAGGCATAGGTATAGCCTTTGGAATCTCGGGTTCCAATGATGGTAATGGGTCCGCCGTAGGTGTGGTTTGAGTGGTACTTCGTGAGATTGGGATATGCTCCTCTTCGACCACCACCTCTGATTCTTCCTCAATTTCCTCTACCGTTGGAGTAATTGGTTGAGGAGTCGGTTCCTTAAGTTCCTTACCACTAAGTGTGGTAATCACTTTTGTTTCTCCCTTGGGTTCGATATGGAGTTACTAGGAAGACTACTCGAAGACTGTTTACACATTATAGCCTCAAACATGGATGAAATTTTATCCTCAAACATAGATTGCCTATTATTGGCCTTAAGCATCTCTTGTTTTATCTCATGTTGCCCTTGTTCCATCTTTTGTTGGTTTTGTTGTAACCTAGTTACATTACCCTCCATTTTGTTGGTATGAATCTTAAGCTCATTTGCTAACTTGTTTTTCAACTCCTTTTTCAAGTCATTCTTAAACTCGGATCTTAGGCTAATGATCTCCCTTTGTATATTATCAAACCTAGCATCATTTCCATTTGCGTATTCAACAAATTCATTTGGAAGATCTTTCAAGTTTTGCAAACTCTTGTTGTTTTGAAAATCATTGCTTTGATTTTTGTTTTGTACTTGATTATTAGCCCCTTTATTCCCATAGTTGTTATTACCCTTGTAATTGTTCCTTTGATTTCCTTGATAACCAACTTGATTGTTTCGATAATTGTTAGCATTTTGATTTGGTGAAAAACCCGGTAGAGTCAATTGATTAGTGCGGGTAACTTGACCGTTTGGGTTATAAGTTCCCGTGGCCACGTAGGCACTCGAAGTGTTACCACCGTTGGTAATGCACTCGGAGAAATCATGACCTCCACCACAATACATACAAGAAACCTCAACCTCTTTAGCCGTGGCGGGAGTAGAGTGTTCACCAACTTTAAACTCAATCAAAAGTCCCTTAAGCTTATCAAAGATTTTGTTCTCCAAATTTGACTCGATTTGGCAAGCATCGATGATAATATAATGAAGGCGAAGCCGAAGATGAAGTCTTATGAACACTCGATGTGCTACGAGGGCTATAGACCTTAGACCTATTCTCAATAATCAACAACGCTTCCTCGACCGTTTTACACAAAAATTACCACCCGCGGCGGCATTAAGATAATCTCTCTCATGATCATTCAATCCATTGTAAAACGTGTCAATTTGATGCAAGTCGGGAAATTCATGATGAGGACATTCGTGCAACATTTCCATAAAACGATTCTAAGCCGTAGAAAAACTCTCATTAAACTCTTGTGAAAATTTTGAAATCTCGTTTTTCAAATGCGTACTCTTAGATGGTGGAAAAAATTGGTTCACGAACTTCGAAACAAGATCCTTCCACGTCAATATAGAATTGGGTGGCTCTTTCTCTAACCAAATTTTAGCGATACCCGCTAAGGAATACGGAAAAAACATCATCTTAATCGAGTCATTAGAGACGTTCTTAAACTTGCAAGTGGCGGTAAGATGATTGAATTGGCGGATATGGTTGTGAGGGTTTTCCTTTTCATCACCACGGAATTTTTTGTTTTGGATCATCGACAACAAACCCGTCTTAACTTCAAAATTCTCCGCAAGGATGGCGGGAATCACAATCGCTTCTCCATAACCCTCGGTGGGTGCTTGAAGTAACTCCATCATAGTACGATTAGCCATGGTGACTTCTTGTTCTACGATAGGTTCGTCAATAGGAGATTCATCACTAGAAAGGTTAGGTGTGGTTTCCTTTCGGTTTCTAAGTATATGTGCACGTCTAGCTTGATTACGAGTAAGCATAAACGTCACGTACAACATGGGGATGAGCAAAGAAGATTCTTTTTGGTGTTTTTAACTTTTTTAATTTTTTTGTGTTTTTTATTGTTTTTACTTTTTCTTGGATTTTGTGATGTATTACGTAGACAAAAATCTACAAATCTCTCCTCAAATCAAATCTCTCGATTAAAGGAGCATCAAGGAATGAAAACAATCACGTGAAGTGAGCGCCTTCGATGACTTTAGAACGTTGGTGGAACACCAAAACGTTCAAGAGGGTTTAATCTTTTGAAACCAAGAAAATATATAGATAAGTCGATAATACTTTGTTTGGCAAACCCTCGATTAGCCCTTTTTATCTAAACACGCACAAGCAAGTGGACAAACAAGGCGGCGCGAAGCACTTAAGAGCCTTTTTCCCTAGGGTGTATTTTATAACACCCGCCTTATACCCACCTTATAGTTTGTGTTTTTCAAAATTAAGCTTCACGAAAGTAATTATCTATTTTGCCTTTTTTCTTTGTTTGAGATTCGAATAAAATGATTGAGCGATGAAATCCCAAATCAAGGTTGTGTTTTCACACTTTTGGAGTACTTGTGAATTTATTGTTTTATGTATACAATATAGTAATAATATTCACACAAAAACGAAAAACCGATAATACGTATGATTAGAGTGCTAATCACATAAATAGTTATTATGGCTAATATAAAAACCAAATTTGGTCAAATCAAAACACAACACGCCTCCCCGGCAGCGGCGCCAAAAATGATGGTGGTAGTAATACGTCTTTTAGGAAAAAGAGCGTAAACGTGATAAGTATTAAACAAGTGGTTTAGGAAAACCAAGTGTAAATGACCCAACGAGTGGGATCGTTCTCAAGGAGGCTTGTGTGTTGTGTAAAGAGATGATTAATATTTGTGATTATTATTATGAAAAAAGAAAATAGAAAAGGATGACGGTTACGATTAAAATTAAACTAAAACGAAAGTCGTGCACGTAAAACCGTAAAATATGACGAAATTTAAAAATTAACCTAAAAATTTCTAGAAAATGCAATAAATCCTAAAAAATGTAACTAGAGTTTACAAAAAATCAAAAATCACTCAAACCTTTTATTTAATTAAAAAATATTTTTTTTAATGCTAATTAAAGCCCAAAAAATCAATTTAATTAACAAAAAGCCCAAGATGAGATTTTTCACTTTGTAAACCTCTAAAATAACTTAATTAAATTAAAAACTATTTTTGAAAAATTTAAAATTAAATCAAACTATTTAAAAATGATTAAATACTATTAACATATTAAAATATTTCTAAAAATTAATTAAATGACAAGAAAATTAATCTAAAAGTTTTAATAATCCTAACTTAATGTTTTTAACCTAGGAAAAATGAAAAAGTTGCAAAAATATTAAAAACTAATTTTAATAATAAAATAATAATAAAATATTAATAAAAATCCAAAATTTATAAAAAATTCTAAAATCTTGCAAACTAGTTTATTTTAACCTAATTTAAACAGAAATGAACTTGAAATGACAAAACTACCCCTAATGGGCCTCCAAATGGGTCAAAAAGTAAAACAGACCCTTAATGGGCTTAATGAAGGCCCAATAAGAAAATATTCACAAAAATGGCCCAAAACATCCAATTAAGCTTAAAATTCAATTTTAAACACAAAATTTCAAAGGCCCAAAAGCTTAAAGTGAGCTTATCACAGCTTATTTCAAAACAACTTATTCTTAATGGGCTTTTTGGCCCATTAAGCTATAAGCTGATGCCATAAGCTGAAATTTGACACACAACCTTCTCTTGACCTAATTAAGCTGTTTGTAAAAAGAATTTTTGAATAAGCCCAAGAAATAAGCCTGGAATAAGCAAAAGCTCTCTACACAAAACGACAAAATAGTCGTTTTGAAGTCACTTAACTAAGCTTAATAATAAAAAAAGATTTCCAAAAATCATAATGAATAAGCTAGAAAAAGCAAACAAGCACTTATGTAAAAGTCAACTAAGTTGGTTTCGTAGTCAAACCTAAAAGTCAAAGTCTCAAATGCTCTAGAATAGTCAAATGGGTCAAATAAGGAAGATTGATTACAAAAACAAAGTTTTTGCAAGTCTAAATAATCTAGAATAGCTTATTAATAAGCTGATTGAAAAATTGCACTAGCAGTGGCTAGTTTTGGGTGTCCTGTAGTGGGAAAAGTTTCCACTGCTTGACTTAATTGACTTTTTGTCTTATATGGATTTTTGTTGGAATCAAAGAACATCAAGGCACCCTTATAACCAGTGGGTTATAAGGAGTCAATAACAACAAATAAATCACAAAAACAACAGGCCAATTAGTAAAGTTTGATCAATTAAGTATCAGACATTGCCCAGACATGAACATAAGCAGTTTTCAACAAAATAAGTAGGTTTAGCAAGATTAAGCCAACCAAAGTTCACCAAATGCATACACAAGCTTAAATAAATTCAACTGAACACAAATCAACTTGTTTCATACACTAGTTCAAGGTTTAGACAGAGATTCAAGTTATGAAAGTTAGTGATGAACAAATGAAGAACACAAAGTGAGGTTGCTGATATATTTGACCACAAGACCAATTTCAAACCCTCAAATCTTTCAAACTGGTTACAAAACTTTGTTTAAACACTATTTATCCCTAAACATGCATACACTCTAGGTGTTACCAAGATTTTAGGTCAAAATATGCAAAATCAAGCAAGGTATAGCACAATATCAAATTTGGTGTTTCAATGAACAAAACTTGCAAATATCAGAACTCAAACACTTGTATATCAGATACAAACTCAAACAAACACTTAGCACCTACTCAAACTAACATACAAAGCATAAACTCCAATCAAGCAGTAATCCTAAACACCCCTTCCACTTTTAAAAATCAAAATTTTGCAAAGTAAAATTCTTTTCAGGTTTAACCAAGCTTAATCAAGCATCAGTATAACATAAGCATGCAGTAAGAACCAGATTTAGGCCATAAAAACACACCATACAATATCAGAATCAAAAAATCACTCAATACCACTTTTTCAATAGATTTTTGGAAAAGAAGGCTCAAACCTCATGAATGTACATCTACACTCACGAATTTTTGAGCTTATGTGCCTAGCTTAACAAGGCACAAGCTTCCAATAAGCTGCTAAGAACAACAAGGTTAGAACAATCAGATTATATAAAACAGAAAATGGAAAAATAAAAGCTGTTTAATTCAAGCTTGTTCCCACTCCTTGAATATCCCCACACCACAAGCTTACTACACATTGAGAAGCTCCTTATCAGGGTGTTATGACCACTTGTAATCCAAAAATTTCAAAGGTTTGAACCAAGACTTAGAAAGATATCAGATTTTGGAAAAACTTGCAATTTCTTGCACAATCTTTGAAAACAGGTTTTAGAACATCAAATTCACAAACTAGAATCAATAACAACAATATATTAAATGTGGCACTTGGATTTCGTCAAACAATTCAAACACTTTTTCATTAATCTTGAAACAAGGATTTATAGAATATTGACCAAAGAAAAACCAAGAGCAAGCTACAATGTTGCATACTAAGGCCTTTATATAGGCTCACAAACTATCTAGAAAGCTGAAAATACAAGGAAACCCTAATGTGGTGAAGTCCCAGTTATGCCCTTGAGCTTGAATATCTTGACTGATCATGTGAGGTCTGTTGGCGTTTTGTAGAGGTGGAAAGGTGGTTGAATTGATCAAAGGGATCCCAATGAGCTTATGTTGTAAGCTACATTGTGGATGGTATATTCTCTGTATGGTTTTGGCTTTTTCCCCAAAAACGTGTGCATGGGGTTTATCATGTGAGTCTTGTGATGATGTGGCATGGAGTTTAAGGGTGGGGTTTTGGTTAGTGATAGGTTAATCATAAATCTGGAGGTTTTTAGGGTTTAATTCCATGTAATTGGTAAACCCCTACTTGTGTTCATATGATGAATAGTGGGTGTTTTAATCCAGTTTAGTTTTTAAAAACTTGTTAACCGCGTTTTTATATAACTAATTAATATTAGTTATATACGGTTCTGAGTGGATTGTTGAGTTGGCAAAGGGGAGTTGTGTGATTGGTTGAAATGGTGAGTGGGGTGAGGTGGCAAACTCTGAGTGGTCTAGGTAAGTTTCCTTGTCGTCCATATTATACCCTCTATCTTTCTTTGTCCTTTCATTTGCATTTCAAACAGCCATAAATGTTTTTCCTTTTTAAAATAAGTTTTGGTTTTCGCACTTTTGCCACAAAAGTTTCCAAAAGTATTTTCAAGGGTATTTCTTGTCATTTGATGATATTTGAAGGGTGATTCTTGTAATGTCTTCAATCTTCAAGGTCTTGACTTGTATTGTTGACTTTGTGTAGGACTAATATTGACAAGTCTTCATTTTTGAGGGACCATTCTTGCCAATTCTTCAAAGTTGAGGGTCCTTTTTGTAATTTGAAAAACTTTAAGGACCAAACTTGTAATTATGAATATACAAGGGTTTAAAGTGTCTATTCTTCAATATTAGAGGACCATTCTTGTATAATCTTCAATTCTTTAAGGGTTTTTCTTGGAAAATCAAATCTAGGGCCCGGTTCATTGTGCGGCTTCGTTTCCCATGTTCGTTTTTGCTTGTTTCTTGTGATCTTTTGCCATTTTCTCAATATCCGTACCTAAAATATACATTGAACAAGCAAAAGCATATATTTGCCACTTTTTATGATATTTTATGCATTTTAAGTCCGTTTTAGACGATGAGACTATGCATAAAAGCTTTCTCATCACTCCCCCATACTAAACCATTGTCGTGCCCTCACGTAATGATAGAATAAAGTATCCTAGAACCTCAAAAATCACTTTTATTGAATGATAAACTTGCTACACTACTACTACTTGCTACTACTTGCGTTTTAGACATACTGTATGATTTTCATCGCAAAATGGGACGTGTAGGTTCATAGAACAAGAACACGTGAATGTTTCGTTAGAAATAATTTCATCGTTCTCGATTTTCACCCAATTCCATGCCAAGCGTGCAACGAGATCATTGTCATTATAAGTTAGTAATGCTAACACTACTCATATGCCCTAATCACGTAGTTAGACCCCCATTTCCTAAGTGGTATCTCTTATATTTCATTTGTGTCTTAAATGTTCACGAGGATACATTTTTCACTTATGCGATGATAGAGATGTAGGTCTAAAACTAGAGTCATAACGGTGTAACCAATACCATCGAATTAATAACCCCCCTAATAGACAACGATGTCAAAAAATTAAGTCAACAAGAAAGATCGATAAACATGGTTTTATAAGGTTTTGAACATGAGACTTATTACCAAGACTTTTATACGCCCCTAACGGATGGGCCTTATTATCATAGGTTTACCTCAATCTTTTATTCAACTTCGCCATGAAGCTTTTATTATGACTTCGGTCTTGCCTTGCCTTTTATTATCCTCCTCATCGGTGGTTTTATTATGGCTAAAGACGTATATCCTCACGCTAAAAGTGAATTTTGGATCTTTAAAGCTTCAAAGATTAAGGCATAATTCACTTTCAATTTCACATAGATTTTTCGGCCTTGTGAGCTTCAAATTGTTTGCTTTATTTAGGTGAGCACTTGAAATCTTATTATTAGGTGAAGCTTTCGATTATTCGGGTTGCCAATACTTAAAAACCGTGACGCTGGCGGTACCTTAATGTTTTCCCAGTTTAATTACATGGAAGCTACTAAAAGAGACTAAAAACCAACAACCAAGACTAAACCGCTAAGCCAATATTTATTAAGCAAAATATATATACAAGCGAAGGGAGAATAAGCAAACAACGAGAACACATGATTTTTTTGAAAGAATACGAGTACTCCACGTTTAGCATTGTAACTTATAATTAACTCTATCATTTCTCGTCCTCATTTCTCGTCCGCATTGTAACTTATTCTCGCCGTCAGAAAATCTACATTAACACTTACAAAACATGAGAAAAAATTTAAAATTTGGCCATTTTTAGCCTTATTTTGCAACAAAACGATAAACAAAAAGATAAACTTTGGAAAGCGTGAAGGTTTGGCAAGGCAAGTATCTATTCAACTCTTGTTGAAAAATGTTTCAAATCACTTAACTAAGCTTAATAATCAAAAAGATTTCCAAAAAGCACAATGAATAAGCTGGAAAAAGCAAATAAGCACTTATGTAAGAGTCAACTAAGTTGGTTTTCAAGTCAAACCTAAAAGTCAAAGTCTCAAATGCTCCAGAATAGTCAAATGGGTCAAATAAGGAAGATTGATTACAAAAACAGAGTTTTTGCAAGTCTAAATAAGCTAGAATAGCTTATCAATAAACTGATTGAAAAATTGCACTTGCAGTGGATAGTTTTGGGTGTCCCGCAGTGGGAAAAGTTTCCACTGCTTAACTTAACTGACTTTTTGTCTTATATGGATTTTTGTTGGAATCAAAGAACGCCAAGGCACACTTATAACCAGTGGGTTATAAAGAGTCAATAACAACAAAGAAATCACAAAAACTATAGGCCAATTACTACAGTTAAATCAATTAAGCATCAGACATTGCCCAGAGATGAACATATGCAGTTTTCAACAAAATCAGCAGTTTTAGCAAGATTAAGCCAACCAAAGTTCACCAAATGCATACACAACCTTAAAAAATTCAAATGAACACAAATCTACTTGTTTCATACACTGGTTCGTGGTTTAGAAAAAGATTCAAGCTATGAAATTTACTGATGAACAAATGAAGAACACAAAGTCAGGTTGCTGATATATTTGACCACAAGCCCAATTTCAAACCCTCAAATCTTTCAAATAATTTACACTAACTTTATTTAAACACTTTTTATCCCTAAACATGCATACAATCTAGGTGTTACCAAGATTTTAGGTCAAAATATGCAAAATCAAGCAAGATATGGCACAATATCAGATTTGGTGTTTCAATGAACAAAACTTGCAAATATCAGAACTCAAACACTTGTATATCAGATACAAACTCAAACAAACACTTAGCACCTACTCAAACTAACATACAAAGCATAAGCTCCAATCAAGCAGTAATCCAAAACACCCCTTTCACTTTTGAAAATCAAAATTTTGCAAAGTAAAATTGTTTTCAGGTTTAACCAGGCTTAATAAAGCATCAATATAACATAAGAATGTAGTAAGAACCAGATTTAGGCCATAAAAACACACCATACAATATCAGAATCACAAAATCATTCAATACCACTTTTTCAACAGATTTTTGGAAAAGAAGGCTCAAACATCATGAATGTACATCCAAACTCACAAATTTTTGAGCTTATGTGCCTAGCTTAACAAGGCACAAGCTTCCAATATGCTGCTAAGAACAATGATACATGGTTTTTGCAATGGGGTTCAAAATATGATTCTCGGAATCCTCTCGAATTGATCTCAGTTTAAAGTGGAATGATTTGTTCTTGGTGACAAAAAGTGGGTTTAGTTTTCTATGCTATTGAAAGGATAAATAAATGAATTAATGAAATTAAACTTGCAGTAAATATAAAAGGTAAAATGATAAAACAAAGAAATGATCTTACTGAAGAAAAGGGCTATTCAGAAAAACAAGTGCTATGCGGAAAGAAGATCCAATTCGGAATAACAATCCTATTCGGAATAAAATCACAATGCGGAAAAACTGCTTTATTCGGAATGTATTCACTATTCGGAAAAATACCCTTATGCGGAAAAAGGTCCTATTCGGAATGATGAATTCCTATTCGAAAAAATAACTCTATTCGGAAAACATGGCTTATGCGGAAAGTAAGTGCTATTCGGAAAAGTTGTTCTATACGGAATAAATGCTCAATTCGGAAAATATGGTCTATTCGGAAAATCTTGACTATGCGGAATAAATGAAGGATTCCGAATAAAGGAAAAATAAACTGGCTAAGCGGAATATTGGAAACATTCCGAGTAAGGGAAAAACAATAAAATGACTATGCGAAAAACAAGCTCTATTCGGAATATCCTGGGAATGAAGAACAGTACAGTAGCAGCAAAAGAACAGGGCATACGAATATTGATCCAAATCGACTTAAATACTCAAAAAGGTTTTACCAAACTAACCAATAATCATTTAAATACCATGAGTAACAAATCCCACCGATAAAAACATTAAATCAACAACTTTTTAAGATCAAACTTGAATCAAATAAAAACTTAAGAACTTGCAATAAAAGATGATGAAGAACAAGATGAATAGAAAGATTGGATTGAAAGATTAATGTAAAGGTAACAAGAGTAATGATTAAAACTTACAAGATTGAAGGAAAATTAAAAATCACCAAACACCCTAATGGTGTTGGTGAAGAAACGATCCTAAGAAACTGGGAAAAAGGAAAATGAAAGCTCCTTTCCTAAATGTGAAGGAAAACCCTATATATAGTCCTAGTGGTTGGTTGGTGAGTGGGCTTTCTCCCTTTCTTCTTGTCTTCTCGTCTTTTCAGAAAAGTTGACGTTTTCGATTCTGATTCGGGATTTGTTGTCGATTAAATTCAACTCGTCTTTTAATTTCTTCGTTAAATAGACTTGAGTTTCTTCGACATATGTAACTCTTCCATCTTTGGTCCTTTTCTTCGATAAATCTTCAAATCGGCCCATTGACTTCAAATCTTTTGCATCTCTTGGACAATAGACTTCGTCTTTAGTCTTTTTCCTTGATAAAACCCGTGCAATCCCATGTTTTCTTTAATATTCATCTGGTTAGCTCTGAAAACACAATAAACACAAAAACCACGCATAATTCCAAACAAATGATATTAAATACGTGTTTTGGTCTTGTTTTAGCCAGAATTAAGTGGTAAAAGGATGGGTGTTTACACACCTATCAAATCCCCTACACATAACCATTGCCATGCCCTAATGCAATGCTTAGTGATAAAGCAAACTTACACTTTTCTCATAATTAATCAACCTTGGCCTTATTCAAATACTACTAAATAAAAATTAAAATACTAAGAGAACTTAAAACTTTAAAGTAAACAAAAAGATGGAAATAACTTGCAAAGAAATAAAGGACTTACATTAGGGCTTTGGTGCTGCGAAGATTTATCACCCTCAAGTTTCACGTTCCCCACACTAAACTTAAAAACGAGATCATTGTTATTATAAGTTAGCAATTCAAACACTTACACACATGGCTTAATTAAATGCTTAAACTCCCTTATTCCTAGGTGTATCTCTTATATTTTATTTTTGTCTTAGAATGATCATGAAGATGCATTTTTGGACTTATTTTGATAGTTTATTTAGGCTGAAAGCAAAGTAGGATGATTTGATCAATAGTTAGCTAAAGGACAAAATCTCTTAAAACTGCTTCTCGGGATATCAAAAAGTTCATATCTTGGCATAACTTGGTTCACGATTTGAGACCTTTCTCGGGCCGATATTTGGCATGTACTTCATACTTCATATCTTCGAGAGACGTTCTTGAGATAATGGTCTTCTCATCATAATAGAGTTTCTTCACTTGGAGACTTTTGAGGGGTACTCCAACTTTGTTGACCTCGACTTCATGATTATTTCTTCAATCTCTAATTGGGATTTTGAGATACAACGATCCGCCTCCTTTTCGGACTTGGATCTATTTATCCTCATACCTTGTTAGGGTCTTTTCGGATAGACTTCTCCATGATCTTTATGGGAGTTGATTGCTTTTCGTCGTGAGTCTTGATCCTTCATATAGACTTTAGGAATAATGCTCTTCACATCACTTTGGATCTTTAGCAATAAAATGGAATCCTCATGCCTTGTTAGGGCCTTTTCGGACTCACCAATCTTCGCGCCCCGCTTCATAAGTTATGCCTTGGCTATGAACTCTTATCATTACCGAGCAACTTTTAAACGATCTTGGGCTAGAAGCTAAGTAACTTTTCAAATCGTACGACCTTACTTATTGCAGATAAATTATTAGCAAGTGATGGGAGAATAGGCAAATAATTACACCAAGTGAGCTTGTGAAAGAATACCGACTTATAATTGACTCTATCATTTCTCGTCCTCCACAATTTAAAATCTCAAGTAATGAGACTCGTGGACACTTAGCCTAATAAACCAATTAAGGTCTACATGGTTAAGGATACTAGCTAGAATAAACTTGGATAAGTCTATTCGGGTTGAGTCAAAATAAACACAACGGGCCTAATATGTCAAAGATTTCAAAACTAGCTACACCACTTCATTAATATTTTTGACTTTATTGCGGGGTATATACATATGAAAGCAACGATAAACATTTAAAAATTAAGACTAAATTGCCAAAGTTAATTAAAAATTTGAAAAATGTTGAAAAATATGATTTTCTGGTTAAATGAAAGAATTTTCATGGAAAAGTCCACTTAAAACTTCGATAGAAGTCCCCCCTACACTTAAGATAAACATTGTCCTCAATGTTTAAGCATGTGGGAAAAGTCTCCCCTACACTTATGACATTGTGCACGTTGGTTAACTCGAGTTAAGGAAGAGACGACTAAAGTGATCAATTTCAAATGTGAGTATGAAGAAAATTGAATCACGATAGTTGAGAGATAGAACCGGATTTCGGATAACACGGGAGCACGGTTCTTCAGAGATTTCCAAGATTGCAGTTATCCCTGTAAGCACATCACCACACAAACACAAACGACCAAAATAGGTCCTCCCCTACACTTAGGGGGTTAAAGGGATAGATACTCGGGTTGCCTCCCGAGGAGCGCTTGTTTTTGATAACCGAGTCACGAGCCTGACTCGACCCAAAATTAGTTCATGGGGAACGTGGTGAGGGATGGAATCACCTCCTGAGAGGTGTCCTCACCAAAGTACAACTTCACTCGTTGGCCATTCACCTTAAAATTAGGTCCATTAGGTTGAGCGAGCTCGAGAGTACCGTATGGAAAAATTTGGGCTATGGTGAATGGGCCGGACCAACGAGATTTGAGTTTGCCCGAGAAGATTTTCAACCGAGAGTTAAAAAGTAATACTTTGTCTCCAACATGGAACTCTTGGTTTTTTATCTTGGAGTCGTGAATGAGCTTAGTTCTTTCCTTATAGATCAAAGAATTTTCATAAGCCTCATTCCGAAGTTCATTAAGCTCATTGAGCTGGATCTTGCGTAGGTCACCGGCTTTGTTGATATCAAAATTGGCCCACTTCAAGGCCCAGTAAGCCTTGTGCTCCAACTCAATGGGGAGGTGGCATGCTTTCCCGTACACAAGACGATAAGGCGTACAGCCGATCGGGGTCTTGTAAGCAGTACGGAAAGCCCACAAAGCATCATCAAGTTTATCAGCCCATGCGGCACGATGCTCTCCCACGGTTCTTTCCAGAATTCGCTTAAGACCTCGGTTGGATATTTCAGCCTGGCCATTAGTTTGTGGGTGGTAGGCTGTGGAAAGACGATGACTCACACCATACTTAGCCATGACTCTAGCAAATTGGTCATTGCAACAATGAGTCCCACGATCACTAATAATGGCACGAGGCACACCGAATCTAGCGTCACGATATATGGAGGGCCAATAAAATCCCGAATCAAACACTTTTTTGGCGGTGTAGTTGGGACCAAAGTGACCACCGGTGGGTCCTTTGTGGCAAGCATCAAGGATTTCCGAAGCTGCCGGTCCATCAACACATCGGCGAATAATCAGGTCGGCACATTGTTTGAATAGGTAAGGGTCGTCCCAAAAGTAAGTCTTAATGTCGGTGAAGAACTTTTTCTTTTGTTGGGACGTCAACCCTTCCTTGAGAATTCCACCCGTCAAGTAGTTTGCAAAGTCCGCAAACCACGGGGTTTCATTCGATTTCGAGTTTATAGACATTAAGGTCTCCAAGGGAAAAGAATCCTTAATTTCTTTGTTTGGATGATCCCCTTGGTAAGGATCCTCAAGTCGACTAAGATGATCCGCGGCTAGGTTTTCTGCTCCTTTCTTATCACGAATTTTGATTTTAAATTCCTGGAGCAGCAAAACCCAGCGAAGAAGTCTTGGTTTGGAATCTTGCTTTGTCATCAATTACTTCAACGCGGAATGATCGGTGTAAACGATTGTGGTGGAGAGGACAAGATAGGGGCGAAACTTTTCAAAGGCATAGACAACAGCTAAAAGCTCTTTTTCGGTTGTCGTATAATGCAATTGTGCCCCAGTCATTGTCTTGCTAGCGTAATGGATCGGTTGGAAGTGTTTGTTCAGTCTTTGTCCAAGAACCGCTCCAATAGCAAAATCACTAGCATCGCACATCAACTCAAAGGGAAGCTCCCAATTAGGGGTAACCAAGACGGGTGCATTAGTTAGCTTATCCTTAAGCGAGTTGAAGGCGTCAAGACACTCTTTGGAGAAGATAAAAGGAGTATCTTTTTCCAAGAGGTTGGTCATCGGGCGAGCGATTTGAGAAAAATCTTTGATAAATCAACGGTAGAAGCCCGCATGACCCAGAAAACTTCTCACACCCTTCACGGTTGAAGGTGGAGGTAACTTGGCGATAACATCGACTTTAGCACGGTCTACTTCAAGACCGGCTTTCGAGATCTTATGTCCGAGCACGATGCCTTCTTTTACCATAAAATGGCATTTTTCCCAATTTAGAACAAGGCGAGTGTCTTCGCACCGCTTTAGCATACGTTCTAAATTGGCAAGGCAAGAAGAGAATGAATCCCCGAAGACCGAGAAATCATCCATGAAGACTTCCATGGTTTGTTCAACCATGTCATGGAAGATAGCTAACATACACCTTTGGAAAGTCCCGGGCGCATTACATAAGCCAAAAGGCATTCTTTTGTAAGCAAAAGTGCCATAGGGACAAGTGAATGTTGTCTTCTCTTGATCTTGGGGATCGATGGGTATTTGAAAATAACCAGAGAAACCATCAAGAAAGCAGTAATATTCATTACCCGCTAATCGTTCAAGCATTTGGTCCATAAAAGGTAGAGGGAAATGATCCTTTCTCGTGGCATCATTGAGTTTGCGGTAGTCTATACAAACTCTCCACCCAGTAACGAGACGAGTGGAAATCAACTCGTTGTGTTCATTGGGAACAACGGTTATTCCGCCCTTCTTGGGCACACAATGGATTGGACTAACCCATGGTGAATCCGAAATAGGGTAAATCATACCCGCATCAAGAAGTTTGATAACCTCTGTTTTGATGACTTCATGTATTTTTGGATTCACCCTTCGTTGGCTTTGAATTGTGGGCTTAAATTCGTCCTCCATGAGAATTTTGTGTGTGCAGAAGTGAGGATCAATTCCACGAATATCAGAGATCTTCCAAGCAATCGCCTTCTTATGATCTTTCAAAACGGCGACAAGTCGGGCTTTCTCTTCATCCTTCAAATCCTTAGCAATGATGACTGGCGACTTCTTCTCTTCTTCAAGGAATACATACTCAAGATGGGGCGGCAACTCCTTAAGTTCCAAATCCGGAGGATTTTCGATGGGAGGCGTTTTCAAAGTCGGAGTGTCGATAGCAATGACCGTGGGAGATGGATGAGAAATAGTGTCTTCTTGGAGAAGATTGTCAAAGAAATGCATGTCTTCATTCCCATCGGTAGGAGAATCATCAGTAGCTAAATTCACATCTCCCATGGTGTCTTCAAGATTGTTCCAAAACAAATCACCATCTCCAAATAGAGACAATGATGAATCAATAGAGAACACGGTCTCAACATTGGGAAGAGAGGTAGGAATACTTTTGCAGGCATCATTAAAGTGTTCTTCACAAGCCTCATCAAGAAAGTCAATATAATGAACACTCTGATATGAATAAGGTTGTTTAGACAACTTTCCCATGTTGAAGACTACTTTATCGTCACCCACTCTCATGATAAGCTCACCGGCTTCAACATCAATGAGAGTGCGACCGGTCCTAAGGAATGGACGACCAACAATCAGTGGTACACGGGGGTTCATTTCGTAGTCGACGACAACAAAATCAGCAGGAAAGGTGAATTTGTCGACTCCTACAATGACATCTTCGGCTATCCCCACTGGATAAGCAACCGTACGGTTAGCTAATTCCAAAGTCATTTTGGTGGGGACTAGCTCTGGGAGAGATAATTGCTTCCAAACACTTAGAGGCATGAGATTAATACTGGCACCTAGATCGGCTAGGGCCATGCAATTCTCTACTCCCGGGAAATTGCAAGGGATAAGGAAACGACCCGGATCACCAAGCTTGGTTGGCAATTTCCTTAAGAGCACTGCAGAGCAATTCTCATTAAGTTGGGTGTTGGCAATATCGAGGAGCTTTTCCTTGTCGCTCAGAAGATCTTTAAACATTTTCGCATATTTGGGCATGTGAGCGAGAGCCTCAGCGAAGGAGATATTGAAATTCAGTTGTTTAAACATTTTAAGAAAGTTAGAAACCTGAATATCGTCCTTGCTTTTGAGCTTCTCTTTCCTCAACCTAGATGGATAAGGTATATTGGAAGAAGAGGAAGGCTTTGGGAGAATAGGATCACTCACAACCACGGGTGGAGGAGGGGTAGAAGGAAGAGGTGGAGAAATTGGGGAAGGAGAAGGATGAGGAATAGGAGCAGGTGACTCGTTCTCCTTAGTCACAACCACCGGTGGAGGTATAGGAAGCTCGGGTTCCTTGGTACCTTTGCCACTTCGAGTGGTGATTGCTTTCATCTCCCCTCTTGGATTCGCAACGGTGTTACTCGGAAGAGTACCCGAAGAAGAGGGTTGATTACCTTGGAAGAAACCAGCCATCATGTTCCTCAGATCATTAGTTTGGCTATCCAACGTATTTCTCATGTCGGCTCTCAAATCGTTTCCTTGCTTGACCAAGTCTGCTTTCAGGTTGAGCACCTCTCTCTGAAGATTTCCCACTATCGCATTGTTAGTCCTCATATAAGTTTCTACTTCTTGGTGAAGAGCGGTGGGTTGGTTGGGAGGAGCATTGTATGCAGGTGGTTGGTAAGCAGGTTGTTGGTAGACTTGGTTGTTGCGTTGAGGCGGTTGTTGCTGCTTGTGAGGAGGGATATATGGTTGTCGAGGTTGTTGTTGTTGAGGAGGGCGATTAAGGTTTTGTTGTTGGTTTGGGTTGGTAGGAGGGAAACCAGGTGGTGAAAGATAATTGTTAGAGCGGTAGCTAAGCAAATTACGGTCACCTTGAGGTCTAGCTTGATAAGCAGGTTGTTGATAGGTGCCATATGCTGCATTGACATTTTCAGCAGGGTAGTCTTGGGTGGCGGTACAAGTTGTGTAAGAGTGAGGACCACCGCATATCTCACAAGGTTGACTGACAACATTAACTTGAGCGTTTTTAGTGTTGTTGTTGTTGTTGTTGTTGTTGCTGACGGTGTGGGTGACAAGCGATTCAAGAAGCGTAGTGATTTTGTCTAATCGCTTGTCGCTGTCACTAGTGCTAGCACTAGCGACATTGGTTCGAACACTCTTGGTTTGCACACGAGATTTATTCTCAATGATGTCCCAAGCAGCATTGGAAGTCTTAGCCAATAGATTACCCCCCGAGGCACTGTTCAGTGAATCTTGGTCACTCATGCTTAAACCATTGTAAAAAGTATTGATTTGATGTACTTTGGTAAAACCATGTTGTGGGCATTTTCTTAAAAGATCTTTAAAACGATCCCAAGATTCACTGAACGACTCATCGTACTTTTGTTCAAAATTTATGATTTCATTCCGCAATGCGGTAGTACGAGAGGGTGGAAAAAATTAATTGATAAACTTTGTTTCCAAATCCGTCCACGAGAGAATACTCTGTGGCGGTTCCTTAGCAAGCCAATGCCGGGCTTGTCCCTCTAAAGAAAAGGGAAAAAGTTGTAACCTTATAACTTCTTGTGGGACACCATTGAACTTGACCGTGTTAGTGAGTTGCAAAAATCTTTTGATATGGTCGTGTGGATCATCAATGGTTCGTCCCAAGAATGGTTGAGTGGAGACCATCTGGATAAAGCCTGATTTTAGCTCAAAGTTGTTGGCGGAAATTGGAGGTATGACAATTGGGTCCGTGTTGCCATCTACATGAGCTTCCAGCAATTCAATCATCGGGCGATTATCCGATAGGGGCTCATTGTTGTTGTTATTGTTCATGTTGTTTAAAGGTGGGTTGTTGTTATTATTGTTTGGAGGTGGTACACCGGCCATGTCTAAGTGATCGAGAGGCTCGGGCTCTTGATAAGACGTCGATCGAGTGCGCATACACCTGCAAAAGAACGAACAAAGAAAATCAAAGCAAAAATATTTTTGGTTTTTATGTTTTTTAATTTAATTTTTTTTTTGTATTTTTGAAAATTTTATATTTTTTAGTATTTTTTGAAATTTTTTATGAAAAAGTAACGTTCACAGGGAACGGATCCCAAAATCCAAGTTCTCACAAAAAACTTTTGATCTTAACGAGAAGAGCCGGCAGCGGCGCCATTTGATACATGGTTTTTGCAATGGGGTTCAAAATATGATTCTCGGAATCCTCTCGAATTGATCTCAGTTTAAAGTGGAATGATTTGTTCTTGGTGACAAAAAGTGGGTTTAGTTTTCTATGCTATTGAAAGGATAAATAAATGAAGTAATGAAATTAAACTTGCAGTAAATATAAAAGGTAAAATGATAAAACAGAGAAATGATCTTATTGAAGAAAAGGGCTATTCGGAAAAACATGTGCTATGCGGAAAGAAGATCCAATTCGGAATAACAATCCTATTCGGAATAAAATCACAATGCGGAAAAACTGCTCTATTCGGAATGTATTCACTATTCGGAAAAATACCCTTATGCGGAAAAAGGTCCTATTCGGAATGATGAATTCCTATTCGGAAAAATAACTCTATTCGGAAAACATGGCTTATGCGGAAAGTAAGTGCTATTCGGAAAAGTTGTTCTATACGGAATAAATGCTCAATTCGGAAAATATGGTCTATTCGGAAAATCTTGACTATGCGGAATAAATGAAGGATTCCGAATAAAGGAAAAATAAACTGGCTAAGCGGAATATTGGAAACATTCCGAGTAAGGGAAAAACAATAAAATGACTATGCGGAAAACAAGCTCTATTCGGAATATCCTGGGAATGAAGAACAGTACAGTAGCAGCAAAAGAACAGGGCATACGAATATTGATCCAAATCGACTTAAATACTCAAAAAGGTTTTACCAAACTAACCAATAATCATTTAAATACCATGAGTAACAAATCCCACCGATAAAAACATTAAATCAACAACTTTTTAACATCAAACTTGAATCAAATAAAAACTTAAGAACTTGCAATAAAAGATGATGAAGAACAAGATGAATAGAAAGATTGGATTGAAAGATTAATGTAAAGGTAACAAGAGTAATGATTAAAACTTACAAGATTGAAGGAAAATTAAAAATCACCAAACACCCTAATGGTGTTGGTGAAGAAACGATCCTAAGAAACTGGGAAAAAGGAAAATGAAAGCTCCTTTCCTAAATGTGAAGGAAAACCCTATATATAGTCCTAGTGGTTGGTTGGTGAGTGGGCTTTCTCCCTTTCTTCTTGTCTTCTCGTCTTTTCAGAAAAGTTGACGTTTTCGATTCTGATTCGGGATTTGTTGTCGATTAAATTCAACTCGTCTTTTAATTTCTTCGTTAAATAGACTTGAGTTTCTTCGACATATGTAAATATTCCATCTTTGGTCCTTTTCTTCGATAAATCTTCAAATCGGCCCATTGACTTCAAATCTTTTGCATCTCTTGGACAATAGACTTCGTCTTTAGTCTTTTTCCTTGATAAAACTCGTGCAATCCCATGTTTTCTTTAATATTCATCCGGTTAGCTCTGAAAACACAATAAACACAAAAACCACGCATAATTCCAAACAAATGATATTAAATACGTGTTTTGGTCTTGTTTTAGCCAGAATTAAGTGGTAAAAGGATGGGTGTTTACACACCTATCAAACAACAAGGTTAGAACAAGCAGATTATATTAAACAGAAAATAGAAAAATAAAAGCTGATTAAGTCAAGCTTGTTCCCACTCCTTGAATATCCCCAAACCACAAGCTCACTACAAGCTCTTTATCAGGGTGTTATGACCACTTATAATCCAAAAATTTCAAAGGTTTGAACCAAGACATAGAAAGATATCAGATTTTGGAAAAAACTTGCAATTTCTTGCACAATCTTTGAAAACAGGTTTTGGAACATCAAATTCATAAACTAGAATCAATAACAACAATATATTAAATTTGGCACTTGGATTTCGTCAAACAATTCAAACACTTTTTCATTAATCTTGAAACAAGGATTTACAAAATGTTGACCAAAGAAAAACCAAGAGCAAGCTACAATGTTGCATACTAAGGCCTTTATATAGGCTCACAAACTATTTAGAAAGCTGAAAATACAAGAAAACCCTAATGTAGTGAAGTCCCAATTATTCCCTTAAGTTTGAATATCTTGACTAATCATGTGAGGTCTCTTGGCGTTTTGTAGAGGTGGAAAGGTGGTGGAATTGATCAAAGGGCTCCCAATGAGCTTATGTTGTAAGCTACATTGTGGATGGTAGATTCTCTGCATGGTTTTGGCTTTTTCCCAAAAAACATGTGCATGGGGTTTATCATGTGAGTCTTGTGATGATGTGACATGGGGTTTCAGGGTGGGGTTTTGGTTAGTGATAGGTTAATCATAAATCTGGAGGTTTTTAGGGTATAATTCCATGTAATTAGTAAACCCCTAATTGTGTTCATATGATGAATAGTGGGTGTTTTAATCCAGTTTAGTTTTTAAAAACTTGTTAACCGAGTTTTTATATAACTAACTAATATTAGTTATATACGGTTGTGAGTGGATTGGTGATGCAAAGGGGAGTTGTGTGATTGGCTGAAATGGTGAGTGGGGTGAGGTGGAAAACTCTGAGTGGTCTAGGTAAGTTTCCTTGTCATCCATATTAAACCCTCCATCTTTCTTTCTCCTTTCATTTGCATTTCAAACAGCCATAAACGTTTTTCCTTTGAAAAATAAGTTTTGGTTTTCACACTTTTGCCACAAAAAGTTTCAAAAGGAATTTTCAAGGGTATTTCTTGCCATTTGATGATATTTGAAGGGTGATTCTTGTAATGTCTTCAACCTTCAAGGTCTTGACTTGTATTGTTGACTTTGTGGAGGACTAATATTGACAAGTCTTCATTTTTGAGGGACCATTCTTGCCAATTCTTCACAGTTGAGGGTCCTTTTTATAATTTGACAAACTTTAAGGACCAAACATGTAATTATGAATCTACAAGGGTTTAAAGTGTCAATTCTTCAATATTGGAGGACCCTTCTTATATAATCTTCAATTCTTTAAGGGTTTTTCTTGGAAAATCAACTCTAGTGCCCGGTTCATTATACGGCTTCGTTTCCCGTGTTCGTTTTTGTTTATTTCTTGTGATCTTTTGCCATATTCTCAATATCTGTATCTAAAATACACATTGAACAAACACAAGCATATATTTGGCACTTTTTATGATATTTAATGCATTTTAAGTCTGTTTTGGACGATAAGACTATGTATGAATTAGTCTCATCAAGGATTTGCTGAACAAGTATGATATCAATGTGCTTCAGTGAAGACTCCAATGCTACCCCCTAACAACTTAGGACCTGATCTCAATGAACAATCAGTCAATAAGACTCAGTATAGAGGTATGATAGGGTCACTCATGCACTTAACTGCAAGCAGGCCTGACATTCGATTATCTACATGCCTCAAGCAGATCCAAAGGAATCACGCCTTACTGCTGTAAAGAGAATCTTCAGATACCTGAAAGGTACACCAAGTCTAGGTCTTTGGCACAACAAATTCTCAGGTTTTGATCTAAAGGGGTATTCAGAATCTGACTATGCTAGATGCAATATGGACAGAAAAAGCACATTTGGTGCTTGCCAATTGCTAGGTAGCAAACTTGTGTGTTGGAGTGCTAAAAAGCAACAAACAGTTGCCATGTCTTCAGCAGAAGCTGAATATGTGGCAGCTGCTGGATGTTGTGCCAATGTTCTTTGGATGAAAAACTAACTGGCTGATTATGACATAGAATATGAAAAGGTACCAATCTTTTGTGATAACACTAGTGTGATTGTAATATCTAACAATCCAGTCGTTCACTCAAGAACAAAACACATTGATATCATATATCAGAGATCATATTGTGAAAGGGGACATTGAATTATATTTCATCCCTACTCAGTATCAATTGGCTTATATCTTCACCAAACCATTGGATGAACCAACTTTCAAAAGATTGATAATGGAGCTTGGTATGCTAAACATTAATGACACAAAACCTGAACCTTTAGCATTCACTGAAGAAGCTTAAAGTTTCATCATTTCTTAAAAGTTTTGATTAATGCTAAGTAGCAGTGCCTGAGTAAAGGAGTGTGCAATGTCATGTGTCTATCTCTGATGAGATGGCATTTATACATGATCTCAACGTTCTTTTCGGGCTTTAATTGCATAAAATGTCATCAGAATACTATATATATGCTTGTGTTTGTTTACTTGTGTATTTTAGGTATGGATATCATAAAAAGACAAAAGATCGCAAGAAACAAGGAAAAACGAACACGAGAAACAAAGCCGCACAATGAACCGGGCCCTAGTTTGTGATTTTCCAAGATAAAATCCTTGAAGACTTGAAGATGTACAAGAATGATCCCTCATTTATGAAGAAATGACACTTAATACCCTCGTATATTCATAATTACAAGTTTGGTCACTTAATTTTGTCAAAATTACAAAAAGGTCCTTCAACTTTGAAGATTTAGCAAGTTTAGTCCCTCAACAATTCTAAATTGTCATTTATAGTCCTTCTCAAAATCAAACTTACAAAGAAGACCTTCAAGATAAAGAATATTACACATCTAGTCCTTTTAAAATGTATAAAAGATCAAAAGGACTGATGTTGTAATGATGCCAAAGTTATTTAAGCCCTAAAACCCTTTTTATAAAGTTTTCATGGCCAAACTATGAAAAGTAAAACTTTATTAACAAAGGATATCATGTTTAATGGCTGAATAAACTTTATATACAACCTTTCCCAAAATACAAGGACCAATACTATCAATCCCAAACTTTGAATCCTAATTATACGCGGGTAACACTTACTGTAGCAAAATTACCACGCCAAGAACACCTTTTTACCAAGGATAAAAAATAATGACAACAAATGGGAAAGTGAAATTAGCTAGACCCACGTGTGATTTACCTCACCTCAATCACATCCCACACAAAAAACCTTAAATCCCACTACTAGAGAGACCCAACAAGAACCAACCACATGACGACACTTGGCAAAGATCAATGATATGGACAAATCAAAGGCATACATTGATTCCTTGGTCACCAAGAAGTAAATAAACACCCAAGATTTCTCCTCACAGCCTGTCAACACCCAAATGCATTCTAGAAGCTTCATAGGGTCATTTTAGGGATTTTGATAGCTTTAGGGTTTGTGAATTGTGCCCAATTCTTGGCATATATAAGGAGACCCAACATGTGGTGATCTCTTTGTTCCAGATTTTCTCTTAGTGCTTTGTAATCCCTTTTTAAAGTTTAATAAAATTTGGTTTAGTTTTCTGAAAATTCTACTTCCTTTTTGTTGTTTAAAAGTTGGTATTAGGCTAAGAGGATCTGAGTTCCATATTTTGAAGGTTTTTGATCTTGTGTTATTGTGTTTGCAAAGGTTTCATAAAATTTTTTAAGAAAATTATAAAAAATCAGTTTTATATTATTGGTTAACTTTGTTCATCTTAGCAGGGTGGAAGCTAGTGGTTGTTCTGCTACCACTTAAGCTCACACAATCCAAAGCATAGATGTATGTTTTGGAGGTGCACATCTCTAAACCTTTTCTCTTTTAT
The DNA here is from genome assembly GCA_025667525.1 of Glebionis coronaria. Lineage (NCBI taxonomy): Eukaryota > Viridiplantae > Streptophyta > Magnoliopsida > Asterales > Asteraceae > Glebionis > Glebionis coronaria. The sequence continues at coordinate 341,777,515 of CM046875.1, read as the reverse complement.
GCATATTTTTCATGATATATGATGAATATGAGATTTGGTCTATGATTTTGTGTTTTAGTTGTTGAATCTGGTTAGTTGGAGTTTACTTGTTGTTATTTGGTTGATTTAAGCTTGAAATCTGGTGTGAATCAAACTATTCCTTTGAAAAATTGTGAAATCAGTAATATAAGGGGTGTTTGGGTTTACTGCATAATCAAGGTTTAGGTTGAATTGAGTGAGTGTTAGTTGGTGTGTGTTGGTTTTTTCTGTTATTGCATAATTTGTGGTTTATCTGCAGGTTTTGAGGTTTGTATCACCATAATCCAACAATTGGCCATAAAATCTTTATTTCTTGTTGTTTTGGACTGAGATTTTGGGGACACCTAGAATACATGCTATAATAGGGTTAACAAGCGCTAAATCTAATTTAATACAACCTGAGTAGGAGATTTAAGTGATTGAATTTGGATTTATGGTCATCTAGTTCAGCAAATAGGAGTTGTGTTCATCAGTAAGTAGCATAAGCTCTAATCTTGGTCTAATCTTTGATTCAGTGTATGAAACAAGTTCATGTATGCTTATTTGAGTTTATTATAGCTTTTGTATGCATCTGGTTCAATTTGGTTGGCTTATTCTTGCTTAATCTGCTTATTTCTTCGTAACTGCTTACTATTCATACTTGTGTCACATCTGAGGACTATTTGAATTAACTGTATCATTTGGATGGATCATATTGTGTTTAATTGCTTGATTGTGACTCCTTACAACCCACTGGTTGTAAGGGTGCCCTTTTTGTCCATTAAATCCAAGTGAAACTCTCTTAATCATCAAGTCAAATAGTCAAAGCAGTGGAAACCCTTTCCCATTGCTGCTAGCCACTGTTAGTGTTATTTTTGGTTCAGCTTATCAATAAGCTATTCTAGCTTATTAGAACGTGCAACAACTTCAATTTAGTAATAGGTCTTCATCATTTGACCCATTTGTTCATTCTGGAGCTTTTGGGTTGTTCACTTTAAGGTTTGACTAGAAACCAACTTTTCTGACTTTTACATAAGTACTTATTGACTTATTCAGCTTATTTGGCTTTGCTTATTGGATTTTTCTTGATTTATTTGGATTAATTAAGTCACTTAGAGTCTTTTTCAAGTTGAATCAAGTTCTGAGGTGGTCTAAAACTCTAAATCGACTCTTTTGTCGTTTAGTGAAATTGTACTTGGCTTATTTCTGGCTTATTGGTTGAGATTTTTCAAAATTTCTTTTTACAGATCTCTTAAGTATCCCAAAATAAGGTTGTGTGTCAAATTAGAGCTTATGGCATTGGATTATAGCTTAATGGGCCAAAATGCCCATTAAGAATAAGCTGTTGTACATTTAAGATGTGATAAGCTCATATTCAGCTTTTGGGCTTTCAGAGTTTTGTGTTTAGAATTGTTTTACGCTAGACTAGTGATTTTCAGCTCATTTGGTTGAGTTTGATCTTATTGGGCCAAAAAGCCCATTTAAGTGCACTGTTTTGGTTTTTAGCCCATTTGGGGGCCCAATAGGGCCATTTTAGTAATTTCACTTTCATTTTTTGTTTATTTAGGTTAAAACAAACTAGTCTGTAAGTTTTTAGAAATTTTTATAATTTTTGGATTTTTATTATTATTTTAATATTATTTTATTATTAAAAATTGTTTTTAGGATTTTTGCAACTTTTACATTTTTCCTAGGTCAAATACATTAAGTTAGGATTTTTAAAATTCTTAGAATAATTTTCTCATCATTTATTTAATTTTTAGGATTATATTAATATTTTAATAGTTTTTAATCATTTAAAAATAGTTTTCATTAGTTTTAAATTTCATAAAAATAGTTTTTAGTTTAATTAAGTCATTTTAGAGGTTTACAAAGTGAAACATCTTTATTTGGGCTTTTATTAATTATTTGATTTGAGGGCTTTAATTAGCATTTAAAAATTAATATTTAATTAATTAAAATGTTTCAAAAAGTTTTGATCATTTGTAAACTCTTAGTTTATTTTTATCTATTTTTGGTAATTTTTTGGGAATTTTTAGAATTAATTTTTATTTTGTCACTTTTTACGGTTTTACGTTTTGTCGTCGTACTGTAATTTTAACGCATCTGTCATTCTAATTTCTCATTTTTTCTTTCTCTCAATATTAATCTCAAATATTTAACAAGTTATTCATACACATATACCTCCTTGGGAAATGAACTTAGTTGGGTCATTAGTGCTTGATTTTAATTAATCAACACTTAATACTTACCGCATTTACGCCTTTTTCCTAAAGGGTATAATTTACCACAATCATTTTGGCGCCGCTGCCGGGGAGGTGTGTCGTGATTAATTTGTTCATTTTGTTTTTAATATCTAACCATAAATAGTATTTGTATTAGTAGAACTCTACTAATACGTATTATCGTTTTTTTTTGTTTTCTTGTGAAATAGTATTACTATATTGTATAAGTATCACAACAAATTCAAAATATTTCCAAAAGTGTGAAAACAAAACCTTAATTGGGATTGGATCTCCTAATTATTGTATTCGAATCTCAAACAAAAAGAAAAAGGCAAAAATAGATAAATACTTTCGTGAAACTCGATTTTGAAAAATACGAACTATAAGGTGAATAGATAGGCAACGTGCTATAAAAGGCCGTTAAAGGAAAGCTAGGTACTTAAGTGCTTCACGCCACCTCATTCCCCCCGTTCACTTGTGAGTATTTGAGATTGAAGGCTAATCGAGGGTTTTTTCGCCCAAAGTATTATTACATATCATATATATTTGCTTGGTTTCTTTGTGATTAAACCCTCTTGAACAAATTGGTTTTCACCAAAATTCTAAAGTCAATCGAAGGCTTTCACTCCACGTGATCATTTTCATTCTTTTGAGGCTTCTTTAGTTTGATTCGAGGAGAGATTTGGTAGATTGTTGTCTACGAATACACACACAATCCAAAAAAATTTAAAACAATCAAAAACACAAAAAAAAATTGAAAATTCACAAAACACCCAAAAGAATCTTCTTTGCTCACCTCTACGTTCTACGTCACGTTTATGCAAACTCGTAATCAAGCAAAACGAGCTCACAAACGTCGTCAAAACCAAGGAAATTTGATTGAAGAAGAAACTCCAATTGTCGAACCCGTTGTAGAACCAATAGTCACCATGGCTAATCGTACTATGATGGAGTTGCTTCAAGCACCCACCGAGGGTTTTGGAGAAGCTATGGTGATTCCTACCATCCTTGCGGATAATTTCGAGATTAAGACGGGTTTAATGTCGATGCTACAAGCAAACAAGTTTCGAGGTCATGAAAATGACAACCCGCATTATCACATACGGAATTTCAATCGTCTCACCGCAACAAGCAAGTTTAAGGATGTTTCACATGATGCCATTAAGATGATGTTGTCTCCATACTCGTTGGATGGACCCGCAAAAATTTGGCTTGATTCTAAGTTTGTGAACCAATTTCTTCCACCATCTAAAACAACACAGTTGAAAAATGAGATTTCAAGGTTTACACAACGTAATAATGAAAGTTTTTCAATAGCATGGGAACGATTTAAGGAAATATTACATGAATGTCCTCACCATGATTTTTTGGAATTGCATCAAATTGATACTTTTTACAATGGGTTAAATGATCATGAACGAGATTATTTGCATGCGACAGCGGGTGGTAATTTTTTCTACAAAACGACCGATGAGGATTTAAAGATTATCGAGAATAGATCTAAGGTTTATAACCCTCGTAACACCGAGTGTTGCCAATATGGGTTCATCGTCATCGTCATCGTCTCGTAAGATGAATGCCTTACATGATGAAACAAATGAGGAAAATCGGTTTTTCGATAAATTTTTGACGCTTATGACACATTGGAAAGCACAAGATGATTTGAATTCTGTATCGGTTAAAGCGGTTGAAAAGAGTTGTATATCTTGTGGTGGAGCTCATGATTTTTCCGAGTGCATTACCGTCGGTGGTAACACTTCGAGTGCTTATGTAGCAACGAGAACTTACAACCAAAACGGCCAAGGTTCCCACCCAAATCATGCTCCCCAAAATAAAAATGTTAACAACTATCGAAACAACAATCAAAATGGTGGTTATCAAGGCAATCAATGATAGGTGTGAAAACACCCATCCTATGATCCACGTATTTCTTACTAAAACAAGACCAAAACGCGTGTTTAATATCATTTGTTTGGAATTATGCGTGGTTTTTGTGTTTATTGTGTTTTCAGAGTCAACCGGATGATTATTGAAGAAAACATGGGATTGCACGGGTTTTATCAAGGAAAAAGACTAAAGACGAAGTCTATTGTCCAAGAGATGCAAAAGATTTGAAGTCAATGGGCCTATTTAAAGATTTATCGAAGAAAAGGACCAAAGATGGAAGATTTACATATGTCGAAGAAACTCAAGTCTATTAAACGAAGAAATTAAAAGACGAGTTGAATTTAATTGTCGACAAATCCCGAATCAAAATCGAAAACGTCAACTTTTCTGAAAAGACGAGAAGAAAGGGAGAAAGCCCACTCACCAACCAACCACTTATCCTATATAAGGGAATCACCCTCACAAAATTTGGCACCTAGTTTTTAGTTTTTCTTTCAGTTACTCTTTTCCTAGTTCGTAGGAAGAACCATCTCCTTTAAGGAGTGGTTTTCATCTTCTTTGATTTCTTCTTGAATTGTGTAAGTGTAATCCTTTCATTTTGTTTATTGAATCTTAATCATCAATACAAGTTTTCATTTAATCTTTTCATTCCTCTTGTTCATCATCATCTTTTTATTCAAAGTTCTTAAGTTCTTATTTAGTTGAGTTTTGATCTTAAAAAGTTGTTGATTTTGTGTTTTTATGATTGGGATTTGATCCTTATGGTTAATAGATGATTATTGGTTAATTTGGTTTACCCTTTTTGTTTATTTGGCTCGATTTGGTTTAAGTTCGTTCCCCTGTTTTTAAGTTTCTGCTTACTGTCTTCATTCCCAGCAATATTCCGAATTGTCCTTTTTCCTTTTCCTTATTCGGAATATTATATATTCCGGATAGTCTCTTCCACTTGTCCCTTATTCGGAATATCTTCATTATTCCGCATAGGGCTTATTATTCCGAGTAGACTCAATATTCCGCATATAGCATTTATTCCGCGTAAGACTTTTTATTCCGAATAGGCATGATTATTCCGCATAGTCTCATTTTTCCGCATGGTCTCAAGATTCCGACTAAGCCCATTTTATTCCGCATAGCTTTGATATTCCGCATAGCTCCATTATTCCGCATAGTATGATTATTCCGGGTAGAGTTGTTTATTCCGCATAGAGTCAATATTCCGCATAGACTTATTTATTCCGTGTTGTCATTTATTCTGAGTAATCACGATTATTCCGAACAGAGCATTTTCAGTGAGGGTAAATTTCAGTTACTGTTTTATTTAAATTTTAATTCAAGTTTTATTTTCATTAATTAATTCTTTCTAGCTTACCTTTTAGTTACTTCACTCTTTTATCTTTTTAATAGAATAGAAAACCAAACCCACTTTTTGTCACCAAGAACAAATCATTCCATTTAGAACCTTGATCAATTCGAGGAGATACCGAGAGATTAATATTGAACCCATTGCAAAACCTTGTATCAAATGGCGCCGCTGCCGGCTCTTCATGTTAAGATCAACAGTTTTTTGTGAGAACTTGGATTTTGGGATCCGTTCACCGTGAACGTTACTTTTTTCATAAAAAAATTTTCAAAAACGCTAAAAAATATAAAATTTTCAAAAATACAAAAAAGAAATTAAAAAAAACATAAAAACCAAAAATATTTTTGCTTTGTTTTTGCCTTGTTAGTTCTTTTGCAGGTGCATGCGTACACGATCAACGTCTTATCAAGAGCCTGAGCCTCTCGAAGACTTAGACATGGCCGGTGTACAAAACAACAAAAATAACCTACCTCAAAACAATAACAACAATCCACCTCTCAACAACAATAATAACAACAACAATGAGCCTCTACCAGACAATCGCCCGATGATTGAACTTTTGCAAGCACATGTAGATGGTAACAATGATCCCATTTTCATACCCGCGATTGCAGCCAACAATTTTGAGCTCAAATCCGGCTTTATCCAGATGGTCTCTGCTCAACCATTCTTGGGGCGTACCATTGATGATCCACATGACCACATCAAGAGATTCTTGCAACTCACGAATACGGTCAAATTCAATGGTGTTCCACAAGAGGTAATCCGTTTACAACTTTTTCCCTTTTCTTTAGAGGGACAAGCCCGGCATTGGCTTTCTAAGGAACCGCCACAGAGTATTCTTACGTGGACGGATTTGGAGAGAAAGTTTATAAACTACTTTTTCCCACCCTCTCGTACTACCGCTTTGCGGATGAAATTATCAATTTTGAACAAAAGTACGATGAGTCTTTTAGTGAATCTTGGGACCGTTTCAAAGATCTTTTGAGAAAATTCCCACAACATGGTTTTATCAAAGTGCACCAAATTAATACTTTTTATAATGGTTTAAGCATGAATGACCAAGATTCACTAAATAGTGCCTCGGGGGGTAATATTTTGGCTAAGACTTCTAATGCCGCTTGGGATATTATTGAAAATAAGTCTCGTGTGCAAACCAAGAGTGTGCCGACCAATGTCGCAAGTGCTAGTACTAGTGACAGCGACAAGCAACTTGACAAAATCACTGCACTTCTTGAATCGCTTGCTACCCAAACCGCCAGCAACACCAACAGCATCAACGCTAAAAACGCGCAAGTCAATGATGTAAGCCAACCATGTGAAATATGCGGTGGTCCTCATTCTTACACCACTTGTACCGCCACCCAAGACTACCCTTCTGAGAATGTGAATGCAGCATATGGTACCTATCCTCTGGCCGCTTATCAAGCTCGTCCTCAAGGTGACCGCATCTTGCTTAGCTACCGCTCAAACAACTATCTCTCACCACCCGGTTTTCCTCCTAACAACCCAAACCAATAACAAAACCTCAATCGACCTCCTCAACAACAACAACAACCTCGTACACCATACATACCACCTCACAAACAACCATATCAACCTCAAAGAAACAACCAAGTTTACCAACAACCTGCTTATCAACCACCCACATACAATGCTCCTCTCAATCCACCCACCGCATTACACCAATACATTGGAACCTACATGAGGACTAATGATGTGATCGTGGATAATCTCCAACGGGAAGTGCTCAACTTGAAAGCAGACCTGGTGAAACAAGGGAACGATCTGAGAGCTGATATGAGAAACACTTTGGATAGTCAAACGAATGACTTAAAGAACATGATGGCTAGTTTCTTCCAAGGTAATCAACCCTCTTCTTCGGGTACTCTTCCGAGTAACACCGTTGCGAATCCAAGAGGGGAGATGAAAGCAATCACCACTCGCAGTGGCAAAGGTACCAAGGAACCCGAGCTTCCTATACCTCCACCGGTGATTGTGACTAAGGAGAACGAGTCGCCTGCTCCTATTCCTCATCCTTCTACTTCCCCAATTTCTCCGCCTCTTACTTCTACCCCTCCTCCACCCAAGGATGTGAGTGATCCTTCGATCCCAAAGCCTTCCTCTTCTTCCGATATACCTTATCCCTCAAGGTTGAGGATAGAGAAGCTCAAAAGCAAGGATGATATTCAAGTTTCGAACTTTCTAAAAATGTTTAAACAATTGAATTTCAACATCTCCTTCGCTGAGGCTCTCGCTCACATGCCTAAGTACGCAAAAATGTTCAAAGATCTTCTTAGCGACAAGGAGAAGCTTCTTGATATTGCTAACACCTATCTTAATGAGAATTGCTCTGCAGTGCTCTTAAGGAAATTGCCAACTAAGCTTAATGATCCGGGTCGTTTCTTAATCCCTTGCAACTTCCCGGGATTAGAGAATTGCATGGCCCTAGCCGATCTAGGTGCCAGTATTAACTTAATGCCCTTAAGCATTTGGAAGCAATTATCTCTCCCTGAGCTAGTCCCCACCAAAATGACTTTGGAATTGGCTAACCGTACGGTTGCTTATCCAGTGGGGATAGCCGAAGATGTCTTTGTAGGAGTTGACAAATTCACTTTTCCTGCCGATTTCGTCGTTGTGGACTATGACATGGACCCTCGTGTGCCATTGATCGTTGGTCGTCTATTCTTGAGGACCGGTCGCACTCTCATCGATGTTGAAGCGGGTGAGCTTATCATGAGTGTGGGTGACGATAAAATTGTCTTCAACATGGGAATGCTTTCTAAACAACCTTATTCTAACAAGAATTTTAATTGTATTGACGTTCTTGATGAGGCTTGTGAAGAACACTTCAAAGATGCTTGTAAAAGTATTCCTACCTCTCTTCCCAATGTTGAGACCGTTTTCTCTATTGATTCATCACTATCTCTATTTGGAAAAAGTGATTTCCTTTGGAAAGATTTGGAAGCCACCATGGGAGATGTGAACTTAGAACATGCCGATTCTCCCACCGATTGGGATGAAGATCTTCGCCTCATTGAGAACCTTCTTAAAGAAGACAATATTTCTCCACCATCTCCCACGGTTATTGCTATCGATGCCCCGACTTTGAAAACGCCTCCCATCGAAAATCCTCCAGATTTAGAACTTAAGGAGTTACCGCCCCATCTCGAGTACGTGTTCCTTGAAGAAGATAAGAAGTCGCCCGTCCTCATTGCGAAGGACTTGAAAGAAGAAGAGAAATCTCGCCTAATCGCCGTGCTTAAAGATCATAAGAAGGCAATTGCTTGGAAAATTTCCGATATCCGCGTAATTGATCCGAACTTTTGTACTCACAAGATTCTCATGGAAGATGACTTTAAACCCGCAATCCAGAGCCAAAGAAGGGTTAATCCTCGCATTCATGACGTCATCAAACAAGAGGTTATCAAACTTCTAGATGCCGGCTTGATTTACCCTATTTCGGATTCGCCGTGGGTAAGTCCCGTCCATTGTGTGCCCAAGAAGGGCGGAATAACCGTTGTTTCCAATGAACACAACGAGTTGATTCCCACTCGTCTCGTTACTGGGTGGAGAGTTTGTATTGATTATCGCAAGCTTAATGATGCCACAAGAAAAGACCACTTTCCTCTTCCTTTTTGGATCAAATGCTCGAGCGTCTAGCTGGTAATGACTATTACTGCTTTTTAGACGGTTTCTCCGGGTATTTTCAAATTCCCATCGATCCCAAGGACCAAGAAAAGACCACATTCACTTGTCCCTACGGAACATTTGCTTACAAACGTATGCCTTTTGGTTTATGCAATGCTCCTGGGACGTTCCAAAGGTGTATGATGGCTATCTTCCATGACATGGTGGAAGACACTATGGAAGTATTCATGGATGATTTCTCGGTTTATGGCGATTCTTTCTCTGCTTGCCTTGCCAATTTAGAACGTATGCTTAAGCGGTGTGAAGACACTCGCCTTGTTCTTAATTGGGAAAAATGCCATTTCATGGTAAAAGAGGGCATCGTGCTAGGACACAAGATCTCCAAAGCCGGTCTTGAAGTAGACCGTGCTAAAGTCGATGTTATCGCTAAGTTGCCTCCACCTTCAACCGTGAAGGGTGTGAGAAGTTTCCTTGGTCATGCGGGCTTCTACCGTCGATTCATCAAAGATTTTTCTCAAATCGCTCGCCCGATGACCCACCTCTTGGAGAAAGATACTCCTTTTATGTTTTCCAACGAGTGTATTGAAGCCTTCAACCTTCTTAAGGATAAGCTTACTAAGGCACCCGTCTTGGTTACCCCTAATTGGGAGCTTCCCTTTGAGTTGATGTGCGATGCTAGCGACTTCGCTATTGGTGTGGTTTTGGGCCAAAGAGTGAATAAACACTTCCAACCAATCCACTATGCTAGCAAGACAATGACGGGGGCCCAATTGCATTACACGACAACCGAAAAAGAGCTTTTAGCTGTTGTCTATGCCTTTGAAAAGTTCCGCCCCTATCTTGTCCTTTCTACCACAATCGTTTATACCGATCATTCCGCGTTGAAGTACTTGTTGACTAAACAAGATTCTAAACCAAGACTTCTTCGTTGGGTTTTGCTATTCCAAGAATTTAAAATCGAAATTCGCGATAAGAAAGGAGCTGAAAACCTAGCCGCGGATCATCTCAGTAGACTTGAGGATCCTTACCAAGGGGATCATCCGAACAAAGAAATCAATGATTCTTTTCCCCTGGAGACCTTAATGTCTATCAACTCGACTTCTGATGAAACCCCGTGGTTTGCGGATATTGCAAACTACTTGGCGGGTGGAATTATCGTTGACGGGTTAACATCCCAACAAAAGAAAAAGTTCTTTAAAGATATTAAGACTTACTTTTGGGATGACCCGTATCTATTCAAACAATGTGCTGATTTGGTTATTCGCCGATGTGTTGATGGACCGGCAGCTTTAGAAATCCTTGACGCTTGCCACAAAGGACCCACCGGTGGTCACTTTGGTCCCAACTATACTTCCAAAAAAGTGTTTGACTCGAGATTTTATTGGCCCACCATTTACCGTGATGCTCACGAGATGGTTAAACGATGTGATGCTTGCCAAAAACAAGGCAAGATCACACATAAAGATGAGATGCCTCAAAATTTCATACAAGAATGTGAAATCTTTGATGTTTGGGGTATCGACTTTATGGGGCCATTCCCTTCCTCTAAAGGAAACAAATACATCCTTGTAGCCGTTGACTACGTCTCCAAATGGGTTGAAGCCAAAGCTTTACCCACTAATGACGCAAGGGTGGTTTGTAACTTTTTGAAATCGCTATTCGCTAGATTCAGTGTGCCTCGTGCCATTATTAGTGATCGCGGGACTCATTTTTGCAATGATCAATTTGCTAGAGTTATGGCTAAGTATGGTGTAAATCATCGTCTTTCCACCGCATACCACCCACAAACTAATGGCCAGGCTGAAATATCCAACCGAGGATTAAAGCGAATTCTTGAAAGAACCGTGGGAGAGCATCGTGCTTCATGGGCTGATAAACTTGATGATGCTTTGTGGGCTTTTCGTACCGCATACAAGACTCCAATTGGTTGTACACCATATCGTCTCGTGTACGGGAAAGCATGCCACCTTCCCATTGAGTTGGAGCACAAGGCTTATTGGGCCTTGAAGTGGGCTAATTTCGATATCAACAAAGCCGGTAACCTACACAAGATTCAACTCAATGAGCTGAATGAACTTCGGAATGAGGCTTATGAAAATTCTTTGATCTATAAGGAGAAGACTAAGCTCATTCACGACTCTAAGATTAAAAACCGAGAGTTCCAAGTTGGAGACAAAGTTTTACTTTTTAACTCTCGGTTGAAAATCTTTTCGGGCAAGCTGAAATCTCGTTGGTTCGGCCCATTCACCATTGCCCAAATTTTTCCATATGGTACTCTCGAGCTCACTCAACCTAATGGACCTAATTTTAAGGTGAATGGCCAACGAGTGAAGTTGTACTTTGGTGAGGACATCTCTCATGAGATGATTCCATCCCTCACCACGTTCCCCATGAACTAACTTTGGGTCGAGTCAGGCTCGTGACTCGGTTATCAAAAACAAGCGCTCCTCGGGAGGCAGCCCGAGTATCTATCCCTTTTCGTTTTAACCTCCTAAGTGTAGGGGGAGCTATATAGGTGTTTGTCTTTGTGTGGTGATGTGATTACAGGGATGAATGCACTTTTGGAACCTTTGAAGAAACCGTGCTCCCGTGTTATCCGAAATCCGGTTCTATCTCTCAACTATCGTGATTCAATTTTCTTCATACTCACATTTGAAATTGATCACGTTAGTCGTCTCTTACTTAACTTGATCTAACCAACGTGCACAATGTCATAAGTGTAGGGGAGACTTTTCCCACATGCTTAAACATTGAGGACAATGTTTATCTTAAGTGTAGGGGGGACTTCTATCGAAGTTTTAAGTGGACTTTTCCATGAAAATGCCTTCATTTAACCGGAAAATCATATTTTTCAACATTTTTCAAATTTTTTATTAACTTTGGCCATTTAGTCGTAATTTTTAAATTTTTATCATTGCTTTTATATGTACATATCCCGCAATAAAGTCAAAAAATATTAATAAAGTGGTGTAGCTAGTTTTGAAATCTTTGACATATTAGGCCCGTTGCGATTATTTTGACTCAACCCGAATAGACTTGTCCAAGTTTATTCTAGCTAGTATCCTTAACCATGTAGACCTTAATTGGTTTATTAGGCTAAGCATCCACGAGTCTCATTACTTGAGATTTTAAATTGTGGAGGACGAGAAATGATAGAGTCAATTATAAGTCGGTATTCTTGCACAAGCTCACTTGGTGTAATTATTTGCCTATTCTCCCATCACTTGCTAATAATTTATCTGCAATAAGTAAGGTCGTACGATTTGAAAAGTTACTTAGCTTCTAGCCCAAGATCGTTTAAAAGTTGCTCGGTAATGATAAGAGTTCATAGCCAAGGCATAACTTATGAAGCGGGGCGTGAAGATTGGCGAGTCCGAAAAGGCCCTAACAAGGCATGAGGATTCAATTTTATTGCTAAAGATCCAAAGTGATGTGAAGAGCATTATTCCTAAAATCAATATGAAGGATCAAGACTCACGACAAAAAGCAATCAACTCCCATAAAGATCATGGAGAAGTCTATCCGAAAAGACCCTAACAAGGTATGAGGATAATCAGATCCATGTCCGAAAAGGAGGCGGATCGTTGTATCTCAAAATCCCAATTAGAGATTGAAGAAATAATCATGAAGTCGTGGTCAACAAAGTTGGAGTACCCCTCAAAAGTCTCCAAGTGAAGAAACTTTATTAACGAAGAGAAGACCATTATCTCAAGAACGTCTCTCGAAGATATGAAGTATGAAGTACATGCCAAATATCGGCCCGAGAAAGGTCTCAAATCGTGAACCGAGTTATGCCAAGATATGAACTTTTTGATATCCCGAGAAGCAGTTTTAAGAGATTTTGTCCTTTAGCTAACTATTGATCAAATCGTCCTACTTTGCTTTCAGCCTAAATAAACTATCGAAATAAGTCCAAAAATGCATCTTCATGATCATTCTAAGACAAAAATAAAATATAAGAGATACACCTAGGAATAAGGGAGTTTAAGCATTTAATTAAGCCATGTGTGTAAGTGTTTGATATGCTAACTTATAATAATAATGATCTCGTTTTTAAGCTTAGTTTGGGGAACGTGAAACTTGAGGGTGATAAATCTTCGCAGCACCAAAGCCCTAAGGTAAGTCCTTGATCTCTTTGCAAGTTATTTCCATGTAGCTATTTTCAAGTGAAAATGGTTTTCTATCCTTTTGTTTACTTTAAAGTTTTAATTTCTCTTAGTACTTTAACTTCTTGTTTAGTAGTATGTTAATAAGGCCAAGGTTGATTGATCATGAGAAAAATGTAAATTTGCTTTATCACTAAGCATTGCATGAGGGCATGGCAATGGTTAAGTGTAGGGGATTTGATAGGTGTGAAAACACCCATCCTATGATCCACTTATTTCATACTAAAACAAGACCAAAACGCGTGTTTAATATCATTTGTTTGGAATTATGCGTGGTTTTTGTGTTTATTGTGTTTTCAGAGTCAACCAGATGATTATTGAAGAAAACATGGGATTGCACGGGTTTTATCAAGGAAAAAGACTAAAGACGAAGTCTATTGTCCAAGAGATGCAAAAGATTTGAAGTCAATGGGCCTATTTAAAGATTTATCGAAGAAAAGGACCAAAGATGGAAGATTTACATATGTCGAAGAAACTCAAGTCTATTAAATGAAGAAATTAAAAGACGAGTTGAATTTAATCGTCGACAAATCCCGAATCAAAATCGAAAACGTCAACTTTTCTGAAAAGACGAGAAGACAAGAAGAAAGGGAGAAATCCCACTCACCAACCAACCACTTAGCCTATATAAGGGAATCACCCTCACAAAATTTGGCACCTAGTTTTTGGTTTTTCTTTCAGTTACTCTTTTCCTAGTTCGTAGGAAGAACCATTTCCCTTAAGGAGTGGTTTTCATCTTCTTTGATTTCTTCTTGAATTGTGTAAGTGTAATCCTTTCATTTTGTTTATTGAATCTTAATCATCAATACAAGTTTTCATTTAATCTTTTCATTCCTCTTGTTCATCATCATCTTTTTATTCAAAGTTCTTAAGTTCTTATTTAGTTGAGTTTTGATCTTAAAAAGTTGTTGATTTTGTGTTTTTATGATTGGGATTTGATCCTTATGGTTAATAGATGATTATTGGTTAATTTGGTTAACCCTTTTTGTTTATTTGGCTCGATTTGGTTTAAGTTCGTTCCCCTGTTTTTAAGTTTCTGCTTACTGTCTTCATTCCCAGCAATATTCCGAATTGTCCTTTTTCCTTTTCCTTATTCGGAATATTATATATTCCGGATAGTCTCTTCCACTTGTCCCTTATTCGGAATATCTTCATTATTCCGCATAGGGCTTATTATTCCCAGTAGACTCAATATTCCGCATATAGCATTTATTCCGGGTAAGAATTTTTATTCCGAATAGGCATGATTATTCCGCATAGAACTACTTATTCCGCATAGTCTCATTTTTCCGCATGGTCTCAAGATTCCGAGTAAGCCCAGTTTATTCCGCATAGCTTTGATATTCCGCATAGCTCCATTATTCCGCATAGTATGATTATTCCTGGTAGAGTTGTTTATTCCGCATAGATTCAATATTCCGCATAGACTTATTTATTCCGTGTTGTCATTTATTCCGAGTAATCACGATTATTCCGAACAGAGCATTTTCAGTGAGGGTAAATTTCAGTTACTGTTTTATTTAAATTTTAATTCAAGTTTTATTTTTAGTAATTAATTCTTTCTAGCTTACCTTTTAGTTACTTCACTCTTTTATCTTTTTAATAGAATAGAAAACCAAACCCACTTTTTGTCACCAAGAACAAATCATTCCACTTAGAACCGTGATCAATTCGAGGAGATACCAAGAGATTAATATTGAACCCATTGCAAAACCTTGTATCAATCAACGTAACTACAACAAGGGTACTTACCAATGTGGGAATGGGCAAGTTCAAAATCAAAACCAAAACCGTGATTTTCAAAACACTACACAAGGTTTCAAAATGCTCACACTAAAAATCTTAATGGAGAATTTTTGGATTATGCAAAAGCTAACGATGCTAAGTTTGATAACATGCAACGTGAGATGATTAGCTTAGGATCCGAGTTGAAAAACGAGCTCAAAAATGAACTTGCTAATGAATTGAAAACTCACGCTAATAAAATGGAAGGAAACGTTCAACGTTTTCAACAAAATCAACAAAAGATGGAACAAGGTCAACATGAGATTAAGCAAGAGTTGTTAAAAGCGGATATAAGGCAATCAAAATTTGAAGATCAAATGGCTAAAATGTTTGAAGCAATCATGTGTAAACCCTCTTCCTTGGGTGGTCTTCCTAGTGATACCATTGTAAACCCGAAGGGAGAAATGAAGGTTATTACTACTCATAGTGGTAAAACATTCAAGGAACCAATCTCTCGTCCTAGTACTTCTACGGAGAAGGAAATCGAGAAAGAGCCCGAGGTGATGGTAGAAAAGGAGCATATAACAAGCCCACGAAGTACCGCTCATACCACACCTACGGTTGAACCAATACCAATTGTGGAACCCGAGATTACAAGGCCGATGCCTATGCCCCAACCCACACCACCATTACCTTACCCATCGAGACGAAAAAAAGAGAAAATGCAAGAACGTAACAAACAAAAAATTGAGATTTTTATAAAGATGTTCAACAAGTGCATTTTAATGTGAGTTTAGCCGACGTGTTGTTATACATGCCTCGTTTCGCTTCCACTTTCAAAGGTATGATGAATGATAAGGAGAAGTTTTCGAAGCTATCTAATTGTTCTTCGGTTTATCTTAATCGAATACTGGAAAATTTTGGTGACCCCCGGAAGTTTCTCATTCCTTGTGAAATACAAGATATGAAAGAATGCGTCGCCATGGCCGATCTTGGTGCGAGCATTACTTTGATGCCATTTTTCATTTGGAAATCTCTATCACTTCCGGCTCTTACTCCTTCGAACATGTCTATCGAGATGGCCGATCATTCTACTATTTTAGCATGTGGAGTAGCCGAGGATGTTTTCGTGAAAGTGGGGAAGTTCTACTATCTCGTTGATTTTATAGTAGTTGACATCCCCGCGGATCCTCAAGTTCCTCTAATTTTAGTTCGTCCAGTTTTAGATACCTCGAGATTGCTTATCGACGTTCATGCAAGAACTATTACTTTGAGATTCAAAGAAGAGGAACTTGTTATAAACTCTACTCAAAACTCGACACCTTTTCATGTTTATGAAATCGCTACCATCAATCACATTGACTTAGTCGATGTGGTTTGCGATGAGTTTTCACAAGAAGTGTTAGGTTTTTCTGATAGTTCGTCAAGTGGCAATCCTACTATGTTGGATCCAATTCTTGCTACTTCTACACCAAATCTCACTCCATTCCAAGGAGGCGATTTTATTTCAAATGAAATCGACAATGAAGATGAGGTGATTACGGGTAATGATACTCTCATTCCAGCATTTATTCCGCCGATGGAAGTTATGAGTGTTGAACAAAAATCTTCAATCGAGGAACCGCCAATCCTTTAATTGAAAGATCTTCCATCTTACCTTGAATACGCATTCTTGGAAGGTGATGACAAGTTGCCGATTATTATTGAAAAAGATCTTGCTAATGATGAAAAACCCGCACTTTTGAAAGTTCTTAAAGCTCATAAAGGGCCAATTGCGTGGAAAATTTCCGAAATTAAGGGTATTAACCCAAAATTTTGTACTCACAAGATTTTAATGGAGGAGGCATACAAACCCGCAATTCAAAGTCAAAGAAGGGTAAACCCCAAAATTTACGATGTCATAAAAAGGAAGTCTTAAAACTTCTTGACGCGGGAATGATTTATCCTATCTCCGATAGCCCAATCCATTGTGTCCCTAAGAAGGGAGGAATGACCGTTGTACCCAATGAAAACAACGAGTTAATTCCCACTCGTGTTGTGAGCGGTTGGAGGGTGTGTATTGACTACCGAAAGTAAATTGACGCCACTCGTAAAGACCACTTTCCTTGCCCTTCATGGATCAAATGTTGGAACGACTCGCGGGAAATGAATTCTATTGCTTTTTAGATGGTTTTTCCGGTTACTTTCAAATCCCTATCAACCCTCGTGATCAAGAGAAAACTACCTTTACGTTTCCTTATGGAAAGTTTGCTTATCGTAGAATGCCTTTCGGACTTTGTAATGCACCGGGTACTTTTCAACGGTGTATGATGGCTATTTTTCATGATATGATCGAGAAGTCGATTGATGTATTCATGGATGACTTTTTGGTGTTTGGAGATTCGTTAACGTCGTGTTTATCTAATCTCGAGAAAATGTTAAAATGTTGTGAAAACCAACCTTGTGCTTAATTGGGAAAAAAGTCATTTTATGTGTAAACAAGGAATCGTCTTAGGGCACAAGGTCTCGAAAGCGGGGATTGAGGTCGATAAAGCTAAGATAGACGTCATCGCCAAGTTACCTCATCCCAAAACCGTCAAGGGAGTTAGGAGTTTCCTAGGCCATGCGGGATTTTATCGTCGTTTCATCAAAGACTTTTCGAAAATCTCTCGACCTATGACACACCTTCTCGAGAAGGATGCTCCTTTTAACTTCAATGAGGATTGTGTTAGAGATTTCGAAACTCTTAAAAGGAAACTTACCGAAGCTCCCATTCTTATTGCTCCTAATTGGGAATTACCCTTTGAAATCATGTGAGATGCAAGTGATTATGCAATAGGGGCCGTCTTAGGGCAACATTACTAAAAGCACTTCCGTCCTATCAATTATGCTAGCAAAACGAAGACCGAGGCTCAACTTAAGTACACCACAACGAAAAAGGAATTCCTTGCCGTGGTTTATGCTTTTGAGAAATTCCGACCTTATCTCGTCTTGACTAAAAGCATCGTGTATACGGACCATTCGGCTATCAATTACCTCTTAGCAAAGCAAGATGCTAAGCCGAGATTGCTTCATTGGATGCTCCTCCTCCAAGAATTTGATGTCACCATGCTTGACAAAAAAGGAGCCGATAATCTAGCGGCCGATCATCTATCTCGTCTAGAAGATCCTCACAAAGATGTTTTCGAGAACAAGGAAATCACCGAAACATTTCCTCTCGAGACTCTCGGTGTATTGAATTCTAAGGATAACACCCCATGGTTTGCCGACATTGCAAATTACCATGCGGGTAACTTCATAATCAAGGGTATGACGACAGAACAAAAGAAAAAAATTATTTCGTGAAGTCAAGTTTTATTTTTGGGACGACCCTTATCTCTTTCGGGTTTGTGTGGATCAACTCGTTCGACGTTGTGTATTTGGTAATGAAGCTTCTAATATCCTTAGAGCTTGTCACGAGGGACCCATGGGTGGTCACCACGGTGCTAATCTCACGGCTAAGAAAGTGTTCGATGCCAACTTCTTTTGGCCTACGATCTATCGTGATGCACACGCACTTGTGAAGTCGTGTGATTCTTGCCACGCCAAGGAAAATCGTTGCAAAAGGATGAAATGCTGCAAAACATAATTCAAGTGTGTGAGATTTTCGACATTTAGGGCATTGACTTTATGGGGCCGTTCCCATCGTCTCATGGAAACAAGTATATCCTCGTCGCCGTCGACTACCTATCAAAGTGGGTGGAAGCTAAGGCTTTTCCTACGAATGATGCTCGTGTGGTAGTGATGTTTTTAAAGCAACTATTCTCTCGGTTTTGAACCCCTCGTGCTATTATAAGCGATCGTGCAACCCATTTTTGTAATGACCAATTCGAAAAGGTTCTAAAGAAATATGGAGTTACACATCGTCTTTCTACGGCTTATCACCCGCAAACGAGTGGGCAAGTCGAGGTTTAAAACCGAGCTTTGAAGAGGATTTTGGAAAGGTCGATTGGAGAAAACCGTGCTTCATGGTCCGACAAACTCGATGACGCTTTATGGGCCTTTCAACCGCTTATAAGACACCTATCGGTTGTACTCCTTATAAGTTGGTTTATGGAAAGAATTGTCATTTGCCTATTGAATTAGAGCATAAGGTATATTGGGCCCTAAAGCATGCAAATTATGATTTGAAGACCGCGGGAGATCACCGGAAAATACAACTTAATGAATTGGATGAATTAAGAGATAATGCTTATGAAAATTCATTGATTTTTAAGGAAAAGACTAAAAAGTTTCATGATTCAAATATTAAAAACCAGGTTTTTAATTATGGTGATCAAGTGTTACTTTTAACTCTCGTTTGAAGATATTTTCTGGGAAATTGAAATCTCTTGGTCGGGTCCGTTCACCATAACACAAGTGTTTCCTTATGGGACCATCGAGCTAGCTCAAAATGATGGTCCTAGTTTCAAAATGAATGGACATAGGCTTAAGCACTACTTCGGTGGGGAAGTTCCTTTGTTGGACGACCTCGGCCAAGTCACCTTCCCCAATGGTAATTAGCATTGAAGGGATCGAGTCGATCTCATGACTCGGTAATCAAAAACGAGGTGCCTCGTGGGGGAGATCCCATGCTTATCCATTGTATATATTATTGCTTGCTAATGTAGTTAATGAGAAGGGATTTGTGCCCTTCCAACTCGTTGTCTCGTGGTTGTTTGTGAATGTGTTATCTGGATCATCATGATCGCCACGATTAAAGACTCTCGTGTTCGTTTACGTGAGGCTCGATCGTTTGCTTGAAGAGTTTTTCACGAATCCATGACATATCCTTTATTGGTCTAACAATTATCTTTTAGCATAATTCATAAACGGCTTTAGATATATTGTTGATCACCCTTTCCATGCTAGATCCTAAGCATTCGACTCTTCGTCTCTAGTATGGGGGTGCTCCACCTTTAGACTCAAAACATTGAGGACAATGTTTAATTTTAGTATGGGGGGTGAATAGATACTTGCCTTGCTACGCCCTCACGTTTTCCAACTTTCAACGTCTTGTTTTGTTTTGTTGCTAATAAGGCTAAAAATGGCCAAATTTAAAAAAATTTCTTAGTTTTCATAAGTGTTTTTAAGACACGAATGTATATTTTTTGATGGGTAGAATAAGAGTTAATTGTTGACTTGATGGGCATTTGGATCCCTTTACATTCCTTAACCCGCTTGAATCATGTTTTGATAGACTTTTATATAGGGAACTTTAAAACGCGAAAGTCTTAGCTCATACGGGTTAAGAACAAGAACTTTTCGCAAGTTCCTATAATTGATCCTAGAAAGTCACTTATCAAGGGAACTTTAAAATGCATTCTCTAAACTTGAAAAAGGTGCAAGATCCTATAGGTGGCTTGAAAACCCAAAACGTCGATTTGATATAGTCTTAATGAATCTAATCCAAATTTGGCTTAATTTTGACTTGCATGGCTAAGTATTCACGAGTCTCTTTAATTAGAGGTCTTTACATAGTGAAGAACGAGAAGTGATAAAGTTAGACAAGTGATCATGCTAAACATAGAACATGAAAATGTTCTTTCAAAAACTCATATGTTTTTAATTGTCGCTTTTTATCCCATAAGATCAATGCATTAGGAATAAAAATAATTGATATAAGTAAGGTCGTACGATTTGAAAGGTTACTTAGCTTCTAGCCCAAGATCCTTTAAAAGTTGCTCGAGGTTGAATAGAGTTCATAGCCAAGGCATAACTTATTGAAGCGGGACGCGAAGATTGGTGAAGATCCAAAAAGGCCCTAAAAAGGCATGAGGAGCTCTATTTTGTTGCTAAAGATCCAAGATGATGTGAAGAATCATTATTCCAAAATCAATATAAAGGATTGAGACAAACGACGAAAAGCAATTAGTCCCCTAAAGATCATGGAGAAAGTCTATTCAAAAAGACCCTTACAAGGTATGAGGATAAATATATCCAAGTCCTAAAAGGAGGCGGATCGTTGTATATCAAAATCCAAAATAAAGATTGAAGAAAAATGACGAAGTCGTGGTCCAAGTATGAAGAATCTCTCAAAAACGTCAAGTGAAGAAATTCCAAAATATGAAGAGAAGACCATAATTTCAAGAACGTCTTCCGAAGATTCAAAGTATGAAGTACATGCCAAATATCGGTCCGACACAGGTCTCAAATCGTGAAACGAGTTATGCCAAGATATGAACTTAAGGAGATACACGAGAAGCAATTTTAAAAGATTTTGTCCTTTAGCTAACAATCGATTAATCGTGCTACTTTATTTTTGGACTAATAAATACTCAAAGAAGTCAATATGAATCACTTGTGATCCATGACAAATAGTTAAAAAATTCTATAAACCTTTTCTTTTCATAATAACTAGGATTGCGGGGAGAAAAAGTATTACACAATTTGGACGTATGAGTAGTGTTAGCATTGTTTCTTGTACCAACAATGATCTCGTTTTTGCACTTAGCATGGAATGTATGACTATCAAGGATGACGAACTTTACTCTATGAGACATTAACTTGTTTCTATTCATTGACCCTAAAAGTCACATTTGTGATAAAAATCATACATTATGTCTTTACACATCTTCGTAGTATTGTTGCAAGTTTTACTTTACAATAAAGTTTAATAAAATTGAATTTTGGAGATTCTTAGATACTTTATTCTAGCATTGCGTGAGGGCACGATAATGGTTTAGTATGGGGGGGGGGGTGATAAGATGACATTTATACATGATCTCATCGTTCTTTTCGGGCTTTAAATGCATAAAATGTCATCAAAATACCATATATATGCTTGTGTTTGTTTACTTGTGTATTTTAGGTATGTATATCATGAAAAGGACAAAAGATCACAAGAAACAAGGAAAAAAGAACCCGAGAAACGAAGCCGCACAATGAACTGGGCCCTAGTATGTGATTTTCCAAGATAAAATCCTTGAAGACTTGAAGATGTATAAGAGTGATCCCTCATTTCTGAAGAAATGACACTTAATACCCTTGTATATTCATAATTACAAGTTTTGTCCCTTAAGTTTGTCAAAATTACAAAAAGGTCCTTCGACTTTGAAGATTTGGCAAGTTTAGTCCCTGAATAATTCTAAATTGTCAATTATGGTCCTTCTTAAAGTCAAAATTACAAAGAAGACCTTCAAGATCAAGAATATTACCCATCTAGTCCTTTTAAAATGGACAAAAGATCAAAAGGACTGATGTTATAATTATGCCAAAGTTATTTAAGCCCTAAAACCCTTTTTATAAAGTTTTTGTGGCCAAACTATGAAAAGTAAAACTTTATTAACAAAGGATATCGTGTTTAACAGCTGAATAAACTTTCTATACAAACTTTCCCAAAATACAAGGACCAATCCTGCCAATCCCAAACTTTGAATCCTAATTATACGCGGGTAACACTTACTTTAGCAAAATTACCACGCCAAGAACACCTTTTTACCCAGGATCAAAAATGATGAAAACAAAGGTGAAAGTGAAATTAGCTAGACCACGTGTGATTCACCTCACCTTAATCGCATCCCAAACCAAAAACCTTAAATCCCACTACCAGAGAGACCCCACAAGAACCAACCACATGACGACATGTGTCAAAGATCACTGACATGGACAAATAATAGGCATACATTCATTCCTTGGTCACCAAGAAGTAAATAAATGCCCAAGATTTCTCCTCACAACCTGTCAACAACCAAATGCATTATGTAAGCTTCATAGGGTTATTTTAGGGATTTTTATAGCTTTAGGGTTTGTGAATTGTGCCCAATTCGTAGCCTATATAAGGAGACCCAACATGTGGTGATCCTTTTGTTCCATATTTTCTCTTAGTGCTTCGTAATCCCTTTTTAAAGTTTAATAAAATTTGGTTTAGTTTTCTGAAAAATTCTACTTCCTTTTTGTTGTTTAAAAGTTGGTATTAGGCTAAGAGGATCTGAGTTCCATATTTTGAAGGTTTTTGATCTTGTGTAGTTAAGTTTGAAAAGTTTTCATAGAAGTTTTTGAGAAAAGTATAAAAAATCATTTTTATATTATTATTGGTTAACTTTGTTCATCTTAGCAGGGTGGAAGTTAGTGGTTGTTCTCTTACCACTTAAGCTCACACATTCCAAAGCATGGATGTATGTTTTAGAGGTGCACATCTATAAACCTTTTCTCTTTTATGCATATTTTTCATGATATATGATGAATCTGAGATTTGGTCTATGATTTTGTGTTTTAGTTGTTGAATCTGGTTAGTTGGAGTTTACTTGTTGTTAATTAGTTGATTTAAGCTTGATTTGTGGTGTGAATCAAATTATTCCTTTGAAAAATTGTGAAATCAGTAATATAAGGGGTGTTTGGGTTTACTACATAATCAAGGATTGGGTTGAATTGAGTGAGTGTTAGTTGGTGTCTTGTGTTGGTTTTTGTTGTTATTGCATAATTTGTGGTTTATCTACAGGTTTTGAGGTTTGTATCACCATAATCCAACAATTGGCCATAAAATCTTTATTTCTTGGTGTGTTGGACTGAGATTTTGGGGACACCTATAATACATGCTATACTAGGGTTAACAAGTGCTAAATCTAAGTTAATACAACCTGAGTAGGAGATTTAAGTGTTTGAATTTGGATTTGTGGTCATCTAGTTTAGCAAATAGGAGTTGTGTTCATCACTAAGTAGCATAAGCTCTAATCTTGGTCTAATCTTTGATTCAGTGTATGAAACAAGTTCATGTATGCTTATTTGAGCTTATTATAGCTTGTGTATGCATCTGGTTCAATTTGGTTGGCTTATTCTTGCTTAATCTTCTTATTTCTTCATAACTGCTTACTATTCATACTTGTGTCATATCTGAGGACTGTTTGAATTAACTGTATCATTTGGCTGGATCATATTGTGTTTAATTGCTTGATTGTGACTCCTTACAACCCACTGGTTGTAAGGGTGCCCTTTTTTCCATTAAATCCAAGTGAAACTCTCTTAATCATCAAGTCAAATAGTCAAAGCAGTGGGAACCCTTTCCCGCTGCTGTTAGCCACTACTAGTGTTATTTTTGGTTCAGCTTATCAATAAGCTATTCTAGCCTATTAGAACGTGCAACAACTTCAATTTGGTAATAGTTCTTCATCATTTGACCCATTTGTTCATTCTGGATCTTTTGGGTGTTGACTTTAAGGTTTGACTAGAAACCCAACTTGTTTGACTTTTACATAAGTGCTTATTGACTTATTCAGCTTATTTGTCTTTGCTTATTGGATTTTTCTTGATTGATTTGGCTTAATTAAGTCATTTAGAGTCTTTTGCAAGTTGAATCAAGTTCTGAGGTGGTCAAAAACTCTAAGTCGACTATTTTGTCGTTTAGTGAAATTGTACTTGGCTTATTTCTGGCTTATTGGTTGAGATTTTTCAAACTTTCTTCTTACAGATCTCTTAAGCATCCCAAAAGAAGGTTTTGTGTCAAATTAGAGCTTATGGCATTGGCTTATAGCTTAATAGGCCAAAAAGCCCATTAGGAATAAGTTGTTGTACATTTAAGCTGTGATAAGCTGATGTAGTGTTTTTACTACCCTTTAGGTAAAGAGCGTAAAAGTGGCGAGTATTAAGTGTCGGTTTAAGAAAACCAAGCACTAATGACCAAATTAGGTTCAAAGTTCGTTTCCCAAGGAGGCTAGTGTGTTGTGTAAAGATATGATTTAGTGTTTGTGATTATATTGATGAGAAAAGAAAAATAGAAAAGAGAATAGAAAAGGATGACTGTTACGATTATGAATTACACTAAGACGAAGTCGTGCACGTAAAACCGTAAAAAGTGACTAATTTTAAAAATTAACCTAGAAATTCCTAGAAAATTACAATAAATCCTAAAAAATGTAATTAGAGTTTACAAAAAATAAAAAATCACTCAAACCTTTTATTTAATTAAATAATAATTTTTTAATGCTAATTAAAGCCCAAAAAACTCAATTTAATTAACCAAAAGCCCAAAATGAGATTTTTTAACTTGTAAACCTCTAGAATGACTTAACTAAATTTAAAATTGTTGGAAATTCACTTTATCTGACGGCATTTAAGAATTCCCATTAGTTATCATAGGCAGACACGCATAGACTAGACTAGGTAACGATGTATAGTATAGGTGTCGTGTGACTATATATACCCCTCCAAGGCTTCCAAGGAGGGGGTTGTTGTTTGTTTTTCGTTTTCACTTTAATCAAACTTTTCTTTCTTTTACACACACAACCCTCTCTACTTCATCCATGGCTACCACCACCATCTACCACCCACCTAGACCACCGGATCATATAAATAGGAAACCCACAATTGGCATCAGAGCCACGGTTCAATCCTTAGATTGTCGAGTTTTTTATTGTTTATTTTGGTGGTCTAAATTTTTTTGTGTAAATCTGATATATTTTTGTCACGGTGGTTTGATTGTTGTCCACAAATTTGTCACTATTTATTTGTCTCATTACTGTTTTCATCATTCTTTTTGTCTCTGGATACATTTTTGGTCACGTGGTTTTATCAGTCCTCTCGGTTTCATTTTCTTTCATGGACAAAGTTAGATCAGATCTGGTATTTCCATTGTTTCTGGGTTTCTTTATTATTTTTATGAAGATAGATAAGATCCAGAAAACACAGATCCAGTATTTTCGGAAAAGTCAAGATATGGTCAAAACCCTTTTGCGATGGGATTGCGATGGGTGTTTGGACATATTGCGATGGGTGTTTGGACACATTGTGATGGAAATTTTCATATATTGCGATAGATCTTTCTCAGCACATTGCGATAGTATTTCTTTTTGAAACATTGCGATGGAGAGTGTTATTGAGATATCGCGATTATGGTTTTAAAAACATTGCGACAGCAGTTTATAAACATTGCGATGATGGCCACTCAGCAAAACTTTGCGATGGATTATGTTTATTTAAAACATTGCGACTGTTTAACAAAACCAGAAAACCAAGACTTTGACCAGAACCAACACTTTGACCAGAACCGACACTCCACCTTTTATCTCCTCAACACCAAATCTACCTATCCCATCGTCTCCTAACCCCCATCGTATCTAGATTCGAAGCTTAACAAAAATTAAAATATCTCAGATTAATTTTTCGTGTGTTGACATGCAAGCTGAGATCAATTAAGATCTATATACACGAAAATTTATATCATCATAGATCTTATATTAGGCTTTACCTATTTACTGTTTGAATAATAAGAAAGGTTTTTAACAAAACTGTTAAAACCAATCTTTGTTTCGATTCATTCACTAAAACCAACATGCATGCCAAGATCATGAAAATCTGTAAATGGTTCAACCATTTGTTGCTATTCGAATTTAAAGAAGATTTATAACAATCTTCATGTTATAATCTGTCTTTATTTTGATGTGTAGATTTATCAACTCCAAATCTTTGCTTCGTTTTATGACTCAAACCACACCGACAAGCAATCTATTTTGAACCTTACCCGAGACCCTTTATAGATCTAGAAGTCGAAACCTTTTATTATTCTTCATTCGTGAGTCTAATAAATATGTAATTGGTTTTCTGCTTGATTGGAGATGGGGTGTTTGTATTTCGTAATAGATGGTGATTGATGTTTATTGAAACTGATATAGAAATTGGTTACTAGTTTGTGTTTATTGATATATTATTTGATTGCAATAGGTTATTTAGAGTTTGGTGTTTGAGATTAGATTGTTTGTTTGACTGAGATGAAGGAAAGATGTAGGGGACGAAGGTTTTGAGGTATTAGGATGAGATGAAGGGAGTAGTGACAGGAGATGGGGGTTGTGATGAAAAACGGATTAGGTTTATCTGACCTAATTTTTAGGTTAAGCTTCTTTATAGCTCAAGGATGGATCAGGTCATACAAATTGGTTCATTAGGCATATTATTCTTGCATGGGCTGAGTCGTATCCATGATAAACATGTATCAGACAAATGGGCCTTATGGTGACGGGCTGGCACAAGATGGTGGGCTGTGTTAGTTTCTGGATTACTTGTATATTGATGGCCGAGTATCTTAAAGTTACATTGCACTAATTTTATACCAAATTTGTATTTTGGATAAAATTTGTAAC
Organism: Glebionis coronaria; assembly: GCA_025667525.1. NCBI lineage: Eukaryota > Viridiplantae > Streptophyta > Magnoliopsida > Asterales > Asteraceae > Glebionis > Glebionis coronaria. Next base: position 341,750,436 of record CM046875.1, on the reverse strand, counting down.
TTTAAGTTATATTTGGGTAATAATAGAGGCTTGACAAGGACACGGTGACGAGACAAAGTGACAAGATTTATTTGACGAGACCAATAAAAATGGCCATATTTTTAGTGGCTACGGATTTTTTGAACGGGTATTATTATTTGAAGTTGAATATGGTTTTTTCGACGGCGTGAACTTATCTTATCTTTGAAGATAACTTTCTCGAGCTTAATCTTAGAATGAAGACTTGTTTATCCGGTTTACGGGTTCGGGGTGGTTGGTTGATGACTTGGATAAGTATCACTTTAATGAGCTACATTATTGTACTATGTGTCACGCGCTGAGTCGGCGTGGATAATTTCAAGAGGTGTCGGGCTTATATACTTCTTCAGTAATATATTGGGTACTTAGAGATTTCTCCACCGTTTTTCATTCAACAATTGTGCAAGCTTAAGTCACAAGGTCGAGGAACTCTTATTCAGTTTTACGTTTGGTATATCTGGCTCATTCTATTAGTGGTCACTTCAAATTGCCTACAAGGGTGTTGGTAAAGATATCCATGGAGAGTTTATGAGTGGGGAATTTCGATCAGCAGCTGATTCTCACAAAATATGTAATTCATCTTATTTATTATTCTCACGAGATTTAAGGTACATATGTGATGTTGGAGTTTTTACCACTCTTTAGGAAAAGAGAAATAAATAGGGCAAGCGTGCACGACGATTTAGGAAAACCGTGTGTGAATGACCCTAAGTGAGTTCATTCTCGAGGAGGCAAGTGCGTTGTGTTAGAATTGATATTGATTTGTGATTATATTGATTGAGAAAGAAATGAGATTAGAAAAGAAAAGACGGTTATGAAGACGGATCGAGCTAAGATGAAAACGCGTTCACGTAAAACCGTAAAAACTACAAAATTTAAAATTTTAACCTAAAAATTAATTATAAGCTAAAACAAGTCTAAAATAATATAAATAAGAATAAAAATCCAATAAAAATATTTTAAAACCTTTTATTAATTAAATATTCAATTTTAAATGCTAATTAAAGCCCTAAAATTAAATATAATTAATCAAAATGTCCAAAATATGATTTTATTGAACAAATAACTTACTTATATTATCTAAAAACTAAAAAGTATTTTTTCTAATTTTTAAATACTATTTTTCTATTTTTAAATTACTAAAAACTAATTTAAAACAAAAATAATTATAAAAAATAATAAAATAATGCTAAAAAAATAATCTACCAATTTTAAAAATCCTAAATTACTCTAATGAACAGTAGAAAAATGAAAAAGATTGAAAAATATTAAATTTTTCACTAAATGACAAAACTAGTTTAATTAAAACCCTAATTAACTTAAATTAATTCTAAAAATTAATAAAAGGATGAACAGTAAAATCTTTTTTAACCAAAAATCTTAAAATAATATTCTAAGTCCAAGAAAATTGATTAAACTGAAAAATAATACTTTTTGGCACTAAAAGACAAAAACAAAAATATTAAAGTTAATTAAGAATTCAATAAAACCTAAAAATTACCAAATGAACAGTAAATAAAAATTTAATTAAACAGAAAAATCCTAAATTAAATAAGAAAAATAATAAAACTGGTTTGAAACCCTAATTCCAATTTTAGAGCACTAAAGACAAACAAATCAGGAATGTGATAGTGACATGTGGCTTGTTTCTGTCTTTTAGCTAAGCAGTGGGAACAGCAAAGCTATCAGTGGGAAAGGAGTTCCCACTGACAATGAAAAAAACGGGTCTGGTGCCTTGTTGGCTTCTAACTTTCTTGTTGCTTAGATTTGATTGGACAATTGGGCACCCCTACACTCAGTGGAGTGTAGGGAGTCAGTAAAAACTGAAAAACACACAATCACAGTACAAATAAAACACAAAGATATGCAAATTCAGTTGCTGTAATGAAGAAGAATGGTCAGTGAACAGTTATCTGGTTCAAATTGCACAATGGTGAGTTTCAATGCTCCCAAACTTGCTAAAACATCTACCAAACTGTACCCAACTGATTGAAAATCCTAAGTAAACAGATGCACAATCTACTTGACCAAATTTCAAGCTAGGATATCAAAGACTCAACCAGTTACAGCCTTGTGAGTATCTAAATGTAGTCTAACCTATTTTAGCATGCAAACCTACACAAATCCTATCTAAGAGTATCCAAATTACCCAAACAACCTACTGATTACCTAAGAAACATGTTTGAGTGGTTACTAACAAGTTATATCACACCTGAATTAGTTAAAAACACTTACCCAAACACCCCCTTAAATATCAGTTAACAGATTTTTCAAAGAGACTGCTTGTCTAAATAATCTAAACACATGAAAACCTAAATCACATATGCATACAAGTTGCTAAAAACATAGAATTAACAATTTGCATACTTCAATAAGCAATAAACAACCAAGAAAATTTAAGCAATAACCATAAAAATGTAGACTAAGGGTTCAAGCTTTTACCTACTTGGCTTACATCCAAGCCAAGTGGATGGCAGATGCCATCTTCCTCAACAGCTTATCTAGGGCTATAAGCTTAAAGATAAGCTGTTGTGCTATGGTGACTAAACCAATTGCTCCCAACAACTTCTTCAACGAGAAATGAAAGGAAAGATCAATGCCTGCTTGAACCAAGGGTCCTAAGCTTGAACAGCTTCTAACACACCAACTTATAAACACCTCAACCTACTTCTTATACCTCAATCTCCCAAAACCAAATGAACTTCTACCCCAGATTATGCTTAAAAGCTTATCACCTTATACCAAGAACAATAGAACATGACTTTAATTCAGCAACTCAGCAAACTTCGTCTGATAACCACCAAACTCCTCCAAAGCACTTGTCTTGTAACCACAAACTCACAACAGGGCTTATTATCAGAAAACCCCAACGTAGCTTATGCTACAGTAACTTGTCAAAAAGTGTCTTTATTTGAGTTTTAAGTGACCAAAACTTAAGAAGATTGCACAAATGAAGCTTGTAACTGAAAACACTTTGATTTTTAAACCTAAGGAGCTATACCATGAGCTATTTCTCAGATAGCTTATGGAAATAGCTTGATTAACAATAAGACTTGGAAAGGAAATTTTTAGAACTTGTGAATTTATCAGAAACAAACGGAAAATAAGTGATGCAAAGTAATCAAAACTAACAGTAAATTAAAGATGGAAGTAAACTCAAACTAATATTTCATTAAATAAAATGGTGGACCTCATTTTTCAGAATTCTCTTTCTTTTTCAGAAAAATGGAACCCCTTACAAAGTGACATCCTACTGCTATTTATACAAAAATATGAAAACAAGAAATAAACCCTAATCTGATGTCGACTCTTTTGCCCTTGTAATATTCCATGGGATATTCTCTTTTTAAAATCTTGGTCCTTGGTCAAATCTCCAATCCGTGAGTTATCAGGAATCATGTGAGGATGCCAGTTGGATGATAGCTGATCTTGGCCATTCATTTGAGCTTAGGGAGCACGCAGTTCCTTAGGGACGTTGGATTGCTGTCAAGACTTGTCTTCATGTTGAGTTGTGGGGCAGGGCACAGCTGGGGAGAGCACATGGGATAGATGGTGACGTTTTTGGGGTGTGGGTTTGGATGGGGAGAGGGTAAATTGAGGATCTGGAAAGTTATGAGGCAAACCCCTTTGATTAGTGCTAAAACGGATTAGGGTTCTTAAGGTTTAAGGAGGAGCAGATTTAGGGGTGAGGATGGTTTAGGCGCCAGTTATATTACTTAATTAATAAATTTAAATTGATTAATAATAATAAACTGGGGTTAGTGGATAGTTACGTGGAGGGGTGGTGTGATGTGGGGAGTGGTGATTGGAGGAGAGAGGTGATGTGGCGAAAGTTGTTGACTGGGTTCTGACTTGGGTCGGGTAAAGGGTATATAGTATGGGCTTGGTGGGTTTTGTTTGGGCTAAACCGGGTATTAAGTGGGTATGGGTTCGATTTATGGCAAAAGACCCCCCGCTGTTCCAAGATTTCTTCACTTTGTATTAAAATAGCAAAACACTCAAAATCCTTTGTTAATATCTTTTGGCCTTTTACAAATTCAGTCCTTGTATTTTAGTAAAACCATGAATAAGGACTAAAATGGCAATTCTTGTGATTTCCAAGGGCTTATCATGTAAAGTCTTCAAACTTCAAGGATGTAACTTGTACAAATGAATAGTAGAGGGTCATTTGTGACAAGTCTTCAATAGTTGAGGGACCAAACTTACTAATCTTCAATTCTTCAAGGACTTGATAGGAAAATCATGATTCGGGTCTGGTTCTTTGTGCGGCTTCGTTTCCCGTGTTCGTTTTTGCTTGATTCTTGTGATCTTTTGTCATTTTCTCAATATCTGTACCTAAATTACACAAGCAACAAACACAAGCATATATTTGGGTATTTGGACGATGAGACCATGTATAAAAGTCGTCTCATCACTCCCCCATACTAAACCATTGCCGTGCCGTCACGCAATGCTAGAATTAAGTATCAAAGCATCTCCAAAATTCATTTTTATTCACTTTATTGAATGATAAACTAGCTATACTACTACTATTACTACTACTTGTGTTATAGACATAATGTATGATTTTCATCGCAAAATGGGACGTTTAGGTTCATAGAATAAGAACACGTGAATGCTTCGTTAGAAATAATTTCATCGTCCTCGATTTTCACTCCAATTCCATGCTAAGCGTGCAACAAGATCATTGTCATTATAAGTTAGTAATGCTAACACTACTCATATGCCCTAATCACGTACTTATCCTCCCATTATTCCTAAGTTGTATCTCTTATATTTTATTTTGTCTTAAATGTTTCACGAGGATACGTTGTTTAACTTATGCGATAATAGAGATTTAGGTCTAAAAATAGAGTCCTAACGGTGTAACTAAGACCATCAAATCAATAACCCCTCCTAATAGACAACGATGTTAAAAAATTAAGTTGACAAATAGAATCGATAAACACGGTTTTATAACGGTTTTGAACATGAGACTTATTACCAAGACTTTTATACGCCCCCTAACGGAAGGGCCTTATTATCTTTGGTTTACCTCCATCTTTTAATCAACTTCGCCATGAAGCTTTTATTATGACTTCGGTCTTGCCTTGCCTTTTATTATCCGCCTCATCGGTGGTTTAATTAGCCAAAGACGTATATCCTCACGCTAACGTGAATTTTAGATCTTTAAAGCTTCGAAGATTAAGGCTTGATTCACTTTCAATTTTGCATAGAATTTTCGGCCTTGTGGGACTTCAAATTGTTTGCTAGATTTAGGTGAGCACTTGAAATCTTATTATCGGGTGAAGCTTTTGATTATTCGGGTGCCAATACTTCAAAACCGTGACGCTGGCGATGCCTTAATGTCTTCCCAATTTAATTACACGGAAGCTACTAGAAAAGACTAGAAACCCAACAATCATAACTAAACCGCTACGTCAATATTTATTAAGCAAAAAAAAATATATTTACAAGCGAAGGGAGAATAAGCAAACAACGAGAACACATGAGTTTTTTTTAAAGAATACGAGTACTCTACGTTTAGCATAGTAACTTATAATTAACTCTATCATTTCTCGTCCTCATTTAAGAGACTTAGCCTAATGTGTAGTTAAGGAATCAAAGCTAAGTGCTCAACACGCACGGTCGAGTCAAAAATTACTCTTATTCTCGCCATCAGAAAACCTACATTCGTGTCTTCAAACACTTATAAAACATGAGAAAATTTTTTAAAATTTGGCCATTTTTAGCCTTATTTTGCAACAAAACGATAAACAAAAAGATGAACTTTGGAAAGCGTGAAGGTTTGGCAAGGCAAGTATCTATTCACCCCCCCATACTAAAGTTAAACATTGTCCTCAATGTTTCGAGTCTAGGGGTGCAAACACCCCCATACTAGAGACGTAGTCGAATGCCTAATCTAGCATGGAAAGGGTGTAACCAATAAATTAATAGCCGTTTATGAAGTGTGCTATAATACCTAAGGTTAGAACATCAAAAGGATATATCATGGATATTGAGAAAGTCTTCAAAGCAAACGATCGAGTGCTCCCATAAAACGAACACGAGAGGCTCCAATCGTGAAGATCATGATCTAAAAACCACAATGCACAAACAACCACGGAACAAAGGTTGGAAGGGCACAAATCCCCACACGTAAGCTACATTAGAAAGCGATAATATGTACATAGGATAAGCATGGGACTCCCCCACGAGGCACCTCGTTTTTTATTACCGAGTCATGAGCTCGACTCGATCCCCTCAATACTAATTATCATTGGGGAAAGTGACTTGGTCGAGGTAGTTCAAGGATGGAACTTCCCCGCCAAAGTAGTGCTTCAACCTATGTCCATTCACCTTGAAGTTAGGACCATCATCTTGAGCTAGCTCGATGGTCCCATATGGAAACACTTGAGTCACGGTGAATGGACCGGACCAACGGGATTTCAATTTACCGGAAAAGATTTTCAATCTTGAATTAAAAAGCAAAACTTGATCCCCAATGTTAAAAACCCGGTTTTTAATTTTTGAATCATGCAACATTTTAGTTTTCTCTTTATAAATCAATGAATTTTCATAAGCAATATCCCTCAATTCATCCAATTCATTTAATTGCATTTTCCAGTATTTTCCCGCGGTCTCCATATCATCATTACAATGCTTTAGGGCCCAATAAGCCTTGTGTTCTAAATCGATAGGCAAATGACAATTCTTTCCATACACAAGCTTATAGGGAGTGCACCCAATGGGTGTCTTATGAGCGGTCCTAAAGGCCCATAAAGCATCGTCTAACTTATCCGACCAAGATTGTCGGTTTTCTCCTACGGATCTCTCCAAGATCCTTTTCAAAGCCCAGTTTGAAACCTCGACTTGCCCACTCGTTTGTGGGTGATAAGCCGTAGAAAGACGATGTGTAACCCCATATTTCCTTAAGACTCTTTCGAATTGGTCATTACAAAAATGGGTTCCACGATCGCTTATGATCGCACGAGGGGTTCCAAACCGAGCAAACAAGCTTTTCAAGAACTTAACTACCACACGAGCATCATTCGTGGGCAAGGCCTTGGCCTCCACCCACTTAGAAAGGTAGTCAACCGCAACGAAAATGTACTTATTACCACGAGATGATGGGAACGGCCCCATAAAGTCTATGCCCCAAACATCAAAGATCTCACATACTTGAATGATATTTTGTGGCATTTCATCTTTTTGTGAGGCTTTTCCTTGTCGTTGGCATGCATCACACGACTTCACAAGAATTTGTGCATCTCGGTAAATAGTAGGCCAAAAGAAGCCGGCATCAAACACCTTCTTAGCCGTGAGATTAGCACCGTGGTGACCACCCGTGGGTCCCTCATGGCAAGCTCTAAGGATGTTAGAAGCTTCGGTGCCAAATACACAACGTCGGATGATCTGATCCGCACAAGTTCGAAACAAGTAAGGGTCGTTCCAAAAGTAGAACTTGATGTCACGAAAGAATTTTCGTTTTTGTTGAGTCGTCATACCCTTAATGATGAAGTTACCCGCATGGTAATTTGCAAAATCCGCAAACCATGGGGTGGAAGAATCAAGCTTAGAATTCACTACACCAAGTGTCTCGAGCGAAAATGTTTCGGTGATTTCCTTGGGCTCGTAAACACTTTGGTGAGGATCTTCCAAACGAGAGAGATGATCGGCCGCTAGATTCTCGGCTCCTTTTTTGTCAACGATTTTGTGATCAAATTCTTGAAGGAGGAGAATCCAACGAATTAATCTTGGCTTAGCATCTTGCTTTGCCATGAGATACTTAATAGCCGAATGGTCCGTATACACTATGCATTTCGTCAAGACGAGATAAGGTCGGAATTTCTCAAATGCATACACCACAGCAAGGAACTCCTTTTCCGTTGTAGTGTATTTAAGTTGAGCCTCGGTCATTGTCTTGCTAACATAGTGGATAGGCAAGAAGTGCTTATCATGACGTTGCCCCAAAACGGCCCCAATAGCGTAATCACTAGCATCACACATAAGCTCAAAGGGGAGGTTCCAATTGGGAGCAACAAGGATGGGAGCTTCGGTAAGTTTCCTCTTAAGGATCTCAAAGGCTCGTACACAATCTTTGTCAAAGACAAAACGTGCCTCTTTTTCAAGAAGATGTGTAATGGGTCGAGAAATCTTCGAGAAATCCTTGATGAATCGTCGATAAAAGCCCGCGTGGCCTAGGAAACTCCTAACTCCCTTGACGGTTTTGGGATGAGGTAATTTGGCGATGACGTCTACCTTAGCTTGATCTACCTCAATCCCCGCTTTCGAGACCTTGTGCCCTAAGACGATTCCACTCTTAACCATAAAATGACACTTTTCCCAATTGAGCACAAGGTTGGTTTCCTCACAACGTTTTAACATTTTCTCTAGATTCGACAAACACGAAGTGAAAGAATCACCAAACACGGAAAAGTCATCCATGAAGACTTCCATCGTCTTCTCGATCATATCATGAAAAATAGCCATCATGCATCGTTGAAAAGTTCCCGGTGCATTACAAAGTCCGAATGGCATTCTACGATAGGCAAACGTTCCATATGGACACGTAAACGTAGTTTTTTCTTGATCACGAGGATCGATGGGAATTTGGAAGTGATAGGTGTGTAAACACCCATCCTTTTACCACTTAATTCTGGCTAAAACAAGACCAAAACACGTATTTAATATCATTTGTTTGGAATTATGTGAGGTTTTTGTGTTTATTGTGTTTTCAGAGCTAACCGGATAAATATTAAAGAAAACATGGGATTGCACGGGTTTTATCAAGGAAAAAGACTAAAGTCGAAGTCTATTGTCCAAGAGATGCAAAAGATTTGAAGTCAATGGGCCTATTTGAAGATTTATCGAAGAACAGGACCAAAGACGGAAGATTTACATATGTCGAAGAAACTCCAGTCTATTAAACGAAGAAATTAAAAGACGAGTTGAATTTAATCGACGACAAATCCCGAATCAGAATCGAAAACGTCAACTTTTCTGAAAAGACGAGAAGACAAGAAGAAAGGGAGAAATCCCACTCACCAACCAACCACTAGGACTATATATAGTTTCTTCCTTCACATTTTAGGGAGCTAGCTTTCATTTTTTTTCTTTTCCAGTTTCTTAGGATCGTAGCATCACCAACACCATTAGGGTGTTTGGTGATTTTTAATTTTTCCTTCAATCTTGTAAGTTTCAATCATTACTCTTGTTTACTTTTACATTAATCTTTCAATTCCATCTTTTCATTCATCTTGTTCTTCATCATCTTCTATTGCAAGTTCTTAAGTTTTTTTTATTTGATTCAAGTTTGATCTTAAAAAGTTGTTGATTTTGTATTTTTATTGGTGGGATTTGTTTCTTATGGTATTTAAATGATTTGTGTTTAATTTGGTAAAACCTTTTTGAGTATTTAAGTCGATTTGGATTAAAATTCGTATGCCCTATTTTGTCGTTGTTGTTACTGTTCTTCATCTCAGACTTTCCGAACAGAGCCCATATTCCGAATAGACGATTCCTTATTTCCCTTATTCGGAATATTGGATATTCCGAATAGGGCTGTTAATTTCGCTTACTCGGAATATCTTATATATTCCGCATAGCACATGTTTTCCGAATAGAGTCACTTTTCCGCATAGACCACTTTATTCTGAATTGCATTTTTATTCCGCATAGTCAAACTTGCCGCATAGAGGTTTATTTTCCGAATAGACTCTGTTTTTCCGAATAGCCTTAACTTTCCGAATAAGAGCAGTTTTTCCGCATAGGGTTATTTTCCGTTTAAGAGCACATTATTCCGAATAGAGAACATTCCGCACAGGCCATTTTTCCGAATAGGATTTATTCCGAGTAGGATACTTTTTCAGTTAGGATATTCTCCAGTTTTAAATCTAGTGTTGATTTTTACTTGTTGATTGTTTTAAGCTTAAATCTTTCTTTACTTTACCCATTTCCTTGTTTAGTAGATTAGATAACCAAAACCACTTTTTGGACACCAAGAACAAATCATTCCACTTTTAACTGAGATCAATTCGAGAGGATTCCGAGAAAACGAACTTTTTTTTAACCATACAAAAAGTCTTGTGTCAAATGGCGCCGCTGCCGGCTCTTCTCGTTAAGATCAAAAGTTTTTTGTGAGAACTTGGATTTTGGGATCCGTTCCCCGTGAACGTTACTTTTTCATCAAAAAATTTTCAAAAAAATCCTAAAAAATATAAAATTTTCAAAAATACAAAAAAATAAAAAACATAAAAACCAAAAAAATTTTTGCTTTGTTTTTCTTTGTTCGTTCTTTTGCAGGTGTATGCGCACTCGATCCACGTCATATCAAGAGCCCGATCCTCTCGATCACTTAGACATGGCCGGTGTACCACCTCCAAACAATAATAACAACAACAATCCGCCTTTCAACAACATGAACAATAACAACAACAATGAGCCCCTTCTGGATAATCGCCCGATGATTGAACTGCTGCAAGCTCATGTCGATGGCAACACGGATCCAATTGTCATACCTCCAATTGCCGCTAACAACTTTGAGCTAAAATCAGGCTTTATCCAGATGTTCTCCGCTCAACCATTCTTGGGACGCACCATTGATGATCCTCACGACCATATCAAGAGATTCTTGCAACTCACCAACACGGTCAAGTTTAATGGTGTTCCACAAGAGGTTATAAGGTTACAACTTTTTCCCTTTTCTTTAGAGGGACAAGCCCGGCATTGGCTTGCTAAGGAACCGCCACAGAGTATTCTCTCGTGGACGGATTTGGAAACTAAGTTCATCAATTACTTTTTCCCACCCTCTCGTACTACCGCATTGCGGAATGAAATCATAAATTTTGAACAAAAGTACGATGAGCCGTTCAGTGAATCTTGGGATCGTTTTAAAGATCTTTTAAGAAAATGTCCACAACATGGTTTTACCAAAGTACATCAAATTAATACTTTTTACAATGGTTTAAGCATGAGTGACCAAGATTCACTGAACAGTGCCTCGGGGGGTAATCTTTTGGCTAAGACTTCCAATGCTGCTTGGGACATCATTGAGAATAAATCTCGTGTGCAAACCAAGAGTGTTCGGACCAATGTCGCTAGTGCTAGCACAAGTGACAGCGACAAGCGACTGGACAAAATCACTACGCTTCTTGAATCGCTTGTCACCCACACCGTCAGCAACAACAACAACAACAACGCTAAAAACTCCCAAGTTAACGCAGTCAGCCAACCTTGTGAGATATGTGGTGGTCCTCACTCTTACACCACTTGTACTGCCACCCAAGACTACCCTGCTGAGAATGTGAATGCAGCATATGGCACCTATCCTCAACCTGCTTATCAAGCTAGACCTCAAGGTGACCGTAACTTGCTTAGCTATAGATCCAACAACTATCTTTCACCACCTGGTTTTCCTCCTACCAACCCAAACCAACAACAAAACCTTAATCGCCCTCCTCAACAACAACAACAACCTCGACAACCATACATCCCTCCTCACAAGCAGCAACAACCGCCTTAACGTAACAATCAAGTCTATCAACAACCTGCTTATCAACCACCCGCATACAACGCTCCTCCCAACCAAACCACCACTGCATTACACCAAGAGGTTGCAACCTACATGAGGAACAATGATGTGATTGTGGAAAACCTCCAACAAGAAGTGCGAAATTTGAAGGCAGACTTGGTAAAGCAAGGAAATGATTTGAGAGCCGACATGAGAAACACGTTGGATAGCCAAACTAATGATCTGAGGAACATGATGGCTAGTTTCTTCCAAGGTAATCAACCCTCTTCTTCGGGTACTCTTCCGAGTAACACCGTTGCGAACCCAAGAGGGGAGATGAAAGCAATCACTACTCGAAGTGGCAAAGGTACCAAGGAACCCGAGCTTCCTATACCTCCACCGGTGGTTGTGACTAAGGAGAACGAGTCACCTGCTCCTATTCCTCATCCTTCTCCTTCCCCAATTTCTCCACCTCTTCCTTCTACCCCGCCTCCACCCGTGGTTGTGAGTGATCCTATTCTCCCAAAGCCTTCCTCTTCTTCCAATATACCTTATCCATCTAGGTTGAGGAAAGAGAAGCAAAAGAGCAAGGATGATATTCAGGTTTCGAACTTCCTTAAAATGTTCAAACAATTGAATTTCAATATCTCCTTCGCTGAGGCTCTCGCTCACATGCCCAAGTATGCAAAAAATGTTTAAAGATCTTCTGAGCGACAAGGAAAAGCTCCTCGATATTTCCAACACCCAACTTAATGAGAATTGCTCTGCAGTACTCTTAAGGAAATTGCCAACCAAGCTTGGTGATCCGGGTCGTTTCCTTATCCCTTGCAATTTCCCGGGAGTAGAGAATTGCATGGCCCTAGCCGATCTAGGTGCCAGTATTAATCTCATGCCTCTAAGTGTTTGGAAGCAATTATCTCTCCCAGAGCTAGTCCCCACCAAAATGACTTTGGAATTAGCTAACCGTACGGTTGCTTATCCAGTGGGGATAGCCGAAGACGTCATTGTAGGAGTCGACAAATTCACCTTTCCTGCTGATTTCGTTGTCGTCGACTATGAGATGGACCCCCGTGTACCACTGATTGTTGGTCGTCCATTCCTTAGGACCGGTCGCACTCTCATTGATGTTGAAGCCGGTGAGCTTATCATGAGAGTGGGTGACGATAAAGTAGTCTTCAACATGGGAAAGTTGTCTAAACAGCCTTATTCATATGAGAGTGTTAATTATATTGACGTTCTTGATGAGGCTTGTGAAGAAAACTTTAATGATGCTTTCAAAAGTATTCCTACCTCACTTCCCAATGTTGAGACCGTGTCCTCTATTGATTCATCATTGTCTCTATTTGGAGATAGTGATTTATTATGGAACAATCTTGAAGATACCATGGGAGATGTGAATTTAGCTACTAATGATTCTCCCACCGAGGGGGATGAAGACATGAATTTCTTTGACAATCTTCTCACCGAAGACAATCCTTCTCCTCCATCTCCCACGGTCATTGCTATCGATACTCTGACTTCGAATACGCCTCCCGTCGACAATCCTCTGGATCTAGAACTTAAGGAGTTGCCACCCCATCTTGAGTATGTATTCCTTGAAGAAGAGAAGAAGTCGCCAGTCATCATTGCTAAGGATTTGAAGGATGAAGAGAAAGCCCGACTTGTCGCCGTGTTGAAAGATCATAAGAAGGCTATTGCTTGGAAGATTTCGGATATTCGTGGAATTGATCCTCACTTCTGCACACACAAAATTCTCATGGAGGACGACTTTAAGCCCACAATTCAAAGCCAACGAAGGGTGAATCCAAAAATCCATGAAGTCATCAAAACAGAGGTTATCAAACTTCTTGATGCGGGTATGATTTACCCTATTTCGGATTCACCATGGGTTAGTCCAATCCATTGTGTGCCCATTAAGGGCGGAATAACCGTTGTTCCCAATGAACACAACGAGTTAATTTCCACTCGTCTCGTTACTGGGTGGAGAGTTTGTATAGACTACCGCAAACTCAATGATGCCACGAGAAAGGATCATTTCCCTCTACCGTTTATGGACCAAATGCTTGAACGCTTAGCGGGTAATGAATATTACTGCTTTCTTGATGGTTTCTCGGGTTATTTCCAAATACCCATCGATCCCCAAGATCAAGAGAAGACAATATTCACTTGTCCCTATGGCACATATGCTAAAAAAAGAATGCCTTTTGGCTTATGTAATGCGCCAGGGACTTTCCAAAGGTGCATGTTAGCTATCTTCCATGACATGGTTGAACAAACCATGGAAGTCTTCATGGATGATTTCTCGGTCTTCGGGGATTCCTTCTCTTCTTGCCTTGCCAATTTGGAACGTATGCTTAAGCGGTGCGAAGACACTCGCCTAGTTCTGAATTGGGAAAAATGCCATTTTATGGTAAAAGAAGGCATCGTGCTTGGACATAAGATCTCGAAAGCCGGTCTTGAATTAGACCGTGCTAAAGTCGATGTTATCGCAAAGTTGCCTCCACCTTCAACCATGAAGGGTGTGAGAAGTTTCCTGGGTCATGCGGGCTTCTACCGTCGATTCATCAAAGATTTTTCTCAAATCGCTCGCCCGATGACCCACCTCTTGGAAAAAGATACTCCTTTTATCTTCTCCAAAGAGTGTCTTGACGCCTTCAACTCGCTTAAGGATAAGCTAACTAAGGCACCCGTCTTGGTTACCCCTAATTGGGAGCTTCCCTTTGAGTTGATGTGCGATGCTAGTGATTTTGCTATTGGAGCGGTTCTTGGCCAAAGAGTGAACAAACACTTCCAACCAATCCATTACGCTAGCAAGACAATGACTGGGGCACAATTACATTATACGACAACCGAAAAAGAGTTTTTAGCTGTTGTCTATGCTTTTGAAAAATTCCGCCCCTATCTTGTCCTTTCTACAAAAATTGTGTATACCAATCATTCCGCGCTGAAGTACTTGTTGACAAAGCAAGATTCCAAACCAAGACTTCTTCGCTGGGTTTTGCAGCTCCAGGAATTTAAAATCGAAATTCGCGATAAAAAAGGAGCAGAAAACCTAGCCGCGGACCATCTCAGCAGACTTGAGGATCCTTACCAAGGGGATCATCCGAACAAAGAAATCAATGATTCTTTTCCCTTGGAGACCTTAATGTCTATAAACTCGAATTCTAATGAAACCCCGTGGTTTGCGGACTTTGCAAACTACTTGGCGGGTGGAATTCTCAAGGAAGGGTTGACGTCCCAACAAAAGAAAAAGTTCTTCACCGACATCAAGACTTACTTTTGGGACGACCCTTACCTATTCAAACAATGTGCCGACCTGATTATCCGCCGATGTGTTGACGGACCGGCAGCGTCTGAAATCCATGATGCTTGCCACAAAGGACCCACCGGTGGTCACTTTGGTCCCAACTACACCGCTAAAAAAGTGTTTGATTCGGGATTTTATTGGCCCTCCATATATCGTGACGCTCACGATATGGTTAAAAGATGTGATGTTTGCCAAAAACAAGGCACAATCACACATAAAGACGAGATGCCTCAGAATTTCATTCAAGAGTGTGAAATTTTTGATGTTTGGGGAATCGACTTTATGGGGCCATTCCCTTCTTCTAAAGGAAACAAATACATCCTTGTAGCCGTTGACTACGTTTCAAAGCGGGTTGAAGCCAAAGTTTACCTACTAATGATGCAAGGGTGGTTTGTAACTTTTTGAAAGCTCTTTTCGCTAGATTCGGTGTGCCTCGTGCCATTATTAGTGATCGTGGGACTCATTTTTGCAATGACCAATTCGCAAGAGTCATGGCTAAGTACGGTGTAAATCATCGTCTTTCCACAGCCTACCACCCACAAACTAATGGCCAGGCTGAAATATCCAACCGAAGACTTAAGCGAATTCTGGAAAGAACCGTGGGAGAACATCGTGTCGCATGGGCTGATAAACTTGATGATGCTTTGTGGGCTTTCCGTACTGCTTACAAGACCCCGATCGGCTGTACGCCTTATCGTCTTGTGTACGGGAAAGCGTGCCACCTCCCCATTGAGTTGGAGCACAAGGCTTACTGGGCCTTGAAGTGGGCTAATTTTGATATCAACAAAGTCGGTGACCTACGCAAGATCCAACTCAATGAGCTGAATGAACTTCGGAATGAGGCTTATGAAAATTCTTTAATCTATAAGGAAAGAACTAAGCTCATTCACGACTCCAAGATCAAAAACCGAGAGTTCCATGTGGGAGACAAAATCTTACTTTTTAACTCTCGGTTGAATCGGGCAAACTCAAATCTCGTTGGTCCGGCCCATTCACCATTGCCCAAATTTTTCCATATGGTACTCTCGAGCTCGCTCAACCTAATGGACCAAATTTTAAGGTGAATGGCCAACGAGTGAAGTTGTACTTTGTGTTGGGTCGAATTATTGAGTTGATAAGTCAAAACACAACAAAATAAGAAGACAAGGGCTAAAAAGTACAAGTTGCAAAAGAACAAGCCATTGGAGTCTTTTTATTACTTTAGCTTTCTTTGTAAGCTATGTTTTCTAGTATATAAAGAAAACATAGGACGTAGGTTTTATATAAAAAATATCATATATTATCATTCACAATGTAAACCTAAAGTGTGTGTCGCACTAGACGTGGGATTCAATGTATACACGTCTAGTGGATGTTTGTTATTAATATAATGAACATCCCATTTGTTTTAATTCGTGTTCTTTGTGCCTAAACACCTTGTTATGATCTTTGTTCTTTTCCGCTATGTTATCATATGAACGATGATCAAACCTAGATATAATGGTTCATAACCATTGAGCCCAACGATCAATAGGACTCAACAATTGGTATCAGAGCCTAAGGCTCTTGATATCTAGGTCCGACGAGGTGTTCGTGTATGGTGAAGAAGAAAAATTCGTATTGAATTTTTTTGGACATTTTTGTGTGCGCAGCAGTATTCAGAAGGTCATAACTTTTGATTGAACCGTTGGATCGTCACGAAATTTTATATGTGTGTTCTACATACATAGATCTAAACATCCACCGGAGGGATTGTCGAGTTTTATCCCCAGGCAAAAGTTATTAAGCGTCAAAGTTGGCTGATGGAAGATTTTCAGTTTTCTGCTTTCACATGAAATCATGAACTAGGGTTTCTTCAAACCCTAGATCTACATAAAAAGCAGAATTTTGTGAGATTGGTGGCTGTTAACTCAGGATCTATGGTTAATCTACAAACCCTAAGTTAGGGTTTCGATGTTTAACTTTATAAACCCTAGATCCAAGATTATGTGTGGTTGTCGTTTGCTGCAAAGAAAAAGGAGGAAACGATTGCGTTCACACGGTGCAATAGAAAACCCTAATATTCGTTATAAACGTGTATCCTCTACATGCTGGTCTAGGTTTGTTCTCGTGGGGCTCGTTCCTCATTGGTCAGAATTTATGTGTTCACACGATGGGAGGCTTCTGATTGGATATTCACGTTGACATTCACATGGTGCAAGGTTATTATGTAGACGCTGACATTCGTATTTTGGACGTTGACAAAATAAGAATGGACGCTGACAGGATTATAGGTTGGCGCTGACGTTTGTTATTTGGGCGCTGACAGGAAGGGTTTCGACGCTGACAGGAATAAGTCAACACTGATAGGTTGACAGTGTTGTCCGAGATATGTTCTTCAAACGCTGATACGCCTTGTCCGATATCGGGTAATGAATGTGGATATTGGACAGTAAGGGTTCTCGGATAACAAACTGATTGCTGCTGTTTGAGAAAATGGGTACGTTTTAAGCACACAAAAAGGAGGATTATACACACAAAGGTACATGGAATCTCCGTTTTAATTCAGAATATCATGGTGATATTTATGGCTCGGATATTTTTAAATGGATTAATGATTTTAAGGCGAGTTAGCAATTATTCGTGAGGTAATTTATTGGATTTGATTATGTAATCGGGGTAGCCTTGTAAAAGAGTTATCCGTCTTATCACTTTTACATATGATATGAAGATTAAGTTTCTTCATGAAGAAGTGTTAGCTTAAGGGGAAGAATTCTTATGGTAAGAGTGATGATTGAAGAAGATTTTTGCGAGTTTATGTTTCATCATATCTTTAAATCATGGCTGGGTAACATTGATTTAAAGATAACTTGTTCGTGCTTACATGGTTGGTGACGAAGACTTGTCATAAACACTTGAAGGAGTTACATTATCGTGCTCAGTGTCTCACAAAGGATGAGAATATTGACAAGGGATCGAGGTCTACTTATACTTTGTACCATGAGTATGAGTTCTTCATCACATGGATAAACAAGACATGGAACATAGGTTTGTGGTATTCTACTTCTGCATCAAGACTACTTTATTTATTTTTCTTCAGGATCATTACATAGAGCTACTTTTAGAGAATCTACAAGATTGCATACTTTCACATATTCCCTATTGATGTGTCAAAAAGGGGAAGAATATGTGCTATACTTAAGGGGAAGCTTCTTGGAGATCATGTACTACATACAAAGGATTCATGCTTAAGAGGAGTGTTTTGACATCATCAACTAGGGGAAGATTGTTGGGTCGAATTATTGAGTTGATAAGTCAAAACACAACAAAATAAGAAGACAAGGGCTAAAAAGTACAAGTTGCAAAAGAACAAGCCGTTGGAGTCTTTTTATTACTTTAGCTTTCTTTGTAAGCTATGTTTTCTAGTATATAAAGAAAACATAGGACGTAGGTTTTATATAAAAAATATCATATATTATCATTCACAATGTAAACCTAAAGTGTGTGTCGCACTAGACGTGGGATTCAATGGATACACGTCTAGTGGATGTTTGTTATTAATATAATGAACATCCCATTTGTTTTAATTCGTGTTCTTTGTGCCTAAACACCTTGTTATGATCATTGTTCTTTTCCGCTATGTTATCATATGAACGATGATCAAACCTAGATATAATGGTTCATAACCATTGAGCCCAACGATCAATAGGACTCAACACTTTGGTGAGGACACCTCTCAGGAGGTGATTCCATCCCTCACCACGTTCCCCATGAACTAATTTTGGGTCGAGTCAGGCTCGTGACTCGGTTATCAAAAACAAGCGCTCCTCGGGAGGCAGCCCGAGTATCTATCCCTTTAACCCCCTAAGTGTAGGGGAGGACCTATTTTGGTCGTTTGTGTTTGTATGGTGATGTGATTACAGGGATAACTGCAATCTTGGAAATGTCTGAAGAACCGTGCTCCCATGTTATCCGAAATCCGGTTCTATCTCTCAACTATCGTGATTCAATTTTCTTCATACTCACATTTGAAATTGATCACTTTAGTCTTCTCTCCCTTAACTTGAGTTAACCAACGTGCACAACGTTATAAGTGTAGGGGAAACTTTTCCCACATACTTAAACATTGAGGACAATGTTTATCTTAAGTGTAGGGGGGACTTCTATCGAAGTTTTAAGTGGACTTTTCCATGTAAATGCCTTCATTTAACCAGAAAATCATATTTTTCAACATTTTTCAAATCTTTTATTAACTTTGGCCATTTAGTCGTAATTTTTAAATTTTTAAATTTTTATCGTTGCTTTCATATGTATATATCCCGCAATAAAGTCAAAAATATTAATAAAGTGGTGTAGCTAGTTTTGAAATCTTTGACATATTAGGCCCGTTGCGTTTATTTTGACTCAACCCGAATAGACTTATTCAAGTTTATTCTAGCTAGTATCCTTAACCATGTAGACCTTAATTGGTTTATTAGGCTAAGTGTCCACGAGTCTCATTACTTGAGATTTTAAATTGTGGAGGACGAGAAATGATAGAGTCATTTATAAGTCGGTATTCTTGCACAAGCTCACTTGGTGTAATTATTTGCCTATTCTCCCATCACTTGCTAATAATTTATCTGCAATAAGTAAGGTCGTACGATTTGAAAAGTTACTTAGCTTCTAGCCCAAGATCGTTTAAAAGTTGCTCGGTAATGATAAGAGTTCATAGCCAAGGCATAACTTATGAAGCGGGGCGCGAAGATTGGCGAGTCCGAAAAGGCCCTAACAAGGCATGAGGATTCCATTTTATTGCTGAAGATCCAAAGTGATGTGAAAAGCATTATTCCTAAAGTTAATATGAAGGATCAAGACTCACGACGAAAAGCAATCAACTCCCATAAAGATCATGGAGAAGTCTATCCGAAAAGACCCTAACAAGGTATGAGGATAAATAGATCCAAGTCCGAAAAGGAGGCGGATCGTTGTATCTCAAAATCCCAATTAGAGATTGAAGAAATAATCATGAAGTCGTGGTCAACAAAGTTGGAGTACCCCTCAAAAGTCTCCAAGTGAAGAAACTCTATTATGATGAGAAGACCATTATCTCAAGAACGTCTCTCGAAGATATGAAGTATGAAGTACATGCCAAATATCGGCCCGAGAAAGGTCTCAAATCGTGAACCAAGTTATGCCAAGATATGAACTTTTTGATATTCCGAGAAGCAGTTTTAAAAGATTTTGTCCTTTAGCTAACTATTGATCAAATCGTCCTACTTTGCTTTCAGCCTAAATAAACTATCGAAATAAGTCCAAAAATGCATCTTCATGATCATTCTAAGACAAAAATAAAATATAAGAGATACACCTAGGAATAAGGGAGTTTAAGCATTTAATTAAGCCATGTGTGTAAGTGTTTGATTCACTGACTTATAATAACAATGATCTCGTTTCTAAGCTTAGTTTGGGGAATGTGAAACTTGAGAGTGATAAATCTTCGCAGCACCAAAGCCCTAATGTAAGTCCATGATTTCTTTGCAAGTTATTTCCATCCTTTGTTTATTTTAAAGTTTTAATTTCTCTTAGTATTTTAATTTTTATTTAGTAGTATTTGAATAAGGCCAAGGTTGATTAATTATGAGAAAAGTGTAATATTGCTTTATCACTAAGCATTGCATGAGGGCATGGCAATGGTTAAGTGTAGGGGATTTGATAGGTGTGTAAACACCCATCCTTTTACCACTTAATTCTGGCTAAAACAAGACCAAAACAAGTATTTAATATCATTTGTTTGGAATTATGCGTGGTTTTTGTGTTTATTGTGTTTTCAGAGCTAACCGGATAAATATTAAAGAAAACATGGGATTGCACGGGTTTTATCAAGGAAAAAGACTAAAGTCGAAGTCTATTGTCCAAGAGATGCAAAAGATTTGAAGTCAATGGGCCTATTTGAAGATTTATCGAAGAAAAGGACCAAAGACGGAAGATTTACATATGTCGAAGAAACTACAGTCTATTAAACGAAGAAATTAAAAGACGAGTTGAATTTAATCGACGACAAATCCCGAATCAGAATCGAAAACGTCAACTTTTCTGAAAAGACGAGAAGACAAGAAGAAAGGGAGAAAGCCCACTCACCAACCAACCACTAGGACTATATATAGTTTCTTCCTTCACATTTTAGGGAGCTAGCTTTCATTTTTTTTCTTTTCCAGTTTCTTAGGATCGTAGCATCACCAACACCATTAGGGTGTTTGGTGATTTTTAATTTTTCCTTCAATCTTGTAAGTTTCAATCATTACTCTTGTTTACTTTTACATTAATCTTTCAATTCCATCTTTTCATTCATCTTGTTCTTCATCATCTTCTATTGCAAGTTCTTAAGTTTTTTTTATTTGATTCAAGTTTGATCTTAAAAAGTTGTTGATTTTGTATTTTTATTGGTGGGATTTGTTTCTTATGGTATTTAAATGATTTGTGTTTAATATGGTAAAACCTTTTTGAGTATTTAAGTCGATTTGGATTAAAATTCGTATGCCCTGTTTTGTCGTTGCTGTTACTGTTCTTCATCTCAGACTTTCCGAACAGAGCCCATATTCCGAATAGACGATTTCTTATTTCCCTTATTCGGAATATTGGATATTCCGAATAGGGCTGTTAATTTTCGCTTACTCGGAATATCTTATATATTCCGCATAACACATGTTTTCCGAATAGAGTCACTTTTCCGCATAGACCACTTTATTCCGAATTGCATTTTTATTCCGCATAGTCAAACTTTCCGCATAGAGGTTTATTTTCCGAATAGACTCTGTTTTTCCGAATAGCCTTAACTTTCCGAATAAGAGCAGTTTTTCCGCATAGGGTTATTTTCCGTTTAAGAGCACATTATTCCGAATAGAGAACATTCCGCACAGGCCATTTTTCCGAATAGGATTTATTCCGAGTAGGATACTTTTTCAGTTAGGATATTCTCCAGTTTTAAATCTAGTGTTGCTTTTTACTTGTTGATTGTTTTAAGCTTAAATCTTTCTTTACTTTACCCATTTCCTTGTTTAGTAGATTAGATAACCAAAACCACTTTTTGGACACCAAGAACAAATCATTCCACTTTTAACTGAGATCAATTCGAGAGGATATCGAGAATAAATAAGAACCCAATGAAAATTATTGTATCAGGAAGTAATCGGAAAAACCATCTAAAAAGCAATAGAAATCGTTTCCCGCAAGACGTTCCAACATTTGGTCCATGAAGGGCAAGGGAAAATGGTCTTTTCGAGTGGCTTCATTCAACTTTCGATAGTCAATGCACACTCTCCATTCGGTCACGAGTCTAGTGGGAATCAACTCGTTGGCATCGTTTGGCACAACGGTCATCCCTCCCTTTTTAGGGACACAATGAATAGGACTCACCCAAGGGCTATCGGAAATAGGGTAAATCATTCCCGCATCAAGGAGTTTAAGGACCTCCTTTTTGATGACATCGTGAATTTTGGGGTTCACCATCCTTTGACTTTGGATTGTTGGCTTGAAATCCTCCTCCATTAAGATTTTGTGGGTACAAAACTTGGGATCGATTCCCTTAATGTCGGATAACTTCCACGCAATCGCCCCTTTGTGGTCCTTAAGAACATCGACAAGTGCGGTTTTTTCATCATTCGAAAGATCCTTTGCAATAATAACCGGCAACTTGTCGTCCTCCTCCAAATAGACATATTCGAGGTAAGGAGGTAAATCTTTCAACTCGAGGATAGGTGGTTCCTCAAGTGAAGATTTGGGCTCGATACTCATAACCTCCTCGGGTGGAGGAAATGGGAAATCGTTAAGAAAATCCTTGATAATCGAGAAGTCCTCATCGCTGTCGAGGTCTTCGTCACAAGTACGTGGAACATCGAATTCTTCCAACGTAAAACCACCACCTTCGAAAGGAGTGAAGGTTGGTGTCGAATTATCAAGAATTGGATCTAACATAGTGGGATTGCCACTAGTTTCTTCATCACCAAACCCTAAAACTTCTTGTGAAAATTCCTCGCAAACCACGTCGATCATGTCAACGAGGTTTATGGTAGCAACGGAATAAACATGAGAAAGTTGATAATTTTGAGTTGCGTTTATAACAAGTTCCTCGTCGTTGAAACGTAAGGTGATCTTTCTAGCATGAACATCAATTAAAGCCATAGACGTATCTAAAAATGAACGACCTAAAATAAGAGGAACTTGAGGATCCGTGGGGATATCAACAACGATAAAGTCTACGGGATAGTAGAACTTCCCCACTTTCACAAAAACGTCTTCCGCCAAACCACATGCAAGAATCGTGGAATGATCGGCCAACTCAATAGACATTCGTGAAGGAGTAAGATTAGGAAGATTGAGCGACTTGAAGATTGCAAGTGGCATCAAGTTAATGCTAGCACCAAGATCGGCCAAGGCATAGCATTCTTCCATATCTTGAATGGCACAAGGGATCAAAAATTTACCGGGATTACCGACTTTTTGAGGTATGCGATTAAGATAAACCGACGAACAACTAGACATTTGGTGCAATTTTTCCTTGTTGTTCAACATACTCTTAAAGTTAACGGCAAATCGAGGCATCATGACCAAAGCATCGGCAAAACTCACATTAAAATGCAAATCACGAAACATTTTCATAAAAAGCTCAAATTGGTAGTTATCACGCTCTTGTCGTTTCTCCTTCCTAAGTCTCGATGGGTAAGGTAAGGGTGGTGTGGGTTGGGGCATAGGCATAGCCTTTGGAATCTCGGTTTCCAATGTTGGTAAAGGGTCGACCGTAGGTGTGGCATGAGCGGTACTTTGTGGGATTGAAATATGCTCCTTTTCGACCACCACCTCGGGTTCTTCCTCAATTTCCTCCACCGTTGGAGTAATTGGTTGAGGAGTCGGTTCTTTGAGTGTCTTACCACTTCGTGTGGTAATCACTTTCATCTCTCCTTTCGGGTTTGAAACGGTGTTACTAGGCAAAGTACTCGAAGTAGAGGCTTTGTTCCCCATGACGGCTTCTAAAATGGCATTAAGCTTAGCATCAAAACCATTAAACTTCAAATCTTGACTAGCGGCTTTTTGGTCAATTCTTTGTTCAAGCCTAGCATGACTTTGCTCTATCTTGTTGTTTTGACCTCGAATTTGGTTAGCAAAATCATTTTTCAATTCATTCCTCATGCTAAGATTTTCTTTAACAAAATTAGCCAATTCCTTAGTGTTTTTAGCCGTGTCCCTAGCTTGATTAGCCAATTGCTCTTGAATGTTTTCCAAAATCTTATCATTTGCCGTGGCGTAATTCACAAAGTCCATTGGAAGTTCTTTAGTGTAAACATTTTGAAGACCTTGACTCGTGTTTTAAAAATTACGGTTTTGATTTTGATTTTGCAATTGGCTACTACTACTCCCTTGATTCCCATAGTTGTTATTACCCTTGTAATTGTTCCTTTGATTGCTTTGGTAACCAACTTGATTGTTTCGATAATTGTTAGCATTTTGATTTGGTGGAAAACCCGGTGGAGTCAATTGATTAGTGCGAGGAACTTGACCGTTTTGGTTATAAGTTCCCGCGGCCGCGAAGGCACTCGAAGTGTTACCACCGTTGGTAATGCACTCGGAATAATCGTGAGCTCCACCACAATACATACAAGAAACCTCAACCGCTTTAATCGTAGCGGGAGCGGGTTGTTCACCAACTTTAAACTCAACTAACAATCCTTTCACTATATCAAAAATTTTGTTCTCCAAATTAGCCTCGACTTGGCAAGCATCAACGGTGTGTGACAATGAAGGCGAAGACGAAGACGAAGTCTTACGAACACTTGACGTGCTACGAGGACTATACACCTTAGACCTATTCTCAATGATTAACAATGCTTCCTCGACCGTCTTACCCAAAAAATTACCACCCGCGGCGGCATTAAGATAATCACGCTCATGATCGTTCAAGCCATTGTAAAACGTGTCTATTTGATGCAAGTCGGAAAAACCATGATGAGGACATTCGTGCAACATTTCCTTAAACCTATTCCAAGCCGTTGAAAAACTCTCATTATACTCTTGCGAAAACTTTGAAATCTCGGTTTTCAAGTGCGTAGTCTTAGAGGGCGGAAAAAATTGGTTCACGAATTTTGAACCGAGATCCTTCCACGTCAATATAGAATTGGGTGGCTCTTTCTCTAACCAAATTTTTGCGGGCCCCGCTAAGGAATACGGAAAAAGCATCATCTTAATCGAGTCGTTTGAAACATCCTTAAACTTGCATGTGGCGGTGAGACGATTAAATTGGCGAATGTGGTTATGAGGGTTGTCCTTTTCGTCACCTCGAAATTTGTTGTTTTGAATCATGGACAATAAACCCGCCTTAACCTCAAAATTCTCCGCAAGGATAGCGGGAATCACAATCGCTTCTCCATAACCCTCGGTGGGTGATTGAAGCAACTCCATCATAGTTCGATTAGCCATGGGTGCTTCTTTCACTACAATGGGTTCGTCAATAGGAGACTCCTCACTAGAAGGAGTGATGGATTTGTTTCTTCGTTTACGAGCACGTCTTGCTTTAGAGCGAGTTTGCATAAACGTCACGTACAACGAGAAGGCGAGCAAAGAAGATTCTTTTTGGAGTTTTTACTTTTTCAATTTTTTTGTGGTTTTTGATTGTTTTTACTTTTTTTGGTTTTTTGGAATGTATTAGTAGACACAAATCTACAAATCTCCTCCTTAATCAAATCTCTCGATTAAAGAAGCCTCAAGGAATGAAAACGAACACGTGAAGTGAACACCTTCGATGACTTAAGAACGATGGTGGAACACCAAATCGTTCAAGAGGGTTTAATCAAAAAAAACCAAGAAAATATATATGATACTTATGTAATACTTTGGGCGGCAAAACCCTCGATTAGCTTTCAAAATCAAAATACGCACAAGC
The DNA here is from genome assembly GCA_025667525.1 of Glebionis coronaria. NCBI lineage: Eukaryota > Viridiplantae > Streptophyta > Magnoliopsida > Asterales > Asteraceae > Glebionis > Glebionis coronaria. The sequence goes on along the minus strand of CM046875.1, from coordinate 341,724,750 downwards.
AAGCGGAGGAAACGAGGCGGCGCGAAGCACTTAAGAGCCTTTTTCCTTTAGGTCGTGAAATACAACCGCCTTATACCCACCTTATAGTTTGTATTTCTCAAAATCGAGCTTCACGAAAGTATTTATCTATTTTTGCCTTTTTCTTTGGTTTGAGATTCGAATACAATGATTGGGTAATGACCTCCCAAATCAAGGTTGTGATTTCTCACGTATTTGGAGTACTTGTAAATTTATTGTTCTACGTATACAATATAGTAATAGTATTCACAAAAAACAAAAAACCGATAATACGTATTAGTAGAGTGCTACTAATACAATTACTTTTATGGCTATATATAAAAACAACAATGGTTCAACCAAAACACAACACGCCTCCCCGATAGCGGCGCCAAAATGATGTTGGAGTTTTTACCACTCTTTAGGAAAAGAGCAATAAATAGGGCAAGCGTGCACGACGATTTAGGAAAACCGTGTGTGAATGACCCTAAGTGAGTTCGTTCTCGAGGAGGCAAGTGCGTTGTGTTAGAATTGATATTGATTTGTGATTATATTGATTGAGAAAGAAATGAGATTAGAAAAGAAAAGACGGTTATGAAGACGGATCGAGCTAAGATAAAAACGCGTTCACGTAAAACCGTAAAAACTACAAAATTTAAAATTTTAACCTAAAAATTAATTATAAGCTAAAACAAGTCTAAAATAATATAAATAAGAATAAAAATCCAATAAAAATATTTTAAAACCTTTTATTAATTAAATATTCAATTTTAAATGCTAATTAAAGCCCTAAAATTAAATATAATTAATCAAAATGTCCAAAATATGATTTTATTGAACAAATAACTTACTTATATTATCTAAAAACTAAAAAGTATTTTTTCTAATTTTTAAATACTATTTTTCTATTTTTAAATTACTAAAAACTATTTTAAAACCAAAATAATTATAAAAAATAATAAAATAATGCTGAAAAAATAATCTACCAATTTTAAAAATCCTAAATTACTCTAATGAACAGTAGAAAAATGAAAAAGATTGAAAAATATTAAATTTTTCACTAAATGACAAAACTAGTTTAATTAAAACCCTAATTAACTTAAATTAATTCTAAAAATTAATAAAAGGATGAACAGTAAAATCTTTTTTAACCAAAAATCTTAAAATAATATTCTAAGTCCAAGAAAATTGATTAAACTGAAAAATAACACTTTTTGGCACTAAAAGACAAAAACAGAAATATTAAAGTTAATTAAAAATTCAATAAAACCTAAAAATTACCAAATGAACAGTAAATAAAAATTTAATTAAACAGAAAAATCCTAAATTAAATAAGAAAAATAATAAAACTGGTTTGAAACCCTAATTCTAATTTTATAGCACTAAAGACAAAAAAATCAGGAATGTGATAGTGACATGTGGCTTGTTTCTGTCTTTTAGCTAAGCAGTGGGAACAGCAAAGCTATCAGTGGGAAAGGAGTTCCCACTGACAATGAAAAAAACGGGTCTAGTGCCTTGTTGGCTTGTAACTTTCTTGTTGCTTAGATTTGATTGGACAATTGGGCACCCCTACACTCAGTGGAGTGTAGGGAGTCAGTAAAAACTGAAAAACACACAATCACAGTACAAATAAAACACAAAGATATGCAAATTCAGTTGCTGTAATGAAGAAGAATGGTCAGTTAACAGTTATCTGGTTCAAATTGCACAATGGTGAGTTTCAATGCTCCCAAACTTGCTCAAACGTCTACCAAACTGTACCCAACTGATTGAAAATCCTAAGTAAACAGATGCACAATCTACTTGACCAAATTTCAAGCTAGGATATCAAAGACTCAACCAGTTACAGCCTTGTGAGTATCTAAATGTAGTCTAACCTATTTTAGCATGCAAACCTGCACAAATCCTATCTAAGAGTATCCAAATTACCCAAACAACCTACTGATAACCTAAGAAACATGTTTGAGTGGTTACTAAAAAGTTATATCACACCTGAATTAGTTAAAAACACTTACCCAAACACCCCCTTAAATATCAGTTAACAGATTTTTCAAAGAGACTGCTTGTCTAAATAATCTAAACACATGAAAACCTAAATAACATATGCATACAAGTTGCTAAAAACATAGAATTAACAATTTGCATACTTCAATAAGCAATAAACAACCAAGAAAATTTAAGCAATAACCATAAAAATGTAGACTAAGGGTTCAAGCTTTTACCTACTTGGCTTACATCCAAGCCAAGTGGATGGCAGATGCCATCTTCCTCAACAGCTTATCTAGGGCTATAAGCTTAAAGATAAGCTGTTGTGCTATGGTGACTAAACCAACTGCTCCCAACAACTTCTTCAACGAGAAATGAAAGGAAAGATCAATGCCTGCTTGAACCAAGGGTCCTAAGCTTGAACAGCTTCTAACACACCAACTTATAAACACCTCAACCTACTTCTTATACCTCAATCTCCCAAAACCAAATGAACTTCTACCCCAGATTATGCTTAAAAGCTTATCACCTTATACCAAGAACAATAGAACATGACTTTAATTCAGCAACTCAGCAAACTTCGTCTGATAACCACCAAACTCCTCCAAAGCACTTGTCTTGTAACCACAAGCTCACAACAGGGCTTATTATCAGAAAACCCCAACGTAGCTTATGCTACAGTAACTTGTCAAAAAGTGTCTTTATTTGAGTTTTAAGTGACCAAAACTTAAGAAGATTGCACAAATGAAGCTTGTAACTGAAAACACTTTGATTTTTAAACCTAAGGAGCTATACCATGAGCTATTTCTCAGATAGCTTATGGAAATAGCTTGATTAACAATAAGACTTGGAAAGGAAATTTTTAGAACTTGTGAATTTATCAGAAACAAACGGAAAATAAGTGATGCAAAGTAATCAAAACTAACAGTAAATTAAAGATGGAAGTAAACTCAAACTGATATTTCATTAAATAAAATGGTGGAACTCATTTTTCAGAATTCTCTTTCTTTTTCAGAAAAATGGAACCCCTTACAAAGTGACATCCTACTGCTATTTATACAAAAATATGAAAACAAGAAATAAACCCTAATCTGATGTCGACTTCCAATTTTGCCCTTGTAATATTCCATGGGATATTCTCTTTTTAAAATCTTGGTCCTTGGTCAAATCTCCAATCCGTGAGTTATCAGGAATCATGTGAGGATGCCAGTTGGATGATAGCTGATCTTGGCCATTCATTTGAGCTTAGGGAGCACGCAGTTCCTTAGGGACGTTGGATTGCTGTCAAGACTTGTCTTCATGTTGAGTTGTGGGGCAGGGCACAGCTGGGGAGAGCACATGGGATAGATGGTGACGTTTTTGGGGTGTGGGTTTGGATGGGGAGAGGGTAAATTGAGGATCTGGAAAGTTATGGGGCAAACCCCTTTGATTAGTGCTAAAACGGATTAGGGTTCTTAAGGTTTAAGGAGGAGCAGATTAAGGGGTGAGGATGGTTTAGGCGCCAGTTATATTACTTAATTAATCAATTTAAATTGATTAATACTAATAAACTGGGGTTAGTGGATAGTTACGTGGAGGGGTGGTGTGATGTGGGGAGTGGTGATTGGAGGAGAGAGGTGATGTGGCGAAAGTTGTTGACTGGGTTCTGACTTGGGTCGGGTAAAAGGTATATAGTATGGGCTTGGTGGGTTTTGTTTGTGCTAAACCGAGTATGAAGTGGGTATGGGTTTGATTTATGGCAAAAGACCCCCCTGCTGTTCCAAGATTTCTTCACTTTGTATTAAAATAGCAAAACACTCAAAATCCTTTGTTAATATCTTTTGGCCTTTTACAAATTCAGTCCTTGTATTTTAGTAAAACCATGAATAAGGATTAAAATGGCAATTCTTGTGATTTCCAAGGGCTTATCATGTAAAGTCTTCAAACTTCAAGGATGTAACTTGTACAAATGAATAGTGGAGGGTCATTTGTGACAAGTCTTCAATAGTTGAGGGACCAAACTTTTCAATCTTCAATTCTTCAAGGACTTGATAGGAAAATCATGATTCGGGTCCGGTTCTTTGTGCGGCTTCGTTTCCCGTGTTCGTTTTTGCTTGATTCTTGTGATCTTTTGTCATTTTCTCAATATCCGTACCTAAAATACACAAGCAACAAACACAAGCATATATTTGGGTTTTTTGATGATATTTAATGCATTTTAAGTCCGATTTGGACGATGAGACCATGTATAAAAGCCGTCTCATCAATATGCGTACGATTTATTGATGGTTCCGAGGTTTCGAAACCATCAAGGGGGAAGAAGAAGACACATTGAACGCACAACGAGTACACTTGATGAACTTCATACCTTCTTTTGATTTGAAGACATTCCGGGAAGACATTTATCATAACCGCAGAGAAAATCAGTGTTTTAACTCGTGGCGTTATCAATCTCTAAACGGTACACTACTGATTCGATGTTTAATTGTTTTGATGTTGCAATTATTGATCATCATTATCCTATATGGAGAGATATGCACTTCCGGGACTTAATTGACTCTGGTGCATCTCCGGAAGAAGATATGTGCATTTTCGGGACTTAATTGACTCTGGTGTTACGATGTCAACTTCATGAATGGGATAAAGTGTCCACTTCAGTATTTGAGCTTCATACATGAGATTGGTTTCCTTTCTTCACTTACGTGGGGGAAGAAATGTCTTGATTATTTCTAGTATGCATAACTTGAACTCTCAGGGGGAAGAAAAATTCAGAAGAATTATTCAAGCGTGAGAAAAGACATTGTTGATCTACTTGGTGTGCCCCAAACTTTCAATCACTCATAGCAACATTCTCATTTCATATGATGGGGTTTGCTTCTTAAATTCCGCTGTGCGCTTAATCATTCTAATCTTTATTGAAAGCTTTGAAATTGCTTATGAGGATTGTTGGTTTAGGGGGAAGCTATTAAAAGCTTCTACATCAAGTTTATGTGGCATGAATTAGGAAGTTAATTCAGAAGCTTCTCCTTAACCAGAAGTATATGGATTACTTAGCTCGTGCTGTTACAGTATTTCTACTACAAGTTACTACGAAGATGAGTCACTCTGAAGTGAAGACTTGAAGTCAAAGGCCTCAAAAGACATCATCAGCATTAGACGCTTCATGGAAGGTTTTGTTCTTAATCATTATGTACTTGTTAGGAATAATATTGTAAGGAATTCTACACGTCCTCCCATGGAGGAAGATTGTTGGAAATTCACTTTATGTGACGACATCTATGAATTCCCATTAGTTATCATAGTCACACACGCATAGACTAGACTAGGTAACGATATATAGTTTAGGTGTCGTATGACTATATATACCCCTCCAAGGCTTCCAAGGGGGGGTTGTTGTTTGTTTTTCGTTTTCACTTTAATCAAACTTTTCTTTCTTTTACACACACAATCCTCTCTACTTCATCCATGGCTACCACCACCATCTACCATCCACCTCGACCATCGGATCATATAAATAGCAAACCTACAAAAACTATTTTTGAAAATTTTAAAATTAATTAAAACTATTTAAAAATGATTAAAAACTCAAAAAAACTTAAAATAATTCTGAAAATTAATCTAATGACAACAAAATAAATCTAAAACTTTTAAAATTCCTAACTTAATGTATTTGAACTAGGAAAAATGAAAAACTTGCAAAAATCTAAAATTTAATTTTTAATAATAAAATAATATTAAAAATCAAAAAAATTTTAAAAATTCTAAAAAGTTGCAAACTAGTTTATATTAACCTCATAAACATAGGAATGAACTTGAAATTACCAAAATACCCCTATTGGGCCTTGAAATAGGCCAAAAACCCAAACAGTCCACTTAATGGGCTTAATTTAGGCCCAATAAGCAAAAGTGATCCAATTAAGCCCAAAACTTTCTATCTGACTTAAAATTTGATTTTGAGAACAAAACTCTGAAGGCCCAAAAGCTGAAAATGTTCTTATCACATCTTAATAAGTCAACAGCTTATTCTTAATGGGCTTTTTGGCCCATTAAGCCATAAGCTAATGCCATAAGCTCTAACTTGACACACAAGCTTCTTTTGGGATACCAAAGAGATCTGTGAAAAGAAGTTTTAAAAAAGCCCAAGAAATAAGCCTGAAATAAGCAAAAGATCTCTTCATAAAATGACTAAATAGTCGTTTTTGAGTTCTAGGCTACCTCAAGTGCTAATTCAACTTGCAAAAGGTTTTAAATGACTTAATTAAGCAAAATAATCAAAAAAAATCTCAATAAGCACACTGAATAAGCTAGAATAAGCAAATAAGCACTTATGTAAAAGTCAAACTGTTTGGTTTTCTAGTCAAAGCTCAAAGTCAAACCCTAATATGCTCCAGTTCAAGTAAATGGGTCAAATAAGGAAGATTGATAACAAAAAATAAGTTGTTGCAAGTCCCAATAAGCTAGAATAGCTTATGAATAAGCCGATGATCAAATAACACTAGCAGTGGCTAGTTTCAGGGGAAAGGAGTTCCCACTGATTGACTTATTTGACTTTTTGTCTTATGTGACTTTTTGTTGGATTCAAGTTAGGCAAAGGCACCGAAGTAATCAGTGGATCACAAGAAGTCAATAACAACAATAAAATCACAATTCCATTCAGCCAATTAGTATAGAATAATCAAAACATCACCAGACATGAACAATAGCAGTTATGAACTTAATAAGCAGTTTTAGGAAGAATAAGTCAACCAAATTGAACCAAATGCACACAACAGCTTAGATTAATTCAAATGAACATAAATTAACTTGTTTCATGCAATGATTCAAGGTTTAGACAAAGATTCAAGCAAAGAAATGTTACTGATGAACAAAGAACAAGCAGATTTTTAACTTTGCTGATATACTCGACCACAAATCCAATTTCAAACCCTCAAATCTTCTTAACAGGTTATATAAACATTGTTTAATCACTTGTTATCCCTAAGCATGCATACAATCTATGTGTTTCCAAAATCTTAGGTCAAAACAAGCATATTACAACTTTTTATAGCACAATTAAGAATTTGATGTTCAAAAGCCAAAGACTAGCAGATAATAGCACTCAACCAAGTATTTATCAGATACAAGCACAAATAAACAACAAACAATAACTCAAAATCAACTTGCAAGCTTAAACAGGTTCAACCAAACACCCCTTAACTTTTTCAATCCAAGATTTAACAAAGTAAATGTGTGATTCAGTGTTACCCAAGCCCAATCTAACACAATAACAACAATATTATGTAGTATCAAGAAATTTTAAGCCACAAGAACAACAAGTATAACAGTAGAACACAAAATCATCAAAAATCAAGTATTCTTATCAGATTTTGGTTAAAAGGGTTCAAACCTCATGAATGTACATCCACACTCATGAATTTTTGAGCTGATGTGCCTAGCAAAACAAGGCACAAGCTTCCATGATCAAAGCTGCTAAGAACAACAAGGTGAGTAGCAGTTTATATCAAAACAAAAAAATGAAAAAAAAAAATGAAAGAAAGCTTGATTAATGCAAACTTGTTCCCACTTCCTTGATAATCCTCTTATCAGGGTGCTATAACCACTTATAGCCCAAAAATTTCAGGGTTTGAACCAAGATTTAGCAAAATATCAAGTTTAGAAAACTTGGCAATTTCTTGCACAAGTTTTAAAAACAGGTTTTAAGATTCAAACAACACAAACATGTAACAATAATAAGCAAGGAATTAAGTTGGCGCTTGGATTTCATCAGCAATATCAAACACTTTTCATTAAAATGAACAAGGCTTTACAGATTTGTGATAAAGGAAAAACCAAGAGCAAAGAAAAAATGTAGCAGGTCATATGCCTTATATAGGCTACAATGATAAACTAGAAAGCATAAAAACGTAAACCCTAAGTGCTTGAAGTTCCTGAAATGCCCCTTGTGATGTTTGAATTCTGCTTGAACATGTGAAGTTTCTTTGGCAGTTTGTGGAGTGTTGATCTGTTGGAATTTGATCTAAGGCTCATAATAAGCTTAGATATGAAGCATCATTGTGGGGCGTTAGATGGTTGTCACTGTTTTGGCTTCTTCCCAAAAGTTGTATAGCAGGGTATATCATGTGAGGTATGGGATGATGTGGCATGGGGTTTAAGAGTTGGGATGTGTTTACTGTCACCCTAATCTTAACTCTGGATAGTTTGAAGGCTTAATTTTGGCTTAAACAAAAATCCACAATCTTTGTTCTTGAGTGAATAGTGCATGGTTTGATCTGGATTAGGATTTAAATATGGTGTTAGGCGCCATATTTAGTTAACTAAATTAATTAGTTAAAGGCAGGTGTGAGTGGGATTTGACGTAGCCAAAGGGTTAAAGGTGATTGGATGAGAGAGTGAGTGGGGTGAGGTGGCAGTAGGGGATTGGTTAAGGTAGGTTTGTATGTCTGCCAAGTTTGGTCCCTTGGCATTCATTCTTCTTTCATTTTTGGTTAAAACATGCAACAACGCCCATTCCTTTGTTAACAACTTTTTTTTCACACTTTTGCCCAAAAAGTTTTGTAAAGTAATTTCAGGGGTATTTCTTGCCAATTCTTGATATTTGAAGGACTGTTTTGGAATTTTCTTCAAACTTTATGGTCTTGAATTGTATTGTTGAATTCTTGGAGGACTAATATTGACAAGTCTTCATTTTTTAGGGACCATTCTTGCCAATTTTTCAAAGTGGAGGGCCCTTTTTGTAAATTTGACAAACTTTAAGGACCAATCTTGTAATTATGAATAAACAAGGGTTTAAAGTGTCAATTCTTCAATATTGGAGGAACCGTCTTGTATAATATTCAAATCTTCAAGGGTTATTCTTGGAAAATAACCATTAAGGCTTGGTTCATTGTACGGCTTCGTTTCCCGTGTTCGTTTTTGCTTGTTTCTTGTGATCTTTTGTCATTTTCTCAATATCCGTACCTAAAATACCCAAGTAACAAACACAAGCACATATTTGGAATTTTTCATGATATTTAATGCATTTTAAGCCCATTTTGGACGATGAGACTATGTATAAAAGCAGTCTCATCACTCCCCCATACTAAACCATTGTTGTGCCCTCACGCAATGCTAGAATAAAGTATCGTAGAACCTCCAAAAATCATTTTATGCACTATTATTGGATGATAAACTTGCTACACTACTACTATTACTACTACTTGCGTTTTAGACATAATGTATGATTTTCATCGCAAAATGGGACGTTTAGGTTCATAGAACAAGAACACGTGAATGCTTCGTTAGAAATAATTTCGTCGTCCTCGATTTTCACCCCAATTCCATGCTAAGCGTGTAACGAGATCATTGTCATTATAAGTTAGTAATGCTAACACTACTCATATGCCCTAATCACGTACTTATCCTCCTATTTTCCTAAGTTGTATCTCTTATATTTTATTTTTGTCTTGAATGTTTCACGAGGATACATTTTTAACTTATGTGATGATAGAGATTTAGATCTAAAAGTAGAGTCATAACGGTGTAACCAAGACCATTGAATTAATAACCCCCCTAATAGACAACGATGACAAAAGATTAACTCAACAAGAAGGATCGATAAGCACAGCTTTATAACGGTTTTGAACATGAGACTTATTACCAAGACTTTTATACGCCCCCTACCGGATGGGCCTTATTATCATAGGTTTACCTCCATCTTTTATTCAACTTCGCCATGAAGCTTTTATTATGTATTCGGTCTTGCCTTGCCTTTTATTATCATACTCATCGGTGGTTTTATTATGGCCAAAGACGTATATCCTCACGCTAAAACCGAATTTTGGATCTTTAAAGCTTCAAAGATTAAGGCATAATTCACTTTCAGTTTCGCATAGATTTTTCGGCCTTGTGAGCTTCAAATTGTTTGCTTGATTTAGGTGAGCACTTGAAATCTTATTATTGGGTGAAGCTTTCGATTATTTGGGTTGCCAATACTTCAAAACTGTGACGCTGGTGACACCTTAATGTTTTCCTAATTTAATTACATGGAATCTACTAGAAAAGACTAGAAATCAACAATCAAGACTAAACCGCTAAGCCAATACTTATTCAACAAAATATATACACAAGCGAAGGGAGAATAAGCAAACAACGAGAACACATGAGTTTTTGAAAGAATACGAGTATTCTACGTTTAGCATTAATACTTCGCTTTTGGCTAGGTATAAAATCTTTATCGTCCGAATCTTTTCGAATTGAAAACCGGTCTTAAGTGCGACTCAATCGTCTTTTGGTGAATCAAGAGAATGGTTTGGTTTTTTTGTCTATTTTAAACTATTAGCAAGTAATTAAAGTGTCGTTGAGTAAAATGGAAGAATAAAGATTAAAACTAAATGACGAGTAAAAATAAATGCTTGTAAACTTAAAGATAACAATGGACAAGTACTAGCACTCTAAATAAAACTAACACTTGGAAAAATCTCTAAAAATAAGAACTTAGTTGAAAAGTATAAAAAGAAAGTAAGATCGGAATACACCAAGACAACGCAATCAGAATAAACCAAATCAAGCCCAGATCGGAATATATTCCGATCTGGCGGTCGGAATAAAGGGAAAATGCACACAATCAGAATATAGGAAGGGCACTGATCGGAATATCCAACAAATGGAACCAATCGGAATGTTGAGAATTCACCAAATCGGAATACACCAAAACTCACAATCGGAATAACAAGGAAAAGGGGCAATCGGAATGTGGAGAAACACAATCGGAATATCACAAAAATGGCCAGATCGGAATAACAGGGAAAATACCAATCGGAATCTCAATGACCTAATCCGATCATTACGATCAGAATGAAGGTGGCTGCTCGGAATAATTCAGAAACCCTTTTCCGATCGGGTGATCGGAAAGGGTGGTGTGTTATCTGCTCGGAATAGGCAACAATCAGAAAAGGGAGTTGTACCCTTTCCTAAATATGTGGAATTCGGTTAAGCTAGGTAATAAGCTAACTAAATTAAGCTAATACCCGAAATTTAACAAACTAATAATTAACCGGATTCAATAAGCACTTATCAACTTATCTAACCCGAAAATTAACAAACTTTTGGATCAAACAATAAAAACAATAACTTTTTAAGGAAAACTTTTATAAACAAATAAGCTAATCATAAAAATAAGCCAATAAGCACAAAAGTCTTAAAGCTTAATAAAATGAAAACTTATGAAATGATCAAAAGATTAACTTTTTAAGCACGAAATCAATTAGAACACGGATCAAATGATAATCGCACCAAAATCAATCTAAAATCAAAGAAAAGTAGAATGAGATTAAGGATTAAAAGCTTAAAATAGAACTTGATTAATGAAAAATAAGCAATACAAAGTGTCTAATCTTTGAAAGAAAAAGATGAAACTTAGTTAGAGAAAGTTTAAAACTTTCTCTCTCTATAAACTAGAAAGAAAAAATGAAAAAGTGAAAACTAGCTAAAACTATCTAACCACCCTCCTAATGACTATTAGGAGGGTATTTATAGGGAAGGTGGAAGGAGTGCATGTGTTGCATCTTCTTTCTTGCTTTCTTCACGTTTTCTCGACTCGACTTTAATTCTTTGTCTTTGTCGTCTCGGGATTTGAACTTGTCTTTTTAATTTTCTTCTTCTATTAGACTTATGTTCTTTGGCTTCGATAAACTTCCGTCTTTAGACTTTTTCTTCGATAAATCTTTAGAATAGGCCTTGGACTTCCGTTCTTTTTGCACTCTTGATCTTTTGACTTCGTCTTTTCCCGTTTTCTTAGATAAAAGCCCGTGAAAACCCGTGTTTTCTTCCTTTTTCATAATTTGGTCCTAAAACACAATAAAAACACAAACCACGCATAATTCCGACTTTTACGACATAAATCACACGTTTTGGTCTTGTAATTATTGGAAATAAGTGGTAAAAGAATAAGTGTTTTCACACTTATTAAATCCGCTACACTTGACCATTGCAATGCCCTCATGCAATGCATTAATTTTTAAGCACGGTTTACATTTTCCATCATAAATAACCCACCTTGGCCTTTATTAAATACTAGACATGAAAAGATAGAATAAGTAAAGAAATTAAAAACTTACATTGGGTTTTGGCAGCCATGAACGTTTATCATCCTCAAGTTTCACGTTCCCCATACCAAGCTTAAAAACGAGATCAGTGTTATTATAAGTTAGCAAACTAACACGAACTCATGTTGGCCAATTACTCACTTAGACTCCCTTATTCCTAGGTGTATCTCTTATATTTTATTTTTGTATTGAATGATCACGAGGATGCATTGTTTGACTTATTTTGATAGTTATATAGTCCGAAAATAAGGTTAACGATTTAATCAATAGTTAGCTAAAGGACCAAATCTTTTAAAACTGCTTCTCGGGACCTCATAAAGTTCATATCTTGGCATAACTCGCTTCACGATTTGAGACCTTTCTCGGACCGATATTTGGCAGCGACTTCATACTTCGAATCTTTGAGAGACGTTCTCGAAATAATGGTCTTCTCTTCATAATAGGAATTTCTTCACTTGAAGTTTTGAGAGATTCTTCATCTTTGGACCACGACTTCTTCATTTTTCTCCAATCTTTATTTTGGACTTTGATATACAACGATCCGCCTCCTTTTAGGACATGGATCTATTTATCCTCATACCTTGTTAGGGTCTTTTTGGATAGACTTCTCCATGACTTTTGGGGAGTTCTTGCTTTTCTTCGTGTGTCTCGATCCTTCATATTGATTTTCGATAAATGATTCTTCACATCACTTTTGGATCTTTAGAAACAAAATATAGCCCTCATGCCTTTTTAGGGCCTTTTCGGACTCGCCAATCTTCGCATCCCGCTTCAATAAGTTATGCCTTGGCTATGAACTCTAATCCGTACCGAGCAACTTTTAAACGATCTGGGGCTAGAAGCTAAGTAACCTTTTAAATCGTACAACCTTATTTATTGCAGATAAAATTTATTAACAAGTGGAGGGAGAATAGGCTTATAATTAACTCACATAAATTCACGAAAGAATACCAAACTTATAATTGACTCTATCATCTCTCGTTCTCTACAGTTTAAAATCTCAAGGAATGAGACTCGTGGATGCTTAGCCTATTAAATCAAAGTTTTGGGTTTTCGAGTCGCCTATAGGATCTTGCAAATTCTTAGACTTTTTCAAGTTTAGAAATCGCATTTTAAAGTTCCCTTGATAAACGACTCTCTAGGATCAATTATATGAACTTGCGAAAAGTTCTTGTTCTTAACCCGTGAGAGTTAAGACTTTCGCGTTTTATAGCTCCCTATATAAAAGCCTAGAAAAACTTGACTTAAACACGTTAAGGATACTAGCTAGAGTAAACTTAGGTAAGTAAACTCGGGTTGAGTCAAAATGTTCACGACTAAGAAAAATCTAAACCACTTTATTGAAAATTTAATAAACATGATAAAGGAAAATGCAACTATACAACTAGGCCAAAATAGATTAAAAATTTTGAAAAATGTCGAAAAATCAAATTTTCCGGTTAAAGTGAGGGCAAGTTCATAGAAAAGACCACTTACTTCGATAGAAGTCCCCCCTACACTTGAGATAAACATTGTCCTCAATGTTTAAGCATGTGGGAGTGAACTCCCCTACACTTATGACATTGTGCACTTTGTTTAAATCTTGCTAAGGGAAGGACAACTAAAGTGAATTCAATGTGAACATATATAAAATATGAAATATTGAATCACAAGAGTTTAGGATAGAACCGGGAAGATGGGAACACGGTATCACGGTTCGTCAAAAGTCATCAAGGTGGATCTTTGAAGCTTTAATCCCTGCACAGCACAAGAAACAAGACAACAAACATATGCGGGGCTCCCCCTACACTTATTATGAAAGCAGTAAAGGATAGATCACGGGTTGCCTCCCGAGAAGCGCTTGTTTTTGTTCACCGAGTCACGAGCCTGACTCGACCCAATTTTAGTTCATGGGGAAAGTGGTGAGGGATGGAATCATCTCGTGAGAGATGTCCTCACCAAAGTACAGCTTCAGACGCTGGCCATTCACCTTGAAGTTGGGCCCATTCGGCTGAGAAAGCTCAATGGTCCCATAAGGAAAGACTTTGTCGACGGTGAATGGACCAGACCAGCGGCTCTTCAGCTTGCCAGAGAAGATCTTCAACCGAGAGTTAAAGAGTAAGACTTGATCACCAACGTGGAACTCTCGGTTCTTGATTTTTGCGTCATGAATGATCTTCGTCTTCTCCTTGTAGATCAGTGAGTTCTCATAAGCTTCATTCCTTAGTTCATTTAGCTCGTTGAGTTGAATCTTGCGATGATCACCGGCTTTGTTGATGTCGAAGTTAGCCCACTTCAAGGCCCAGTGCGCCTTGTGTTCCAGCTCGATGGGTAGGTGGCAGGCTTTCCCGTACACAAGACGATAAGGTGTACAACCAATCGGGGTCTTGTAAGCAGTACGGAAAGCCCACAGAGCATCATCTAACTTATCGGCCCACGCGGCGCGATGCTCTCCCACAGTACGCTCCAAAATTCGCTTCAATCCACGGTTGGATATCTCGGCTTGCCCATTGGTTTGGGGATGATAAGCGGTGGAAAGACGATGATTAACACCATACTTAGCCATGACTCTTGAAAATTGATCATTGCAAAAATGAGTCCCGCGGTCACTGATGATAGCACGAGGAACGCCAAATCGAGCGAAAAGCTGCTTCAAAAAGTTCACAACCACCCTCGCATCATTCGTAGGAAGAGCCTTAGCTTCAACCCATTTAGAAACGTAGTCGACGGCGACGAGGATGTACTTGTTCCCTTTGGAGGATGAAAATGGCCCCATAAAGTCGATGCCCCATACGTCAAAGAGTTCACATTCCTGTATGAAATTTTGAGGCATCTCATCCTTATGTGTGACCTTGCCTTGGCGTTGGCAAGCATCACAATGCTTAACCATTTCGTGAGCGTCACGATAAATGGTGGGCCAATAGAATCTAGAATCAAACACTTTTTTAGCGGTGTAGTTGGGACCAAAGTGACCACCGGTGGGCCCTTTGTGGCAAGCTTGGAGGATGTCGAAAGCTGCCGGTCCGTCAACACATCGACGAATGATCAGATCAGCATATTGTTTGAATAGAAAAGGATCATCCCAAAAGTAAGTTTTAACATCATTCAAGAACTTCTTCTTTTGTTGGGATGTTAACCCTTGTATGAGAATACCACCCGCTAAGTAGTTTGCAATGTCCACAAACCACGGGGTGCCATCAAGATTGAGATTTATAGACATTAAGGTCTCAAGGGGGAAAGAGTCAATGATCTCTTTGTTCGGATGATCCCCTTGATATGGATCCTCAAGTCTGCTCAGATGATCCGCGGCCAGGTTTTCGGCTCCCTTCTTGTCACGAATTTCAATGTTGAATTCTTGAAGGAGTAAAACCCAGCGAAGAAGTCTTGGCTTAGCATCATGCTTTGTCATCAAGTACTTCAACACGGAATGGTCCGTGTATACGATGGTGGGGGATAAAACAAGATAGGGGCGAAATTTCTCAAAAGCATAGACAACAGCTAAAAGCTCTTTTTCGGTTGTCGTATAATGCAATTGAGCCCCCGTCATTGTTTTGCTAGCGTAGTGGATTGGTTGGAAGTGTTTTTTACTCTTTGGCCCAAAACCGCACCAATAGCAAAGTCGCTAGCATCGCATATCAATTCAAAAGGCAGCTCCCAATTAGGGGTAACCAAGACCGGTGCCTTAGTTAGCTTATCCTTAAGAAGATTGAAGGCTTGGAGACACTCTTTAGAAAAGATAAAAGGAGTATCTTTTTTCCAAGAGGTGGGTCATCGGGCGAGCGATTTTAGAGAAATCCTGAATGAATCGACGATAGAAGACCGCATGACCCAGAAAACTTCTCACACCCTTCACGGTTGAAGGTGGAGGTAATTTGGCTATGACATCTACTTTAGCACGGTCGACTTCAAGACCGGCTTTAGAGATTTTGTGTCCTAGCACAATGCCTTCTTTTACCATAAAATGGCATTTTTCCCAATTCAGAACAAGGCGAGTGTCTTCGCACCGCTTAAGCATACGTTCCAAATTGGCAAGGCAAGAAGAGAAGGAATCCCCAAAGACCGAGAAATCATCCATGAAGACTTCCATGGTTTGCTCAACCATGTCATGGAAGATAGCCAACATGCACCTTTGGAAAGTCCCGGGGGCATTGCATAAGCCAAAAGGCATTCGTTTGTAAGCAAATGTGCCGTAGGGACAAGTGAATGTTGTCTTCTCTTGATCTTGGGGATCGATGGGTATTTGGAAATAACCCGAGAAACCATCAAGAAAGCAGTAATATTCATTACCCGCTAAACGTTCAAGCATTTGGTCCATAAAAGGTAGAGGGAAATGATCCTTTCTCGTGGCATCATTGAGTTTGTGGTAGTCTATACAAACTCTCCACCCAGTAACGAGACGGGTAGGAATTAACTCGTTGTTGGCATTGGGCACAACGGTGATTCCGCCTTTCTTAGGCACACAATGGACTGGACTAACCCATGGTGAATCCGAAATAGGGTAAATCATACCCGCATCAAGAAGTTTGATAACCTCTTTTTTGATGACTTCATGGATTTTAGGATTCACCCTTCGTTGGCTTTGAATTGTGGGCTTAAAGTCGTCCTCCATGAGAATTTTATGTGTGCAAAAGTGAGGATCAATTCCACGGATGTCGGAGATTTTCCAAGCGATAGCTCTTTTATGCTTCTTCAACACAGCGACAAGTCGGGCTTTTTCGTCTTCTTTCAGATCCTTTGCGATGATGACCGGTAACTTCTTGTCGTCTTCTAGGAAAACGTACTCAAGATGAGGAGGAAGGTCCTTAAGCTCAAGAGTAGGAGGATCCTCAATAGATGGTGAAACTAACGATGGATCATCATTAGTCACCTCTTTAGGAGCAGGAGGAGAAAATGGGTCCTCATTGAGAAGTCTCTCAATTGTACGAATGTCCTCATCCCAATTGGTGGATAAATTATCATACTTAATACCGAGAGGACCCAAGCTAGCTTCGAAATCATCCAAGTCACTTTCTCCAAAAGGAGTCAATGCTGGAGCAATTGAGGCAACGGTCTCAACATTGGGTAGAGAAGAGAGAGTAATTTTGCAAGCATCATGAAAATGTTCTTCACAAGCCTCATCGAGAACATCAATAGCATTAACACTCTCATACGAATAAGGTTTCTTAGAAATCTTACCCATGTTGAAGACATTTTTATCGTCACCAACTCTCATGATTATTTCGCCCGCGGCTACATCAATGAGAGTGTGACCGGTCCTCAGGAATGGACGTCCAACGATTAATGGAACACGAGGGTCCATCTCGTAGTCAACGACGACAAAATCCGCCGGGAAGGTGAATTTGTCGACGCCAACAAAGACATCTTCGGCTATCCCCACTGGATAAGCAACCGTACGGTTGGCTAATTCCAAAGTCATTTTGGTGGGGACTAGCTCGGGGAGAGATAATTGCTTCCAAACACTTAAAGGCATTAAGTTTATACTGGCACCTAGATCGGCAAGGGCCATGCAATTCTCTACTCCCGGGAAGTTGCAAGGAATCAAGAAGCAACCCGGATCACCAAGTTTGGTGGGCAATTTCCTTAAGAGCACTGCGGAGCAGTTCTCATTAAGTTGGGTCTGAGCAATGTCAAGAAGCTTTTCCTTATCACTTAGAAGATCTTTAAACATCTTAGCGTATTTAGGCATGTGAGCGAGAGCCTCGGCAAAGGAGATGTTAAAATTCAATTGTTTAAACATTTTTAGAAAGTTTGAAACCTGAATATCATCCTTGCTCTTTTGCTTTTCTTTCCTCAACCTTGAAGGATAAGGTATATTGGATGAAGAAGAAGGCTTTGGGGGAATAGGATCACTCACAACCACGGGTGGTGGGGAAACGGGGATAGAAGGTGAAGGAGGTGGGGAAAGTTGCTCTTTTTCCTTGTTCACAATCACGGGTGGAGGTGTAGGAAGCTCGGGTTCCATATAACCTTTTCCACTACGAGTCGTGATTGCTTTCATCTACCCTCTTGGATTCGCAATGGTATTACTCGGAAGAGTACCCGAAGAAGAGGGTTGATTACCTTGGATGAGCGAACCAATCATATCACGAAGGTGAACCGCTTGATTATTAAAAGAGTCTCTCATGTTTGCATTAATTTCATTGCTGTGTTTGGCCATGTCATTCCTTAGCTCGGCTCGAATATAGTTCCCTTGTTTTGCCATTTCTCCTTTCAAGTTGCGGACTTGACTCTGAAGATTCGTCACCATCTCCCAATTCGTCTTCATGAATGTCTCGACATCTGGACTCACTGCCATCGGTTGATTGAGAGGTGGAGCTTGGTAAGCTTGAGAATTTCCTTGAGGTGGGTATGGGTTTCGTTGGGATTGATATTGATTGTTTGCACGAGGTTGGGATTGGTTGTAGCTTTGTTGTTGGTTTTGGTTTGCAGGAGGGAAACCGGGTGGAGCAAGATAATGGTTGGAACGATAACTTAGCAAGCCACGGTCTCCTTGCGGGCGGGCTTGATAGCCTCCCGTGGGATAAGTGCCATAAGCTGCGTTAACGTTTTCAGAAAAATTGCCTTGGGTAGAAGGACAATCATTATAAGAATGAGGACCACCACATGTGTCACAAGAAATAGCGACAACTTTAGCTTGTTGAAAGTTGTTTGTGGCTATGGACATGAAATCTTTGTGCATATTCGCGATTTGTCGGGAAAGTTCGGATATCTCGGGATTGGAAGTAGTAGAAGAAACATTGACTCTCTGATTAGATCTTGAGGATGCGGATGAATCCCAATTCTTGTGGTGAGTAGTCATGTTTTCGATCAACTCTCGACACTCCTCCGGTCTCTTTTTCATAAAGGTACCACCAACGGCGGCATTGATCGTGTCACGATCACGAAAAGTGAGACCATTGTAGAAGGTGTCAATGAGAGTGACGGGGAGCATATTGTGATTTGGACAACGGTCGATCAAATCATTGTACCGTTCCCAAGCATCGAAAAGTGATTCATCATTCTCTTGCATGAATCCACTGATTTGGTTACGAAGGCTAGTGACCATAGATGGAGGGAAGTAGCGCGATAAAAAGCGTTGAGTCATGTCATTCCATGTATGAATAGAATTCTTAGGAAGACGGTCAAACCATTTTTCGGCATGGTGAGAAAGCGAGTGGGGAAAGAGTTGAAGGCGAAGGTCATCCATAGAAACACCAGAGCACTTCATGCTTTGAGTAATGGTAATGAATTTGTCGAGGTGTTTGTTGGCATCATCATCCAGAATTCCACGAAATGGGTTCGTTTGCACTTGCTGAATCATGTGATGCTTCAACGAAAACTCCTGAGCCGTGACGTGCATTGGCGCAATCGGGCCTCCGCGTCCGTTCATGGTGGGTTGACACAATTCCTCCATCGTTCGTAAATCAAGTAGGTGGACATTGTTGTTGTTGTTGTTATTCAAATTGGGTTGAGGTGGGTGATTATTGTTGTTATTAACACCAGCCATATCTAAATCTTCACGAGTCTCGGGCTCAGAATAGTTCGAAGATCTAGTACGCATACACCTGTAGAAGAAAAATATACACAAAGAGAATATCTATATAATCTTTTTGGTGCAAAACCTTTTGAAAAGAATTTCTTTTTAATGATTTTTCAATGTTTTTGTATTTTTGAAGAGTTTTAAATTTTTTAGGATTTTTGAAAATTTTTAAAGCAAGGAAAATAACGTTCAAAGAACGGATCCCAAAATTCAATGCGTCTGTCACTAGAAACCGTTAATCGTAACGAAAAGAGCCGGCAGCGGTGCCATTTAATACTTCGCTTTTGGCTAGGTATAAAATCTTTATCGTCCGAATCTTTTCGAATTAAAAACCGGTCTTAAGTGCGACTCAATCGTCTTTTGGTGAATCAAGAGAATGGTTTGGTTTGTTTGTCTATTTTAAACTATTAGCAAGTAATTAAAGTGTCGTTGAGTAAAATGGAAGAATAAAGATTAAAACTAAATGACGAGTAAAAATAAATGCTTGTAAACTTAAAGATAACAATGGACAAGTACTAGCACTCTAAATAAAACTAACACTTTGAAAATTCTCTAAAAATAAGAACTTAGTTGAAAAGTACTAAAAGAAAGTAAGATCGGAATACACCAAGACAACGCAATCGGAATAAACCAAATCAAGCCCAGATCGGAATATATTCCGATCTGGTGGTCGGAATAAAGGGAAAATGCACACATTCAGAATATAGGAAGGGCACTGATCGGAATATCCAACAAATGGAACCAATCGGAATGTTGAGAATTCACCAAATCGGAATACACCAAAACTCACAATCGGAATAACAAGGAAAAGGGGCAATCGGAATGTGGAGAAACACAATCGGAATATCACAAAAATGGCCAGATCGGAATAACAGGGAAAATCCTAATCGGAATCTCAATGACCTAATCCGATCATTACGATCGGAATGAAGGTGGCTGCTTGGAATAATTCAGAAACCCTTTTCCGATCGGGTGATCAGAAAGGGTGGTGTGTTATCTTCTCGGAATAGGCAACAATCGGAAAAGGGAGTTGTACCCTTTCCTAAATCTGTGGAATTCGGTTAAGCTAGGTAATAAGCTAACTAAATTAAGCTAATACCCGAAATTTAAAAAACTAATAATTAACCGGATTCAATAAGCACTTATCAACTTATCTAACCCGAAAATTAACAAACTTTTGGATCAAACAATAAAAACAATAACTTTTTAAGGAAAACTTTTATAAACAAATAAGCTAATCATAAAAATAAGCCAATAAGCACAAAAGTCTTAAAGCTTAATCAAATGAAAAATTATGAAATGATCAAAAGATTAACTTTCTAAGCACGAAATCAATTAGAACAACACGGATCAAATGATAATCGCACCAAAATCAATCTAAAATCAAAGAAAAGTAGAATGAGATTAAGGATTAAAAGCTTAAAGTAGAACTTGATTAATGAAAATTAAGCAATACAAAGTGTCTAATCTTTGAAAGAAAAAGATGAAACTTAGTGAGAGAAAGTTTAAGACTTTCTCTCTCTAAAAACTAGAAAGAAAAAATGAAAAAGTGAAAACTAGCTAAAACTATCTAACCACCCTCCTAATGACTATTAGGAGGGTATTTATAGGGAAGGTGGAAGGAGTGCATGTGTTGCATCTTCTTTCTTGCTTTCTTCACGTTTTCTCGACTCGACTTTAATTCTTTGTCTTTGTCGTCTCGGGATTTGAACTTGTATTTTTAATTTTCTTCTTCTATTAGACTTAAGTTCTTTGGCTTCGATAAACTTCCGTCTTTAGACTTTTTCTTCGATAAATCTTCAGAATAGGCCTTGGACTTCCGTTCTTTTTGCACTCTTGATCTTTTGACTTCGTCTTTTCCCGTTTTCTTCGATAAAAGCCCGTGAAAACCCGTGTTTTCTTCCTTTTTCATAATTTGGTCCTAAAACACAATAAAAACACAAACCACGCATAATTACGACTTTTACGACATAAATCACACGTTTTGGTCTTGTAATTATTTGAAATAAGTGGTAAAAGGATAAGTGTTTTCACACTTATTAAGCATAGTAACTTATAATTAACGCTATCATTTTTCGTCCTCATTTAAGAGACTTAGCCTAATGTAAAGTTAAGGAATCAAAGATAAGTGCTCAACACGCACGGTCAAGTCAAAAATTACTCTTATTCTCGCCACCGGAAAACCTACATTCGTGTCTTCAAACACTTATTAAACATGAGAAAATTTTCAAAATTTGGCCATTTTTAGCCTTATTTTGCAACAAAACGATAAACAAAAAGATAAACTTTGGAAAGCGTGAAGGTTTGGAAAGGGAAGTATCTATTCACCCCCCCCCCCATACTAAAGTTAAACATTGTCCTCAATGTTTCGAGTCTAAGGGTTGGAAACCCCCATGCTAGACACGTAGTCGAATGCATAATCTAGCATGAAAAGGGTGTAACCGTTAAATTTAAAGTGGTTTATGAAGTGTGCTATAAACCTAAGGTTAGAACATCAAAGGGTATATCATGGATATTGAGAAATTCTTCAAATCAAACGATCGAGTGCTCCCATAAAACGAACACGAGAGGCTCCAATCATGAAGATCATGATCATCTAAAAACCACATATCACAAACAACCACAGAACAAAGGTTGGAAGGGCACAAATCCCCTCACGTTACTACATTAGAAATCGATAATATGTGCATGGGATATGCATGCGACTCCCCCACGAGGCACCTCGTTTTTTATTACCGAGTCTTGAGCTCGACTCAATCCCCTCAATACTATTTATCATTGGGGAAGGTGATTTGGTCGAGGTAGTTCAAGGATGGAACTTCCCCGCCAAAGTAGTGCTTCAACCTATGTCCATTCACCTTGAAATTGGGGCCATCATTTTGAGCTAGCTCGATGGTCCCATAAGGAAAAACTTCGGTAACGGTGAATGAACCGGACCAAAGGGATTTCAACTTGCCAGAAAAGATTTTTCGTGAGTTAAAAAGAAACACTTGATCTCCAATGTTAAAAACCCGGTTTTTAATTTTTGAGTCATGAAACTTTTTAGTTTTTTCCTTGTAAATCAATGAATTTTCATAAGCAATGTCTCTCAATTCATCTGATTCATTTAATTGCATTTTCCGATGTTTTCTCGCAGTCTCAATATCATCATTACAATGCTTAAGGGCCCAATAAGCTTTGTGTTCAAGTTTAATTGGCAAGTGACAATTCTTCCCATACAAAAGCTTATAAGGAGTGCACCCGATGGACGTCTTATGAGCGGTCCGAAAGGCCCATAAAGCATCGTCTAGCTTATCCGACCATGATTGTCAGTTCTCTCCAATCGATCTCTCCAAGATCCTCTTTAACGCTCGGTTTCAAACCTCGACTTGCCCACTCGTTTGTGGGTGATAAGCCGTAGAAAGCCGATGTGTATCCCCATATTTCCTTAAGACCCTTTCAAATTGGTCATTACAAAAATGGGTTCCACGATCGCTTATGATTGCACGAGGGGTTCCAAACCGAGAAAACAAGCTTTTCAAAAAGTTGACTACCACACGAGCATCATTCGTGGGCAAAGCCTTAGCTTCCACCCACTTGGATAGGTAGTCAACGACAACAAGGATATACTTATTACCACGAGATGATGGGAATGGCCCCATAAAGTCAATTCTCCAAACGTCAAAGATCTCACACACTTGGATGATATTTTGTGGTATTTCATCGTTTTTTGAGGCTTTTCCTTGTCGTTGGCATGAGTCACATGACTTCACAAGTGCATGTGCATCTCGGTAAATAGTAGGCCAAAATAATCCGGCATCAAACACCTTCTTCGCCGTGAGATTAGCACCGTGGTGACCACCCGTGGGTCCCTCATGGAAAGCTCTAAGGATATTAGAAGCTTCGGTGCCAAAGACACAACGTCAAATGATTTGATCCGCACAAGTCCGAAATAGATAAGGGTCGTTCCAAAAGTAGAACTTCACGTCATGAAAGAATTTTTATTTTTGTTGAGTCGTCATACCCTTAATGATGAAGTTCCCCGCATGGTAATTTGCGATGTCCACAAACCATGAGGTAGATGAATCAAGCTTAGGAAATTTTTCGGTGATTTCCTTTGGCTCGTAAACACTTTGGTGAGGATCTTCCAAACGAGAAAGGTGATCGGCCACTAGATTCTCGGCTCCTTTTTATCAAGGATTTCGACATCAAATTCTTGTAGGATGAGAATCCAACGAAGTAATCTCGGCTTTGTGTCTTGTTTAGCCATGAGATACTTTATAGCCGAGTGATCCGTATACACTATGCATCGAGTCAAGACGAGGTAAGGTCGGAATTTCTCAAATGCATACACCACGACAAGGAATTCCTTTTTCGTTGTAGTGTATTTCAATTGAGCCTCGGTCATTGTCTTGCTAGCATAGTAAATAGGAAAGAAGTGCTTTTCATGACGTTGCCCCAAAACGGCCCCAATAGCGTAGTCACTAGCATCACACATGAGCTCAAAGGGGAGGTTCCAATTGGGAGAAACAAGAATTGGAGCTTCGGTAAGTTCCCTCTTAAGGATTTCAAAGGCTCGTATACAGTCTTCGTCAAAGACAAAAGGAGCATCTTTTTCGAGGAGATGTGTAATAGGTCGAGAAATCTTCAAAAAATCCTTGATGAATCGACGATAAAAGCCCGCGTGGCCTAGGAAACTCCTAACTCCCTTAACGGTTTTGGGATGAGGTAATTTGGCGATGACGTCTACCTTAGCTTTATCTACCTTAATCCCCGCTTTCGAAACCTTATGCCCTAAGACGATCCCTTCCTTAACCATAAAATGACATTTTTCCCAATTAAGCACAAGCTTGGTTTCCTCACAACGTTTTAACATTCTCTCAAGATTCAACAAACACGAAGTGAACGAACAACCAAACACGGAAAAATCATCCATAAAGACTTCCATCGTCGTCTCGATAATATCATGAAAAATAGCCATCATGCACCTTTGAAAGGTTCCCGGTGTATTGCAAAGTCCGAATGGCATTCTATGATAAGCAAACGTTCCATATGGACACGTAAACGTACTTTTTTCTTGACCACGAGGATCGATGGGGATTTGGAAGTAACCGGAAAGACCATTTAAAAGGCATTAGAAATCGTTTCCCGCAAGACGCTCCAACATTTGGTCCATGAAGGGCAAAGGAAAATGGTCTGTACGAGTGGCGTCATTCAACTTACGATAGTCGATACACACCCTCCAACCGGACACGAGTGTAAAACCCGCATGCTTTTACCATGAATAGTACCCTTATGATCGTACGTACATGATTAGAACTTTCCTTATTTAGCACGTTTACGTTTCACGAATAGGAATTACAAGTATTACGTACGTGTTATTACACGATAAGTATTTATTACGTATTAAGACATGATAATTATTATCCACAATAATTAAATCACGAACATGAAAATCATTAACGTAAATAATCACGAACCTATTATTATGTATTACGTATATTTATTACGATTACGTATAAATATAATTTACGACACGAACGATTAATAAATAAATCACGTAAACACGACACGAGAACACGTAAATAAATAGAACACGGAAAACAACGGATTTCCCCTTGTGGGCCTCACATAGCTGCGACATAGACAAGGAAGTGGGCCAAGCCCACCTTAAAATTTAACTAAAAGGAAAAGAAGGAAGTAGATTTTCATAATACAGAATATTAGAAAATCACAAAAACCCTGCTCCTCCTTTCCTCGTTTTGGCCGCCGCATATAAACACCAAGGAAGGGGTGTTTGGTTGATTTTGGTTGATCCAATTCTTGTTAGATCGTTCGTGTTATTAATTTCCTTGTTATCCACGAATCGGTAATTCCTTAAACCTCTTCTTTTTAATTATTTATTAGATCTAAGAACACGCGACTCATGGGTTTATTAAAACTATTAATTAAACATGTTAATTAATTAGATTTAATCATGGGGTATTAAAAACATGGGGTTTTAAGGGGTGTTTGGTTCGACCGACGGGTAGAACCGAGAGCCAAGCTCTCGGTGGTTGTGTGATCATCACCAACCGAGACCACAAGGTCTCGGTTTGGTTTGGGTGTCCCGTCCGCAAGAAACCAAGGGACCCCGACGCATGTCGGGGTTGGCCTTGGTGGTCATGGGGGTCTCGGCTGAAAAAAAGAAGCACCACCGGCTTAAGCCGGTGGCGGTTTGACCTAAACCTTGCTGACCGGTCAAGCCGGTTCGCCACAAGTAAGGGTTCATTGGTCCGGTTCAAGGGGTTTCACGGACCGGTTCATGACATGTTTAGATTTAAAACACGGGTTCGGTTCATGATTTATTTTACAAGTTAATTATTTATTTTTACAACTTAAATAATTACAAGGTTTAATTAGATTAATTTAACATGCTTTATAATCAATTTAATATAGACATAACTTAGGTTAACTATTATTAGAAATAATTAATTAATTATTAAAACATAGCTTATAATAAATTAATTTTCATGACTTAGGTTATATTAATAATAAATATTAATACATGTTTTAACCTAAGTATTATTTACACTTTAATTTAATTTAATCATGCTATATTTGATTAAATCTTATAATCTGTAGTTTATTAAATTTACATGTAATAATTAATAAACTATATTATTTAATCACATGACTTAGAATATTTACCAGTAAAACTTAAGCTTATATTATTAGCTTAATAATCCAGCTTATTTCTAATTATGGAAACTTTCTATTTTTAGAAACTTTTTTATTTTAAGCAGCTAATCTATTTATGGAAACTTTGTGTTTTTAGAAACTTATTTATTTTAGGCAGCTATTCTATTTTTGGAAACTTTATATTTTTGGAAACTTTCTATTTTTGGAAACTTTCTATTTTCGGAAACTTTCTATTTTTGGAAACCTGCTATTTTTAGAAAATTACTTATTATTACACAACAAGTATAATAATACAAGAAATACAAGTAATACTTAATCAGAATAGACAGAATACATGATAAACACAGCATAACGATAAAATCAGTAAAACATGACATGAACATATAAAACAAGCTAAGACATGATATAAAACGAGTACGTATACAGTAATCAGGATACTTATACACGTATATTATTTATGTAGCGTTAGTGATATCGAAGTAGGACTCTCTTCCGTTCGTCTTCTTCGTTCACTGGACACAAGGTACGGATTCTCCGTCCTTTCAGTATGGACATTCTTTCCTTATTAGGATTCCCCGTATGCAGCCAACTGTTTTCCCAGTATATGTTTTATATGTTTTGATTGCTTATGTTTAAATAAGTGCCTAAAGCCATATACATGCATGACCAGTTTCACCTAGTTATAGAGGTACCATAACCATAACACTGGAGGCACAGTGTTATGACTTCACCACAGCAGAGTGATAGCTCGTGACGTCCCTTCAGCTTTTGGCCATATTATTATTATCTTGTGGGGCGTATGGGTGCATCCTAGGTTACATGTTTTTACAGATTATTCAGGTGAATGTGGTGTGTGCCTTGCATCCTTCACAAGGAGCTGATCCCTCCTACCCACACTTATATTAATTAGAGGCAGCCCCTCTAATTGCATGACGAGGTCACCCCTCGAAGTATTCATGTACTTTGATATTTCATGACCTATATTGGCTAATGGTAAACATGTTCAAATAGTTTTTATAAGATAAACATAAGGCTTTTCAAACTATAAAACCATTTTTACTAAGTTATACCAGGTTTTCCATGACTTAGACATTTCCGCTGCTATATGTTGTTTATGCTTATGTTATTCATTCTATGCTTGTATAACCGTGCACTGAGCGTTATGCTCAGCCATTTTTCCTTTCATGATCCTAAAACGGTAGGTACTCAGGGACGCTCGTAGACTTTAAGCGTACGTACATATGGATTGGAAGCTTCCTAGCCTTCATTACTTTATGCATTTCTTCATACTTTACTCATTTCTATGGACATTGTTTAGTCCTTTTCATTTATAGTACTTAGGTTCGGGTGTGATGAGCTTTACTTTGGGGTACCGATGTTTGTTTCTGGTATTTCCTTTTATGGTCATGTAATGGTTAATACATATATACTTGTATGCTTTGATGACACGCCATAATCACGCGTGACATTCAATTTACCAAAATGGGGTGTTACATCTATGGTATCCGAGCCAAGGCTTCGAACTATAGGCTCTCAAAACACGACCTGTGATTAGTGGGTAGTCACTATGGTCTTCCTAGAATTGACAGTCGGTTTTCATGCATTCATCATTTTCATGCATACATATATATGTCATTGTCGCATGTTTATGACTAAGTAATGGTTGGTACAGGACTGGCCCTATTTAGTCGCATGTGCCTTTATCGAAACTTTTAACTTTGGGACCGACCCATTGGCGTCCCCTCGCCATGTCTTTTGTTTTGAGTGAACTGACCATTGGCGTTCACTCTCGCGCATATAAAAGTTTTCATAAAACTGCATCACGCATTCATGTGCTAGTTTTCTTGCATAAAATTTTCTCATGATTTATTGGTATAAATTTTTTTCATATATATAGTTTATGTTTTGATCAGTTAATCATGTATTTTATGTTATACTGTCATATGGTTCTCACACGCGAACAGGAACAACTCAATGCAGCAGTCCAAGCTGCAATGCAAGCTATGCTGAGGAACGAAATCAGGGCTGAGGTGCAGGCTGCCAACAATTAGCAGCAACACCCAGTACCTCCTCCTCCTCCAGCAACATTGGTCACATGGCTGGAGAGATTCAACAAGCTACGCCTCGATCCTTCGAGAAAACAGATAGCCCCAATGAGGCTGAAAGCTGGTTGACTCACATTGAGAAGATCTTTGATGCCATGGGTTGTGACACCGTCTTCAAGTCGAGGTTGGCCTGTTACCGGTTCGAAGGTGATGTGCTATCATGGTGGAAGGTACTGAAACACTATGAGGGAGGTGATAATTGGGTAGTTGGTTTGTCTTGGGCTCATTTCAGGGATTTGGTGATGGGACAGTTCTTTCCAAGGCTGAGCAAGACAAGCTGAAGAGAGAGTACCATGGAATCAAACAGAGAGCTGGAGACAATAGCAACAAGTTCATGCATCGTTTTCTTCGATTGGCTGGTTTCCTAGGTGCAGCAGCAGGTACTCCCGAAGAGCAAGCATACCACTTTCGGTGGGATCTTCGTACATCGGTCGCAAACAACTTGGTGTGTGCTATGTTCAACACTGTGGCACAAGTGGCCGATGCAGTATGTAAGCTGGAAATGCTGCAAGAAAGAGAAGAGTCCGGGGAAGCAGAGAGACCCTATAAGAGGTAAACATTGGTTATTTAGCGGCGACCAAACCATATTCTTTTAGCATATGTCTATATTACATTTCTTTTAAACTTTATCTTCCAAGCAGAAGACTGGGGACCGGTCTCAGCCGGCTACTCAGCAATAGCCTACTCAGCCCAAGGGAAACGGTCAGATCCACGACCGTTCTGCTACGGATAGGCGTGGTGGTAATGATAATTACCGTAACAACGCTGGAAACTCCAACAGCAACAGGTCCTTATACTTACTCATTTTCTTATGATTACATGCAATAGTTCATAATTCTGACACATTAAAGAATCTTCTACCAGGAATCCTGGTAACGGGAGGGACCAGAACCAGAGAGGTTTTGATAGGTGTGAAAACACCCATCCTTTTACCACTTAATTATAATAATAACCAAGCCAAAACGTGTATTTTATGTCGTAAATGTCATAATTATGCGTGGTTTATGTTTTTGTTGTGATTTAGGAGCAAAATGTGAAAAGGGAAGAAAACAAGGGCTTTCACGGGCTTTTATCGAAGAAAAAGACAAAAGAAGAAGTCAAAAGATCAAGAGTGCAAAAAGAACAGAAGTCCAAGGCCTATTCTGAAGATTTATCAAAGAAAAAGTCTAAAGACGGAAGTTTAATGAAGTCGAAGAACCAAGTCTAATTAAAGAAGAAAATTATAAGACGAGTTCAAATTATATCGACAAATCCCGAGACGACATCGAGAAAGACAAAGAATTTAAATCGAGTCGAGACAAGAAGAAAGAAGGAAGAAAGCACCAACATTTTATTCCTCCAATAAATACCCTCCTAATGTGTCATTAGGAGGGGGTTAGTTAGTTTAGTTTAGGAGTAGGAGTAGATTACTTTCTCTCTCTAGATTTATTTCATGTTCTTAAGCTTTTCTTTCAAGTTTTCTTAATCTTTAATCTTTAATCTTGTACTTTTAAATCTTTAATCTTCATCTTATTTCAAGCTTTTTACATTCATTCTCATTCTACTTTTCTTGATCTTTTTAATTATGTTTGATTCGAAATATTCTTTGATTTTGTTTAATCTTGATGTTAGATTGATTAAAAAGTTTATCTTTTTATCAATCTTTAAGTTTTTATACAACTTAAGCTTTGAGCTTATCATGCTTATTGGCTTATTTTGTGTTTAGCTTATTTACTTTTTAGTTTTCTTAAAAAGTTTAGTCTTTTTAAAGTTTGATTCATAAAGTTTGCTTATTTCGTATTTTAAAAGTTTTCAAATTTGTGCTTATTGAGTTGGTTAAGTTTTTGTTAAGTGTCCTTTTTAAAAGTGCTTATTTGGGTTTTAGCTTATTGTACTCCATCCGAATATTGAGATTTTTCCATCACAATATTAGGGTTTCTACATTGTGACAGCTTATTGCGATAGTTTTTTCGATCACTTATTCCGATCGTAGGTTGCGATTTCCCCTGGCATCGTACTTTGCGATCGGGTATAATGCATATTGCGACGAAGTGCTGCCCAAATTTTGACAGCCACATTCCGATAGATTTTGGCACTTTACTTATTCCGACATTTTTATTTTTTAGACATTCCGATAGAATTTTTGTTTGATATTCCGACAGTTTTTGTTCAACATTACGATAGCTTTTTCTTTTACAACATTACGATAGAATTTTCTTTTAAAACATTCCGATAGAAACATACACATTACGATAGTTCTCATCACGACAGCTAAAACTAACATTCCGATAGAATTAAACATTACGATGGAAATCACCTACATGTCTGCCTGCTTTCACTCTTTTCCCGCCATTTTAAGCTAGTAGGTTGCTAGCTTGAGCTAGCTGCCTGCTAGGTTGTCTATTTATTATTTTGTTTCGTAATTGTTTAGTTTAATCAGAAAGTTGCTCCGATTTTATTTCTAAAAGTTACGTATTTTTAGTTGAATTTTTCGTCTAATTTTAAAATTAATATTTTTTTCGTAAAGTTCAAGTTTAATCTTTTATTTAGTATCCGCTTTAGGTTTTGCCTCGTTTAGCTTTAAAGTACCATCTTAGTTTTATTCTCTCCTTTTCATTAAGTAAACTTTATTTTCGAGTCGATAGTTAATTTCGTCTTTTAGTTTTATTTTTATTAATTGTTTCGCTTTAATTTACGTTTTATTATTTATATTGTTTCATTATTTTTAGTTAATTGTTTTTAGCTTTTTTTTATTACTATTCGCATTTAACTTTTACTTAGAAATAGATAACCAAACTTCCCTTTTTCTTAACCAAAAACAACTGAGTCACACTAATAACCGGAGATCAATTCGATTAGACACCGAGAAAACGAACTTTTTAACTAGCAAAAACCTTGTATTAAATGGCGCCGCTGCCGGGGATAATCCAATTTCTTTGTTTCGTTTCTTTTTAAAATAGTTTTATAATCCAATTTCTTTCATTTTTATTTAAGTAATTTTTATTTTTAATTCGTAAAGTTTTTTTTTATTTTTTTTATTTTCGCTTTTACTTTTAATAGTTGATTCTTTTAATATTTGTTTTAATATTCGTTTTAATATCGTTTTAATTTTTTGTTTTTAATATTCGTCTTGTTTTACGTTCTTTATTATTTGTCATTCGTCTTTAGTTTATTCTTTTTACTTTTCGCATTTACTTTTTAATTAGTTATAGATAATCAACGACATTTTCTTTTTATTCACCAAGAACGACTGAGTCACACTTTCTACTAGTAATCAATTCGAAAAGATCGGTTTAACGAACTTTCATAACTAAGTAAAATTTATTTATTAAATGGCACCGCTGTCGGCTCTTTTCGTGAAGATTAACGGTTTTTTGTGAGAGACGCGTTGGATTTTGAGATCCGTTCACTTTTGAACGTTATTTTTCTTGCTCAAAATTTTTCAAAAATCCATAAAAATTAAAAAATTTCAAAAATCCCAAAAACATTTGAAAAATTATAAAAAGCATTTCTTTTTCGAAAGTTTTGCACCAAAAATATTCTTCTTGCTTATCTATTGTGTTTAATGGATTCGTTTGTTGACTGTGTAGGGTGTGGAAGAGCATCTTCTGGTAGTCAATCCTGTCAATGATGTTCATGCGAACGGTGTGGAATGAATATCCCTAATTACAAAATTGACCGTTGTCTATCATGCAATTCGATCAATTCATACTTCAATTCATTCTTCCCTTCTAATGACACTATTTCACCCTCTCCCATTTATGACGATCCATATCAACAAAATGCATCTTTCTCTCAATACCCGTGTTGCAACAATTGTGGGGGCCCTCACGATACTTCTTATTGTCAGCCAATGAATTATTATGAGCCAAATCTGTGTCCTCATTTTTCTTCACCGATGGATTATTATGAACCAAATCCATGTTCTAATTCTTCTCAACCGATGAATTACTATGAGCCACATCCGTGCTATAATTCCGGTTTCAAAATTTTGAGCCCCTACAAACTACCCTCGATCATCATTCCTCTCAGGAAGTTCATTTGGATCAAACACTCACTAGTTTGGAAAACATTATTCAAAGAATGACTCGACTCTAAGCTAAATTGGAAGAGGATCAACGACAAGAGCAAGTAGCTAATCTTTGTGATTATACTCCTCCTACTGTGCGTCCATACTACTAATATGATGATGTAGAGGATGATATCTATGATCTCAACCCATCTTCTGAGATTACTACTCCTACTCTTGATATCCCTAATGCGTCTAAGGATAGTGATCGAGTGAGATTAGTGATTTTGGTCTTGATAAATTCTTTGATGAGGTTTGTGATGTCCCTACTTTTGCTGAGCTTACGGACGAGGTCGCTCTTAATGATGATGATTTTACTCCATGCTATGAGAATTTCACTTTTGAAATTTCTCAATCTCCTCCGGGAGATGAGGGCGATGTTGATTTGTTCTCTCCGACTTACGAGAAGTTCACCACTGAACTTGGTCTTCTAGATGAGGTGGAAGACGTTATTCTTCGCGACAAATTACTGAAAGTTCATCTTCTTATTGCTAAGATTGAAGCGTTGAATTTTGCTCTTATTTCCAAGTCTTTACCTCCGTCTATTACTTCAATTGAGAATAATGATACAGCTATCGAGGAAATTGACATTCTCTCAATACCTCCGGGTATTAATGATGATGATACGGAGGGGGATATTATTTTTGATAATTTTTTGCATGAAGGTATTTTCCCAAGTTCCCCTCCCGGGCACCTTTTATCCCAACCTTTAGAGACTATTATGGAGGATGAGTGCTTTGACCCGGGAGGTGACATTGACCATTCCATGCTTGACACCTTTACGGCTTTGCCGCTCAGTGATAATCATATGTCTTTTGGGGCTGACATTTTGATTCCTTCACCCACCCCACCTCCCGTGGATCATGATCTCACATACTTTTCGTATGTTGAGAGGACGTTTCTACCCTTTAAGACTTACCCTCCCGCCTCTCTTTCATTGATTTCCTCTGGGAACGAGGACAAGGTCTTTGATCCCGGTATTACATTTGAGGCTCCCCCATGGACCATTTATTTCGGGGACGTGTCAGGCTCGTGACTCGGTTAACAAAAACAAGCGCTTCTCGGGAGGCAACCCGATTATCTATCCATTTATTCCGTTTTTATAATAAGTGTAGGGGAGACCCTAGTATGTGTTTGTTGTTTTCTTTCTTATCATGTGCATGGATTAGAGCTTTCAAAGATCCCTCTTGATGATTTTTGACGAACCGTGATCCCGTGTTCCCGTTTTCCCGGTTCTATCCTAAACTCTTTTGATTCATTATTTTATCATTTATGATTGAAATAGGAATCACTTTAGTTGTCTCTTCCTTAGCAAGATTTAAACAACGTGCACAATGTCCTAAGTGTAGGGGAGTTCACTCCCACATGCTTAAACATTGAGGACAATGATTATATTAAGTGTGGGGGGGAGGACTTCTATCGAAGTTAAGTGGGCTTTTCCTTGTATTTGTCCTTATTTTAACCGGAAAATTTGATTTTTCTACATTTTTCAAAAATTTTAATCTATTTTGGCCTAGTTGTATAGTCGTATTTTCTTTTGTTATCTTTATTTACCTTCTTTGCTAGAATAAATTTTTAATAAATTTGTTTTAATTTTTAAACGTTGTGAATCTTTTGACACAACCCGAGTTTACTTATCTAAGTTTACTCTAGCTAGTATCCTTAACGTGTTTAAGTCAAGTTTTGCTAGGCTTTTATATAGGGAACTTTAAAACGTGAAAGTCTTAACTCTTACGGGTTAAGAACAAGAACTTTTCGCAAGTTCCTACAATTGAACCAAGTCCTAAAAGATCATGGAGAAGTCTATCCAAAAAGGCCCTAACAAGGTATGAGGATAAATATATCCAAGTCCTAAAAGGAGGCGGATCGTTGTATATCAAAATCCCAAATAAAGATTGGAGAAAAATGAAGAATTCGTGGTCCAAATATGAAGAATCTCTCAAAAAGTTCAAGTGAATTCCTATTATGAAGAGAAGACCATTATTTCATGAACGTCTCTCAAGATTTGAAGTATGAAGTCAATGCCAAATATCGGTCCGAGAAAGGTCTCAAATCGTGAAGCGAGTTATGCCAAGATATGAACTCTATGAGGTCCCTAGAAGAAGTTTTAAAAGATTTTGTCCTTTAGCTAACTATTGATTAAAACGTCCTAGTTTATTTTTGGCCTTAATAAATTATCGAAATAAGTCAACAATGAATACTCGTGATCATTTAAGACAACAATAAAATATAAGAGATACACCTAGGAATAAGGGAGTCTAAGTGAATAATTGAGCAACATGAGTTTGTGTTAGTTTGCTAACTTATAATAACAATGATCTCGTTTTTAAGCTTGGTATGGAGAACGTGAAACTTGAGGGTGATAAACATTCATGACAATCCAAAACCCCAATGTAAGTCTTCAATCTCTTAATTTGTTTTTCTTCCTTTAATTATGTCTTATGTTTAATAAAGGCCAAGGTGGGTTAATTATAATGAAAAAAGTATATCTTGCTTTGTAACTAATGCATTGAATGAGGGCATTGCAATGGCAAGTGTAGGGGATTTGATAGGTGTGAAAACACCCATCCTTTTACCACTTAATTATAATAATAACCAAGCCAAAACGTGTATTCTATGTCGTAAATGTCGGAATTATGCGTGGTTTGTGTTTTTGTTGTGATTTAGGAGCAAAATATGAAAAGGGAAGAAAACAAGGGCTTTCACGGGCTTTTATCGAAGAAAAAGATAAAAGACGAAGTCAAAAGATCAAGAGTGCAAAAAGAACGGAAGTCCAAGGCCTATTCTTAAGATTTATCGAAGAAAAAGTCTAAAGACGGAAGCTTAATGAAGTCGAAGAACCAAGTCTAATTAAAGAAGAAAATTATAAGACGAGTTCAAATTATATAGACAAATCCCGAGACGACATCGAGAAAGACAAAGAATTTAAATCGAGTCGAGACAAGAAGAAAGAAGGAAGAAAGCACCAACATTTTACTCCTCCTATAAATACCCTCTTAATGTGTCATTAGGAGGGGGTTAGTTAGTTTAGTTTAGGAGTAGGAGTAGATTACTTTCTCTCTCTAAATTTATTTCATGTTCTTAAGCTTTTCTTTCAAGTTTTCTTAATCTTTAATCTTTAATCTTGTACTTTTGAATCTTTATTCTTCATCTTATTTCAAGCTTTTTACAATCATTCTCATTCTACTTTTCTTGATCTTTTTAATTATGTTTGATTCGAAATATTCTTTGATTTTGTTTAATCTTGATGTTTGATTGATTAAAAAGTTTATCTTTTTTATCAATCTTTAAGTTTTTATACAACTTAAGATTTGAGCTTGTCATGATTATTGGCTTATTTTGTGTTTAGCTTATTTACTTTTTATTTTTCTTAAAAAGTTTAGTCTTTTTAAAGTTTGATTCATAAAGTTTGCTTATTTCGTATTTTAAAAGTTTTCAAATTTGTCCTTATTGAGTTGGTTAAGTTTTTGTTAAGTGTCCTTTTTAAAAGTGCTTATTCGGGTTTTAGCTTATTGTACTCCATCCGAATATTGAGATTTTTCCATCACAATATTAGGGTTTCTACATTGTGACAGCTTATTGTGATAGTTTTTCCGATCACTTATTCCGATAGTAGGTTGCGATTTCCCCTGGCGTCGTACTTTGCGATCGGGTATAAGGCATATTACGACGAAATGCTGCCCAAATTTTGACAGCCACATTCTGATAGATTTTGGCACTATAGTTATTCCGACAGTTTTTATTTTTAGACATTCTGATAGAATTATGTTTGATATTCCGACAGTTTTTGTTCAACATTACGATAGCTTTTTCTTTTACAACATTACGATAGAATTTTCTTTTAAAACATTCCGATAGAAACATACACATTACGATAGTTCACATTACGACAGCTAAAACTAATATTCCGATAGAATTAAACATTACGATGGAAATCACCTACATGTCTGCCTGCTTTCACTCTTTTCCCGCTATTTTTAAGCTAGTAGGTTGCTAGCTTGAGCTAGCTGCCTGCTAGCTTGTTTATTTATTATTTTGTTCCGTAATTGTTTAGTTTCATCTGAAAGTTGTTCCGATTTTATTTCTGAAAGTTACGTATTTTTTGTTGAATTTTTAGTCTAATTTTAAAATTAATATTTTTTCGTAAAGTTCAAGTTTTATCTTTTATTTAGTACCCGCTTTAGGTTTTGCCTCGTTTAGCTTTAAAGTATCATCTTAGTTTTATTCTCTCCTTTGTTATTAAGTAAACTTTATCTTCGAGTCGATAGTTAATTTCGTCTTTTAGTTTTATTTTTATTAATTGTTTCGCTTTAATTTACGTTTTATTATTTATATTGTTTTGTTATTTTTAGTTAATTGTTTTTAGCTTATTTTTATTACTATTCTCATTTAACTTTTACTTAGAAATAGAAAACCAAACTTCCCTTTTTCCTAACCAAAAACAACTGAGTAACACTAATAACCGGAGATCAATTCGTTTAGACACCGAGAAAACGAACTTTTTAACTAGAAAAAACCTTGTATTAGGTTCACAGCCTAACCCTCCAGCTATCACTGGTATTCGATCTTACTAATTTTCCGCATTGTCCTTTGTACCTATTATCATGTCTCATGTATACTGTTCTTATCAGGCTCTCAGCCAGCAAGGACACCTGCTGGAGGACATACTCATCCTCTTTGCACTACCTGCAACCGTAGGCACCCAGGGCCATGTCGTCGCGACAGCGACGCATGCTTCAAGTGTGGTCTTCCTGGCCATCGCATGAAGGACTGCCGCAAGGGCGAGATGGAGGGCACATCGGGACATGCTGATACCAAGCCGCCTCCTACTAGTGGACACGTTTACATGACATCTCGCGATCAGGCCAACAAGTCTACAGGTACCATCACTGGAATCTTGTATATGTATGGTCAACCTGCATGTGTTCTATTTGACACGGGTGCTACTCACTCGGTCATTTCTACTACTTATGCTAAGAATGTTAGTATACTCCCCATGCCACTAGTGAATATACTTAATATTTCCACACCTTTAAGAGACTCTGTACGCATAACCCATGTGTATAAGAGCCTTCCCCTAGAGTTTGATGACAAGATTCGTCCTGTTGATGCACTTCTGCTGGACATGAATGATTTTGACATGATATTGGGCATGGATTGGCTATCCAAACATCATGCTACCATAGACTGCCATTCATATCGAGTCATCTTCGGTGATGTTAATGCACCAGAGTACATTCACAATGGGTTCATACCCGAAAGGTCAGTACAAATCATATCAACCCTGCAAGCACGTGCATTACTTTCACATGGTTGCGAGGGCTATCTAGCTACTGTTCATGACATGGATGCTGAATCTTCATCAATTCAGAGTCAGCCGATAGTGTCAAAATTTCCAGATGTATTCCCAAAAGAACTTCCGGGCATATGACCTGCACGTGAAGTAGAGTTTAATATCGAGCTCATCCCAGGAGTTGAGAGCCGATTTCCAAGGCTCCTTATCGCATGGCTCCCATAGAGTTGAAGCAGCTGGAGGATCAATTGCAAGAACTTCTGGAACGAGGCTTCATTCGACCGAGCGCATCTCCATGGGGCACACTGATCTTATTCGTGAAGAAGAAGGACGGCAGTATGCGTCTTTGCATAGACTATCGCGAGCTCAACAAGATCACTATCAGGAATAGATATCCTCTACCACGCATAGACGATCAATCTGACCAACTCCAAGGGGCCAAACATTTCTCCAAGATTGATCTGAGGTCGGGCTATCATCAGCTACTGGTTAAAGAGCAGGACATCGCCAAGACTGCTTTCCGTACACGCTATGGCCACTACAAATTTGTAGTCATGCCATTTGGCCTTACCGATGCTCCTACAGTGTTCATGGATTTGATGAACAGAATCTTCCATGAATTTCTAGACAAGTTCATCATTGTCTTCATTGACGACATCCTGATATTCTCTAAATCCAAGGAGTAACACGAAGACCATCTTCGTATAGTATTATAGATTCTTCGCCAGAAGCAGCTGTATGCTAAATTCTCCAAGTGTGACTTCTGGTTAGACAAGGTGGCATTCTTAGGTCATATTGTATCAGAATAAGGAATCACTATGGATCCAGCAAAGGTTGAGGCTATTACCAAGTGGCCAAGACCGACATCAGCAACTGAGGTTCGCAGTTTCCTAGGCTTAGTTGGTTACTACCGTAGGTTGGTGGAGAACTTTTCCCGTTTAGTACTACCATTGACCAAACTGATGCGGAAAGGGGAGAAATTTGTCTGGACTGAGGAAAGAGAGAAGAGCTTTGAAGACCTAAAGCAGAAGTTAGTATCTGCACCGATTCTTACTCTCCCATCTGGTACAGGTGGATTTCAGATCTACAGTGATGCATCGTGGAAGGGACTTGGCTGTGTTCTCATGCAACATGGGAAAGTGATCGCGTACGCTTCACGGCAGCTTAAGCCTTAAGAGGAAAATTACCCTACGAATGACTTGGAACTTGTAGCAGTCGTGTTTGCATGAATATATGAAGGCACTATTTATATGGAGAATCATGTGACATTTTCACGGACCACAAGAGTTTGAAGTACATCTTCACTTAACGTGAATTGAACATGAGATAGAGGAGATGGTTAGAACTGTTGAAGGATTATGACATTAATCTGCAGTATCATCCCGGCAAGGCGAATGTAGTGGCAGATGCACTAAGAAGAAAATCCGGAATGATAAACGGCATTAAAATTGAGGAGGAAATTATAAGAGACTTGGAGCGGCTAGACATTAAGATCATGGTACGTGGACATCACGGTTACTGGGCTAATATTAGAGTGGAACTCGAGTTACTCTCTAGGATCAAGGAAGCTCAGAAGGATGATGGTGAAATCTGGGCGATAATTTAAAATTCGGAGAAGCAGACAGAATTTCGAGTAGACGCAGACGGTATCTTATGGCAGGGCACGAGACTTTGTGTTCCTGACGATATAGAACTCCGGGAGGCATTGTTAGCTGAGGCTGATAGCTCCCCATTCTCTATTCATCCTGGTTCGACCAAGATGTACCATGACATCAAGCAATACTTTTGGTGGAGTGGCATGAAACAGGATGTTGCGACTTACGTCTCCAAATGTCTTACCTGCCAGCAGGTTAATATCGAGCATCAGCGATCTGGCGGTCTTCTACAACCGTTAGATATTCTAGAGTGGAAATGGGACAAGATCACCATGGATTTTGTTACCGGTCTTCCGCAGACAAAGAGGAAGCACGATGCGATTTGGGTTATCGTTGATCGACATACTAAGTCAGCTCATTTCTTACCGATCCGCAAGGAAGATTCGGTCAGTAAACTCGCTGATACTTACAAGAAGGAGATCATGAAACTTCATGGTGCTCCATCCAGTATCGTCTCAGACAGAGATCCTCGTTTCACTTTGTGATTTTGGAGAAGTCTGCAGAAAGCTTGGGGTACAAAACTTAAGCTTAGCACGGCTTTTCATCCTCAAACAGACGGGAAATCGGAGTGAACGATTCAGACATCAGAAGACATGTTGAGGTCATGTGCGCTGGAATGGACGGGAGATTGGGATGATTAAATATGTCTGGTAGAGTTTGCATACAACAATAGTTGGTACGCAAGTATTAAGTGTGCTCCATTCGAGATGTTGTATGGCAGGAAGTGTCGCGCCCCAATCTGTTGGGATCAGGTTGGTGAGCGAACACTTGAAGGAAAAAAATGATAGAGTTGACTAATGAGAAGGTCGCAGTAGCTAGGCAGAAATTGCAAGAAGCACAGTCACGTCAGAAGAGTTATGCAGACAAGCATCGTAGGGACATACATTTTAACGTAGGAGATCACGTCTTCCTTAAGGTATCGCCGACACGTGGTGTTAGACGTTTTGGAATCAAAAGGAAGCTCAGTCCTCGATTCATCGGACCGTTTGAAGTCATTGAGCGAGTCGGTGAAGTATCTTATCGTTTAGCATTACCTCCACAGCTTTCTCATGTTCACGATGTTTTCCATGTGTCCGTACTCAGTGGGTACAAGTATCATCCCCTTCACATGGTTCAGTATCCACTGGAACAGATTTGTGAAGATCTTACCTTCATAGAAGAACCCAAACGAGTTCTTGACAGACAAGAACGATTCATGAGAAGGAAGACGATTCCATTCGTCAAAATCCTTTGGAGGGATCATACCGAGCGGGAAGCCACTTGGGAAACAGAGGAGTCTATCCGGGCTTCATACCCTCATTTCATATTTCAAATTCGGGTATGTTCTTTTTTTCCAGTTTACATTATCAATAATTCGGGGACGAATTATTCTTTTTAGGGGGAAGAGTTGTAAAACCCGCATGCTTTTACCGTGAATAGTACCCTTATGATCGTACGTACATGATCAGAACTTTCCTTATTTAGCACGTTTACGTTTCACGAATAGGAATTACAAGTATTACGTACGTGTTATTACACGATAAGTATTTATTACGTATTAAGACATGATAATTATTATCCACAATAATTAAATCCGGAACATGAAAATCATGAACATAAATAATCACGAACCTATTATTATGTATTAGGTATATTTATTACGATTACGTATAATATATTTTACGACACGAACGATTAATAAATAAATCACGTAAACACGACACGAGAACACGTAAATAAACAGAACACGAAAAAAAAACGGGTTTCCCCTTGTGGGCCACACATAGCCGCGGCATAGACAAGGAAGTGGGCCAAGCCCACCTTAAAATTTAACTAAAAGGAAAACAAGGAAGTAGATTTTCATAATACAGAATATTAGAAAATCACAAAAACCCTGCTCCTCCTTTTCTCCTTTTTGGCCGCCGCATATAAACACCAAGGAAGGGGTGTTTGGTTGATTTTGGTTGATCCAATTCTTGTTAGATCGTTCATGTTATTAATTTCCTTGTTATTCACGAATTGGTAATTCCTTAAACCTTTTCTTTTTAATTATTTATTAGATCTAAGAACACGTGAATCATGGGTTTATTAAAACTATTAATTAAACATGTGAATTAATTAGATTTAATCATGGGGTATTAAAAACATGGGTTTTAAGGGGTGTTTGGTTCTGCCGACGGGTAGTACCGAGAGCCAAGCTCTCGGTGGTTGTGTGATCACCACCAACCGAGACCACAAGGTCTCGTTTGGTTTGGGGTCCCGACCGCAAGAAACCAAGGGACCCCGACGCATGTCGGGGTTGGCCTTGGTGGTCATAGGGGTCTCAGATGAAAAACAGAAGCACCACCGGCTTAAGCCGGTGGCGGTTTGACCTAAACCGTGACGACCGGTCAAGCCGTTTCGCCACAAGTAAGGGTTCATTGGTCCGGTTCAAGGGGTTTCACGGACCGGTTCATGACATGTTTAGATTTAAAAAACGTGTTCGGTTCATGATTTATTTTACAAGTTAATTATTTATTTTTACAAGTTAAATAATTACAAGGTTTAATTAAATTAATTTAACATGCTTTTTAATTAATTTAATTTAGACATGACTTAGGTTAATTATTATTAGAAATAATACATGATTTTAACCTAAGTATTTTATTATTTAATTTTAGACTAAAGTAATTAATTAATTATTAAAACATGGCTTATAATTAATTAATTTTCATGACTTAGGTTATATTAATAATAAATATTAATACATGTTTAACCTAAGTATTATTTACACTTTATTTTAATTAAATCATGCTATATTTAATTAAATCTTATAATCTATAGTTTATTTAATTTACATGTAATAATTAATAAACTATACTATTTAATCACATGACTTAGAATATTTATCAGTAAAACTTAAGCTTATATTATTAGCTTAATAATCCAGCTTATTTCCAATTATGGAAACTTTCTATTTTTAGAAACTTGTTTATTTTAAGCAGCTAATCTATTTATGGAAACTTTCTATTTTTAGAAACTTATTTATTTTAGGCAGCTATTCTGTTTTTGGAAACTTTCTATTTTTGGAAACTTTCTATTTTTAGAAACTTTCTATTTTTTGAAACCTGCTATTTTTTGAAACCTGCTATTTCTAGAAAGTTACTTATTATTACACAACAAGTATAATAATACAAGAAATACAAGTAATACTTAATCAGAATAGACAGAATACATGATAAACACAGCATAACGATAAAATAAGTAAAACATGACATGAACATATAAAACAAGATAAGACATGATATAAAACTAGTACGTATACAGTAATCAGGATACTTATACACGTATATTATTTATGTAGCGTAATAACAGATTTTTGGTGTGTTAGTAAAATAGTGGTTGCAAGGTCTTTCTTTGTGTTGCTCGTACCCAATTATATTTGTCGTTGTTTCGTTCTCGGTATCTTCTCGAATTGATCACAGTTCAAAGTGGAATAGTTGCAATTGGTGACTAAAAAGGGGGAGCTTATGATCTATATCTAATTAAAGGGTAAATGCATGAACTAATAAAAATAAACTAAAAGCAATAAATAATAATAAGGCTTGAATTAAACTTAAACAGTAAAACAGTAAAATACCTAAACTTAGCCTAACAGCTGATCCGGAATAATTGAATGTTGATTCGGAATAAGTGCTTGATCGGAATAACTACTTCACCCGGAATAATAGCTTGATTCGGAAAATTAGGTTCATTCGAAATAAAACTTGTTCATCCGGAATAATATTGGTTCGGAATAACTTTATCCGGAATAAAGAGCTGGTTCGGAAAAGACACTCATTCGGAATATATGTCCTTCATTCGGAATAATGCTTCACTCGAAAAACTTGGTTCGTTCGGAAAAATCATTCATGCGGATTAAATGGTGGTTCGGAATATTTGATTCATTCGGAATAAAATTAGGAAACTGTTCATTCAGAATATGGGGTTGATGCGGAATAATATGTTCACTCGGAATAGGTTGCTTGATCCGGAATATCAACTCATCCTGAATAAACTCATTATCCGGAATAAATTTGAAAAACACTTCGTTCGGAATACTAAATGAAATCCTTGATTCGGAATATAATGCTTGTTCGGAATAAAGATTTGATTCGGAATAAAAAGATGGAAATCAACTGGTTCGGAATATCATGCTCATCCGGAATAATTTGATATAACCTTGGTTCGGAATAATTAAGATGAAAAGCCTTGGTTCGGGATCTGGGAAATTGAAAGACGCGAAGAACAGGGGAACTTAATAACACGAATTTTTACCTAAATCAACCAAGATAAATCTAAGGATTCAACCAAACTAACCACCAATCATCTACTAATGATAAACATCAAACCAAATCAACAAAAATACAAAACCCACTTGTTTTTAGGAATCAAAATCAACAAAATGAAAACTTAGAACTTAGAATCAATAAGAAAAGAAAGAACAAGATTAAAAGAAAGATTGTATTGAAAGATTAAGGTTTAAACAATCAAAAGGAACTATTAAAACTCACAAGATCATGGATTGAATCAAAGAAAAATAAAAATCACCAAACACCTTAAGGGTGTTGGTTTTCCCTACGAAACAGGAAGAAAAAATAACAGAAAATGAAGACTAG
This sequence comes from Glebionis coronaria, assembly GCA_025667525.1. NCBI lineage: Eukaryota > Viridiplantae > Streptophyta > Magnoliopsida > Asterales > Asteraceae > Glebionis > Glebionis coronaria. The sequence goes on along the minus strand of CM046875.1, from coordinate 341,680,831 downwards.
TTTTTAAGTTGTGAAGGGGGGTCTCCTATTTATAGGCCTTGGAGTTGGTTGGTGAGTGGGCTTTCTCCCTTTCTTTTTGTCTTCTCGTCTTTTCAGTAAAGTTGACGTTTTCGACTTCGATTCGGGATTTGTCGACGAATAAATTCAACTCGTCTTTTAATTTCTTCATTTAATAGACTTGAGTTCTTCGACATATATAAATCTTCCATCTTTGGTCCTTTTCTTCGATAAATCTTCAAATAGGCCCATTGACTTCAAATCTTTTGCATCTCTTGGACTATAGACTTCGTCTTTCGTCTTTTTCTTCGATAAAACCCGTGCAATCTCATGTTTTCTTCAATATTTATCCGGTTGGCTCTGAAAACACAACAAACACACAAACCACGCATAATTCCAAACAAATAATATTAAATACGCGTTTTGGTCTCGTTTTAGCAAGAAATAAGTGGTAAAAGGATGAGTGTTTTCACACCTATCAAATCCCCTACACTTAACCATTGCAATGCCCTCATGCAATGCATTAATTTTAAAGCACGATTTACATTTCTCATCATAAATAACCCACCTTGGCCTTTATTAAATTCTAAACACTAAGAAAACAAAAAGAACAAAACAAGTAAAGAATTCAAAGACTTACATTGGGGTTTTAGGTTGTCATGAATGTTCATCATTCTCAAGTTTCACGTTCCCCATACCATGCTTAAAAACGAGATCATTGTTATTATAAGTTAGCAAACTAACACGAACTCATGTGGCCCAATTATTCACTTAGACTCCCTTATTCCTAGGTGTATCTCTTATATTTTATTGTTGTCTTTAATGATCACGAGGATGCATTGTTTGACTTATTTCGATAGTTATTTAAGCTGAAAACAAAGTGGGACGATTTAATCATTAGTTAGCTAAAGGACAAAATCTTTTAAAACTGCTTCTCGGGACCTCATAAAGTTCATATCTTGGCATAACTCGCTTCACAATTTGAGACCTTTCTCGGGCCGATATTTGGCAGCGACTTCATACTTCAAATCTTTGAGAGACGTTCTCGAAATTATGGTCTTCTCTTCATAATAGGAATTTCTTCACTTGAAGTTTTGAGAGATTCTTCATACTTGGACCACGACTTCTTCATTATTCTCCAATCTTTATTTTGGACTTTGATATACAACGATCCGCCTCCTTTTAGGACTTGGATCTATTTATCCTCATACCTTGTTAGGGTCTTTTCGGATAGACTTCTCCATGATCTTTAGGGGAGTATTTGCTTTTCTTCGTGTGTCTCGATCCTTCATATTGATTTTCGATAAATGATTCTTCACATCACTTTTGGATCTTTAGCAACAAAATGTAGCCCTCATGCCTTGTTAGGGCCTTTTCGGACTCGCCAATCTTCGCATCCCGCTTCAATAAGTTATGCCTTGGCTATGAACTCTAATTAATACCGAGCAACTTTTAAACGATCTTGTGCTAGAACCTAAGTAACTTTTCAAATCGTACAACCTTATTTATTGCAGATAAATTTATTAGCAAGCGATGGGAGAATAGGCTTATAATCAACTCAAATAAATTCATGAAAGAATACAAAACTTATAATTGACTCTATCATCTCTCGTTCTCCTCAGTTTAAAATCTCAAGGAATGAGTCTCGTGGATGCTTAGGCAATTAAATCACAGTTTTGGGGTTTCGAGTCATCTATAGGATCTTGCAAACTCTTAGACTTTTTCAAGTTTAGACTTCGCATTTTAAAGTTCCCTGGATAAACGACTCTCTAGGATCAATTATAGGAACTTGCGAAAAGTTCTTGTTCTTAAGCCGTGAGAGTTAAGACCTTCGCGTTTTAAAGTTCCCTATATAAAAGCCTAGCAAAAATTGACTTAAACACGTTAAGGATACTATCTAGAGTAAACTTAGATAAGTAAACTCGTGTTGAGTCAAAATATTCACGACTTTGAAAAATTTTAAAACCACTTTATTAAACTTTATTTTAGCGAGGAAAGAAAATAACCATAACAAAGCAAAATACAACTATACGACTAGGCCAAAATAGATTAAAAATTTTGAAAAATATCGAAATTAAATTTTCCGGTTAAAATGAGGACAAATTAATGGAAAAGTCCACTTAAAACTTCGATAGAAGTCTCCCCTACACTTAATATAAACAATGTCCTCAATGTTTAAGCATGTGGGAAAAGTCTCCCCTACACTTATGACATTGTGCACGTTGGTTAAATCAAGTTAAGGAGGAGACAACTAAAATGATCAATTTCAAATGTGAGTATGAAGAAAATTGAATCACGATAGTTGAGAGAGAGAACCGGATTTGCGGATAACATGGGAGCACGGTTCTTCAAAGATTCCAAAAGTGCACGTATCCCTGTAATCACATCACCATACAAACACAATCAACCTATATAGCTCCCCATACACTTAGGATAAAAAACGGAAAGGGGGGGATAGATACTCGGGTTGCCTCCCGAGGAGCGCTTGTTTTTGTTAACCGAGTCACGAGCCTGACTCGGTCCTGAAACTAGTTCATGGGAAACATGGTGAGGGATGGAATCATCTCATGAGAGATGTCCTCACCAGAGTACAACTTCAAACGCTGGCCATTCACCTTAAAATTGGGCCCATTTGGCTGAGAAAGCTCAATGGTTCCATAGGGAAAAACTTTGGCGATGGTGTATGGACCAGACCAGCGGCTCTTCAACTTTCCCGAGAAAATCTTCAACCGAGAGTTAAAAAGTAAGACTTGATCACCAACGTGGAACTCTCGTTTCTTAATCCTTGCATCATGGATGATCTTGGTCTTCTCCTTGTAGATCAATGAGTTCTCGTAAGCTTCATTCCTCAATTCATTAAGCTCGTTGAGTTGAATCTTGCGAAGATCACCAGCTTTGTTGATGTCGAAGTTAGCCCACTTCAAGGCCCAGTATGCCTTATGTTCCAGCTCGATAGGGAGGTGGCATGCTTTCCCGTACACAAGACGATAAGGTGTGCAACCAATCGGGGTCTTATATGCGGTACGGAAAGCCCACAAAGCATCATCTAACTTACCGCCCGCGCAGCACGATGCTCTCCCACAGTACGTTCCAGAATTCACTTCAATCCACGGTTGGAAATCTCGGCTTGACCGTTGGTTTGAGGATGATAAGCGGTGGAAAGACGGTGATTGACACCATACTTAGCCATGACTCTTGCAAATTGATCATTGCAAAAATGAGTCCCGCGGTCACTGATTATAGCACGAAGAACACCAAATCGAGCAAAAACTTGCTTCAAAAAGATCACAACCACCCTCGCATCGTTCGTTGGGAGAGCCTTAGCTTCAACCCATTTAGAAACGTAGTCAACGGCTTGTTTCCTTTAGAAGAAGGGAATGGCCCCATAAAGTCGATGCCCCATACATCAAAGATTTCACATTCTTGTATGAAATTTTGAGGCATCTCATCTTTATGTGTGATCTTGCCTTGGCGTTGGCAAGCATCACAATGCTTAACCATCTCGTGAGCGTCACGATAAATGGTGGGCCAATAAAATCCAGAGTCAAACACTTTCTTTGCGGTATAGTTGGGACCAAAGTGACCACCTGTGGGTCCTTTGTGGCAAGCCTCGAGAATGTCTAAAGTTACCTGTCCGTCAACACATCGGCGAATAATCAAATCAGCGCATTGTTTGAAGAGAAAAGGGTCATCCCAAAAGTAAGTCTTAACATCGTTTAAGAACTTTTTCTTTTGTTGGGATGTTAACCCTTTGATGAGAACACCACCCGCTAAGTAGTTTGCAATGTCCGCAAACCAGGGGTGTCATCAAGATTGGAATTTATAGACATTAAGGTCTCAAGGGGAAAAGAGTCCTTGATCTCTTGATTCGGATGATCCCCTCGATAAGGATCCTCAAGTCTACTTAGATGATCCGCGGCTAGGTTTTCAGCTCCCTTTTGTCACGAATTTCAATGTTAAATTCTTGAAGGAGTAAAACCCACCGAAGAAGTCTTGGCTTAGAGTCGTGCTTAGTCATCAAGTACTTCAACGCGGAATGGTCCGTGTATACAATGGTGGTGGATAAAACAAGATAGGGGCGAAATTTTTCAAAAGCATAGACAACAGCTAAAAACTCTTTTTCGGTTGTCGTATAATGCAATTGAGCCCCCGTCATTGTCTTGCTAGCATAATGGATTGGTTGGAAGTGTTTATTCACTCTTTGGCCCAAAACCGCTCCAATGGCAAAGTCGCTAGCATCACACATCAACTCGAAAGGTAGCTCCCAATTAGGGGTGACCAAGACCGCTGCCTTAGTGAGCTTATCTTTAAGAAGGTTGAATGATTCAATACACTCTGTTAGGACCATTGGAATAGCTAAATGTAATAGGTAGACTAGGAGGTATGTAGTTCCTCCTGGTCCTAGTAGTAGTAGGAGCAAGTCGTGCTCCTGGTCCTAGTCAAAGTCAAACTTTATTATTTATTTATTATTCTGTTAGGATATGCATGAGATATGTTAGGAAAGGATATGCATATCAGTTTTACACGTTTTGTTTAATGCTGTATGATAGGTGTGTAAACACCCATCCTTTCTACCACTTAATTACAATAATAACCGAGACAAAACGTGTATTTTATGTCTTTTATGTCGGAATTATGCGTGGTTTGTGTTTTTGTTGTGATTTAGGACGAAAAGGTGAAAAGTGGAGAAAACATGGGAATTCACGGGCATTTACGGACTTTTATTGAAGAAAAAAATGAAAGACGAAGTCAAGAGTGCAAAAAGAACGGAAGTCCAAGACCAATTCTGAAGATTTATCGAAGAAAAAGTCAAAAGACGGAAGTTTATCAAAAGCCGAAGAATTCAAGTCTATTTTATTGAAGAATTTAAAGACGAGTTCAAAAGAAATCCCGAAGCCAAAAGTCCTTTAAGTCCAAGTTTAATGAAGATTAAAAGAAATAAGGACTAATGATGCAATTAATGAAGATTATATGCTTAAGGGCCTAATGACGCAATTATGAAGAAAGGAAAGAGGGGAGGAAGCTTCCTAATCCTCCCCTATATATAGATTAGGATGTTTATTATTTTTCTTTGTTGGCTAAGTGTGAAAATTAGCTCTTCCACCATTTACTTACCTTGTCATTTAATTTCTTGTCAACTTTAAATACCTTGTCTTGCACCTTAAATTCATTTAATTTCAAGTAAGTTTTCATTTAATTATTGTCAATCTTTACTTTATCTTGTCAATCTCTTATCTACCTTTCTTAATCTTTGATTTATGTGTTTATGTTTATGTTCATGTTCATGCTCTTATTTTGATCCAAATAGGTTTTTGATTATTGTGGTTAAATTTGTTTGTTTTATTGATTTTAATTGTTTGTTTATGATTATTGTTGATTCGTTATTAGTCTTATTAAATCGTTTGTGTTGATTTTGGTTAAATCTGTGTTATCTTCTTGGTTTCTGTGATCCCTTGTTCTTCGGGGGAGTTTGTTTGTGTTTCTGATATTCCCAGGAAAACTTCCGAACCAAGAAGGAGGGAAAGCTTTCATTCAGAACTTCAAAATTCCGAGTCAAGGGTTTCATCCGGAAGATTTTAGGATCAGCAAAACTTCCGAGTCAAGCTTGTTCATCCGGAACTTAAAAGTTCAGGACGAAGGGAAACTTCTGACTCAAGAATCATTCACTCGGAACTCAAAAGTTCCGAACCAGAAAAGCTTCATTCGGAACTCAAAAGTTCCGGATCAAGCAATTCATTCGGAACTCCAAAAGTTCCGGATCAGTGAGTGTTCATTCGGAAGTCTCCAAAGTTCCGAATCAAGGGCTTCATTCGGAACTTCTTAGAAGTTCCGAACCAACTTCCGGATCAAGGGCAAGTTCCGAATCAGAAGGCTTCATTCGGAAGTCTGAAACTTCCGAATCAAGGAAGCTTCATTCGGAATCTTCCGAATCAAGGGTGATCAAAAAGTTCCGAATCAAGGCAAGTTTGAGAAGTTCCGAATCAGTAAAGTTCTGAACAAAGGATTGTTTTGGATAAGTGACATATTCAGATCAATTTGTTCCGGATCAAGGATTTTGGTAATATTCCGAGCGAAGAAGAATCATTCCAACCGAAGGTGACATTCCGGACGAGTGATTGTTCCAAACGAAGGATTATTCCGAATAAGCTGTATTCAGGTTCTTTTTAGTTTTTGTCTTTGATTTTTATTTTTCAAGCTTTATTTTTCCCTTCTTTATTTTTATTGCACTTTAAGTTTATTTGCCTTAGTTAAAATTTTATTCTTGCCTTAGTTTAAGTTTTTAGTCGCGTTTTAAGTTTGCCTTAGATAGATTTTAGTTTACGTCATTTACTTTAGTGCCTTTTAATTTCAGTCACGTTTTTAAATACCTGCACCTTTACTTTAATTAGACTTAGATTTACTTTAAGAGCACCTTTACTTTAAAGTTTTGCACCTTTTATTTTAAAAACTTCAACGACACATCTTTGTTTCCACCAAAATATAACAGAGTCACACATTAAACACAAGTTTTTCAATTCAAAGAGACACACGACAAAGAACTTTTTAACCTGAGTAAAATAGTAGTTATCAAATGGCGCCGCTGCCGGCTCTTTTCGTAAAGATTAACGGTTTTCTGTGAGAGACGCGTTGCTTTTTAGGATTCGTTCACTTGTGAGCGTTATTTTTCTTGCCTAAAAAAATTCAAAAAACCATAAAAATTAAAATTGATAAAAAACCATAAAAATTAAAAATTTCAAAAATCCAAAAAGATTTTATCTTTATTGTGTATATATATTGTCTTTGTGTTTGGTTTCTTTTTCTTTTGCATTTTCAGGTGTATGCGTACTAGATCTTCTAATTATCAAGAGCCCGAGCCTCAAGAAGATTTAGCCATGTCAGGTGTCAACAACAACATTCCACCGCACCTCAATAATAATAATAATAACAACAATGTTCTTCCACAGCCCGATCTTCGGACCATGGAGGAACTTCGTCAACCTACCATGTTTGGACGAGGAGGACCGATTGCACCGATGCAAATCAACGCTCCTGAGTTTTCGTTGAAGCACCACATGATTCAGCAAGTGCAAACAAACCCTTTTAGAGGATTGCCTGATGATGATGCCAACAAACACCTCGACAAGTTCATTACAATCACCCAAAGCATGAAGTTGCCTGGTGCCATAATGGATGTACTTCGCCTACAACTCTTCCCACATACTTTATCGCATCATGCCGAGAAATGGTTTGATCGTCTCCCGAATAATTCTATTCACACTTGGGATGATATGACTCAACGCTTTTTGTCGCGCTACTTTCCACCATCTATGGTCACGAGCCTTCGCAATCAGATCAGCGGTTTCATGCAAGACCCTGATGAATCTCTTTATGATGCTTGGGAGAGATATAATGTCTTGATCGATAGATGTCCAAACCACAATATGCTCCCTGTGACCTTAATAGATACTTTCTACAACGGATTGACTTTTCGAGATCGTGATACGATTAATGCAGCCGCCGGTGGCACATTCATGAAAAGGAGACCCGAGGAGTGTAGAGAGTTAATTGAGAACATGACTACTCACCACAAAAACTGGGATTCCTCTGCTTCTTCAAGGAAAAACCCGAGAGTCAATGTTTCCTCCACCTCATCAAACCCTGAGATGACCGAACTCACCCGCATGATGGCTGAAATGAGCAAAAGTATTACGCTTCTCGCTTCAAACCAACAACAACAACAAGTTAAAGCGGTTGTTAATCCTTGTGAAACATGTGGCGGTCCTCACTCATACACCGATTGTCCTTCGACACAAGGAAATCCGGAAAATGTGTATGCAGCTTATGGCAATTATTCACCGGAAAATTACCAAGCTAGACAACAAGGGGATAGAAATCTGCTGAGTTACCGTTCCAACAATTACCTTTCACCCGGTTTTTCTCCTCAAAACCAAAACCCCGCCACCAACTACAATCAAAGCAACCAAATCCCACCAAGAGCTTCTAATCCTTATAACCCACCCGCCCAACAACACCCACCCATTAATCCCGATGTTGACGCCATCATGAGAACTCAAGGTGAGCAAATCAAGAATCTACAGAGCCAAATAATCAATTTGAAAGGAGATATCCTGAAGCAAGGTAATGACATCAGAACCGAGGTTCGCGATAATATTCAATCCTCCTTCAGCACTCAAACGACTGAATTAAAGAATCTGTTGGCTAGTTTCTTGTCCGCCACTCAACCTTCTACTTCAAGTTCTCTACCTTCAAACACCGTCACCAATCCGCGAGAAAATGTGAGCGCTATTACTACTCGTAGTGGAATTACCATTGTCGATCCACCAATCCAACCACCATCATCTACACCTCCTCCACCACCATATATCCCTACTCCTCCTACACCTAGTATTAGTGCACCATTACCGTCTCCGCCTCGTCATAACGATGTCTCTAAGAAGGACCCTTCAACATCCCAACCTTTACCTACTACACCTTCACCTTCCCCCTATAAACCCAACATCCCATATCCTTCTCGCATAGGCAAGACTAATGATCTAACAAAGGAGGACTGTCAAGTATCGAAATATGTGAATATGCTATCTCAAATGACCATCAACATTAGCCTTGTTGAAGCACTTTGCCACATGCCGAAATTTGTCAAAGCATTCAAGGAATTGCTTAGCAAGAAGGAGAAGCTGATTGAACTCGCCAACACACGCTTAAATGAAAACTGCTCAGCAGTTATTCTTAAAGAATTACCGGAAAAGCTTGGAGATCCTGGTCGTTTTGTGTTGCCTTACGTGTTCAACAAAACTGAAGAATTTACTGCCCTTGCTGATCTCGGGGCCAGTATTAATTTTATGCCACTGAGTGTTTGGAAAACACTATCATTACCCGACCTCACTTCAACAAAGATGACTCTTGAACTAGCAAACCGCACTCTCGCTTACCCCGTTGGTATAGCCGAAGACGTGTTTATCAAAGTTGGCATATTTACTTTCCCGGTCGATTTTGTCGTAGTTGAATATGAAATGGACCCTCGTATTCCTTTAATACTTGGTCGGCCATTCTTGAGAACCAGATGAGCTTTAGTAGATGTGGCCGAAGGTGAGTTAATCTTACGAGTCGGGGATGATTCAAAAGTTTTTAAAATGGGGAAGCTTACAGGAAAATCCTTTGGAGGCCGAGAATCAGTGAATATGATTAATGTGCTCGATGACTTTACCGTCTATGACAATCCTCTATTCGATTCCTCCACTGATAATCCACTCTTTGACGATGTTGTGGATGATTCTCTCCCTACTTTGGAAGCTTCTCCCATTTATGATTCTCCACCGGTCTTTGATGCTTATGATGATGATGATTCTAGCTCAGACTCGGATGATTTTGATGATTGTACTTCTGAGTATCCCGAGCTGCCCACTTTCGATGATTTTGATGAGGCTGATACTCTCTCGAGCGATTCTTCACATGATGAAGATCCTCCGCCATCACTCGATCCTACTTTGGACGATTACTCATTTGAGGAAGACTTCTCTGAATTTCTCAACACTTACTTCCCTCATGAGAGTGATGCTCCTCCTTATGACTTTGAAGATTATCGTCTTGATCCTACTTTGGATTTGAAGCACATTCTGTCAAAGGAGAAGAAACCGGTCGACACCAATATCCGTTGCACATATGATTTGACACCTCTTTGTCCCCCTTCTGAGGACGAGGTTGTGCTTCTTTGCGGATCTTCTTCACACTCGGCTGAGCCTGAGTGCTATTTTCCCTTAAAGGAAAAGGTGTTCGACCCCGGTATTGAAATCTTCAAGCCATCTCAGTATCCACCTGATGAAATAAAAGGAAAAATCTTTGGAAATTTTGAAGACATGCTTGCACCACTCCATCCTTGCTCCCACCGTGCTCCATCACTGCTTAAGGGAACCTTGCCTACTCTTCTTTGGTTTGCCTTGTTCGCCTTAAGCTTGTGTTATTTGCTCGATGAAAACTATGTCTTTGATCCTGGTGGATATGTTTCACGCCTCTTCCGTTGATGATCAAGGTCGAGTCAGGCTCATGACTCGGTTAACAAAAACCAAGCGCTTCTTGGGAGGCAACCCATGCATCTATCTTTTCGCTTTCTTTATCATAAGTGTAGGGGGGACCCTTTGGTTTGCTTTCCTCTCCTCACTTCTTAATCAGGGATTCGAGCTTCAATGATCTACTCTTGATGATTCTTGACGACCCGTGATTCCGTGTTCCACTTCTTCTCGGTTCTATCCTAAACTCTTTTCGATTCACTATTTTATATTTTCTCAATATTAAAATAGGAATCTCTTTAGTTGTCTTTTCCTTAGCGAGATTTAAACAAAGTGCACAATGTCCTAAGTGTAGGGAAGTTTACTCCCACATGCTTAAACATTGAGGACAATGTTTATCTTAAGTGTAGGGGGGGACTTCTATCGAAGTTAAGTAGTCTTTTCCTTGTATTTGTCCTCATTTTAACTGGAAAATCAATTTTTTGACATTTTTCAAAATTTTTGATCTATTTTGGCCTATTAGTTTTTCCTTTTGTATAGTTATTTTATTTCTTTGCTAGAATAAATGTTTAATAAGTGGTTTTAATTTTCAAACGTTGTGAATCTTTTGACTTAACCCGAGTTTACTTATCTAAGTTACTCTAGCTAGTATCCTTAACGTGTTTAAGTCAAGTTTTGCTAGTCTTTTATATAGGGATTTATAAAACGCGAAAGTCTTAACTCTCTCGGGTTAAGAACAAGAACTTTTCGCAAGTTCCTATAATTGATCTTAGAGAGTCGTTTATCAAGGGAACTTTAAAACGCGATTTCTAAAATTGAAAGAGTCTAAGAATTTGCAAGATCCTATAGGCGACTCGAAAACCCAAAACTTTGATTTAATAGGCTAAGTATCCACGAGTCTCATTCCTTGAGATTTTAAATTGTGGAGAACGAGAGATGATAGAGCCAATTATAAGTTCGGTATTCTTTCGTGAATTTATGTGAGTTAATTATGAGCCTATTCTCCCATCGCTTGCTAATAATTTATCTGCTAGTAAATAAGGTTGTACGATTTGAAAAGTTACTTAGCTTCTAGCCCAAGATCGTTTAAAAGTTGCTCGATATGGATTAGAGTTCATAGCCAAGGCATAACTTATTGAAGCGGGATGCGAAGATTGGCGAGTCCGAAAAGGCCCTAACAAGGAATGAGGGATATATTTTGTTGCTAAAGATCCCAAGTGATGTGAAGAATCATTTATCGAAAATCAATATGAAGGATCGAGACACACGACGTAAAGCAAAACTCCCCAAAAGTCATGGAGAAGTGTATCCGAAAAGACCCTAACAAGGTATGAGGATAAATAGATCCAAGTCATAAAAGGAGGCGGATCGTTGTATATCAAAGTCCAAAATAAAGATTGGAGAAAAATGAAGAAGTCGTGGTCCAAGTATGAATCTCTCAAAACTTCAAGTGAAGAAATTCCATTATGAAGAGAAGACCATAATTTCATGAACGTCTCTCAAGGTTTGAAGTATGAAGTCGCTGCCAAATATCGGTCCGAGAAAGGTCTCAAATCGCGAAACGAGTTATGCCAAGATATGAACTTTATGAGGTCCCGAGAAGCAGTTTTAAAAGATTTTGTCCTTTAGCTAACTATTGATTAAATCGTTCACTTTATTTTTGGACTAAATAACTATCGAAATAAGTCAAACAATGCATCCTCGTGATCATTCAAGACAACAATAAAATATAACAGATACCTCTAGGAATAAGGGAGTCTAAGTGAATAATTGGCCCTAATGAGTTCGTGTTAGTCTACTAACTTATAATAACAATGATCTCATTTTTAAGCTTGGTTTGGAGAAAGTGAAAACTTGAGGATGATGATTATTCATGACATTTCCAAAACCCAAGGTATGCTTTTGATTTCTTCATTTTAATTTTCTATCTCTTTAATAAGGGCAACCGTGGATTAATTATGATGAAAAATGTAAACGTGCTTTGTAACTAATGCATTGCATGAGGACATTGCAATGGTCAAGTGTAGGGGATTTGATAGGTGTGTAAACACCCATCCTTTCTACCACTTAATTACAATAATAACCGAGCCAAAACGTGTATTTTATGTCTTTTATGTCGGAATTATGCGTGGTTTGTGTTTTTGTTGTGATTTAGGACGAAAAGGTGAAAAGTGGAGAAAACACGGGAATTCACGGGCATTTACGGACTTTTATTGAAGAAAAAGATGAAAGACGAAGTCAAGAAGTCAAGAGTGCAAAAAGAACGGAAGTCCAAGACCAATTCTGAAGATTTATCGAAGAAAAAGTCAAAAGACGGAAGTTTATCAAAAGCCGAAGAATTCAAGTCTATTTTATTGAAGAATTTAAAGACGAGTTCAAAAGAAATCCCGAAGCCAAAAGTCCTTTAAGTCCAAGTTTAATGAAGATTAAAAGAAAGAAGGACTAATGATGCAATTAATGAAGATTATATGCTTAAGGGCCTAATGACGCAATTATGAAAAAAGGAAAGAGGGGAGGAAGCTTCCTAATCCTCCCCTATATATAGATTAGGATGTTTATTATTTTTCTTTGTTGGCTAAGTGTGAAAATTAGCTCTTTCACCATTTACTTACCTTGTCATTTAATTTCTTGTCAAATTTAAATACCTTGTCTTGCACCTTAAATTCATTTAATTTCAAGTAAGTTTTCATTTAATTATTGTCAATCTTTACTTTATCTTGTCAATCTCTTATCTACCTTTCTTAATCTTTGATTTATGTGTTTATGTTTATGTTCATGTTCATGCTCTTATTTTGATCCAAATAGGTTTTTGATTATTGTGGTTAAATTTGTTTGTTTTATTGATTTTAATTGTTTGTTTATGTTTATTGTTGATTCGTTATTAGTCTTATTAAATCGTTTGTGTTGATTTTGGTTAAATCTGTGTTATCTTCTTGGTTTCTGTGATCCCTTGTTCTTCGGGGGAGTTTGTTTGTGTTTCTGATATTCCCAGGAAAACTTCCGAACCAAGAAGGAGGGAAAGCTTTCATTAAGAACTTCAAAATTCCGAGTCAAGGGTTTCATCCGGAAGATTTTAGGATCAGCAAAACTTCCGAGTCAAGCTTGTTCATCTGGAACTTAAAAGTTCAGGACGAAGGGAAACTTCCGACTCAAGAATCATTCATTCGGAACTCAAAAGTTCCGAACCATAAAAGCTTCATTCGGAACTCAAAAGTTCTGGATCAAGCAATTCATTCGGAACTCCAAAAGTTCCGGATCAGTGAGTGTTCATTCGGAAGTCTCCAAAGTTCCGAATCAAGGGCTTCATTCGGAACTTCTTAGAAGTTCCGAACCAACTTCCGGATCAAGGGCAAGTTCCGAATCAGAAGGCTTCATTCGGAAGTCTGAAACTTCCGAATCAAGGAAGCTTCATTCGGAATCTTCCGAATCAAGGGTGATCAAAAAGTTCCAAATCAAGGCAAGTTTGAGAAGTTCCGAATCAATAAAGTTCCGAACAAAGGATTGTTTTGGATAAGTGACATATTCAGATCAATTTGTTCCGGATCAAGGATTTTGGTAATATTCCGAGCGAAGAAGAATCATTCCAACCGAAGGTGACATTCCGGACGAGTGATTGTTCCAATGAAGGATTATTCCGAATGAGCTGTATTCAGGTTCTTTTTAGTTTTTGTCTTTGATTTTTATTTTTCAAGCTTTATTTTTCCCACCTTTATTTTAATTGCACTTTAAGTTTATTTGCCTTAGTTAAAATTTTATTCTTGCCTTAGTTTAAGTTTTTAGTCGCGTTTTAAGTTTGCCTTAGATAGATTTTAGTTTACGTCATTTACTTTAGTGCCTTTTAATTTCAGTCACGTTTTTAAATACCTGCACCTTTACTTTAATTAGACTTAGATTTACTTTAAGAGCACCTTTTCTTTAAAGTTTTGCACCTTTTATTTTAAAAACTACAACGACACATCTTTGTTTCCACCAAAATAAAACAGAGTCACACATTAAACACAAGTTTTTCAATTCGAAGAGACACAAGACAAAGAACTTTTTAACCTGAGTAAAATAGTAGTTATTACTGTATTAGGGTTTCCTTGTAGTATAAAAGGAACCTTGGGCAGAAGGGTTAGACACACCTTGATAAAACATAGTTCTAGTCATTATCAATATTAGAAATCCTTAGAAAGGATCAAGTCTTTATAGTTATTCAGTTCTTCTTTATTATATTTGTATTCTGCATTTATATTGTGTATAGAGTCTCTTTGTGAATAGACTTGTGATTATAGAAGTCGTTCATCGTTCCTGACAGGCTGCAAGATCCACATCTAGTGGACTCAACAAGTGGTATCAGAGCCTGGGAGGGTCTCTATACAAGAAGAATCAAGTTTTCTTTTTACTGATATTTTTGTTTTATCATGTCTGCCTCAACTTCTACTCAAACAGGAGAAGACAACACTCCTAAAACTGTGCAACCTCAGCAGATCGTTTCTACGGTTTCCAACACAAATGGTAAATTCCCTCTTCTGAAAAAGGACGAATATGATAGTTGGGCAATGAAGATGGAATGGTGGATCACCAATACTGATCAAGACCTTTGGAAGGTTATTCTGAATGGGAACAGCAGGAAGCTAACTGGAAGAGACAAGAATGGTAATATTACTCTTCTTGACCCTAAAACTCATGAAGAAATCATAGCTATTCAGAAGGAGGTCAAAGAAAAAACTATTTTGCTTCAATCTCTTCTTGATGATCACATGGGTGACTTCTACCATTTGGATGATGCCAGAGAGATCTGGAATGGTATAAAAGCAAGGTTTGGTGGGAATGAGGAGTCAAATAAAATGTGAAGATCCATGCTGAGAGATGAATTCACAGAATTCAAAATCTCAGAAACTGAAGGTTTACATCAAGGGTATGACATGTTCCAAAAGATATTGAGCCAATTGAATCAACTTCGTTCAAAGCCTGACGATGGTGATATTAATGCAAGGTTTCTTAGAGTCTTACCCTACTCATGGAATCAGGTGGTAATCTCTCTCAAAGCAAAAGGTGGGCCTGACTATCTCAATTTTGATGATCTATTTCATAAGCTCAAAACTTTTGAACCTCATGTGAGAGGATATTCAAGTGATTCTTTTCCCACTCCTGCTAAATCTGCCTTTGTGAGTTCTATGGCATCCAGTCCATGTCATATGCTAGCAGCCCAAGCAATACTGTGTCTCGTCAACATACTTGTCAGCATACTTCTGCTCCTGATCCTACTGCCAAGTCTGGTAGTATGGTAGAAGCCGTTCTTCATTCTTTTGTGGCTGATGTTGATGCTCAACAACAACTTGCTTTTGATGACTTCAAACAGGTTGATAAACTTGACCTGGATGAAATGGATCTTAAATGGCAGATGGCCATGCTCACTCTTAGGGTTCACAAGTTTGAGAAGAAAGTAGGTCGAAAATTCAATTACAACCCACGGGAGCCAGTAAGATTCGACAGAAGCAAGGTTTGATGCTATAACTGCCAGCAACAAGGTCACTTTGCAAGGGAATTCCCTAGCAAGAATGACCAGGAGAAGAGCAGGTACTCAGCTTTTAAGGTTCAGGAGGTAAAAGATGACAAGAAGGCATTAGTATCTGTTGACTCTATGGTCAACTGGAATGATCATCAGACTACCACTTTGGAATCAGCTGAATCCTCGACTGACGTGTTTGCAATGATTGCTGGGAATCTATCTGATGTAGAAGAAGCAGACGAGTTTTCTCTTATGGGCATCTCAGCTCAGGTACAACATTGTCCTCTTGGTTGTCATGATAAATACTCAGAATTGTTGTCCCAATTTAATGAAGTAAATGATCAGAATGATAAGTAATTTTTAGAGGTTCAAGCCTATAGGGCTTCTTTAAACACATTGGAACAACAAAAGAGGTGGCTACAAGATACTCAACGTGAGTATGAGGATAAAATTAGGATACTAAGCATCGATTTAGAAAACACAACTAATATGCTTAAATATACAGAAAAGGTAAAAGATGACAGTATCAAAGAAAAACAGGAGATGCAAGAAAGATTAGATGCTACAATGTTGAGATTTCAAAAATGGCAAAAGGCACCTAAAAATCTTTCAAAATTAATCGATAGTAGCATGTATGGTAGGACTAAAAGAGGATTAGGACTTGATAAATATATTGATTCAGAAGATGTGTTTGATTTATCTTTTTCGAGTGTCTTTGATGCCGACAAAGAGGAAGAGGGAGAACCTAGTTACAATAGGTTTAAACCAGCAACAGAAATGCATGCTGTCCCTCCCCCTCTTACTGGAACTTTCATGCCTACTTCTAGGCATAATGACTTGGATGGATCACAGATGCATGAGTCCCCAAAAAGTTCTACTAATTCTAATGACTTTGTCTCGTGTACTTTCAGTGACAAAGCCAGTGACTCTGCATCAAGTGGTTCAAGTGAAGAGTCAAGACCTACAAGTTCCAAGAAGAATGATCATGCTGCTACTAGTGCTAGGAAGTGTGAAGAGAAAGTTACTTTTAAGTCAACTGTGTCTAGTCCTGGTTTATTGAGTCCTATGAAGTTTGATTCTCCTAGAATTGTGTGTAATAATGTTAGCAGTATGAAACAATGTCATTCTAATAAAAGGTCTATTGAAACATGTTTTGTTTGTGGAACTGCATTTCATTTGATTAAAGATTGTGATTTTTATGACACACATGCTTCTGTTAATCAAGCATTTCCTGCTCCTGGTCCACCAGGAGCTGCCCCATATACTTCTAGAAGACTCAATCCTAGTGCTCAATCGTTTTCTTCTTCTAGAAGGTACTCTCCATTAACTTCTGATCATTGGAGAAACATTGGATTAACAACAAATAGAACCACAAGTAACTATTTTCAAAATTTTAATCTAATTTATCCACATGATTTTGACCACATGTATTTTGGTTTGGGAAGTTTGGGAACTGTTATTAAGCCCTCAGCAGGTTATTCTTGGTCAAACAATAATACCCATATGATGCATAGGCAACCAAGGAACAACGGTGGATCTCATCAATCTTCTTGGCTCTCTACTAAAGATCCACAAGGCAGGCTCAAACCTGACAAGGTTTGGGTCCCCTTAAGACACTAACTTTTGCATTTTTATTATCTTGTTGTTGTAGGTTACTCAATACCAAGATCCTAGTTTAGGCATTGTTGATAGTGGTTGCTCCAGAAGCATGACAGGAAATAAAAGTCTTCTCTCTAACTTTGTACCATTTCAAGGCGGCAAGGTCTATTTTGGTGGAGGTGAAGGTAGGATCACTGGCAAAGGAACAATTAAGACGCCTAATCTAAATTTTGAGCAGGTCTACTATGTGGAAGCACTTCAGAACTTCAACTTGATATCTGTCTCTCAGATTTGTGACAAGAAGCAGTTTGTTCTCTTCACGGATACTGATGCACTTGTGCTCTCCAAAGACATTCAGCTTCCGGATGACTCACAGGTTCTGCTCAGAATCCCTAGAAGACACAATCTCTATAGCATCAAGCTGAATGAAGTCAACCCTACTGGTCAACTAGCATGTCTAGTTGCTAAAGCCTCAGAAGATGAAGCCACTCAATGGCACAGAAGGATGGGGCATGTGAACTTCAAGACCATTCACAAACTAGCAAATCTGAATCTGGTCTCTGGTTTACCTCCCAAGTCATTTAGAAATGATATAAATTGTATTGCTTGTAGCAAAGGCAAATAGCATAAAGCATCCTTCAAGGCCATTACTTCTCTTAGTCTTATTATTGAACCATTGCAGCTACTACACATGGATTTATTTGGTCCTACTTCCATTAGGAGCATTGACCACAAACAATTCTGTCTGGTGGTAACTGATGGATATAGCAGGTTTACGTGGGTGTTCTTCATGGCTGCCAAGAGTGAGACCTACTCAATTCTTAGAGATTTTCTTACCCTTATAGAGAACCAGTTGTCCAAGAAGGTTAAAGGTATTCGTTGTGATAATAGAACTGAGTTCAAAAATAAAGACCTCATAGCACTTTGTAATGCTAAGGGCATCAAAAGAGATTATAGTGCAGCAAGAACTCCTCAACAGAATGGCGTGGCAGAAAGAAAGAACAGGACTCTAATAGAAGCAGCAAGAACAATGCTTGCCGATTCCAAGCTTCCAACCATGTTCTGGACAGAAGCTGTTAATACTGCAAGTTATGTTTTGAATAGGGTTTCTATTACCAATCCTCACAAGAAGACACCTTATGAGTTCCTAACGGCCAAAGTTCCAAATATTTCTCATTTGAAGCCTTTTGGGTGTCCTGTCACCATTCTGAATACTAGTGACTATTTGGGGAAGTTTGATGGCAAGGCAGATGACGGATACATTGTGGGATATTCAGCTCACTCTCGGGCTTATCGTGTCTACAATCTCCAAGCCAAACGGGTCATTGAAACTATAATTCTCAGGTATTTTGAAGAGAAGTCAAACATCCAAGGCAAGGGTCCTGAATGGTATTTTGATCTTGATTATCTTAGTGATTCATTAGGATATTTTCGTTTCAAAACTAACCATGATGCAGGTCCACAAGTATTTGCAACTTCTAGTACAGGTGTTCCTTCTAGTCTTTCTGATTCAGATGACGAGGATGATATCTTTGTGGTTCCATCCTACTCCACCACCGTCTCTCCTACTCCTCCTAGTGATGCAACTCCATTGGATGTATTGGATTCACAAGTAGCACTTGACACCCTTCTCAAACAACAACAAGAAGCTACTACAGCAACTGCTCAATGTGGCTTTGAGTTTCCCTTGAATACGCCTACTGACAAAGCTGCTCCTAGTACCCCAACTTCTGCTCCTAGTGATAGCTTATCACCTATTGGTACTCCAGCTAGTGAGTCTGCTTCAAATACTCGATTCTCCAGTCCTTCTGATTTGGGGAACCATCAAAAGAAGTCTTCTACCAAGCTGGATGATATTTATAAACAACCAGTAGATGGCATTTTCAACGCTGCTTCATATGATGCTGACTTTGTTGGGGATCTCAATAACTTGGCACCAGAAGTGGAGGTAACTTCCAATCCAGTGTTGCAATCCCACAAAGATCACCCTACCACCCAAATCATTGGAGATCTTGGTTCTACTGTCAAGACACGCAGAATGCAGAAGAAGGCCTCGTCTGATCATCATGCTCTTGTGAGCTATATTGAAGATCAAAAGCGTAATAATCATACGGACTTTCAACACTGTTTATTTGCTTGTTTTCTTTCACAGGTGGAACCTAGGTCAGTCTCTCATGCTCTTGAGGATCAAAGCTAGGTGGAGGCTATGCAGGAGGAAATGCAGCAATTCTTGTTTCAGAATGTTTGGGTTCTAGTTGACTTACCAGATGGAAAGACATCAATCAATACCAAATGGATTCTCAAGAACAAGAAGGATGCACGGGGAATTGTCGTGAGAAATAAAGCTAGGCTTGTCGCACAGGGCCACACTCAAATTGAGGGCATTGACTACACTGAAGTTTTTGCTCCGGTTGCAATGATTGAGGCTATTCGTCTGTTTTTGGCTTTTGCTTCTTATGTGGGCTTTCCGGTGTTTCTGATGGATGTCAAGAGTGCATTTCTCTATGGAAAAATTGATGAGGAGGTGTATGTCACTCAACCTAAGGGATTTGTAGATCCACTTCATCCCAAGAAATTTTACAAGGTGGTCAAGGCTCTTTATGGATTACATCAGGCTCCTAGAGCTTGGTATGAGCGTCTTTCAACTTTTTTGTTAAAGAATGGCTATAGAAGAGGTACTATTGACAAAACACTATTTCTTAAGAGGAACACCAAGGACATTATCCTTGTTCAGGTTTATGTGGACGACATTATCTTTGGTTCTACTAAGAAGGAATGGTGTGATGAGTTTGAACACTTGATGAAAGGCGAGTTTCAGATGAGTGCTATGGGAGAGCTTTCCTTCTTCCTTGGCCTTCAAGTGAAGCAAGAGTCGGATGAGATCTTCATCAGTCAAGATAAATATGTTCATGAGATCCTTCAGAAGTTTGACATGGATCCTCTTCGACCAGCAGCAACTCCTTATGAAGTTGCTAAAGTCAAACTCAAGAATGAGCCAGATCCCCCGGTTAATGTTCACATGTACAGGTCTATGATTGGCTCACTCATGTATTTGACTGCATCCCGTCCGGATATCATGTTTGCAGTAAGTGCTTGCTCTAGACATCAGGTGGCTCCAATGGTTTCTAACTTGAATGCAGTTAAGAAGTTTTTCAAGTATATCAAGGCTCAACCCAAGCTGAGCTTGTGGTATCCTAAAGAATCACCTTTTGTTCTTGAGGCATATAGTGATAGTGACTATGCAGGTGCTAATAATGACAGAAAGTCTACTACTGGTGGTTGTCAATTTTTGGGTCGACGACTTATTTCATGGCAATGCAAGAAACAGACGATCGTAGCTACTTCTTCAACAGAAGCTGAATACGTTGCTGTTGCTAGCTGTTGTGGACAAGTGTTGTGGACCAAAAACCAGATGTTGGATTATGGGTTCAATTTTATGAACACCAAAATTTTCATTGACAATCAAAGTACTATCTGCATTGTGAAGAATCCTGTTTTTCATCAACGTACAAAGCATATTGAAATTCGGCACCATTTTATACGGGATTCCAATGAGAAGAAGTTGATACAGGTTCTTAAAGTTCATACGGATGATAATGTTGCTGATTTGTTGACAAAAGCCTTTGATGGTCCTCGGTTCAACCACTTGGTGGTTCACATTGGGATGGTCAATCCTTGAGGTCTAGGATTGAGGGGAGGCTAAGCCTAAGGGGAGGCTTCGTGTACATATTACTTTGCACAGACTAACATATTGGTAGATTTTAACAACATATTGCATTGGTTCTGGTGGTGTGTGTTACTCCTGGTGGAAGATTTTGCTCACTTCTGGTGGTTATATTCTTTCTTGACTGGCTTCTAGTCCTCATTGGTTAGCTTCTAGTCATTATTGGTTGGCTTCTGGTGGTTAAAAATCCTTCTTTGTCAAGTGATGGTTGGCTTCTGATACTGGTCTGGGACACTGTTCATCTTATTGACTTCTGTTGACCACATTTTGCTTCTAGTATTGACCATTGTGCGCTTTGACTTTTAGTCAACGCATTCAAATTCTGGTATTTATACTCTTATTTAACTTTGGTAAATTGGAATTTGGAAATAATGTTCTAAAGGGCAAGTGGTTACTATGTAATAACTGTCTAATTTGAAAGGGCAACCCCCCATTATTAGGGGTCAATGAACAGTTACTCCCACCATTATTTATGGTCAATTAACCCCCCCTTGACTCATTCATCACACTCATAACACACACACAACCGATCCTACTCTCTCCACCCTAACAAAAATCATCTCCCATTCAATTAATCAAGATCCATGGCTGCCCTGGTATACCAACCTGCTCACAACAAGGTCGACTATCTAGGAGATGGTCCTCATCGTGATGATTTCACTGACATTCTGGATTTTATTGAGGCTTCCAACCTCAGGTATGCATTTACTGTATGTCCCACTATTTATGATAGTGTCATTCGTCAGTTTTAGGCTTCTGCTCGTCTTGTGGTTGTGGTTGGTCATCCACGTGAACTCCATGCTACCATAGATGGACGTTCATACGTGGTTTCTGAGGCTTCTATCCGTAGTTCCCTTCATCTTCAGGATGAAGGTGGGGTTGTTTCCATCCCCAATGCGGAGGTGTTGGAGGGGATGGCTGCTATAGGGTATAATCATAGGGGGAAGTTTAACTTCCAAAAGAATCGGCTTTCCCCCCAATGGAAGCTTCTGGTACATTTTCTGATTCATTGTTTAAGTCCCAAGTCTGGGAGTTGGGATGCTTTCCCTACTCCTTTGGCTACTGGTCTCATATGCTTAGCCCAGGGTAGGGTATTTAATTTCTCTCGTTATTTGTTTGAGGGGATGGTTAGCAATCTATCTAGTGCTGGTTCTAGGAAGAAGTTTCTGATGTATCCTAGGTTTTTACAACAAATACTGGTTTGTATCCCCCGTGATAGGACTGAACATGTGCCTTCTAAGCTGACTGCCAAAGTGTATTATAATATGTTCCATGGGTTTAGCGGGGAGTGGAGGCCCCTAACTGAGGCTATGTTGGGGTTGGCTCAGGGTCCTCCTGATGGTGTTGTTCCTCCGGTTGACCAAGCCGAGGAGGAACCGCAATTAGATGATGACCCAATGGAGGAGGAGGATCATTCTAGTGGTAGACCTCATGTGGTTGAGGAAGTGGTGGTTGAAAGGCCATCCACTTCCAAGGCTGCTCCTTCTTCTTTGCCACATTCGTCTCATTTTGTGGAGACTCCCCCTCCTATTCCTGCTCCACACTCTTCTGATAAGCCTACTGGTGCTAGTGCTCCTCATGTTGACCCATTTGTTGCTTCTGGTTCCAATGACGCCTTCCCTGACCCAAGTCCTCTTGGTGGGAAAGCGGAGAAGCCTTTTACACTTACTTCTCTACTTGATCTTATGCACAGGTATCATGCACGGATTCTTTCCTTGGAAGCAGATTTGAATCAACACCGGAAGCTTACTATGGAGTTTGTTCTTCCCATGGCTGATCGCATCAAAGCTTTGGAGACTCAGAAAGACGACGAAAGAAGCATGTGGTACAATCTGATTCTGATGAGGAAGTTAAGGATCGTGTTGAGGATGGTTTGACTTTGTTGGAAAAGGCTGCCTTTGCTGATAAATTGTATGATGATTTGCCGATTCCTCCGACTTCCTCCAGTGTTCCTTCTTCTGCTGCTATTCCCACACCAATGGATGGTGCTTCTGGTCCTACTGCTGGTTCCAATGCTGGTCCATCCCATGATCCAAAGGGGAAGGCTCCCATCACTGATGCTCCCTCACCACCTCGCAAGCATATACACAGACAGCTTGAGGAGGATAGGTTGGGTGAGGAGGCTGCTCAAAGGATGCAAGCTGAAATTGATGAAGCTGCTCGGGCGGAGGAGGAACCGCTTCAAAAGCAGAGACGTGAACAAGTGCAGCATGATGCTATGTATTGGAATGATAGCGATTGGATGCAGGTGTTGACTATTCTTACCAGGGATTATTCCCAGTTCACTGATCTTTTGGGTTCGGATGTGGATGAGCATAACTGTATTCCTCGGGCCATGGTGTTGATGCGCAAGCATCAGTTGGCGCTTGCTGCACAGCTTCGTGAGAAGCGTAAGAACAGACCTTTTTCGAGAGCTGAGGAGCGAAAGCAGATGCAGCGATATGTAAAGTATCATTCGGCTGCTTATTTCACTACTGGTTGGAAGTGGGACAGGGTTCAGGCTTTGTCGTTTGATGAACTTAAAGCACTATATGAAAGAATGGTCAAGCATCAAAGCACCCCAATTCCGGAACGATTTATCTATCGTCCTTCTCCACGTGTGGTGACCACTTCTTCACCTGCTGTTACTACTGGTCCTACATTTGATACTACTCCTTGTTGTGCTGCTGTTCCATCGGTTTTTGCTGCTTCTACAGTTGGTACCACCTCTTCTCCTTCGGTTGCTCCTCCGGATTCTTCTTCGGGTCCGGCTATCACCACCACCTTTGCTACCACAACCACCACTGCTGCTACACCTGCTATGGCATCCCCATCACCACCAGTGCCTGGTCCTCAACCTGTTCCTTCTTCTAGTGCATCTCATGTTGATCCTTTGGGTGGGCAAACGATTGATTCTACTTCTACTGCTCCCACTTCTGCTTCTCAGGTAAAGGTAAAGGTTGAACCCTCGCCTAGTGATTCCACCCCTCGCCGTTCGCTTCGCAAGAAATTGGCTCGACGAGTTCGATGTGGCAAGACGATTCCCTATGAGAAGCGTGCTCCCGAAAATCTAATTGATGCAGCTTCTGATAGTGACTCTGATTTGCCTTTGGGAAATGGATATATTACTGGTTAGACGGTTGCGCGTTCCACGACTCTTCCTGGTACGGTATCTCATAGGATTACTCTTAGTGATGGGTCTGTGCGGTTTGCTTCGGGTCTGCAGGGTATTTTGTCTTGGGCGGATCGTAAGGATCTTATGGCTTTATATGGGTTTGTGGATACCGGCATGCCTGAGGATCCTACTGTTGTTTCTTCCTGGCCTGGACTGCGAGTAGGGGCTGATTTAAAGATGATGCTTGATGCCCCTCCCCATGCTCCTGTTTCTGGTGTCTGGAAGTATCAGATGCAATGGGTTATTCAGCGATGGAAGTTATATGCGGGATGTGGTGTACATATGTTAGAGTTGGAATTTGGTCATATGGTCTTCATGCTCATAGACTTGGATTATCCGTTGACGATTGCTTCGATGGAGGCTATGTTGGCTTGTCACTTGCAGATTTCTAATGCTCCCTGAGGGAATGAGTCTTCTAAGGAAACTGCGTTGGTGGAAGGGATCCAGGCTCGTTTGAAAGCGGATAAGAAGGCTGCTTCTGGTCTCTGAAATGGTTGGTTTGTATGTTTTATGTTTTGTGTTTTTGTTCATTTGTTAATACTACCATTCTTTTCACCAATATGTAAAGTGATTGGTGAATTTCATTCATTCTAGTTATAATATATATATATATATACATATATATATATATATATATATATATATATATATATATATATATATATATATATATATATATATATATATATATATATATATATACATATATATATATATATATATATATATATACTTTTTATATAATATCTGCTTATACTTTACACATATCATGGATTTTACACTTGTGAATATGATACCATTTGCTGATTCAAACTATGGGTTCTGGTTGCTGAGTTGTCCTTATGCTGGTTACTGGTTTCGTCTGGTGTTGGACTTGGTTCTCACAACAAATGGTCCTCAACTAACCATGTCTTATCGACAAGAAAGAGTTGATTCACCTTGAGGGTACGGCTCCTGGTGCGATTCTCAAATCCGTTGATGGTTGCCAGATTACCCAAAACTGGATGGTTTTCACTTGCCATGGTCCTAGATTGAAAAGTGGCTAATCCAAGGGGTACGGCTCTTGGTAAAGATTTTATCAAATTTGTTGATAGTTGTAATAGCTTGCTTAAAGCTATATGGTTTTCAACTCACCGATGCTTCATTGCTGAGAGTTGGCGAGTCTAGAGGGGTACAGCTTCTGGTAAAGACATATCAAATCCGTTGACGGCTGTGATGGTTTGTCTAAAATCATCAGGGTACCCCCACTCACCATTGATTCACGTTCTAAGAGTTGGGCTGGGTTCTAGTCTCCCAGGGTGATGCTTATTCCACCAGAAAGCCTGGCTAGCCCAAGAGCGAGCAGCTACTTGGTAAAGGCTCATCAAATCTGCTCATGTTGCTGTAAAGATTCAACACGATGCTGATTTGTTTCATGCTTTGGAGAAGCTTCTAGTGTCCCATGTTGCGGCGGTTCTTCTGTTCCTTATCTTGCTGATGCTGCTATTTCTTTTGCTGATTCAATCCTCGAGCTTTATTGTACGTTTTACCAGGAAACTTGAACTCAACAGGTCAAATTCAAGTTTAGGGGAAGATTGTTAGGACCATTGGAATAGCTAAATGTAATAGGTAGACTAGGAGGTATGTAGTTCCTCCTGGTCCTGGTATTAGTAGGAGCAAGTCGTGCTCCTGGTCCTAGTCAAAGTCAAAATTTATTATTTATTTATTATTCTGTTAGGATATGCATGAGATATGTTAGGAAAGGATATGCATATCAGTTTTACACGTTTTGTTTAATGCTGTATTAGGGTTTCCTTGAAGTATAAAAGGAACCTTAGGCAGAAGGGTTAGACACACCTTGATAAAACATAGTTCTAGTCATTATCAATATTAGAAATCCTTAGAAAGGATAAAGTCTTTATAGTTATTCTGTTCTTCTTTATTATATTTGTATTATGCATTTATATTGTGTATAGAGTCTCTCTGTGAATAGACTTGTGATTACAGAAGTCGTTCACCGTTCCTGACAGGCTGCAAGATCCACATCTAGTGGACTCAACACACTCTTTGGAAAAGATAAAAGGAGTATCTTTTTCCAAGAGGTGGGTCATCGGGCGAGCGATTTTAGAAAAATCTTGGATAAATCGACGATAGAAGCCCACATGACCAAGAAAAATTCTCACACCCTTCACGGTTAAAGGTGGAGGTAATTTGGCTATGACATCCACTTTAGCACGGTCTACTTCAAGACCGGCTTTTGAGATTTTGTGTCCTAGCACAATGCCTTCTTTTACCATAAAATGGCATTTTTCCTAATTTAGAACAAGACGAGTGTCTTCGCACCGCTTAAGCATACGTTCTAAATTGGCAAGGCAAGAAGAGAATGAATCCCCAAAGACCGAGAAATCATCCATGAAGACTTCCACGGTTTGCTCAACCATGTCATGGAAGATAGCCAACATGCACCTTTGGAAAGTCCCGGGGGCATTGCATAAGCCAAAAGGCATTCTTTTGTAAGCAAATGTGCCATAGGGACAAGTGAATGTTGTCTTCTCTTGATCTTGGGGATCGATGGGTATTTGGAAATAACCCGAGAAACTATCTAGAAAGTTGTAATATTCATTACCCGATAAACGCTCAAGCATTTGGTCCATAAAAGGAAGAGGAAAATGATCCTTTCTCGTGGCATCATTGAGTTTGCGATAGTCTATACAAACTCTCCACCCAGTAACGAGACGTGTAGAAATTAACTCGTTGTTTTGGTTGGGCACAACGGTGATTCCGCCTTTCTTAGGCACACAATGGACTGGACTAACCCATGGTGAATCCGAGATAGGGTAAATCATGCCCGCATAAAGAAGTTTTATAACCACTTTTTTGATAACGTCATTGATTTTAGGATTCACCCTTCGTTGGCTTTGAATGGTGGGCTTAAAGTCGTCCTCCATGAGAATTTTATGTGTGCAAAAGTGAGGATCAATTCCGCGAATATCATAGATTTTCCAAGCGATAGCTCTTTTATGTTTCTTGAGAACTTCAATGAGACGAGTTTTCTCGTCGGCTTTTAAGTCCTTAGCAATGATAACGGGAAGTTGATCAATGCCCTCTAAGAAAACATACTCGAGATGGGGAGGTAATTCCTTAAGCTCAAGAGTAGGAGGATCCTCAATAGATGGTGTAACTAACGATAGATCGTCATTAGTCACCTCTTTAGGAGAAGGAGGAGAGAAAGGGTCTTCATTGAGAAGTTTCTCAATTGTACGAATATCTTCTTCCCAATCGGTGGGGGAATCATCATATTTAAGATCAAGTGGACCCAAGCTAGCTTCAAAATCATCCAAAAGAAAATCACTTTCTACAAAAGGAGTCAATGACGGAGAAATTGAGGCAACGGTCTCAACATTGGGTAGAGAAGAAAGATTACTTTTGCAAGCATCATTAAAGTGTTCTTCACAAGCTTCATCGAGAACATCAATAGCATTAACAATCTCATATGAATAAGGTTGCTTAGAAATCTTACCCATGTTGAAGACAATTTTATCGTCACCAACTCTCATGATTATTTCGCCCGCGGCTACATCAATGAGAGTGCGACCGGTCCTCAAGAAGGGACGCCCAAAGATTAATGGAACACGAGGATCCATCTTGTAATCAACGACAACAAAATCCGCCGGGAGGGTGAATTTGTCAACGCCAACGAAGACGTCTTCGGCTATCCCCACTGGATAAGCAACCGTACGGTTAGCAAACTCCAAAGTCATTTTGGTGGGGACTAGCTCGGGGAGAGATAATTGCTTCCAAACACTTAAAGGCATTAAGTTTATACTAGCACCTAGATCGGCTAGGGCCATGCAATTCTCTACTCCCGAAAAGTTGCAAGGAATCAAGAAGCGACCCAGATCACCAAGTTTGGTTGGTAATTTCCTTAAGAGCACTGCGGAGCAATTCTCATTAAGTTGGGTCTGAGCGACATCAAGGAGTTTCTCCTTATCACTAAGAAGATCTTTAAACATTTTAGCGTATTTCGACATGTGAGCAAGAGCCTCGGCAAAGGAGATTTTAAAATTCAATTGTTTAAACATTTTAAGAAAGTTTGAAACTTGAATATCATCCTTGCTCTTTTGCTTCTCTTTCCTCAACCTTGAAGGATAAGGTATATCGGATGAAGAGGAAGGCTTTAGGGGAGTAGGATCACTCACAACCGCAGGTGGTGGGGGAATGGGGTAAGAAGGTAACGGAGGTGAAGAAAGTTGTTCTTTTTCCTTGTTCACATTCACGGGTGGAGGTGTAGGAATCTCGGGTTCCGTATAACCTTTTCCACCACGAGTGGTGATTGCTTTCATCTCCCCTCGTGGATTAGCAACGGTGTTACTCGGAAGATTACCCGAAGAAGAGGGTTGATTACCTTGGAAAAGCGAACCGATCATATCACGTATATTATCCGCTTGAGTGCTGAAAGAGTCTCTCATGTCTGCGCGAATATCATTGCTTTGTTTCGCCATGTCATTCCTTAGCTCGGCTCGAATATCACTCCCTTGTTTCGCCATGTCTCCCTTCAAGTTGATGAATTGACTCTGAAGATTTGTCACCATCTCTCTATTAGTCCTCATGAACGTCTCGATGTCTTGATTTAACGCCGTTGGTTGATTGAGAGGTGGAGCTTGGTAAGCTTGAGAATTTCCTTGAGGTGGGTATGGGTTTCTTTGAGATTGATATTGATTGGTAGCACAAGGTTGGTTTTGGTTATTTCGGTTATAGCTTTGTTGTTGGTTTTGGTTTTGAGGAGTAAAACCGGGTGGTGAAAGATAGTTGTTTGAACGATAACTTAGCAAGTTACGGTCTCCTTGAGGACGAGCTTGATAGCCTCCCGTAGGATAGTTACCGTATGCCGCGTTAACGTTTTCACAAAAATTTCCTTGAGTAGAAGGACAATCAATGTAAGAATGAGGACCACCGCACGTTTCACAAGAAATAGCAACGGCTTTAGTTTGTTGAGTATGGTTAGTAGCCAAAATTTGTATATTTTTGCTCATTTCGATAATGGCTCGTTCCATGGCGGACATGTTGGTGGTGGAAGAAGTAGATGAAACATTTACTCTCGGATTAGATCTTGAGGATGCGAATGAATCCCAATTCTTGTGGTGAGTAGTCATGTTTTCGATCAACTCTCTACACTCCTCCGGTCTCCTTTTCATAAAAGTACCACCGGCGGCGGCGTTGATCGTGTCACGATCACGAAAAGTGAGACCATTGTAGAAATTATCAATGAGAGTGATGGGGAGCATGTTATGATTTGGACAACGGTGGATTAAATCATTGTAGCGTTCCCAAGCATCGAAGTGCGATTCATCATTGTCTTGCATGAATCCACTAATTTGGTTACGAAGGCTCGTGACCATGGACGGTGGAAAGTAGCGCGACAAAAATCGTTGAGTCATGTCGTCCGAAGTATGAATAGAATTCTTTGGGAGACGGTCAAACCATTTTTCGGCATGGTGAGAAAGCGTGTGGGGAAATAGTTAAAGGCGAAGTACATCCATAGAAACACCGGTCATCTTCATGCTTTGAGAAATGGTAATGAATTTTTCGAGGTGCTTGTTGGCATCATCATCCGGCAATCCGCGAAATGGATTAGTTTGCACTTGTTGGATCATGTGATGCTTCAACGAAAACTCCTGAGCCGTGATTTGCATCAGCGCAATCGGGCCTCCACGTCCATTCATCGTAGGTTGGCATAGCTCCTCCATGGTTCGTAAGTCGGGTTGGGGTGGATTATTCATGTTGGGGTGGGGTGGATTATTATTGTTGTTGTGTACACCGGCCATGCCTAAATCTTGAAGAGTCTCGGGCTCGGGATAAGACGTTGATCGAGTACGCATACACTAAAAAGAAAATGCAAAAGAAAATATTTTTGGTTTTTATAGGTTTTTTTGATTTTTTTGTATTTTTGAAAAGTTTATATTTTTATGGGTTTCTGAAAATTTTTAATGCAATAAAATAACGTTCCCGAAAGAACGGATCCCAAAATCCAATTTTTCTCACAAAAAACCGTTAATCGTTACGAAAAGAGACGGCAGCGGAGCCATTTTAATAATGTGTGTTAGTAAAACAGTGGTTGCAAGGTCTTTCTTTGTGTTGCTCGTACCCAGTTATATTTGTCGTTGTTTCGTTCTCGGTATCTTCTCGAATTGATCACGGTTCAAAGTGGAATAGTTGCAATTGGTGACTAAAAAGGGGGAGCTTATGATCTATATGTAATTAAAGGGTAAATGCATGAAGTAATAAAAATAAACTAAAAGCAATAAATAATCATAAGGCTTGAATTAAACTTAAATAGTAAAACAGTAAAATACCTTAACTTAGCCTAACAGCTGATTTGGAATAATTGAATGTTGATTCGGAATAAGTGCTTGATCGGAATAACTACTTCACCCGGAATAATAGCTTGATTCGGAAAATTAGGTTCATTCGAAATAGAACTTGTTCATCCGGAATAATATTGGTTCGAAATAACTTTATTCGGAATAAAGAGCTGGTTCGGAAAAGACACTCATTCGGAATATATGTCCTTCATTCGGAATAATGCTTCACTCGGAAAACTTGGTTCGTTCGGAAAAATCATTCAGGCGGAATAAATGGTGGTTCGGAATATTTGATTCATTCGGAATAAAATTAGGAAACTGTTCATTCGGAATATGGGGTTGATGCGGAATAATATGTTCACTCGGAATAGGTTGCTTGATCCGGAATATCAACTCATCCGGAATAAACTCTTTATCCGGAATAAATTTGAAAAACACTTCGTTCGAAATACTAAATGAAATCCTTGATTCGGAATATAATGCTTGTTCGGAATAAAGATTTGATTTGGAATAAAAAGAGGGAAATCAACTGGTTCGGAATATCATGCTCATCCGGAATAATTTGATATAACTTGCTTCAGAATAATTAAGATGAAAAGCCTTGGTTCGGAATCTGTGAAATTGAAAGACGCGAAGAACAAGGGAACTTAATAACACGAATTTTTACCTAAATCAACCAAGATAAATCTAAGGATTCAACCAAATTAACCACCAATCATCTACTAATGATAAACATCAAACCAAATCAACAAAAACACAAAACCCACTTGTTTTTAGGAATCAAAATCAACAAAATGAAAACTTAGAACTTAGAATCAATAAGAAAATAAAGAACAAGATTAAAAGAAAGATTGTATTGAAAGATTAAGGTTTAAACAATCAAAAGGAACTATTAAAACTTACAAGATCATGGATTGAATCAAAGGAAAATAAAAATCACCAAACACCTTAAGGGTGTTGGTTTTCCCTACGAAACAGGAAGAAAAAATAACAGAAAATGAAGACTAGTTTTTAAGTTGTGTAGGAGGTCTCCTATTTATAGGCCTTGGAGTTGGTTGGTGAGTGGGCTTTCTCCCTTTCTTTTTGTCTTCTCGTCTTTTCAGTAAAGTTGACGTTTTTGACTTCGATTCGGGATTTGTCGACGAATAAATTCAACTCGTCTTTTAATTTCTTCATTTAATAGACTTGAGTTCTTCGACATATATAAATCTTCCATCTTTGGTCCTTTTCTTCGATAAATCTTCAAATAGGCCCATTGACTTCAAATCTTTTGCATCTCTTGGACTATAGACTTCGTCTTTCGTCTTTTTCTTCGATAAAACCCGTGCAATCCCATGTTTTCTTCAATATTTATCCGGTTGGCTCTGAAAACACAACAAACACACAAACCACGCATAATTCCAAACAAATGATATTAAATACGCGTTTTGGTCTCGATTTAGCAAGAAATAAGTGGTAAAAGGATGGGTGTTTTCACACCTATCATAGGGTTAGTGATATCGAAGTAGGACTCTCTTCCGTTCGTCTTCTTCGTTCATTGGACACAAGGTACGGATTCTCCGTCCTTTCAGTATGGACATTCTTTCCATATTAGGATTCCCCGTATGCAGCCAACTGTTTTCCTAGTATATGTTTTATATGTTTTGATTTCTTACGTTTAAATAAATGCCTAAAGCCATATACATGCATGACCAGTTTCACCTAGTTATGGAGGTACCATAACCATAACACTAGAGGCACCAGTGTTAGGACTTCACCACGGCGGAGTGATAGCTCGTGGCGTCCCTTCAGCTTTTGGCCATATTATTATTATCATGTGGGGCGTATGGGTGCATCCTAGGTTACATGTTTTTACAGATTATTCAGGTGAATGTGGTGTGTGCCTTGCATCCTTCACAAGGAGCTGATCCCTCCTACCCACACTTATATTAATTAGAGGCAGCCCCTCTAATTGCATGACGAGGTCACCCTTCTATGTATTCATGCACGTTGATATTTCATGACCTATATTGGCTAATGGTAAACATGTTAAATAGTTTTTATAAGATAAACATAAGGCTTTTCAAACTATAAAACCAGTTTTACTAAGTTATACTAGGTTTTCCAGGACTTAGATATTTCCGCTGCTATATGTTGTTTATGCTTATGTTATTCATTCTATGCTTGTATATTCGTGCACTGAGCATTATGCTCAGCCGTTTTTCCTTTCATGTTCCCAAAACGGCAGGTACTCAGGGACGCTCGTAGACTTTAAGCGTACGTGCATATGGATTGGAAGCTTCCTAGCCTTCATTACTTTATACATTTCTTCATACTTTTGATTCTCATTTCTATGGACATTGTTTAGTTCTTTTCATTTATAGTGCTTATGTTCGTGTATGATGAGCTTTACTTTGGGGTTACCGATGTTTGTTTCCGGTATTTCATTTTATGGTCATGTAATGTTTAATACATTTATCCTTGTATGCTTTGATGACACGCCATAATCACGTGTGACATTCCATTTACCAAATAGGGGTGGTACAACGAGTCGAGTTAGAACTAACTCGTTGGCATCATTTGGCACAACGGTCATTCATCCCTTCTTAGGGACACAATGAATAGGTTTCACCCAAGGGCTATCGGAAATAGGGTAAATCATCCCCGCGTCAAGGAGTTTTAACACCTCTTTTTTTAGGACGTCGTGAATTTTGGGGTTCACCCTCCTTTGACATTAGATTTCGGGTTTGTAGTCCTCCTCCATTAAGATTTTTTGGGTAAAAAATTTGGGATCAATCCCCTTAATGTTGGATAATTTCCACGCAATTTCCCCTTTGTGATCCTTTAGAACATCGACAAGTGCGGTTTTTTCATCATTCGAAAGATCTTTCGCAATAATAACTGGCAACTTGTCGTCCTCCTCCAAAATTACATATTCAAGGTGAGGAGGTAAATCTTTTAACTCGAGGATTGGTGGTTCCTCACATGAAGATTTGGGCTCGATACTCATAACCTCCTCGGGTAGAGGAAATGGGAAATCGTTAAGAAAATCCTTGATAATCGAGAAGTCCTCATCGTTGTCGAGGTCTTCATCACAAGTACGTGGAACATCAAATTCTTCCAACGTAAAACCACCACCTTCAAATGGAGTGAAGGATGGTGTCGAATTATCAAGAATGGGATCAAGTGTAACACCCCATTTTGGAAATGGAATATTACGCATAATCATGGCGTGTCATCAAAGCATACAAGGATAAATGTCTAAGCATTATTCGACCATAAAAGGGAAATACCGGAATCAAACATCGGTAACCCTAAAGTAAAGCTCATCACACACAAACATAAATACTGTAAAGGAAAGGACGAAACAATGTCCATAGCAAACTGTATTAAAGTAAAGGAAATGCATAAAGTAAAGAAAGGCAGTAAAGCTTCCAATCCCTATGCACGTACGTTTGAGATCTACGAGCGTCCCTGAGTACCTGCCGTTTTGGGAACATGAAAAGGAAAACGGCTGAGCAAGACGCTCAGTGCACGGATGTACCATATAGCATGAAATAGGATAAACATGTAACATATAACAGCGGAAGACTAAGTTCTGAGTAAACTGGTTAAGTATTAAGAAAAACTGGTTTTATAGTTTGAAAAGCCTTATGTTTATCTTATGAAAACTGTTTTAACATAAATATACCATAGCCCATATAGGTCATGAAAAGGTCACGTGCATGAATACTTGGAGGGGTGACCTCATTATGCTGATTAGAGGGGATGCCTCTAATTAATATACTGGTTTGGGTAGGAGGGATCAACTCCTTGTGAAGGGTGCAAGGCACACACCACATTCACCATGATAAACTGAATAAAACATGTAACTAGGATGCACCCATACGCCCCGCATGATATAATAATATGGCCAAAACTGAAAGGGACGCCACGAGCAATCACTCCGCCGTGGGGAAGTCATAACATCGGTGCCTCCAATGCTATGGTTATGGTACCTCCATAACTAGGTGAAACTGGTCATGCTTGTATATGGCTATAGATTATGCTAATTAAACATAAGCAATTCAAAACAATAAAACAAATATTGGGAAAACAGTTGGCTGCATACGGGGAAATCCTAATAAGGAAAGAATGTCCATACTGAAAGGACGGAAATCCGTACCTCAAGTCCAGTGAATGAACGGAAGAAAGACTCCTACTTCTGGATCACTAACGCTACATGAATACACACGTGTATAAGTATCGATTTACTGATTACGTACTGGGTTTTATGTCTCATTTTAGCTGACTTGGTATGTTTTAGGTCATGGTTCACTGTTTAAAGCCTTAAACTGTGCTTATCTTGTATTCTGATTAATCTGTTTAAGTATTACTGGTATTTCATGTATTATTATACTTACTGTGTAATAATAAGTAACTTTCCAAAAATAGCAGGTTTCCAAAAAATAGAAAGTTTCCAAAAATAGAAAGTTTCCAAAAATAGAAATTTACCAAAAATAGAAAGTTTCCAAAAATAGAAAGTTTCCAAAAATAGAAAGTTTCCAAAAATAGAAAGTTTCCAAAAATAGAATTTACTGCTTAAAATAGATTAGTTTTCTAAAATAGAAAGTTTCCAAAAATAGATCAGCTGCCTTAATTAAATAAGTTTCCATATATAGAAGGTTTCCATGATTAGATTAGCTGCCTGAATTAGATAAATTTCCATATATAAAAGGTTTCCATTAATAGATTAGTTGCCTTATTTAATTAAGTTTCTATAAATAGAAGTTTCCATATTTAGAATTAAGCTGGTTACATAAGCTAACATATAAGTCTAAGTGTTTATAAGCTTGTTTCTTAAGTCATATGATATAGTATATAGTTTAATTATTATTTCATGTATTTTAATTAAACTATAGGTTAAGCATTTTAATTAAAGTATAACATGTTTTAATTAAAATGAAATGAAATACTTAGGTTAAAATATGTATTATTATTATTAATAATATAACCTAAGTCATGTCTAAATTAATTAATTATGGGCATGTTTTAAATAATTAATTAATTATAACTTATAACATAAAATACTTAGGTTAAATTAATATCATGCTAAATTAATAATTAGAATAACCTAAGTCATGATTTAATTAATATCTCATGTGATTAATTAATTTATATCCTAAGTTCATGATTCATAAAAATTAACATGAAGCATAAATCATGATTTAACCAACGAACCATGAATCGGGCATGAACTCGACACCGTACCCCGAGCCAAACCCGGGGCACGTGTGCCTCCTTGCTGCCGTGGGTCCCACAAGCACCAACCAAGACCTAAAATGGTCTTGGTGGTGGCGGCAATAAGCAAACCAAACCCCCTCAGGTTTGTTTTGCTATGCGGCTAAAACAAACACCCTTTTTATATCATTCTTTGATTTTAATTTATACCAAAACATGTTAGATCAATGTTTAATTATCATGTTTAAATAAGAAAAACAATAACATATTCATGAACATAAACAAAGATTCAAAAGAATTAAAAAGAAGGGTTTAAAAAGGTATACCACTATGTAGCTTGGAAAAGGATGAACAAACACTGATTATAGCAATAGTTTTTAAGATCAAAATCAACCAATCACCCTCCTATGGTGATGCTAAGGTGGCGGCACAAAGAGAGAACAAGGAGGAGGAGAGAAAACTCTTTTAGGGTTTTTTGTGTTTATTTCTTGAAAGTGAAAAATGAAAACATATTTTTACCATAACCCCCCCTTTACTTGTAAAAGTCCATGGGCTAAGCCCACCTTGGTATATGTGCCGTGGGTATGGGGGCCCCACATGGGGTACCCGTACCTTTCTCGTGTCCCGATGTTTCGTGTTCGTTCGTGGTTAAACGTGCTCGTGTTTAAAGTGTTTCTGTTTATTTTATCATGTCGTTTATCGTAATCTTAACGCTCGTAACTATATTATATGTATTTACATAATTATTCTAGTTCGTATTTTAAATGGTGATCATGATTTAGTTATGTTCACGTGACATATTTATTAACTGTTTATCATGAGTTCGTACGTAATCGATACTTGTCATGTCATACACGTATGCACTTGCTTGATTATTAGCACATGAATGTGATCAATACTAAATGAGGTAAGTTTTAATCTAGGACGTACGATCTTAAGGGCACTATTCATGGTAAAAGCATGCGGGTTTTACAATTCTTCCCCCCTAAAAAGAATAATTCGTCCCCGAATTATAGATAAAGTAAGCTGAAAAGAAGTAAGATACCCGAACTCAAAATATGAAGTGAGGGTAAGAAGCCCGGATAGACTCCTCTGTTTCCCAAGTGGCTTCCCGCTTGGTATGGTCCCTCCAAAGAATTTTGACGAATGGAATCGTCTTCCTTCTCATGACTCGTTCTTGCCTGTCGAGTACTCGTCCGGGTTCTTCTATAAAAGTGAGATCTTCACGTATCTGTTCCAGTGGATACTGAACCATGTGAAGGGGATGATAATTGTACCCTCTGAGTAAGGACACATGGAACACGTTATGCACGTGCGAAAGCTGAGGAGGTAACGCCAATCGGTAAGATACTTCACCGATTCGTTCAATGATATCAAAAGGTCCGATGAAACGAGGACTGAGTTTTCCTTTGATCCCGAAGCGTTTAACACCACGTGCCGGCGAAACCTTGAGGAAGACGTGATCTCCCACATTAAAGTGTATGTCCCTACGATGCTTATCGGCGTAACTCTTCTGACGTGACCGTGCTTCCGGCAGCTTCTGCTTAGCTACTTCGATCTTCTCATTGGTCATTTCTATAATCTCTGGTCCTTCGAGTGTTCGCTCTCCCACTTGATCCCAGCAAGTTGGAGCGCGACACTTTCTGCCATATAACATTTCGAAAGGAGCACATTTGATACTTGCGTGCCAGCTGTTGTTGTATGCAAACTCGACTAAACAGATGTAATCGTCCCAATCACCTGTCCATTCCAACGCACACGACCTTAACATATCTTCCAATGTCTGAATTGTTCGCTCCGACTGTCCGTCCGTTTGAGGATGAAAGGCCGTACTCAGCTTAAGTTGTGTACCCCAAGCTTTTTGTAGACCTTTCCAGAATCGCGACGTGAAACGAGGATCTCTGTCTGAGACGATGCTGGAGGGAGTGCCGTGGAGTCTCATGATCTCCCTTCTGTAAGTATCTGCGAGTTTACTTACCGGATCTTCCTTGCGTATCGGTAAGAAATGAGCTGATTTGGTGAGTCGATCAACAATGACCCAAATAGCATCGTGCTTCTTCTTGGTAGGCGGAAGACCGGTAACAAAATCCATGGTGATTTTGTCCCACTTCCACTCTGGAATATCCAACGGTTGTAGGAGACCGCCCGATCGCTGATGTTCGATCTTAACCTGCTGGCAGGTAAGACATTTGGAGACATAAGTGGCTACATCCTGTTTCATACCACTTCACCAAAAGTGCTGTCTGATGTCATGGTACATTTTTGTCGACCCAGGATGTATAGAAAATGGGGAGCTGTGAGCTTCAGCTAACAATGCTTCCCGGAGTTCTTGATTGTCAGGAACACAAAGTCTCGCGCCCTGCCAAACGATACCGTCTGCGTCCATTCTGAATTCTGTCTGCTTCTCCAAATTCTGAATTATCGCCCAAATCTCTCCATCATCCTTCTGCTCTTCCTTGATCCTAGTCAGTAACTCAGGTTCTACTCTAAGATTCGCCCAGTATCCGTGCTGCCCACGTACCATGATTTCGATGTCTAGCCGCTCCAAGTCTCTTATGTTTTGTTCCTTGATCTCAATGTCGTTGATCATTCCGGACTTTCTGCTGAGTGCATCTGCTACTACATTAGCTTTCCCGGGATGATACTGTAGGTTAATATCATAATCCTTCAACAGTTCCAACCATCTCCTTTGTATCATGTTCAATTCTCGCTGTGTGAAGATATACTTCAAGCTCTTGTGATCCGTGAAAATGTCGCATGATTCTCCGTATAAGTAATGCCTCCATATCTTCAATGCGAACACCACTGCAACAAGTTCCAGGTCATGCGTAGGGTAGTTTTCTTCATAGGGCTTAAGCTGCCGTGAAGCATACGCGATCACTTTCCCATGTTGCATGAGAACACAGCCCAGTCCCTTCCCCGATGCATCGCTATAGATCTGAAATCCACCTGTAACAGATGGGAGAGTAAGAATAGGTGCAGATACTAACTTCTGCTTTAGGTCTTCGAAGCTCTTCTCTCGATCTTCCATCCAGACGAATTTCTCTCCTTTTCGCATCAGTTTGGTGAGAGGCAATGCCAGGCGGGAAAAGTTCTCCACGAATCTGCGATAATACACACCTAAGCCTAAGAAACTACGGACTTCTGTCGCTGACGTTGGTCTTGGCCATTTAGTGATAGCCTCAACCTTCGCTGGGTCCATAGTGATCCCTTCAGCTGATATGATGTGACCTAAGAATGCCACCTTGTTTAACCAGAACTCACACTTGGAGAATTTCGCATACAGCTGCTTCTGACGAAGAATCTGTAGTACCGTACGAAGATGGTCTTCGTGTTCCTCCGTGGACTTTGAGAAAATAAGGATGTCATCGATGAATACAATGACGAATTTATCAAGGAATTCATGGAAGATTCTGTTCATCAGATCCATGAATACTGCTGGAGCGTTAGTCAGGCCGAATGGCATGACCACAAACTCATAATGGCCATAGCGGGTACGAAAAGCAGTCTTAGCAATGTCCTGCTCTTTAACCATCAGCTGATGGTAGCCTGACCTTAGATCGATCTTTGAGAAGTGTTTGGCTCCTTGAAGTTGGTCAAACAGATCGTCTATACGTGGCAGTGGATATCTATTGCGGATGGTAATCTTATTAAGTTCACGGTAGTCAATGCAAAGTCGCATGCTGCCGTCCTTCTTCTTAACGAACAAGACCGGTGCGCCCCATGGAGATGCGCTTGGTCTAATGAACCCTCGTTCAAGAAGTTCCTGCAGTTGGTCCTTCAGTTCTTTTAGCTCTATGGGAGCCATACGATACGGAGCCTTAGAGATTGGCTCAGCTCCTGGAACAAGGTCGATGTTGAACTCCACTTCTCTTGCAGGTGGTATGCCTGGAAGTTCATCTGGGAAGACGTCTTGAAATTCCGAAACTACTGGTTGATCCTGAATCGATGGGGATTCAGCATCCGTGTCGTGAACCGTAGCTAGATAACCTTCGCAGCCATGTGACAGTAATGCACGTGCTTGCAAGGTAGATATCACTTGTACAGACCGTCCGGGTATGAACCCGTTATGAATGTACTCAGGTGCATTAATGTCGCCGAAGATCACCCGATATGAGTGGCAGTCTATGGTAGCATGGTGCTTGGATAGCCAGTCCATGCCGAGAATCATATCGAACTCAATCATGTCTAGGGGAAGTGCATCTACTGCACGAACTTTATCGTCAAACTCTAGAGGAAGACTCTTGTATACATGAGTTATTAATACAGAGTCCCTCAAAGGCGTGGAAATGGTAAGCCTATTTTCTAATGGCAAGGGAAGTGTCCTGATGTTCTTGGCGTAAGTAGTGGAAATAACTGAATGAGTGGCACCCGTGTCGAAAAGAACACATGCAGCCTGGCCATACATATACAAAATTCCAGTAATGGTACCTGTAGATTTGTTTGCCTGATCGCGCGATGTCGTGTAGACACGCCCAGTGGTAGGAGGCGGTTTAGTATCAGCATGACCCGAAGTACCCTCCATTTCACCCTTACGGCAATCTCTCATACGATGGCCAGGGAGGCCGCACTTGTAGCACGCATCGGAATCACGACGACATGGGCCAGGGTGTCTGCGATGGCAAGTATTGCAAAGAGGATGAGTGAATCCTCCAGCAGGAGTCCTTGCTTGCTGAGGGCCTGCTGATGACAAAACGTGTTAAGAATAAAGTATATGCACGAGCATAGGACGTAAGCGTCATAAGATGTTTACCAGTGTTAGCTGAACGGTTAGGCTGAGAACCCCTGTGGTTCTGGTCCTTCCCGTTACCGTGGTTCCTGGTAGAGGTTAATATAGTGTCAGCATGAGAGATATAACATGAAATCATAATAAGATGCGTAAATAGTAGGACCTGCTGTTGTTGGAGTGTCCCGCATTGTTACGGTAATTATCATTACCGTTGCGCCTTTCCACAACAGAACGGTCGTTAGTGTGACCGTTTCCTTTGGGCTGATGAGGCTGCTGCTGAGTAGCCGGCTGAGACCGGTCCCCAGTTTTCTGCCTGGAAGATACAGTTTAAGAGATGATTATAGAACATATAATGATAGGATGCGGTCTTGTTAACGCTGGAACACGAAATGTTTTACCTCTTGTCGGGTCTTTCAGCTTCCCCGAACTCATCTCGTTCCTGCAACATCTCAAGCTTCCTTGCTGCGTCGGCCACTTGTGCTACTGTATTGAACGTAGCACATACTAGATTGTTCGCGA
This sequence comes from Glebionis coronaria, assembly GCA_025667525.1. NCBI lineage: Eukaryota > Viridiplantae > Streptophyta > Magnoliopsida > Asterales > Asteraceae > Glebionis > Glebionis coronaria. Next base: position 341,640,071 of record CM046875.1, on the reverse strand, counting down.
CCGAGGTGCGAAGTGCCCACCTAAAGTGGTGTGCCTGCTCCTCAGGAGTACCAGCTGCTGCTCCCAGAAAACCAGCTAAGCGAAGAAAGCGCTGCATGAATTCATTGCTATTCTCGCCCGCTATCTGACGTATCCCATGGTATTCTCGCTTGAGTTTGTCCTGCTCTGCCTTAGGAAAGAACTGCTCCATCACTCTCTCCTTGAATTGGGCCCATGTCAAACCAGCGACCCATTCATCACCTCCTTCTGACTACGTCAAAGCTAGCCACCAGTTGAGTACATCGCCTTCAAACTGGTAGCATGCCAATCTCGCCTTGAAGGTGGGGTCACATCCCATAGCATTGAAGATTTTCTCAATGTGAGTCAACCAGCTTTCAGCATCGCTGGGGCTATCAGTCTTTTCAAAAGCTCTAGGACGGAGCTTGTTAAATCTTTCCAACCATACTGCTAGTGTCACTGGGGGAGGAGGAGGAGGAGGTGCCTGATTCTGCTGCTGCTGATTGTTGGCAGCTTGGACTTCAGCACGAATGTCATTCCTCAGTTGAGGAAGTAAGGCTTGCATGGCAGCCTGAATTGCAGCATTGAGCTGCTCTTGCTCGCGTGTGAGAACCATTTGACAGTATAACATAAACATATGATTAACAGTTCAAACATAAAATATAAAAAAAAAATTATAACAAAAATTTCATGAGAAAAATTTTATGCAAGAAAATCTTTGTATGAATGCATGATGCAGTTTTATGAAAACTTTTGATGCTCGAGAGTGAACGCCTCCGGTCAGTTCACTCAAAATAAAAGACATATCGAAGGGACGCCTATGGGTCGGTCCCAAATCTAAAAGTTTCGATAAAACACATGCGACTAAATAGGGCCAGTCTTGTACCAACCATTACTTAGTCAAAAACCCTGTAACAATGACATGTATATGTATGCTTAAAAATGATGAATGCATGAAAACAACTGTCAGTTCTAGGAAGACCGTAGTGACTACCCACTAATCACAGGTCATATTTGAGAGCCTACAGGTCGAAACCTTGGCTCTGATACCATAATTGTAACACCTCATTTTGGAAATGGAATATTACGCATAATCATGGCGTGTCATCAAAGCATACAAGGATAAATGTCTAAGCATTATTCGACCATAAAAGGGAAATACCGGAATCAAACATCGGTAACCCCAAAGTAAAGCTCATCACACACAAACATAAATACTGTAAAGGAAAGGACGAAACAATGTCCATAGCAAACTGTATTAAAGTAAAGGAAATGCATAAAGTAAAGAAAGGCAGTAAAGCTTCCAATCCCTATGCACGTACGTTTGAGATCTACGAGCGTCCCTGAGTACCTGCCGTTTTGGGAACATGAAAAGGAAAACGGCTGAGCAAGACGCTCAGTGCACGGATGTACCATATAGCATGAAATAGGATAAACATGTAACATATAACAGCGGAAGACTAAGTTCTGAGTAAACTGGTTAAGTATTAAGAAAAACTGGTTTTATAGTTTGAAAAGCCTTATGTTTATCTTATGAAAACTGTTTTAACATAAATATACCATAGCCCATATAGGTCATGAAAAGGTCACGTGCATGAATACTTGGAGGGGTGACCTCATCATGCTGATTAGAGGGGATGCCTCTAATTAATATACTGGTTTGGGTAGGAAGGATCAACTCCTTGTGAAGGGTGCAAGGCACACACCACATTCACCATGATAAACTGAATAATACATGTAACTAGGATGCACCCATACGCCCCACATGATATAATAATATGGCCAAAACTGAAAGGGACGCCACGAGCAATCACTCCGTCGTGGGGAAGTCATAACATCGGTGCCTCCAATGCTATGGTTATGGTACCTCCATAACTAGGTGAAACTGGTCATGCTTGTATATGGCTATAGATTATGCTAATTAAACATAAGCAATTCAAAACAATAAAACAAATACTAGGAAAACAGTTGGCTGCATACGGGGAAATCCTAATAAGGAAAGAATGTCCATACTGAAAGGACGGAAATCCGTACCTCAAGTCCAGTGAATGAACGGAAGAAAGACTCCTACTTCTGGATCACTAACGCTACATGAATACACACGTGTATAAGTATCGATTTACTGATTACGTACTGGGTTTTATGTCTCATTTTAGCTGACTTGGTATGTTTTAGGTCATGGTTCACTGTTTAAAGCCTTAAACTGTGCTTATCTTGTATTCTGATTAATCTGTTTAAGTATTACTGGTATTTCATGTATTATTATACTTACTGTGTAATAATAAGTAACTTTCCAAAAATAGCAGGTTTCCAAAAAAATAGAAAGTTTCCAAAAATAGAAAGTTTCCAAAAATAGAAAGTTACCAAAAATAGAAAGTTTCCAAAAATAGAAAGTTTCCAAAAATAGAAAGTTTCCAAAAATAGAATTTACTGCTTAAAATAGATTAGTTTTCTAAAATAGAAAGTTTCCAAAAATAGATCAGCTGCCTTAATTAAATAAGTTTCCATATATAGAAGGTTTCCATGATTAGATTAGCTGCCTGAATTAGATAGATTTCCATATATAGAAGGTTTCCATTAATAGATTAGTTGCCTTATTTAATTAAGTTTCTATAAATAGAAGTTTCCATATTTAGAATTAAGCTGGTTACATAAGCTAACATATAAGTCTAAGTGTTTATAAGCTTGTTTCTTAAGTCATATGATATAGTATATAGTTTAATTATTATTTCATGTATTTTAATTAAACTATAGGTTAAGCATTTTAATTAAAGTATAACATGTTTTAATTAAAATGAAATGAAATACTTAGGTTAAAATATGTATTATTATTTTTAATAATATAACCTAAGTCATGTCTAAATTAATTAATTATAGGCATGTTTTAAATAATTAATTAATTATAACTTATAACATAAAATACTTAGGTTAAATTAATATCATGCTAAATTAATAATTAGAATAACCTAAGTCATGATTTAATTAATATCTCATGTGATTAATTAATTTATATCCTAAGTTCATGATTCATAAAAATTAACATGAAGCATAAATCATGATTTAACCAACGAACCATGAATCGGGCATGAACTCGACACCGTACCCCAAGCCAAACCCAGGGCACGTGTGCCTCCTTGCTGCCGTGGGTCCCACAAGCACCAACCAAGACCTAAAATGGTCTTGGTGGTGGCGGCAATAAGCAAACCAAACCCCCCTCGGGTTTGTTTTGCTAGGCGGCTAAAACAAACACCCTTTTTATAACATTCTTTGATTTTAATTTATACCAAAACATGTTAGATCAATGTTTAATTATCATGTTTAAATAAGAAAAACAATAACATATTCATGAACATAAACAAAGATTCAAAAGAATTAAAAAGAAGGGTTTAAAAAGGTATACCACTATGTAGCTTGGAAAAGGATGAACAAACACTGATTATAGCAATAGTTTTTAAGATCAAAATCAACCAATCACCCTCCTATGGTGATGCTAAGGTGGCGGCACAAAGAGAGAACAAGGAGGAGGAGAGAAAACTCTTTTAGGGTTTTTTGTGTTTATTTCTTGAAAGTGAAAAATGAAAACATATTTTTACCATAACCCCCCCTTTACTTGTAAAAGTCCATGGGCTAAGCCCACCTTGGTATATGTGCCGTGGGTATGGGGGCCCCACATGGGGTACCCGTACCTTTCTCGTGTCCCGATGTTTCGTGTTCGTTCGTGGTTAAACGTGCTCGTGTTTAAAGTGTTTCTGTTTATTTTATCATGTCGTTTATCGTAATCTTAACGCTCGTAACTATATTATATGTATTTACGTAATTATTCTAGTTCGTATTTTAAATGGTGATCATGATTTAGTTATGTTCACGTGACATATTTATTAACTGTTTATCATGAGTTCGTACGTAATCGATACTTGTCATGTCATACACGTATGCACTTTCTTGATTATTAGCACATGAATGTGATCAATACTAAATGAGGTAAGTTTTAATCTAGGACGTACGATTTTAAGGGCACTATTCATGGTAAAAGCATGCGGGTTTTACATCAAGCATAGTGGGATTGCCACTATTTTCATCGTCACCAAAACCTAAAACTTCTTGTGAAAATTCCTCGCATACAACGTCGATCATATCAACGAGGTTTATAGTCGCGACGGAATAAACATGAGAAATTAGAGAATTTTGAGTTGCGTTAATAACAAGTTCCTCGTCGTTGAAACGTAAGGTGATCATTCTAGCATGCACATCGATCAATTCCATAGACGTATCTAAAAACGAACGACCTAAAATAAGAGAAACTTAAGGATCTGTGGGAATATCGACAACGATAAAGTTTACCGGATAATAGAACTTTCCCACTTTCACAAAAACGTCTTCGGTCAATCCACATGCGGGAATCATGGAATGATCGGCCAATTCGATAGACATTAGTGAAGGAGTTATATTAGGAAGATTGAGAGACTGAAGAATTCAAGTGGCATCAAGTTAATACTAGCACCAAGATCGGACAAGGCATAGCATTCTTCCATATCTTGGATTGCACATGGAATCAAGAATTTACCGGGATCACCGACTTTTTGAGGAATGCGGTTAAGATAAACCGATGAACAACTAGACAATTGTTGCAATTTCTCCTTGTTGTTTAACATACTCTTAAAGTTAGCGGCAAATCGTGTTAGAAATACGTTTTTACGTATATTAGAAGTATCGGTCACTCCACAATATTATTAATGTTGTAATAGCTCGTAGTTTATAGTTACTTATTTAGTTAAGTAAGAACCGGTCCATGGGCTTTTCATGGGCCGGCCCAAGTCCACATATGACTTGGAAGTATAAATACCCCTTTCCTCCTTGGAAAGGGGTGGTTGTTGAACATTCTTGTTTCCATTTGAATAAAATAACACATAGTTTTCTCTCACTTTCTCTCTCTAGTTTCTCTCTCTAGAAATCATCAACCCACTTCATAGATTCATAGGTTATCAAGATTCTACATTTGGTATCAAGAGCTATGGGGTGATTTAAGGTAGTGATTTGTGTGGTTTTTTTAGTTTTTGATTGTATTAGTGTTTTTTAAGAAGATCCATCTTGATTCTTGGTGTTTTTGGTGTTTTTGTGATTGGGATTAGTAGATAAGTATTAGTTGTTACTTATTATTGTAGAAATCACAAAACTTTTTGGGTTATTTGGTAAAAATCTGGGCTTAATCTTCATTTTTATTGATCGACTGTTCATCGTACAACCTTCTGTTTACCCAGCAAAAGTTCCGAACCAAAAACATCCGAACCAAAAAGTTCCGGATCAACCAAAACATCCGAACCAAAAAATTCCGGATCAACCAAAACATCCGAACCAAAAAGTTCCGAACCAAAAGTTCCGGATCAAGGAAAGTTCCGGATCAAGGAAGTCCCGAACCAAAAGTTTCGGATCAAGGAAAGTTCCGGATCAAGGAAGTTCCGAACCAAAAGTTCCGGATCAAGGAAAGTTCCGGATCAAGGAAGTTCCGAACCAAAAGTTCCGGATCAAGAAAAGTTCCGGATCAAGGGAAAAGTTCTGGATCAAGGGAAAGTTCCGGATCAAGACTTCCAAACCAAAAGTTCCGAATCAAGGTATTCCAAGCCAAATCTTCCGAATCAAACTTCTGAATCAACAAAAAGTTCCGAATCAAGGGTTATTTTGCTTGTTTTTTCGACGATTTTTTAGAGGATTTAATCTTGATTCCTTACAACAAAAACTCAACACAATTCACAAGCTTTACTTCACTGCTCGATCAACCGATAATCTTTGTCTCTTTGAAGTTAACAAAATGAATCCGAATTCAGTAATGCCTCAGATGACATCACTTACGGATATTTCCGTCATTACGGGAACGGATAATCGCCCGCCAATGCTCATCAAAGAAGTTTTTGAAGCATGGCAAGGCCGAATGATGTCTTACCTTAAGGGAAAACCGGTATATGGGAGGATTATGGTCAAGTCAATTTTAAATGGTCCACTTGACTATGGTACCATCGTGGCTAACAACGTGACTCGACCACGAGAATTTGAAGAACTCACTCCAGCTCAACAACTTGTTGCAGATGCAGACGAAAAAGCTCTTCAAACCATTCTCCAAGCCCTTCCACATGACATCTATCGAATGGTAAGTCAGTATACGGTGGCAAAGGACTTATGGGAACGTCTTAAGGTGTTGCTACAAGGTACGTCTCTCACCAAACAGGAAAGGGAATGTTAGTTGTATGATCTGTTTGATAGATTCACGTACAACCCAGGGGAAACGCTTCACGATTATTACTTCAGATTCACCACACTCGTGAATGATCTGAATGTATACAATCTCGTGATTGCACCATTCCAGGTTAACACCAAATTCTTGAATACTTTACCTCAAGCTGAATGGGGTGAGTATATTACCGATGTTAAGTTAACCAGGGATTTGCATAAGTGCAATTTGGATCAACTATATGCTTTTCTTCAGCAGCATGAGAAACATGTGATCATGCACCGTTCGCCTCGAGGTATGTACCCTGATTCATTAGCTTTGATGGCGAATCAACCAAGCTTGTCTCACAACAACACTCCTTATATCTTGGGACATCAAGCCTATCATCCATCACCTTACATGACACCAACCTTTCCCCAATACTCGATTCTACCACAACCACCCACCTCACATCAGCAACAATATCGGTTCAATGCACCTTCACCACACTATGCTTCACAACATCACCCAGCAAGTATTGCACCTTATGCTCAATCTTCATATTCTTCTTATCAAGAGAATGCAGCATATCCAACAAGATACCCTGATCAAATGAGTATTCCTTCTAGTGATTATGCAGCTCATCAAGACCAAGCAATGTACTGTGATGATGAGGAAGTCCCCATTCCTGTATTCAAACAAGGTGCTGACCCAGTTGAAGTGTTAACCACTATGTCTGCTTATCTCACAAGGACTTTAAGCAAAAGAGGATTTAGGGGATCAGCTCCTACCAACAATCAGTTGCGGAATTCATCCAATTCTCGCCAACAAGCTACTATTGAGAATGGCAGGGTAATGGTTCAACCTATTCAACCATATCAGGGGAGACCTACCACATCAACTACCAATGCTCGCACGGTCAATACTGCTCCAATGGTCAATCCTGCTCCACGGGCTAATTCCACAGGCAAGTTGAGAATGATTACATGCTACAACTGCAAGGAAGAAGGACACATGTCCAGAGATTGTAAGAAACCTAAGAGGAGAAGGGATGGACAATGGTTTGCAGAGAAGATCTATCTGGTGAATGCTCAGGCACAAGGAAGGGAACTTGATGAAGAGGAGCTTGCATTTCTTGCTGATCCAGGGATTGCTGAACAAGACACTGTCACCACACAGAATGCAGCATACCAAGCAGATGATCTCGATGCGTATGACTCAGACTGTGATGAATTTCAATCTGCAAAGGCTACTCTCATGGCAACTATCTCCAGCTTAGGGCCAGAAAAGAGATCTGAGGTACTTATTAATACCACCGATAATACCACTGATGCTAGTATTCAACCACATCAAGTTGTGCAAGAGAGTGCTGATTCGAATGAGTCTTCGATGGTGAGTCTTTCAAATGAAGAGACAATCAATGATAGCAATATCAATGTGAGTCCCCAGACTTTGAGTGAATCACAACCGGGAGCCATTTCGCATACGCCTACTCCTGCTCAACAAGATTTGGTCATGGTTCCTGCTACATTACTTAGCCAAATGAATGTTGCACTCTTAGAAACCCTAGCTAAGAATAAGAATTTGTCTGATGAGCTTGCCTTAAGCAACGAGAAAGTTCAAACTTTGGAATTAGTGCCTTCGTCTAGTGTTCTAACAAATCCCGAATATGATCACTTTCGAAACAAACAAATGGGTCACTTGCAAGAAATTGAAAACTTAAGAGCAAATCTGTCTAATGAACTTAAAGAAAAGGAGTTAGTGGTCACTAATTTTCAAAAACTTCAAACGGATTTTGAATCACTCGAGTCTAAGAAGAATGAAATGGAGATTAATGCTACTAATAAGATTAGAATTCTAGATTACTTGCTTTTAAGACAATACGCTGCTTCTCAACTAGTGCACTTATTTGATGCTTCGTTTAGAGAATTTAACTTATCACGTCAAAAAGGCCTTCCCCCTAACCCAAGGTATGCAAAACAAGCTTTAAGACATAATCCAAGACTTTATAATGCAACTCAATTAGGATTGGCCTTAGACCCGATTGGTTTTTTCGATGATCGAACAAGTAAGGATCTAGTTGATGAGGATCGGTCATACAATTATGCAAAATATCCCGAGTGTGATTATTTTAAAATGAATAAGGAGCTTGCTAAAACGGATTTTAGAATTCGCTTCCATATGGACAAAGATCTCATCACAGCACCAACCTACATGTTAGATGAAGAAAACCCTAGTACATTTCCTACACTTGTCAATATGGAAGGTCCTAAGGAGATTCCAAAGGATCTTCCACTCGTTAGCACTGTATGGTTAAACTTGCAAGAGATTAATCAATACGTTACTAATTTTGACAAGGTCATTTTGGAATGTACGACTTCAAATGGCCTAAACGCCGGAGAATGGGCTTTCGAACACATGAACGAGGTGTTTAAAAATGAGATCAATCCGTTTGTCGAAAGTCTAAAAGGAAGTTTTGCATCTCTTAAGGAAAATCTTGTGTTTGAAATTGGTGAAGTTCAAAAAGTGTTTTATGAAATGGACACCGCTTACGAACTACAACTAATTGAAAAAGAAAAGATTTTAACCGAATATGACCGATTCTTGTCCGCAGTAATTTCGTGTGATGTGCTTACTACTGTAAATGTTAATTATTCGAATGAGCTTACATCCGCTATGATTAATTGTGATGCTGTGAATATTTGTGATGATGTTTGTGATCTCTCTGTAAATGTTGCTGATATTGTAAATGAGGTAGATAATCATTCTTGTCACGAATCTAACGCTGCGTTTTTAAAGCTTCAAGATTCTTACAATTTACTTTCAAAACGCTTTAATCAACTAGAACAACATTGTATATCTTTAGAATTAAAACAACAAACTCAAAATGAGGATCTTTTGATATCAAATGGTTGTGAAAACGGTGTTGAGACGAGTGACAAGATGATTGCAATTGTTAAGGCATTAGAGGAAGAGATTATGAGATTGAAGAGAGATGTGTCATCAAATGAAACACTAAAATTGGAACTAGCGGCTGCAGAGTCTAAAAACCAGGTCTTAGAAATTAGACTTTCGTCTGTTCTAGGGGAGATGGATCGGACAAGACAGGGACTATCCGCTCTTTATGGTTCACTAGAAGAACGCTTCGCTTTTAATGCGGCACAGCAACAATCTTATGTTGAACAACTGAACCAAAAGTGTGAAGAAATCTCTGACTTAAACATCCTGCTCATTGACAAAAACATGGTTTTGGCCGAGTTAAAGGAGACACTTCTTCTCACCCGACAAGAAGTTGTTGATAACTTAGCTACCGACTCTGCACCGTCCACTAGTGCTCCAACAACCAAGTCAGTAGTGCTTTATAAGAACCCGCTTCATAAGAGAAACCCGGTTACCTACGATGATTATATGAGGAATGCCATTAAGCATGTAGATCTTGTTAGGGATATTTTAGACGATCTTTATGCCTTAGATCCCTCAAGTAGCTACTATTATTCGGCTCATGAATATATTAAGCGAGTTCAATATTGCTTAGCATATTTGCAATACATAGGTAAACCAGGTTCTGCACTACTCACTAATAGGTCCATTGTTGTAACTCCATTCAATAAGACTCCAGCAGCAAAACTGTCACTGGCACTATCAAGTAAGGCACCTTTAAAATCTGTTGCTAATGTTCCCACTTTGCCTTCTACAGGATTAAAAGAGACTACTAAGGCTAAAGTATCGCCACTCAAGAAAGATAAGATCAAGCCCTCCACTAGTAGCACCAAAAAGAAGAAAGTAGAAGCTCACCATAGGAATGCTAGTTCAGTTTTAAATAAAAAGAATCATGTTAAGACTAAAAGCTCTGCGCCTGTGCAGAAGCCTAAACCATTCGTGAATTCTAATTTGAATTGTTGGAATTGTAATGAATGTATGTTTTCCCAACGTCATGATTTGTGTCTTATTGATCATGTGAATGAAATGAATGCCATTAGGAATGGTCTTGAATGGAAGCCAACGGGTAGAACTCGTGCCCAGGTTGGCTGGCAATGGCGTCCCACTGGTAGGACCTTTACATTAGATGGAAAAATGTGCCCTTTAACTAGGAATGCATCCGTTGAGGTTAGGTCTGAGCGTCCTTTAGTTAGGCACACTCGCACTCAAGTATGGAAACAGCGCCCTTTAATTAGGTCAGCTCCCACTATAGTGCCTATCAGTGAAGAAATACCTCAGGATTTAAGCCAACTAGAATCTACACCACCAACTAGGAAGAAGAAGGCTAGGAAATCTAAGAAACCTAGAGTTAGCAAATCTAAGATTATTAAATCTGTACCTGCTAATAACAAGGAACACTCAGATTCCGATACCTCTACATTGTCTTCGTGTGCTGATATTTTCAGGTGGTCCAAATCATCTTGTGGTATTTGGACTCCGGTTGTTCAAAACATATGACCGGAGATCGCTCGATGCTTCGAAATTTCGTCAGCAAGTTTCTTGGTACGGTTAAATTCGGGAATGATCATATAGCAAAGATAATGGGGTATGGTGAATATCAGATTGGAAACGTTACGATTTCAAGGGTATACTATGTAGAAGGTCTTGGTCATAACTTATTCTCAGTAGGACAGTTTTGTGATTCCAACCTAGAGGTTTCTTTTCGACAACACACTTGTTTCATCCGCAACTTGGAAGGAAAAGATTTGTTGAAGGGATCTCGTGGTGCAAATCTTTATACGTTGTCTCTACAAGACATGATGGCCGCTTCTCCAGTATGTCTTCTCTCTAAAGCATCTAAGACCAAGTCATGGTTATGGCATCGCAGATTATCTCATCTTAAATTTGATGCTATCAATCATCTGGCTAAAAACGAATTAGTTCGTGGTCTTCCAAAGCTCAAATTTCACAAGGATCATTTATGTTCCGCGTGTTCAAGGGGGAAAAGTACCAAGAAATCATATAAGCCCAAAGCTGAAGACACCAATCAAGAAAAACTTCATCTTTTGCATATGGATCTTTGTGGGCCAATGAGAACTGAAAGTGTGAGCAGTAAGAAATTCATTCTTGTCATTGTGGATGATTTCTCCAGGTTTACATGGGTTAGATTTCTACGTACAAAGGATGAAGCACCGAAGGCTATCATCACTTTTCTGAAATTCATTCAGGTACGTTTGAATACTACTGTCCGCCGTATTCGTACAGATAATGGAACAGAGTTCGTCAACCAGACTCTTCGTGATTACTATGAAGGAGTTGGTATCTCACATGAAACATCTGCTGCACGCACTCCACAACAAAACGGTGTCGTTGAAAGACGGAATCGTACGCTTATGGAAGTTGCTAGGACTATGCTCATTTATGCGAACGCTCTATTGTTCTTGTGGGCAGAAGCTATATCTACTGCATGTTTCACCCAAAACCGTTCTATCATTCGGAAACGCCATGGAAAAACACCTTACGAGCTTCTACATGACCGTCAACCCGATGTCTCATTTTTTCATGTGTTTGGTGCTCTTTGTTATCCAAACATTAATAGTGAGAACTTGGGCAAGTTAAAACCGAAAGCCGATATAGGTATTTTCATTGGTTACTCACCCTCCAAGAAAGCATACCGAATTTACAACCGTCGTCTTGGCAAGATTGTAGAAACTATGGACGCAGATTTCGATGAGCTGACAGCGATGGCTTCTGAGCAACACAGCTCTGAACCCGCGATTCATGAGATGGGAACCGGTGCTATTAGTTCCGGATTAGTTCCCAATAATCCTACTTCTACATCATTTTTACCACCATCAAGGCCCGAGTGGGATAAACTGTTTCAACCGTTGTTTGACGAATTCTTTGATCCCCCAAATGATGAAGTTCCAGCACCCGTAGTGATAGCTCCAATTCCTGAAGTTGTTGCTCCAGCCAATGAAGCTTTATCTAATGCATCTTCAATTCACATTGAACCGGATGCACCTTCACCAAGTGATTCTCAAACTACACCTGAATCGTCACCCCTACTTGTGCCTAATGATGTGGAAGAGGATTCTATTGATCACGATTTGGAATATGCTCACCTGTAAGAGCTTCCTTTCTTTGGTGTAGCGATACCTGAAAACCCTTCAGCCGCGTCTACCTCAGAAGAATCTCCTTCTATTGTTCACTCCAGACCACCTAGGATTGAAAACCATAGCACTAAATGGACAAAAGATCACCCAATTAGGAATGTCATTGGAGATCTAAATCGACCAGTCTCTACACGCCATCAATTACAAGAGAGTGCACTCTATTGCTACTTTGATACATTTCTCTCTAAAGTTGAACCTAAAAATTGGCAGCAGGCTATGACTCAATCATCTTGGATTGAAACCATGCAGGAGGAACTAAATGAATTCCAACGACTTGAAGTATGGGAATTAGTTCCTCTCCCTGACAAGGTTAACATCCTTACCTTGTTATGGGTTTATAAGGTTAAACTTGATGAGATGGGTGTGGTATTGAAGAATAAGGCTAGATTGGTTGCTAGAGGATATAAACAAGCCTTGGGTATAGACTTTGAAGAATCTTTTGCTCCTGTGGCAAGATTGGAGGCGATTAGACTATTCCTTGCGTATGCTGCTCATATGAACATGATCGTCTATCAAATGGATGTGAAGACGGCATTTTTGAACGGTGAACTAAGGGAAGAAGTCTATGTTAGTCAGCCGGATGGGTTCGTTAGCACGGAGTTTCCTAATCATGTGTACAAGCTTAAGAAGGCTCTCTATGGGTTGAAACAAGCTCTACGCGCGTGGTATGATCTCCTCTCAACATATCTCATTTCGGAAGGCTTCTCCAAAGGCAAGGTGGACCCCACTCTATTCACTCTCAAGGAAGGCAACGACATGATTCTGGTACAAATTTATGTTGATGATATAATATTTGTTGCCACTAACATAGAATTGTCAAATCGCTTTGAGAAGATAATGTCCACACGCTTTCAGATGTCAATGATGGGAAAAATTTCATTTTTCTTAGGATTACAGATTTCTCAGAATCCCAGAGGCATCTTTATTAATCAATCCAAATATGCTCTAGAATCTCTTAAGAAATATAACTTTGAAAATTGTGACCCCGTGGACACTCCAATGGTGGAGAAATCCAAGTTAGATGAAGATAGGAATGGGACTATTGTCGATCCAAAACTTTACCATGGGATGATCGGCACCCTTCTATATCTGACTGCTAGCAGGCCTGATTTGCAATTTGCTGTATGCATGTGTGCCCGTTATCAGGCTCGGCCTACAAAAAAGCACCTACATGTAGTTAAAAGGATCTTTCGGTATCTAAAAGGAACACGTCATAGTGGTCTGTGGTATCCGAAAGATTCCTCTATTGCTTTAATATCATACGCAGATGCCGATCATGCTGGATGTCAAGACACGAGGCGTAGCACTTCTGGATCTGTGCAACTCCTTGGAGATATATTGATCAGTTGGTCTTCAAAAAGGTAGAAAAGCGCTGCAATTTCTAGCACGGAGGCTGAATACATCGCCATGTCCGGTTGTTGTGCTAAAGTCCTTTGGATGAGATCACAATTAACTGACTACGGTTTGGGATTCAACAAAATCCCGATGTATTGTGACAACAAGAGCGCCATTGCCCTTTGCTGCAACTATGTTCAACACTCCCGGGCCAAGCACATAGACATTCGCTACCATTTCATTAAGGAGCAGGTGGAGAACGGAGTGATCGAGCTGTATTTTGTCACTACTGAGTACCAGCTGGCGGATATGTTCACCAAAGCCTTAGATCGAGGACGAATCGAGTTTTTGATCGACAAGCTTGGCACGAAATCATTCACTCCAGCGACTCTCAAAGAGTTGGCAGAAGAATCAGCTGAATAGTGGTGGTAAACTATTCAGAGTATCCTTTGTTCGTGATCATGTATATTATAGTAAATATATAAACCACAAAAGAAAAATACAAAAATATAAAACCAACAAAAAACCATAAAAAAATATAAAACCTAGAAAAACCATAAAAATTATAAAATCCAGAAAAACCAAAAATATTTTTCGTTTTTAAATCGGGCATGTCTTTTAGTACGGTAATATTTACGGCCTTAGAAATGTCGATCAATATTGACACGGTGCCATAAATAGAGTCCGTATAAAAGTTGTACATTTTTAAAACATGCCCATTATGGCTTGTAGTTATTTCAGACTGCAACCCGGTTTCCATATTAAAGTCACGTATTTCCTTGGAAAACGTTGGCTCACAACGGGAATTAATTTTCTCGGGCATGATTTACAAGCCAAATCATGCAAAGGGATCAAGTTTACTTTACAACTTGGTCTAACACGAAGTTGTGTACGTCTCAGTGCATTAATTTGTTATAATAAGAGAAATCTTATTGCCGCCTCGAATCAAACTTTTTCAAGATACTAAATTGGAAATGCTTTCATCAATATTTGACTCTTTAAACAATGACTACAGCTCTTTAAATAGAAAACGGGTCATCGTTTAAGGGGGAGAAAATATTAAATCATCTTCGTCATTAAATTGATTTTCAAAAGTGATCGTGGAAAATTAATTGGCTGATTGGTAATTGAGTGGTTTTGCTTTAGAATACGACTTGTGCTCGTTCAATGTGATAGGAATGGCTTTAAGATCTTGGAGTTTTTGCTAATAGATTGAGTTGCTTAAGTTGTGTGAAGGTTTAGTTGGCAAAAGTTATTTGTGAAAAGTTAGTATCCAAAAAGGAAAAGGAGTGAAATTGTAGGGTTAAAAGTGACAATGTGTATAAGTTGCAAAAACTTGACCTAAGTCAAAACTAAGCCCCCCCGTCCACTTTACTGTTTCACTGTTTCTGCTTACTTTGCCGCCATTAAACACACATTTAAGCTTTTTCACACACGAGTTTTAATTCGTCTCAGTCATTCAAATCTGTTCCATTCAATCTACAAGGTAATTACATCGTATCTTTAACTCTTTAATTCGTCTAATTCATCATGAAAAACAAGCTAATTGATTCGGGTAATCATCTCTATCAAATTAGGGGTCGTGTGATTAATTTAGGGTTAATTAACTAGGGATTTTTGGTGGGTTTTATGCGGAATAGCATTAGATTATGATTGGTTGCCTTTAGATTACCTTAGAACTCACAAACGCGATTAGAAAAATCTTTCATAAGTGTGTTTGTAATGTTCCGGATGAACTTGGATAAAAACTTCCGAATGAAGGAATTTTCTGAAAAAACTTCCGAATGAAGGAATGTTCCGAACGAACTTCCGAATGAAGGAAGTTCCGAATGAAGAACTTCCGAATGAAGGAAGTTCCGAATGAAGGACTTCCGAATGAAAGAAGTTCCGAATGAAGGACTTCCGAATGAAGAAGTTCCGAATGAAGAACTTCCGAATGAAAGAAGTTCCGAATGAAGGACTTCCGGATGAAGAAGTTCCGAATGAAGGACTTCCGAATGAAGAAGTTCCGAATGAAGAACTTCCGAATGAAGAAGTTCCGAATGAAGAACTTCCGAATGAAAGAAGTTCCGAATGAAGGACTTCCGAATGAAGAAGTTCCGAATGAAGAACTTCCGAATGAAGAAGTTCCGAATGAAGGACTTCCGAATGAAGAAGTTCCGAATGAAGAACTTCCGAATGAAAGAAGTTCCGAATGAAGGACTTCCGAACGAAGAAGTTCCGAATGAAGAAATTCCGAATGAAGAAGTTCCGAATGAAGGAATGTTCCGGATGAAGAAGTTCCGAATGAAGGAAAGTTCCGGATGAATTGTTGATTGATTGATAGTATTTGCATGCTATAAGTACTTGTTGAATTATGTTGTTGAAATATGTTATGCTTAGATATAAGAATGATACATATCTATATATGTTTTTGTGCATCAACCTTTCATGTCTTATCTTAAGCAGATACAATGACTAATCCAACAGTACAA
Source organism: Glebionis coronaria (assembly GCA_025667525.1). Lineage (NCBI taxonomy): Eukaryota > Viridiplantae > Streptophyta > Magnoliopsida > Asterales > Asteraceae > Glebionis > Glebionis coronaria. The sequence continues at coordinate 341,623,968 of CM046875.1, read as the reverse complement.
GCAATCCAAGACTCTAGAGAAGCCGCAATTGCCGAAGCACGAACACTCAAGTTCATACCAAACAACCACCGGCTAAAACCAGTCTCAAAATCCACTCACCATGGTTTCAAAGTCGCCATAGCAATTCATGATCAATCTCATTTCAAGAATGCCTTAAGGAGTACTGCCTCGGTGCCTTATGATTATATGTATGAGTTTTGGGCTACCAAGGAAATTACTTCAAACAAGATCACCTTCACTCTCGACAACAAGCAGCAGACAATTAAGGTTTCAGACTTCCGTAAGATATTTGACATTCGGGACTCACCCAAAGGTATGGTATTTTCGAGGGATCCTACTAAAGACGAACACATGGAGTTATTCGATGCTATTGGATGTCCTGACATACGAGTTGCGTCTGAGTTTACCACTGCTAAAGTAGGACAACCTTGGAGAGCATTGTTGGGTATTCTCAGTAGATGTCTCACACCAAAAACAAGTGGGCATGATGCTTTGCGCAGTCCAATAATGAACATCTTCCATGGGATGTACAAAGGCGCAAATGCAGATTATGCTTTATTGTTATAGGAAGAATTCACCTTTCAACTCTTCCATAACAAGAAGCTGAAGACTAATTTCTTTGCTTACCCTCGGTTTATCAAGCTTATCATTAACTATTGTATGAAGAATGATGTTACAATTGATAGGCGTGCAACAAGTCGTCATCACACTGAAGAGGCTAATCATATTGTGGATTTAAGGCATGAAGGACCAGCTGGTGGTGTTATTCCTGGTCCTATTCCCGATTACCTTCTGACGGAAAGAATTAAGGGTTCTGCTGATTACAAGCTACTGCAGCTAGAAATCAAGAATCTAAAAGCAAACCTTCAGACTGGAGAAGACTCGTCTACTACGGTCAAGAGTAAAGGTAAACGCAAGCAACCAGCAGCGTTACCTGAACCCGAAACCAAGAAGAAGAAGACTGAGGTTAAGAAGGGAAAGGGTAAGGCTGATGAGATGGTTCTACGTGACGAAGAAGATGTTGTTGATCCTACTCTTGACAAGACGGAGAGAAAAATGATGAAGATAGCTATTCAAAGGAGTAGGAAAGATACGGGCGGTAGTGGTTCAGGTGCAAGGATAAATATTGAAGAAGAGTACGAGGAGCCTGATGATATTGATGAGTTTGGGTCACCTGAACGGTATTCTACTTCGAAGGAGACATCCATTCCGGTTTCAGCAAATTTTGAAAAGGAGTCCGTTGCTCCTACAATCATGGTGTCTACTCAACCTTTAGCAACTCAACCTCCACCAATACAACCCTTACCAACCAGACCGGCTTCAACACCATTCCTTCCACCACCAATAACTCCCATCCTTAGTACCGTGGTCACAACCGAGCCTCTTCAATCAACCGAGAGCAGCTCTGCAACATCTACAATGGCTGCATTGGTGATGGCCGAAATGTTGGATAAACATACGGATAATCACAAAAGAGAAATGGATGAACTTCGCCAAGAGCTACGTAGACGAGTTCAAAGTGAAGAAGCATCTAGGAAAGCCCAAGAAGAGATGCTTGCTAAGTTCGCTGCAGATATGGAATTGACGCGAAAAGCTCATGCAGAAGAACTAGCTCAGGTTAAGCAGGTTGAGGCTGATAAGCATGCTGCACGTATCACGAGACTTCAGACGATGAGGGATAAATACAAGGAGCAAAAAGAAGCACTTGAAGCTTCTTTTGAAGAGAGAGTGCAAGAATCCGTTGAATCCATTATGCCTAAACTGCGTGATGAGTTGAAGACACTAGCAGCTGATAACTTGATGATCAATTCATCTAATCCTTCAGAATCCGCCTACAAAATTGCTTATGAGTTAACGGATTTTGAATTAAAGAAGATCCTCAAAGATCGTATGGTGGAACTTGGATCGTTTGATAAATCTAGGATTCAACGGGCTCTTTACAAATCCCTGAATGACGCTATCATGGAGGATGATAGGTTATTTAAAACGTTTGGATGTGTGGTACCATACCACATTCTTCCTGAGGAAGAAAGGGAAGAAAGTGAAGAAGAGGAGGGTACTGGTGAAGAAGAGGAAGAAGAAGGAGAAGAAGAAGAAAAGGATGATGACGATGACGATGATGGTGATGATGATGATGAGGATGATGATGATGATGATGATGGCGATGATGGTGGTGATGGGAATGAGGAGAGTGCTAGGGGGAGCAACGAGGATAGCGATGGGGATAATGATGGGGGTAAACAGCCTAAAGAGGGAGATAAGGTTACCAGCTCCAAGAAACCTGCTAAGTCTGGAACCAAGTCCAAGAAAGATGCTGAGCAGAAGGAAAAGTCTACCTCCACGGAATCAAGACGATCCAAGTGGCGCCACGATGTGAATGCTACTACGGCGTCATCGATTCCTGGTACATCTACTGCTGTATCTTTACCTATTACCACTAACCCCATTAGTTCTGTTGTTGTTGCTCCTGTGATTGCAGAATCGGTAACTGAACCTGAAGCTGCACAACACTCACCCGTTCACGACACCGCCGAAATGCCTGAATCAGAACCAGCAGATGTTCGCGTTTCTACTCCTCTACAACAAGCACAACAATCTACGGTTCCTGAACCAAGCACACGAGACTGGGCAGACACGTTGGAGATTGACGAGACTGCACCGCCACGGGCTTGTATCACGGCAGCAGCGCAATATGATCCGATCACAGACGCTGACAAAGATGTTTTGTATCTCCGTATCCGCAGTCCGATTGACTTATGTGCATTTCTTGCTCATGAGTATAAGACTTCGGTTACTCCATATTTGGTGAAGAAAGCGCTGAAGGATAAGAGACTTCGCGCCAAAACCTGGTTAACCCGAATGGAGTTCGAGTATTATGCCGATGAGATCCTGAAAGCTCTGAATACCGTTCAACGGCCAGGTCTTCATGAATCAGAAAGAGCTCCACCTCCACTTGATCCTACTCAAGATAATCAGATAGCTCTCGACTTCTTCGTCACCTATGATCTTGAGTATCTTCTGAAGGGTTCATCAAATTACGCAACATCCTTGACCTTGCTGAAAGCTGCCAACTAGGGGACAATACCCTGGATCGAGGAAAAGGTAAACCGACTCTGGGTCCCAAGGGTAACTCGTAATTATGATATGTATGCTGTTATAGGTGCATCTCATTGGGACGAACGAGTCCGAAGGGCGTACAGGGGTTGCTGCCTAGTCAATTCAGGAAGTAACATTAGATCCGATATCCGCATCTCCAGCATCTTAGGGTTGAAAACTGAAGCCAAGAATGGCTATTATCATGTGACGGAGATTCGTTTGAAAAGGGAGGATGACAGAGAATACAAAATCCAGCAGGGAGATTTTTCTATCATTCGCCTTGAGGATATCGAAGATATGCTGCTTCTGATGACCCGAGATCAACTCACACATATTCCTCGTGAAGACCTCATTGCCTTGAATACAGCACTTCGTATGTTCACACGAAGCGTTGTTATCAAGAAACGAGTTGAAGATCTTCAGTTAGGAGTCGAAAGTTACCAAAGGAAGCTTAACCTAACCCGTCCAGTGAATCAAGTGTTACCTCAACATGTAGATAGATGTCCCTATACCGGCATTTCTGTCCCGAATTGCGGCATTTTCTACTTGAACAGTCGAGGTTTAATGAAGTTTATGAGGGTGGGTGATCTTTATAAGTACAGTGATGGGACTCTTCTACAAGTCAGAGGAAAGTTGGAGCATCTTAACTCGGGTGGGACTTTGCCAGAGATGACGGAGGATTGGCATCCGGGTTATCGGCAAATGGCGAAGTACGTGATCAAGAAGATTGATCAAAAGCTCCGTGAACGTAGATTGATGAGGAGCTTGGAAAGATTCGTTGGTGGTAGACCATATTTAGTGCACCACAAGCTACTGCAACGATCCATCTAATGGGTCGTACATTTCAGGTCCACTTTATATTGGTTTTCAATTGTGAATATGTATCTTTGTGAATATTGTGCTTTTGCGGCTTGATGTAGTGTTAAGGTGTGATAATTTTTCAAGAATTTCTCACGAGATTCTAAATCTTTCAAAATATATCATACTAAAGCACTACAACTATCCCTTATTAAATTAAGGGGGAGCATTAACTTGTTCTATGGCCAAACATCGATTTCATTTTTACCCAAAGCCCGGTTAATCCATTCAATATCCCAAATATTAATGGTTAACATTTTGGATAAGGGGAGAAAATGGGATTAAGGAGACATAAATGATACTTGGCTAAAAGATGAAAAAGACTTAACGATTATCCAACTTAATATGTGTAAAGCACGTGTTAAGGGGGAGCGTTTTTTTTATGAACAAAACACCTAAGGTACAAAACTTTTGATTTCAATATCACAAGTACCTTAAGTGATTTTCAATGATTTTTCATGGTGGCAATTCCTTCCCAAAACACGCTTAATTCACGACGAATGTGGTGACAAAAGGGTGGTAGGAATAGGTTGAGTCCAATGATTCGGCAGAGCCGATGGAATCTTCCCAAGGACAATTCCCTAGATAGAATTAGAAGTCCTAGGAAAGATGGAGAAAGAATGTGAACGTAGCTGAATGCCGACCAAGTACTTAAGCTAGCACTGGAACAATCACAACAAGGTGCTAGTGATGACGTATTGGTAAGCATTGAAGGGGTTGAAGAATGAAAAAGAATTGTAAAGATAAAGGGTGTAAAGAAAGAAGCCCTCCTTACAACTTTAGGCAGAAACCGGGTCAATACATATGCTATTGAGGTCATTTTTGCTAATGATTCTCGGTATTGAAGAAAGACATCATGGACCCAGTGATGCAATGCACAACCCTTCCCAGCTAACTCAAATATCTCTCAAAAGGTATTTGTTTTAATCACACGGAGATCAACACGTTATCTATTGGTTTATTCACTCCGAATAGACTGGTATTGAAAAGGTGGCACTCCTCTCCAGCCATCGCTCACTAAATCAAAACGCACAATCGAGTCTAGAGCCAAGAGATCATCAAAAGTCTCATTAGGACACTTTTCATTTATTCCTTGCTTTCTCACACACTGTGAAAAGTAAGAGATTTTCATGAGTCCTACGCAGTATTCCTGTAATATTGCCAGAACATCCGAGTAATACGCAAGTATTACAATGAAGATGGAAATCCTGCTTGAGCCAACATCAAACAAGCTCATGGTAGGTTACACGTGCGGTTCTTTTAGAACCAATCTTGTGAAAAACTGGAAATAAACAGTGGTTTAATTCTTAATTGAACTTAAACTCGTTCCAGGCCTCTACGCATTATCATATGATCTTGCCAGAACACTCAGAGTGACTCTTTATTGATCACAGTGACGAGTGGAAATCCTTCTAGTGTTAACATCAAACATCACTTGGTAGGTGACGTGCAAGATTCTTTATGAATTGAGCTCGTGACAACTGGAAAGCAACGATGGTGAAAATCTTAATTGAAATTCACTTGTTCCAGGTTTCATGAATTGACGGCTTCAAATCACAAGGATAATTTATCCAAGTGATTCACTCTTTATGTTCGCAGTCAGCTTTGGACGGTCGAATAAAGAGAACGGGTTTACCCGCGAAATCCTGTCAGGAAGTTACTTAATTGAAACTATCCGTCACGGGTACGATATCTAATATCGTCCAACGGTCTTCACCGACCGGAGGTAAAATGCTACTGAATTAGAATAAAATGTTCAAAGCCATTTTATTCGTGTCGTTGCTGTGTACCTGTTAAAGACGGTGGCGTTGCTGTGTACCTGTTGAAGACGGTAGCGTTGCTGTGTACCAGTGAAGACGGTGGTGTTGCGGTGTACCTGTAGAAGTCGTTCCCACATGCTTATGTTTTTTCCGCATCAAAGTTTAACAAAAATTCAAGAAAGTACAAGATAAAGTCTTCCGCTGTACCAAACTCTGAAACTTTCGAGAATTCAACAAAAAGACATAAGTGTGTGGAACATGGAGTCACGAGGAGGCAAAATTCACAAGAAGGCAAAGATCGCACGTGAAAGGCCAAAAGAACAATGCTCTCAAGCCAAAGCCAAAAAGATCAAACCAACATATTCACAACAAAAGAAAGAAAAGAAGAAAAGACTACGAGCTAAAGAACAAAGACTTAGTATAGTATGCTAGGTTTAGAACTTTGTAACGTGGAGTGACCTCCCTTAGGGGGAGATTGTTAGAAATACGTTTTTACGTATATTAGAAGTATCGGTCACTCCACAATATTATTAATGTTGTAATAGCTCGTAGTTTATAGTTACTTATTTAGTTAAGTAAGAACCGGTCCATGGGCTTGTCATGGGCCGGCCCAAGTCCACATATGACTTGGAAGTATAAATACCCCTTTCCTCCTTGGAAAGGGGTGGTTGTTGAACATTTCTTGTTTCCATTTGAATAAAATAACACATAGTTTTCTCTCACTTTCTCTCTCTAGTTTCTCTCTCTAGAAATCATCAACCCACTTCATAGATTCATAGGTTATCAAGATTCTACAAATCGAGGCAACATGACCAAAGCATCGACAAAAATTATATTGAAATGAAAATCACGAAACATTTTCATAAAAAGCTCAAATTGGTAATTGTCGTGCTCTTGACGTTTCTCCTTTCTAAGTCTCGATGGATAGGGCAAAGGTGGTGTGGGTTGAGGCATGGGTGTAGCCTTTGGAATCTCGGGTTCCAATTATGGTAATGGGTCAACCGTAGGTGTGGCATGAGCGGTACTTCGTGGGATTGGGACATGCTCCTTTTCAACCACCACCTCGAGTTCTTCCTCAATTTCCTCCACCGTTAGAGTAATTGGTTGAGGAGTCGGTTCCTTAAGTGTCTTACCACTTCGTGTGGTAATCACTTTCATCTCTCCCTTAGGGTTCGATATGGTATTGCTAGGAACACTACTCGAAGACGGTTTACACATTATAGCCTTAAACATGGATGTAATTTTATCCTCAAACATAGATTGCCTCTTATTGGCCTTAAGCATTGATAGGTGTGTAAACACCCATCCTTTTTCCACTTAATTCTGGCTAAAACGAGACCAAAACGCGTATTTAATATCATTTGTTTGTAATTATTCGTGGTTTTTGTGTTTATTGTGTTTTCAGAGCCAACCGGATGGATAATGGAGAAAACATGGGATTGCACGGGTTTTACCGAAGAAAAAGACTCAAGATGAAGTCTATTGTCCAAGAGATGCAAAAGATTTGAAGTCACTGGGCCTATTCGAAGATTTATCGAAGAAAAGGACCAAAGATGGAAGATTTACATAAGTCGAAGAAACTCAAGTCTATTAAACGAAGAAATTAAAAGACGAGTTGAATTTAATCGACGACAAATCCCGAATCAGAATCGAAAACGTCAACTTTTCTGAAAAGACGAAAAGACAAGAAGAACGGGAGAAAGCCCACTCACCAACCAAAGGGAACACCTATATAAAGGGTTCCCCTCACACTTTTCATTCAGTTTTTAGTTTTTCTTTCCCCTCTTTTTCTCCCTTTTCTGTTCGTAGTCATCACCAACACCACTAGGGTGTTTGGTGATTTTGATTTTTATTGTTCCAAGAATCTTGTAGTTTAATCTTTGTTTTGTGATTGTTAGAACCTTAATCATTCAATACATCAATCTTTCCATTTCATCTTGTTCATCTCCATCTATTCGGTTAAAAGTTTAAGTTCTTATTTGATTGATTTAATCTTTAAAAGTTGTTGGGTTTTATGTTTTTATTGATGGGATTTGTAGTTATTGGTTAGTATATCATTTGAGTTTAGCTTTATTTAAGTTTTGGTGAAAAACTTGGTGATTTTTGGCTTAAAATCGATTTCCCTGTTCTTCGGTAAAAGTACTGTTCTTGATCATTCCCAGGTTCCGGATGAACAAAAGTTCTGGATGAACACAAAGTTCCGCATGCGTTAAGAAGTTCCGAATGAGTTTTCTTTTTAAAAGTTCCGAATGAGTTTTTATAAGTTCCGAATCAATTTATGTTAAAAAGTTCCGAGTCAGTTAAAAAGTTCCGGATGAATGTTCTGTCCAAATCTTCCGAATAAACTTCCGAGTCAAAAGTTCCGGACGAAAGTTCCGGATAAACTTCCGAACCAACTTCCGAATCAAAAGTTCCGAGTGAAGGTTCCGAGTAAAGTTTCGAGTGAAGGGTCCGAGTAAAGTTCCGGATGAACTTCCGAGTGAAGGTTCCGAGTAAAGTTCCGAATTAACTTTCGAGCCAAATCTTCCGGATCAACTTCCGAACAAAGTTCCGGGTGAAAGTTCCGGATAAACTTCCGGATAAACTTCCGGGTGAAAAGTTCCGGATCAATAGTTCCGAATCAAGGTCAAACTTCCGAATCAATCTTCTTTTGAGCATTTTTAAGTCTTACTTACTGTTCTTACTGTTCTTCATTTTTATTTTATATTTTAATCCAAATGTTATTAATTGTTATTAATTTAATTTCTTTTAAATTTAAGTTTACATTTTAGTGCATTTAAACCTTTAGTAGATTAAAAATCCAATCCCCTTTTTAGTAACCAAGAACAATCATTCCACTTAGAACCAAGATCAATTCGAGAGGATATCGAGAGAATATAGAGAACCCACCCATTAAAAAACAATAGTATCAAATGGCGCCGCTGCCGGCTCTTCTCGTTAAGATCAACAGTTTTTTGTGAGAACTTGGATTTTGGGATCCGTTCCCCGTGAACGTTACTTTTTCATAAAAACTTTCAAAAACACAAAAAATATAAAATTTTCAAAAATCCAAAAAAATTAAAAAGACATAAAAACCAAAAATATTTTTGCTTTGTTTTTGCCTTGTTAGTTCTTTTGCAGGTGTATGCGCACTCGATCAACGTATTATCAAGAGCCCGAGCCTCTCGATAACTTAGACATGGCCGGTGTACAAAACAACAACAACATACCACCTCAAAACAACAATAATAACAACAACAACCCACCTTTCAACAACATGAATAATAACAACAACAATGAGCCTCTACCGGATAATCGCCCGATGATTGAACTTCTTCAAGCTCATGTAGATGGCAACACTGATCCAATTGTTATACCAGCGATTGCAGCCAACAATTTTGAGCTCAAATCCGGCTTTATCCAGATGGTCTCCGCTCAACCATTCTTGGGGCGTACCATTGATGATCCACATGACCACATCAAGAGATTCTTGCAACTCCCCAATACGGTCAAATTCAATGTTGTTCCACAAGAGGTAATCCGTCTACAACTTTTTCCTTTTTCTTTAGAGGGACAAGCCCGGCATTGGCTTGCTAAGGAACCGCCACAGAGTATTCTCTCGTGGACGGATTTGGAGACCAAGTTTATCAATTACTTTTTCCCACCCTCTCGTACTACCGCTTTGCGGAATGAAATCATAAATTTTGAACAAAAGTACGATGAGTCGTTTAGTGAATCTTGGGATCGTTTTAAAGATCTTTTGAGAAAATGCCCACAACATGGTTTTACCAAAGTGCATCAAATCAACACTTTTTATAATGGTTTAAGCATGAATGATTAAGATTCACTAAACAGTGCCTCGGGGGGTAATCTTTTGGCTAAGACTTCCAATGCTGCTTGGGATATCATTGAAAGTAAGTGTCGTGTGCAAACCAAGAGTGTTCGGACCAATGTTGCTAGTGCTAGTACTAGTGACAGCGATAAGCGACTTGACAAAATCACTACGCTTCTTGAATCGCTCGCTACCCAAACCGCCAACAACACCAACAACATCAACGCTAGAAACGCTAAAGACGCTCAAGTCAATGCTGTTAGCCTACCATGCGAGATATGCGGGGGTCCTCACTCTTACACCACTTATACTGCCACCCCAGACTACCCTTCTGAGAATGTGAATGCAGCATACGACACCTATCCTCAACCTGCTTATCAAGCTAGACCTCAAGGTGACCGCAACTTGCTCAGCTACCGCTCCAACAACTATCTCTCACCACCTGGTTTTCCTCCAAACAACCCAAACCAACAACCAAACCTCAATCGCCCTTCTCAACAACAACAACAACCTCGTACACCATACATACCACCTCACAAACAGCAACAACCACCTCAACGAAACAACCAAGTTTACCAGCAACCTGCTTATCAACCACCCGCATACAATGCTCCTCCCAACCAACCCACCGCTTTACACCAAGAAGTGGAAACATACATGAGGACTAACGATGTGATCGTGGGAAACCTTCAGCGGGAAGTGCTCAACTTGAAAGCAGACTTGGTCAAACAAGGGAACGATCTGAGAGCTGATATGCGAAACACGTTGGATAGTCAAACGAATGACTTGAAGAACATGATGGCTAGTTTTTTCCAAGGTAATCAACCCTCTTCTTCGGGTACTCTTCCGAGTAACACCGTTGCGAATCCAAGAGGGGAGATGAAAGCAATCACCAGTCGTAGTGGCAAAGGTACCAAGGAACCCGAGCTTCCTATACCTCCACCGGTGATTGTGACTAAGGAGAACGAGTCACCTGCTCCTATTCCTCATCCTTCTCCTTCCCCAATTTCTCCGCCTCCTACTTCTACCCTTCCTCCACCCAAGGATGTGAGTGATCCTATTCTCCCAAAGCCTTCCTCTTCTTCCAATATACCTTATCCATCTAGGTTGAGGAAAGAGAAGCTCAAAAGCAAGGATGATATTCAGGTTTTGAACTTTCTTAAAATGTTCAAACAATTGAATTTCAACATCTCCTTCTATGAGACTCTCGCTCACATGCCTAAGTACGCGAAAATGTTTAAAGATCTTCTGAGTGACAAGGAAAAGCTTCTCGATATCGCCAACACCCAACTTAATGAAAATTGCTCTTCAGTGCTCTTAAGGAAATTGCCAACCAAGCTTGGTGATCCGGGTCGTTTCTTAATCCCTTGCAATTTCCCGGGAGTAGAGAATTGCATGGCCCTAGCCGATCTAGGTGCCAGTATTAATCTAATGCCTCTAAGCGTTTGGAAGCAATTATCTCTCCCTGAGCTAGTCCCCACCAAAATGACTTTGGAATTAGCTAACCGTACGGTTGCTTATCCAGTGGGGATAGCCGAAGACGTCTTTGTAGGAGTTGACAAATTCACTTTTCCTGCCGATTTCGTCGTCGTCGACTACGAGATGGACCCTCGTGTTCCCTTGATCGTGGGTCGTCCATTCCTGAGGACCGGTCGCACTCTCATCGACGTTGAAGCCGGTGAGCTTATCATGAGAGTGGGTGATGATAAAATCGTCTTCAACATGGGAAAGTTGTCTAAACAACCTTATTCATACGAGAGTGTTAATTGTATTGACGTTCTAGATGAGGCTTGTGAAGAACACTTCAAAGATGGTTGTAAGAGTATTCCTATCTCTCTTCCCAATGTTGCAACCGTTTCCTCTATTGATTCATCACTGTCTCTATTTGGAGAAAGTGATTTGTTTTGGAACAATCTTGTAGCCACCATGGGAGATGTGAACTTAGCTAATGATGATTCTCCCACCGATGGGGATGAAGACATGCATTTCTTTGAAAACCTTCTCAACGAAGACAATCCTTCTCCTCCATCTCCCACGGTCATTGCTATCGATACTCCGTGTGACACCCCCAAATCAGGTTTGCAGCGGAATAGTAATTGGGTGTCAGTAAGTGGATCACAGAACAAATGGCATACAAAGCATTGATCATAATTACATGATTTGAAATACAATTGATACAAATATGGTTTTAGTACAATCAGTTGAAGTGTTAAATATCAGTTGTTACAAATATCACAGTGAAAACAGATCCCCCAATTATTATGATGCTCCTATATGATGCTCAGTACATGCTCAAATAATCCAACTTAATTTCCTGAGAAAAACATGCTTAAAACAGTCAACATAAAGTTGGTGAATTCATAGAGTTTTGTAAATTCATAGTCCAGGACAGTAATTTGTCCTACATAGTGTTACACAAAGTTTGATATAAAAATCAAGTGTAGGATCTCAATATCCTATATAGTATTTCATAAGGTTTGATAAAAATCAAATTCAGATTTATCAGTATGTTCCATGTATTAATGTACCAAATAATAAAAGGTCGAGTTTAGAACCGCAAACATTATAAACATAGTATCGCACAAAGCCAAATACTATAAAGTAATTACATTCCCATATTGCCCGAAACTGAAACTTGACAGTTAAGTCCTTAACAGATAAGGACCCTTCGCCATATAAGGCACCCAGAACAAAAATAAGTGCTGACATGTGAAACATCTGTTGTCCCGGCCGAGGCACAGTGAGCATGACTCACCCAGATGGGGACGGTCAATCCCAAATAGATCTATTTATAACACTCAGGTAATTCAATTATTCTAACAGTTTCGGATGCACGGGTCATGCTGTTCATCTACAATAGGCAATCGTAAGTAAAGGTAACAGTTCAGTTTGCGTTTCCTCGATCAACAGTTTATTAAATATAAGATATCAAAATCATATAGTCAAAACAAGTTATAGCATGTCTCCCCCTCGCGGGTTAGTAAAAACATAAATAGTAGTGAAAGGCGAGGCTATGAACTCACCTCAGTAGTACATCAATAAGTCAGTAGATAAATCTGATAAGGATGCTCACGATACAATCAATGACCTAATTAATTGTAAGGTCTCAGTAAATGCATAACATAATGAATAAAAGTTTCAGAATAAATCTGTGCATGCTTATACTGGTTTTAAGCATTTTATTACGATATTTGTATTTTGGTTCATCGTTGAACAAGTTCTAATAGTATTTATTATATTTTGCACTTGTGTTGTTTATAAAACGCTTTAAATATTTATAAGAGGTAGTTTTATATATATTTAAAGTAATAGAAAATAAATATAATTAATATATTTATTTTATAAATTAATCATTTTTACTTTATATTTAATACATAAATGAGGTTTATAAAACGTAAAACGTTTAAATTAAATTCCACGTTTACATAGTGTTTATAATTATTAAATTATAAGTTTGGAAAAATAACAATTGCTACGTTTATTTAAGTTTTACGTTTTAAATAACGGGTATAAATATATAGATTTTTAGGGTTCGTTATACTTCGTATAAATTACGTTTTAGTCCTTCTATTTAAATAATTACCCCTAGGGTTTCTAAATCTTTCAAGTAATTACAATATTGGTCCCTAAAGTATACGGATTAAATTAGGGCTTATTAAAGTTTCACATATTGGCAGTTTTAGTCCTCCAACATTTGGCTAATATATAAGTTTAATACAAGTTACACAAATGCCCCCTAGGGCTTTGTATAGGTTTCGGCAAATGGCAGAGATAGTCCCTAGGGTTTATATTATGTTTGGTTAATGGCAAAAGGGATCCCTAGGTTTTTATTAATTTACACAAATTACCCTAACCTTGTAATAATCTCATTTAAGTCCTTATTATTAACTTAGAGTTTCGGATAATGTTCAAAACACACCCTCAACTCACGGCTTTTTACAAAAGTACCCCTCAGGTTTATATTTTTGGAAAATAAGTTTCTATACTTGTTTATTTAGATCCCTTAACTTACTAAAATTACTAATTTAACCCGAAAGTATTATATTTACTATTTTTAATCCGAAAAATTTATAGATCTACTATTTTAACTCCAAACTTCATAGATCTAACATTTTAGTCCAAATTACTTGTAGATCTATATTTTTAACACAAAACTTTATAAAGTTATAATTTGACATTAAAAGTTTTGAATAAACATTATTTAGTAATAGTGAGGTTTATTTAGGCAAGCTTATTGTAGTGAGCTTAAAACTAAATCTTATAAGGCATAAATAGTGAGCTTGTCATTTTAAGGTATCTCTAATCATAGATCTAGTGTTTCTAGGCACATCTAAACATTACAAGCTTAACCTATAATGAATCACGGGTTAAAACCTGTGACAACCGTGGTTTTGGGTTTGTCACTTGGTCTTACTTTTAGGTTATTTTATGTGTGCTTACTTGAATTGTGTGTTTACGTGTTTATTTTGTGTGAACGAGGTTGGTGTGGTTATTGTTTATGAGTATAGAGTACTCATAAGTAAATCGAGGAATGGTTATTTCATGTTCATGAGCTCACAAGTGGTGACTATGAAATGAAAATGGTGATATTGTGGTGTTTACGTATACGTATAAGTATTATAGAAAATCGTATTTTTACGATTTACGGTTTAGCATTTAGAGGTCTCGGATGAGGTAATTAGTCATATGAATATTTTTCGGGATGGTTTTAAGTCATTTAGGACTTAGTTATAAAGTTTATTTCAAAATTTGAGATTTTTTTTAAAAGTGTATATTTTACGTCTTTTACGGTAAAACGCGTAAATTTGACTAGTTTTACGGTTTTGATGTTTTGGAGGCTTTAGGAGCTGAAATAAATTAAGGAAAATTAAGGTAATATTATTAATACATATATTAATAATAAAAAGAAAAAAAAAACGAAATTAGGGGGTGTTGGGTCGGTTTGGACGCAAGAAAAGGAGAAGAAAAAGGAAAAAAAATAAAAAAGGAAACAAGGCTTTTATAATTGGGTAAGGATTCTTTTGTTTAACCATATAATGTTTTTAATTGGACCAAAACACATCATGATCCCTGGAGCAAAGAGAGAATTCGTGAGTTTCATAATAAATTAGGGTTCTTCATAAAATTTGGGGGTTTTCATAAATCAAAGGTAAATCTTCAATAATCCCTTTTAACTTAATTGTTTTTAATGTTTTCTTTAATCATCTTATGATGGATTTAGGTTAGGGTTTAATTTAAAAACAGTAAATTAATGTTATATTAATGATAATATGATAATCATATAAATTAGGGCTTGTAATTAATGGGGTTATGGGTAATTAATTAGGTTAATTTGTTTAAACCCGTTTTTAAAAACTGGGCAGAATTTTGAGTCTATTGTTTTGATCATATCTAGAGTTCTAGGAACATTCAAGATGCGATCAAACTAGCCCTGAAAAGGTATTTGAAGTGGCTTTCCAATGCAAGAAACTAGAACTAAATTGGAGGTCGGGAAGTGGGTCAAAAATAGGTTACAACAGTCGGATGTCAAAACAGTTTTGAATTCAGCCTGTTTTCTTTTTAAGTTTTGGGTTGTTTGGGGTACTTACGGGTGCATTGGGATCTTCTCACGAACATGAGAGATGGTTTATATATTGTAGTAAGTATCTGCACTTGGGATAAGGTTGTGGTTTAGGGTAAGACCCCTTAATTGTAACAAACTTTTAGTATGTTTAAAATCAGGAAATCTGGAATGACAAAAGTATATATATATATATCAGGGCCTTAACAGTAGTTTTAAGGTTAGAGCCAGTGGGAGGTGTTAGTCAACATATGTAAGGGTATGAATATTATATATACAGAAACCATGGGTATGTTTAAGTGGACGTTTGACTTAATGTTTTGAGACTTAAAAACTGGGACTGTTTTGTGTAAAATATGAACGGGATAGTTATTAAACTTAACCAAGTTAAGGACTTGTTAGGGAAGGGTAATGGGGTGTTTAGAGTTATAAATGGGGTATTTATATGAGAGGAGGTTAGATGTCCATCATAGGTTGATGAACCGTTTTAGAGGTTGGTTCATGTATTGATTTATGTGTTTTTGGATTGTTAGCTTGTTGCTAGAGCAAGGACTCTTGGAGAAGCAATCAGGTGAGTTCATAGTCCCATTTTACTACGTTTTTAAATGTTTTTCCAGTATGGGATGGAGATGACACTTGTGGTGTTCTTAAAATCTTTTGGTACTATATTTTTATAAATGTTTGGACATAGATGTGTTGTTGTGTGACATGCGTGCTCATGTGTTCTCATATGTGCTTTGATATGTGTTCTCATATGTGCTTTTATGTGAATCTTGTTTGGGTTGTGATTGGCTTTGGTACATAGATGTATGGGCGTCTATGGGACCAGTTGTGATGTGTGTGGAGCGTGGGGCACGATCCGTCCTGAGTACTTGTGCATCGTCTCTTTGGAGGCAAGATATCTCGACGGGGATATAGTTCATCTTCCACAGGTGGTGTGGGAAAGATCCGGATAGTGTGGTGTGTTCTTGTGTGTGTGATGGGATACTTCTTAATTATTATAGTGTGCTTTGTGAATTGTAGATGTGATTGGTACTTGGTTTAAGTTTTGTTGTGGATGCATGTAACATGATTATCACATTATGGTCCATTGATTTAATTTGTTTTCTTCAACTTATTTACAGCGGTTGACAAGGTTTCTTATGATGTTCTAGATAACTTAAACCTATGTTCTCACAAATTTATGTTGACAGATTTTAGTGTCATTTTCAGGTGAGGTAGTTGAGGTGGATGAGGTTAGAAGTGGCTAGAGTATAGAGGCTGCTAGGATTGCATTAGGAGGATTCCCTTTCCTCTTAGATTTTATTTTGTGTTTTGATTAAGTGAACTTTGTGGTACCTATATGTTTGATGTTTGTTTATTTGTATGTTTTTTGTAAGAGGTAGGCATGTTACCTACTTACCTAGACGCCTGCATTGTTGAGATATTGTCACGACATTTGTGTCGCCATTTATGATATTTCAATTTCATTTAGTTCTCTCTATAGACACGCTGTTGTTGTGATGATATTCATACGTCGCGCCCCATATTCCGCCATGGTGGGGTGTGACAGAATGGTATCAGAGACAGGTTATAGAGAATTAGGTTGCCTAGTCGTGTAGCCTAGTCTATAGCTTAAGGGTCCCTGCATATAGGCGTCATAGGGGTATGTGTGCATTTTATAATAGTTGATGTGTTTGATTTTATTTTTGCGATATTTGTTAAGTTATGAACTAGTATGGTTCATACTTAACTACATGTTATTTTCTTTACGAGTTTTGACTAGTGCGGGTTGGACCATGGTCGTATACGCTAGTCATTGTTGGATTTCGTTTAATTATGTTTTCATGTTCTTTATACATTTTGAATTTTGTCTACGCTGGTTCAACTGGACTACGAGTTTATGTGTTTCATGCACTGGCTATGTTATTTTAATACATGGGGTTTTGGATCTTATCTTGTGTGGTTATGTGCTTGTGAGTTGTTGGATTATGTGTTATGTGTAGTATTAATTTCTTATAAGTGTCATCATAGGAGGGAGTACATTGGTGAAAGGGATCAGGTATAATTATGGAGGCCTACATAATTATACATGTGCCACAACACCACTGGACTTTCAAGTATGATTGCATGAAAGAGAGTTGATACATGCTTGTAGAGTATATGTTGGATGAATTTGAGTGTATGTATGCATATGTCTATATATGTATAATTCCATTCTACTTATCGGTTGTATTCTTGGGATGTTTTGCTAGCTCGCTCCTCTTCGAGATGTTTAACTTCCGTAGTAGTACATTTATCGAGTTCTCATTTCTTGTGTTCTTTTGTACGGTACTTTTGGCGTGAAGGCTTTTGAGATGGTGGAGATTTCTTTTTGGGGTAACGATATCTTTTGTTTTGAGTCTTACATGGTAAAAAATGGAACTTGCAAATAGTAAAAAAATTAGTTGTTGGTAGTCCATAAAATGAGGGTAAAGTGTCGAAAACGTGTTTGAAATAAAGTGGAATATAAATTTTTTTTTTTTTTCATTTAAGCATGGCTTGTTTATTTTAAAATATTTTGGTTTTGATCAC
This sequence comes from Glebionis coronaria, assembly GCA_025667525.1. NCBI lineage: Eukaryota > Viridiplantae > Streptophyta > Magnoliopsida > Asterales > Asteraceae > Glebionis > Glebionis coronaria. Next base: position 341,606,330 of record CM046875.1, on the reverse strand, counting down.
CTAAAGTTATTGTTCTTTAGTTAGAATTTTTTTTTTATTAAATTAAATATGTTAAAGTCATGTATTTAATCATATGATGGGTGAGAGTTTTAATTTTCTGGAATTAAAATAAATTAGGGTTTAAAATCGTTTTTTGGGTATAAATCGGAGTAGGCAGAAACTGTCGCTAAACTGTCAAAATTCGTCGTTAAACTGTCAGAAACTGTCGCTAATGCCTAGGCAGATTTTGAGAAAAATCGTTTTGGTCATAACTTATTCGTTTTTAAAGGTTTTTGGGTGATTCAAAAGCCTAAAATTATGTACTCGGAACATACTTTTCAAATATTCAGAAAGTTTTGTAATTGGAAGTCAGTAGCTTGGTCGAATTAATTGTACAAGTGTCGAGTTCAAGGTTAATTTTCGGACAACATTGATTAAACTTGTGTTTTGGGTATTTTGTGGTAATGAACACTTGGAGGGTTAACATAGAGATGAGTTGGGATGGAATGTGAGAGTTCTTTAGACTTTAGAATACGTGGTTATATTTGATGAGTGTTGATTTATGGTATTTATGAGTAAGACTGAAATCGGGGTGACAGATTTAAACCCGTCGAGTTATGTGATGGCTCCTAACTTGGTTTCAAGACAGTTCTTGTTTGATGAGTTGCGAGATTTAGTTAGGTTGGTTACATAACTTTATGGTTTTAATAAGTTTCCTCGCGGACGGTTAAGGCTCATGTCTTGTTGGTTGAGATTATTTTAGTATAAACTGAGTTCACGTTTGAACGTGGAGGTTTTATCAAGGATATGTATCCTCGTTTGTTTGCTGAGAATAAGTTGGAGTTTGGGAGTAAATCTCGGGAAGAGATTTCTATTAGGAGGGAGTGATGTGACAACCGTGGTTTTGGGTTTGTCACTTGGTCTTACTTTTAGGTTATTTTATGTGTGCTTACTTGAATTGTGTGTTTACGTGTTTATTTTGTGTGAACGAGGTTGGTGTGGTTATCGTTTATGAGTATAGAGTACTCATAAGTAAATCGAGGAATGGTTATTTCATGTTCATGAGCTCACAAGTGGTGACTATGAAATGAAAATGGTGATATTGTGGTGTTTACGTATACGTATAAGTATTATAGAAAATCGTATTTTTACGATTTACGGTTTAGCATTTAGAGGTCTCGGATGAGGTAATTAGTCATATGAATATTTTTCGGGATGGTTTTAAGTCATTTAGGACTTAGTTATAAAGTTTGTTTCAAAATTTGAGATTTTTTTTAAAAGTGTATATTTTACGTCTTTTACGGTAAAACGCGTAAATTTGACTAGTTTTACGGTTTTGATGTTTTGGAGGCTTTAGGAGCTGAAATAAATTAAGGAAAATTAAGGTAATATTATTAATACATATATTAATAATAAAAAGAAGAAAAAAACGAAATTAGGGGGTGTTGGGTCGGTTTGGACGCAAGAAAAGGAGAAGAAAAAGGAAAAAAATAAAAAAAGAAACAAGGCTTTTATAATTGGGTAAGGATTCTTTTGTTTAACCATATAATGTTTTTAATTGGACCAAAACACATCATGATCCCTGGAGCAAAGAGAGAATTCGTGAGTTTCATAATAAATTAGGGTTCTTCATAAAATTTGGGGGTTTTCATAAATCGAAGGTAAATCTTCAATAATCCCTTTTAACTTAATTGTTTTTAATGTTTTCTTTAATCATCTTATGATGGATTTAGGTTAGGGTTTAATTTAAAAACAGTAAATTAATGTTATATTAATGATAATATGATAATCATATAAATTAGGGCTTGTAATTAATGGGTTATGGGTAATTAATTAGGTTAATTTGTTTAAACCCGTTTTTAAAAACTGGGCAGAATTTTGAGTCTATTGTTTTGATCATATCTAGAGTTCTAGGAACATTCAAGATGCGATCAAACTAGCCCTGAAAAGGTATTTGAATTGGCTTTCCAATGCAAGAAACTAGAACTAAATTGGAGGTCGGGAAGTGGGTCAAAAATAGGTTACAACAGTCGGAGGTCAAAACAGTTTTGAATTCAGCCTGTTTTCTTTTTAAGTTTTGGGTTGTTTGGGGTACTTACGGGTGCATTGGGATCTTCTCACGAACATGAGAGATGGTTTATATATTGTAGTAAGTATCTGCACTTGGGCTAAGGTTGTGGTTTAGGGTAAGACCCCTTAATTGTAACAAACTTTTAGTATGTTTAAAATAAGGAAATCTGGAATGACAAAAGTATATATATATATATCAGGGCCTTAACAGTAGTTTTAAGGTTAGATCCAGTGGTAGGTGTTAGTCCACATATGTAAGGGTATGAATATTATATATACAGAAACCATGGGTATGTTTAAGTGGACGTTTGACTTAATGTTTTGAGACTTAAAAACTGGGACTATTTTGTGTAAAATATGAACGGGATAGTTATTAAACTTAACCAAGTTAAGGACTTGTTAGGGAAGGGTAATGGGGTGTTTAGAGTTATAAATGGGGTATTTATATGAGAGGAGGTTAGATGTCCATCATAGGTTGATGAACCGTTTTAGAGGTTGGTTCATGTATTGATTTATGTGTTTTTGGATTGTTAGCTTGTTGCTAGAGCAAGGACTCTTGGAGAAGCAATCAGGTGAGTTCATAGTCCCATTTTACTACGTTTTTAAATGTTTTTCCAGTATGGGATGGAGATGACACTTGTGGTGTTCTTAAAATCTTTTGGTACTATATTTTTATAAATGTTTGGACATAGATGTGTTGTTGTGTGACATGCGTGCTCATGTGTTCTCATATGTGCTTTTATATGTGTTCTCATATGTGCTTTTATGTGAATCTTGTTTGGGTTGTGATTGGCTTTGGTACATAGATGTATGGGCGTCTATGGGACCAGTTGTGATGTGTGTGGAGCGTGGGGCACGATCCGTCCTGAGTACTTGTGCATCGTCTCTTCGGAGGCAAGATATCTCGACGGGGATATAGTTCATCTTCCACAGGTGGTGTGGGAAAGATCCGGATAGTGTGGTGTGTTCTTGTGTGTGTGATGGGATACTTCTTGATTATTATAGTGTGCTTTGTGAATTGTAGATGTGATTGGTACTTGGTTTAAGTTTTGTTGTGGATGCATGTAACATGATTATCACATTATGGTCCATTGATTTAATTTGTTTTCTTCAACTTATTTACAGCGGTTGACAAGGTTTCTTATGATGTTCTAGATAACTTAAACCTATGTTCTCACCAACTTTATGTTGACAGATTTTAGTGTCATTTTCAGGTGAGGTAGTTGAGGTGGATGAGGTTAGAAGTGGCTAGAGTATAGAGGCTGCTAGGATTGCATTAGGAGGATTCCCTTTCCTCTTAGATTTTATTTTGTGTTTTGATTAAGTGAACTTTGTGGTACCTATATGTTTGATGTTTGTTTATTTGTATGTTTTTGGTAAGAGGTAGGCATGTTACCTACTTACCTAGACGCCTGCATTGTTGAGATATTGTCACGACATTTGTGTCGCCATTTATGATATTTCAATTTCATTTAGTTCTCTCTATAGACACGCTGTTGTTGTGATGATATTCATACGTCGCGCCCCATATTCCGCCATGGTGGGGTGTGACAAAACCCACGTTCAAAATATATATGGGTATGTTTTTCATAGATCTACAAGTTTAACAAGTTCATAGTGATATGTTCTTCATGGTTATCGAGATTTTTCATCATTTTAAGTTACAACAAAAATCAAGCCGTGACCTATATAAGATCTAGGGTTTTATATTTTTGTTTCAACAACAAGTATTTATAGTAATGATCATGTGTATGTTTATGTGTATGAGAATGATATATATTGAAAATAAAATAAGTTTTAGGTTACTTACTCGTTTAGATAGATCTAGGGATGAACAAGGGAATGAGTAGGAATGAGAGCTAAGTTTCCACAATGGTGAACCCTTGTGAATCAACACTAGCCGTGACCTTCAATGGAGTTTTTAGGGTGTTCTTGTTGTCTTGAAGATCAAGGTTGTTGTAGAAGTAACAATGATTAGTATTTATGATGGATGAGACATAGATTTACCTTAGTAAATAAAGTAGTAAAATGGTTGTTGAAGGATTTTTGGTGATGACAAAAATGAGCCGTAGGTTGAGAGAGAAATAGATGAAATGATGTTTGAGTTTCAAGCATATTGTGTTGGTGATGGTGTAGGCTACGGCTTAAGAAGAAAGAAGGAGATCCAATGGGATCCTAGTACTTGTACCATGTATCATGTAAAGATACACAAGATTTGGTTGAGATACACTTGCCAAATCATTCCAACACATGCCACAAATAGCAATTGATTTTCAGCCCAATTTTTGCAAGTGTGCCGTGTGTTTAAATGTCAAAGGGGATAAGAAGATCAAATGGAGATTCCACAAGATCTTTGCTAGATTGTTTTAGATATTTAAGCATGTGGCCTAAATTAGCAAAGTATGGTGTATTCTTGTTAGTATAGTGTGCATTTGTTGAGTTATAGGTATTTTTGTTGAAGCTTTTAGATAACTTAGTGAAAGTGTATTATTAAATACATTACTAAAATTAATTTACTTTATTAAAGTAAATAGGTGACAATGTATAATAATATACATTGTTTTTAAAGTGTTTAGGCATTTAATCCTTTTAAGTATTATATGTAAATATGTACATATAAAAATAATTCAAGTACTTAGTAAAATAAATTAAGTAAGGTTACAGTTTTATCTCAAATATGTACTGAGGTGATGAATTTCATTATTCAATCAAGTGGCCAGTCAATTGCCAAGGTAGTCAATAAATGACTAAAGGTTCATATATATATAAAATAAATATGAAAGATGGTACGACAAAGGTATATGATTAATATTAAGTCATATAAAAGTGGAATTATATAGATCCCAAAAATAAAGGGTACAACTGTTGACAGAGTCAATAAGGTAAAAGTGTGTATATAATATTTAGTTAAAATACTTCACTATTTTTATATACTAAAATCATGATTTTTGTACGCAATAAGTCTTGTGTTGATATATTATGAAAGTGATCCGTAAAAATATTATGAAAGTGATCCGTAAAAATATTATATGATGAACGATAATAATAATAAAGCCGGTGACGTGTCAAAAGCCCAAATTTTGGGGTTTTACAGAACCTACCCGTTATTTTAGCTTTGTCCTCAAAGCTTAAGATGAAGTTATTCGTCCAGGGAACAAGTGAGGACACTTTTTCTTGAACGTGCGATCTTGTGAACTCAAATTTAGACTCATAGGTGATATTTTAGAAGGTAGTTATTGATCGTATGCTTCCAATGAGTAAATTTTAATGCACAAGGTAACTTGTCTATTATGTTTCAACAATTTACACATTTGGTTCTTCTATTTTTGTAATGTGGCCCTTAAGGCACAAATAGTTTTCAAAGAAAATATCTTAGGGCTCAAATTGAGTTTCAAAAGTGGCAAATTCAACCCCTAGGGTTTTTAATCCATGTTAAATCATCTAGGGCTTCTTTTAAGTTCATTGAACTCCATGTTTATTCCTTAGAGTTTTGTCTTATTATCCTAGGGCTTTTTAATATGTTTGACAAATGGCCAAACAAGTCCCTGATGGTTTACAAGGTTGGATAAAATAGTACAAGCTCGTTTTTAGTCTTGGCTTTGTTAAATGTGTTTCATGGGCCTTATCGGGCCTTGATATGCATAGATAAGGTTCATTAACGTTTTAATAGTTCTTCAAGAGATTTTAAGTCTATTAAGCTTCAATAAGCTTAATTGAGTTTATTAGTTTTATGTTGGACCAAAATTAAGTCGAGAATCAATAGCATAGTGCTATGATCCAAGAGGAACGAACACGAGTCTTCCCTAGGTTTCTTGATGAGGATGTAATAATGATAAGATATGTTTGGAAAAACCACGAATCAAAAGGGAATACGTTCCATAGCTGGATTAAAATAATATCAATAATGAGTCATGTCGAATATATTTAAGCCCACTTGTTTATAAATTTCTATTTACATTGATAAGCGTCCTCATCCATGTAAAGTAAAAATTTATAACTTCATGGTTCGGTGACCTATGATTTCTTTATTCAAACGAAAAAGCGTCCTAATTCGTTTCAATAAGGATTCCATAGCCCAACCTACTCAAATATTCCCGGCAGGGCTTATCATTTAAAACCAATATAATATCAAAGAAAATAGATATTATTAAGATACTTTACAGCCCGTTTATTTATAACTTTCGTCTTCGGGCGTCCCATTCCACCTTAATACGAATGTATAAATAAAATTCTAATCCGGTGGCTTATGATTTCACCTTTAGACGTCCCATTCCATCTAAAGACGGAATCATAATTAACTTAGGATCAAGAGACTCGGGTTCCATATTTAAACATCATCTAAATATAGAGTCATACCTTGATTTGGGTCCCACCGCATTATTTTAACATGTAAACTTATTTAAATAATATCACATACCAAAAGCGAGAGTATGAGTCGTTACTAAGTTGTGTTCCGTGGATGTTCAAATCACGTGCGTTAAAATACGTATCAAACAAGGATCTTCAGTATATAATATCATCATATATTATAATAGTTATATAAGGAACTATCAGCGTATAAATAGATACCGCAAGTAGTCATGAAGGATTCGAAAATCTTAGTATAAGATTTTATGACTTATTTAGATATTATTACAATATCAAGTATTGTTGTCAAATGGTAATAATTGTACAAGGGTTAATACGAGATAGAGAGTAATCTCAATATTTGCTAGCAATATTAGCTGTAAACTTTAGTATGAGATTTGTAAAGATTTAGTTAAGTACTAAATGCTTTTTATTAGATTTCCAAGGATAAAATAGGATTTCCAAAGCTCAAATAAGATGAAGATCAAAAACAGATTTCCAAAGATTAAATAAGATTTCTCACGATTAAAAATCTAATTTAGATTTTTTTTTTCCAAAATATAAATAGATTCTTCCAAGATTTTCCAAAATCTATTTTAGATTTTCCAAGATTTATAAAATCAAATTTAAATCTTCCAAAGATTTCCAAAGATTTTATTTAGGTATCCATTTAGACATTTCCAAGGGTTTGTTATGTATTATATTGTTTGTGTTTATAATGCATTGTTCGGGCCATCATACTTCAGAAGCCATTCTATAAACGTTTGAGGAGCGAGGGCACTTTAAGTCGTAAACCCAACCACTCAGTCAAAACGCAATATCGAGATGGAACATCTTTAGTATGAAGCTCCCTACTAACTTGACATGTTAATAAGTTTCATTAAATACGTTAAGTATTTTAATATTTTAATATCTTCATAAAGATATTAAACAGTCGTAATACGTAAAGTACGTAAATGGTTAGCACCTAGTACTACCATAAATATAAATGCATAGGATAACGAATTGCATTTAAATCATATAGTTATGCATGCTCTCTATGCTATATGCTCTCTAAGTATGTCCCGTCAAAAACCCAGTTTTTGAAATCTAAGTTTTTGAAATTTTAATCCGGTTATAGTTCAGTTAATAAAATAGAAAAACAATTTTATTTTTGATCTGATTCTCTATAACCATTCGCTCTGATACCATTCTGTGACACCCCCAAATCAGGTTTGCAGTGGAATAGTAATTGGGTGTCAGTAAGTGGATCATAGAACAAATGGCATACAAAGCATTGATCATAATTACATGATTTGAAATACAATTGATACAAATATGGTTTTAGTACAATCAGTTGAAGTGTTAAATATCAGTTGTTACAAATATCCCAGTGAAAACAGATCCCCCAACTATTATGATGCTCCTATATGATGCTCAGTCCATGCTCAAATAATCCAGCTTAATTTCCTGAGAAAAACATGCTTAAAACAGTCAACATAAAGTTGGTGAATTCATAGAGTTTTGTAAATTCATAGTCTAGGACAGTAATTTGTCCTACATAGTGTTACACAAAGTTTGATATAAAAATCAAGTGTAGGATCTCAATATCCTATATAGTATTTCATAAGGTTTGATAAAAATCAAATTCAGATATATCAGTATGTTCCATGTATTAATGTACCAAATAATAAAAGGTCGAGTTTAGAACCACAAACATTATAAACATAGTATCGCACAAAGCCAAATACTATAAAGTAATTACATTCCCATATTGCCCGAAACTGAAACTTGACATTAAGTCCTTAACAGATAAGGACCCTTCGCCATATAAGGCACCCAGAACAAAAATAAGTGCTTACATGTGAAACATCTGTTGTCCCGGCCGAGGCACAGTGAGCATGACTCACCCAGATGGGGACGGTCAATCCCAAATAGATCTATTTATAACACTCAGGTAATTCAATAATTCTAACAGTTTCGGATGCACGGGTCATGCTGTTCATCTACAATAAGCAATCGTAATTAAAGGTAACAGTTCAGTTTGCGTTTCCTCGATCAACAGTTTATTAAATATAAGATATCAAAATCATATAGTCAAAACAAGTTATAGCATGTCTCCCCCTCGCGGGTTAGTAAAAACATAAATAGTAGTGAAAGGAGAGGCTATAAACTCACCTCAGTAGTACATCAATAAGTCAGTAGATAAATCTGATAAGGATGCTCACGATACAATCAATGACCTAATTAATTATAAGGTCTCAGTAAATGCATAACATAATGAATAAAAGTTTCAGAATAAATCTGTGCATGCTTATACTGGTTTTAAGCATTTTATTACGATATTTGTATTTTGGTTCATCGTTGAACAAGTTCTAATAGTATTTATTTTAAGTATAAAATAAATAATAAGGTTAAATTAATTAATCCATTTAATTATATTTTGCACTTGTGTTGTTTATAAAACGCTTTAAATATTTATAAGAGGTAGTTTTATATATATTTAAAGTAACAGAAAATAAATATAATTAATATATTTATTTTATAAGTTAATCATTTTTACTTTATATTTAATATATAAATGAGGTTTATAAAACGTAAAACGTTTAAATTAAATTCCACGTTTACATAGTGTTTATAATTATTAAATTATAAGTTTGGAAAAATAACAATTGCTACGTTTATTTAAGTTTTACGTTTTAAATAACGGGTATAAATATATAGATTTTTAGGGTTCGTTATACTTCGTATAAATTACGTTTTAGTCCTTCTATTTAAATAATTACCCCTAGGGTTTCTAAATCTTTTAAGTAATTACAATATTGGTCCCTAAAGTATACGGATTAAATTAGGGCTTATTAAAGTTTCACATATTGGCAGTTTTAGTCCTCCAACATTCGGCTAATATATAAGTTTAATACAAGTTACACAAATGCCCCCTAGGTCTTTGTATAGGTTTCGGCAAATGGCAGAAATAGTCCCTAGGGTTTATATTATGTTTGGTTAATGGCAAAATGGATCCCTAGGTTTTTATTAATTTACACAAATTACCCTAACCTTGTAATAATCTCATTTAAGTCCTTATTATTAACTTAGAGTTTCGGATAATGTTCAAAACACACCCTCAACTCACGGCTTTTTACAAAAGTACCCCTCAGGTTTATATTTTTGGAAAATAAGTTTCTATACTTGTTTATTTAGATCCCTTAACTTACTAAAATTACTAATTTAACCGGAAAGTATTAATTTACTATTTTTAATCCGAAAAATTTATAGATCTACTATTTTAACTCCAAACTTCATAGATCTAAAATTTTAGTCCAAATTACTTGTAGATCTATATTTTTAACACAAAACTTTATAAAGTTATAATTTGACATTAAAAGTTTTAAATAAACATTATTTAGTAATAGTGAGGTTTATTTAGGCAAGCTTATTGTAGTGAGCTTAAAACTAAATCTTATAAGGCATAAATAGTGAGCTTGTCATTTTAAGGTATCTATAATCATAGATCTAGTGTTTCTAGGCACATCTAAACATTACAAGCTTAACCTATAATGAATCACGGGGTTAAAACCCACGTTCAAAATATATATGGGTATGTTTTTCATAGATCTACAAGTTTAACAAGTTCATAGTGATATGTTCTTCATGGTTATCGAGATTTTTCATCATTTTAAGTTACAACAAAAATCAAGCCGTGACCTATATAAGATCTAGGGTTTTATATTTTTGTTTCAACAACAAGTATTTATAGTAATGATCATGTGTATGTTTATGTGTATGAGAATGATATATATTGAAAATAAAATAAGTTTTAGGTTACTTACTCGTTTAGATAGATCTAGGGATGAACAAGGGAATGAGTAGGAATGAGAGCTAAGTTTCCACAATGGTGAACCCTTGTGAATCAACACTAGCCGTGACCTTCAATGGAGTTTTTAGGGTGTTCTTGTTGTCTTGAAGATCAAGGTTGTTGTAGAAGTAACAATGATTAGTATTTATGATGGATGAGACATAGATTTACCTTAGTAAATAAAGTAGTAAAATGGTTGTTGAAGGATTTTTGGTGATGACAAAAATGAGCCGTAGGTTGAGAGAGAAATAGATGAAATGATGTTTGAGTTTCAAGCATATTGTGTTGGTGATGGTGTAGGCTACGGCTTAAGAAGAAAGAAGGAGATCCAATGGGATCCTAGTACTTGTACCATGTATCTTGTAAAGATACACAATATTTGGTTGAGATACACTTGCCAAATCATTCCAACACATGCCACAAATAGCAATTGATTTTCACCCCAATTTTTGCAAGTGTGCCGTGTGTTTAAATGTCAAAGGGGACAAGAAGATCAAATGGAGATTCCACAAGATCTTTGCTAGATTGTTTTAGATATTTAAGCATGTGGCCTAAATTAGCAAAGTATGGTGTATTCTTGTTAGTATAGTGTGCATGTGTTGAGTTATAGGTATTTTTGTTGAAGCTTTTAGATAACTTAGTGAAAGTGTATTATTAAATACATTACTAAAATTAATTTACTTTATTAAAGTAAATAGGTGACAATGTAAAATAATATACATTGTTTTTAAAGTGTTTAGGCATTTAATCCTTTTAAGTATTATATGTAAATATGTACATATAAAAATAATTCAAGTACTTAATAAAATAAATTAAGTAAGGTTACAGTTTTATCTCAAATATGTACTGAGGTGATGAATTTCATTATTCAATCAAGTGGCCAGTCAATTGCCAAGGTAGTCAATAAATGACTAAAGGTTCATATATATATAAAATAAATATGAAAGATGGTACGACAAAGGTATATGATTAATATTAAGTCATATAAAAGTGGAATTATATAGATCCCAAAAATAAAGGGTACAACAGTTGACAGAGTCAATAAGGTAAAAGTGTGTATATAATATTTAGTTAAAATACTTCACTATTTTTATATACTAAAATCATGATTTTTGTACGCAATAAGTCTTGTGTCGATATATTATGAAAGTGATCCGTAAAAATATTATATGATGAACGATAATAATAATAAAGCCGGTGACGTGTCAAAAGCCCAAATTTTGGGGTTTTACACTCCGACTTCGAATACGCCTCCCGTCGAAAATCCTCCGGATTTAGAACTTAAGGAGTTGCCACCCCATCTCGAGTATGTGTTCCTTGAAGAAGAGAAGAAGTCGCCCGTCATCATCGCAAAGGATTTGAAAGATGAAGAGAAAACTCGCCTCATCGCCGAGCTTAAAGATCATAAGAAGGCTATTGCTTGGAAAATTTCTGATATTCGCGGAATTGATCCTCACTTCTGCACCCACAAAATTCTCATGGAGGACGACATTAAGCCCACAATTCAAAACCAACGAAGGGTGAATCCAAAAATCCATGAAGTCATCAAAATAGAGGTTATCAAACTTCTTGATGCGGGTATGATTTACCCTATTTCGAATTCACCATGGGTTAGTCCAATCCATTGTGTGCCCAAGAAGGGCGGAATAACCGTTGTTCCCAATGAACACAACGAGTTGATTTCCACTCGTCTCGTTACTGGGTGGAGAGTTTGTATAGACTACCGCAAACTCAATGATGCCACGAGAAAGGATCATTTCCCTCTACCTTTTATAGACCAAATGCTTGAACGTTTAGCGGGTAATGAATATTACTGCTTTCTTGATGGTTTCTCGGGTTATTTCCAAATACCCATCGATCCCCAAGATCAAGAGAAGACAACATTCACTTGTCCCTATGACACATTTGCTTACAAAAGAATGCCTTTTGGCTTATGCAATGCCCCCGGGACTTTCCAAAGGTGCATGTTAGCAATCTTCCATGACATGGTTGAACAAACCATGGAAGTCTTCATGGATGATTTCTCGGTCTTCGGGGATTCTTTCTCTTCTTGCCTTGCCAATTTGGAACGTATGCTTAAGCGGTGCGAAGACACTCGCCTTGTTCTGAATTGGGAAAAATGCCATTTTATGGTAAAAGAAGGCATCGTGCTAGGACACAAGATTACCAAAGCCGGTCTTGAAGTAGACCGTGCTAAAGTCGATGTTATCGCTAAGTTGCCTCCACCTTCAACCGTGAAGGGTGTGAGAAGTTTTCTGGGTCATGCGGGCTTCTACCGACGATTCATCAAAGATTTTTCTCAAATCGCTCGCCCGATGACCCACCTTTTGGAAAAAGATACTCCTTTTATCTTTTCCAAAGAGTGTCTTGAAGCCTTCAACTCGCTTAAGGATAAGCTAACTAAGGCACCCGTCTTGGTTACCCCTAATTGGGAGCTTCCCTTTGAGTTGATGTGCGATGCTAGTGATTTTGCTATTGGAGCGGTTCTGGGACAAAGAGTGAACAAACACTTCCAACCAATCCATTACGCTAGCAAGACCATGACAGGGGCTCAATTGCATTACACGACAACCGAAAAAGAGCTTTTAGTTGTTGTCTATGCCTTTGAAAAATTTCGCCCCTATCTTGTCCTTTCCACAACAATCGTTTACACCGATCATTCCGCGTTGAAGTACTTGTTGACAAAGCAAGATTCCAAACCAAGACTTCTTCGCTGGGTTTTGCTTCTCCAAGAATTTAAAATCGAAATTCGCGATAAAAAAGGAGCGGAAAACCTAGTCGCGGATCATCTCAGTAGACTTGAGGATCCTTACCAGGGGGATCATCCGAACAAAGACATCAATGATTCTTTTCCCTTGGAGACCTTAATGTCTATCAATTCAAATTCTGATGAAACCCCGTGGTTTGCAGACATTGCAAACTACTTAGCGGGTGGAATTCTCAAGGAAGGGTTAACATCCCAACAAAAGAAAAAGTTCTTCAACGACATTAAGACTTACTTTTGGGATGACCCTTACCTATTCAAACAATGTGCCGATTTGATTATTCGTCGATGTGTTGATGGACCGGCAGCTTTAGAAATCCTTGACGCTTGCCACAAAGGACCCACCGGTGGTCACTTTGGTCCCAACTACACCGCCAAAAAAGTGTTTGACTTGGGATTTTATTGGCCGACCATATATCGTGACGCTCACAATATGGTTAAACGTTGTGAGGCTTTCCAAAAACAAGGCAAGATCACACATAAAGACGAGATGCCTCAGAATTTCATACAAGAATGTGAAATCTTTGATGTTTGGGGTATCGACTTTATGGGGCCATTCCCTTCATCTAAAGGAAACAAATACATCCTTGTAGCTGTTGACTACGTTTCAAAGTGGGTTGAAGCCAAAGCTTTACCTACTAATGACGCAAGGGTGGTTTGTAACTTTTTGAAAGCTCTATTCGCTAGATTCGATGTGCCTCGTGCCATTATTAGTGATCGTGGGACTCATTTCTGCAATAACTAATTCGCAAGAGTCATGGCTAAGTATGGTGTAAATCATCGTCTTTCCACAGCCTACCACCCACAAACTAATGGCCAGGCTGAAATATCCAACCGAGGCCTAAAGTGAATTCTGGAAAGAACCGTGGGAGAGCATCGTGCCTTATGGCTTGATAAACTTGATGATGCTTTGTGGGCTTTTCGTACCGCATACAAGACTCTGATTGGTTGTACACCATATCGTCTCGTGTACGGGAAAGCATGCCACCTGCCCATTGAGTTGGAGCACAAGGCTTACTGGGCCTTGAAGTGGGCTAATTTTGATATCAACAAAGCCGGTGACCTACGCAAGATCCAACTCAATGAGCTGAATGAACTTCGGAATGAGGCTTATGAAAATTCTTTGATCTATAAAGAAAAGACTAAGCTCATTCACGACTCCAAGATTAAAAACCGAGAGTTCCAAGTTGGAGATAAAGTTTTACTCTTTAACTCTCGGTTGAAAATCTTTTCGGGCAAGCTGAAATCTCGTTGGTCCGGCCCATTCACCATTGCCCAAATTTTTCCATATGGTACTCTCGAGCTCGCTCAACCTAATGGACCTAATTTTAAGGTGAATGGCCAACGAGTGAAGTTGTACTTTGGTGAGGACATCTCTCAGGAGATGATTCCTTCCCTCACCATGTTCCCCATGAACTAATTTTGGGTCGAGTCAGGCTCGTGACTCAGTTATCAAAAACAAGCGCTCCTCGGGAGGCAGCCCGAGTATCTATCCTTTTATGTTTTAACCTCCTAAGTGTAGGGGGACCTCTATCGGTGTTTGTCTTTGTGTGGTGATGTGATTACAGGGATTAGTGCACTCTTGGAATCTCTGAAGAACCGTGCTCCCGTGTTATCCGAAATCCGGTTCTATCTCTCAACTATCGTGATTCAATTTTCTTCATACTCACATTTGAAATTGATCACTTTAGTCGTCTCTTCCTTAACTTGATTTAACCAACGTGCACAATGTCATAAGTGTAGGGGAGACTTTTCCCACATGCTTAAACATTGAGGACGATGTTTATCTTAAGTGTAGGGGGGACTTCTATCGAAGTTTTAAGTGGAATTTTCCATGAAAATGCCTTCATTTAACCAGAAAATCATATTTTTCAACATTTTTCAAATTTTTTATTAACTTTGGCCATTTAGTCATAATTTTTAAATTTTTATCGTTGCTTTCGTATGTATATATCCCGCGATAAAGTCAAATTTTAATAAAGTGGTGTAGCTAGTTTAGAAGTCTTTGACATATTAGGCTCGTTGCGTTTATTTTGACTCAACCCGAATAGACTTATCCAAGTTTATTCTAGCTAGTATCCTTAACCATGTAGACCTTAATTGGTTTATTAGGCTAAGTATCCACGAGTCTCATTACTTGAGATTTTAAATTGTGGAGGACGAGAAATGATAGAGTCAATTATAAGTCGGTATTCTTGCACAAGCTCACTTGGTGTAATTATTTGCCTATTCTCCCATCACTTGCTAATAAATTATCTGCAATAAGTAAGGTCGTACGATTTGAAAAGTTACTTAGCTTCTAGCCCAAGATCGTTTAAAAGTTGCTCGGTAATGATAAGAGTTCATAGCCAAGGCATAACTTATGAAGCGGGGCGCGAAGATTGGCGAGTCCGAAAAGGCCCTAACAAGGCATGAGGATTCCATTTTGTTGCTAAAGATCCAAAGTGATGTGAAAAGCATTATTCCCAAAGTCAATATGAAGGATCAAGACTCACGACGAAAAGCAATCAACTCCCATAAAGATGATGGAGAAGTCTATCCGAAAAGACCCTAACAAGGTATGAGGATAAATAGATCCAAGTCCGAAAAGGAGGCGGATCATTGTATCTCAAAATCCCAAATAGAGATTGAAGAAATAATCATGAAGTCGTGGTCAACAAAGTTGGAGTACCTCTCAAAAGTCTCCAAGTGAAGAAACTCTATGAACGATGAGAAGACCATTATCTCAAGCACGTCTCTCAAGATATGAAGTATGAAGTACATGCCAAATATCGGCCCGAGAAAGGTCTCAAATCGTGAACCGAGTTATGCCAAGATATGAACTTTTTGATATCCCGATAAGCAGTTTTAAGAGATTTTGACCTTTAGCTAACTATTGATCAAATCGTCCTACTTTGCTTTCAGCCTAAATAAACCATCGAAATAAGTCCAAAAATGCATCTTCTTGATCATTCTAAGACAAAAATAAAATATAAGAGATACACCTAGGAATAAGGGAGTTTAAGCATTTAATTAAGCCATGTGTGTAAGTGTTTGATTTGCTAACTTATAATAACAATGATCTCGTTTTTAAGCTTAGTTTGGGGAACGTGAAACTTGAGGATGATAGATCTTCGCAGCATCAAAGCCCTAATGTAAGTCCTTGATCTCTTTGCAAGTTATTTCCATGTAGCAATTTTCAAGTGAAAATGGTTTTCTATCCTTTTGGTTACTTTAAATACTTTAATTTCTCTTAGTACTTTAATTTTTGTTTAGTAGTATTTTAATAAGGCCAAGGTTGATTGATTATGAGAAAAGTGTAAATTTGCTTTATCGCTAAGCATTGCATGAGGGCATGGCAATGGTTAAGTGTAGGGGATTTGATAGGTGTGTAAACACCCATCCCTTTTCCACTTAATTCTGGCTAAAACGAGACCAAAACGCGTATTTAATATCATTTGTTTGGAATTATGCGTGGTTTTTATGTTTATTGTGTTTTCAGAGCCAACCGGATGGATAATGGAGAAAACATGGGATTGCACGGGTTTTACTGAAGAAAAAGACTCAAGATGAAGTCTATTGTCCAAGTGATGCAAAAGATTTGAAGTCACTGGGCCTATTCGAAGATTTATCGAAGAAAAGGACCAAAGATGGAAGATTTACATAAGTCGAAGAAACTCAAGTCTATTAAACGAAGAAATTAAAAGACGAGTTGAATTTAATCGACGACAAATCCCGAATCAGAATCGAAAACGTCAACTTTTCTGAAAAGACGAAAAGACAAGAAGAACGGGAGAAAGCCCACTCACCAACCAAAGGGAACACCTATATAAAGGGTTCCCCTCACACTTTTCATTCAGTTTTTAGTTTTTCTTTCCCCTCTTTTTCTCCCTTTTCTGTTCGTAGTCATCACCAACACCACTAGGGTGTTTGGTGATTTTGATTTTTATTGTTCCAAGAATCTTTTAGTTTAATCTTTGTTTTGTGATTGTTAAAACCTTAATCATTCAATACATCAATCTTTCCATTTCATCTTGTTCATCTCCATCTATTTGGTTAAAAGTTTAAGTTCTTATTTGATTGATTTAATCTTTAAAAGTTGTTGGGTTTTATGTTTTTATTGATGGGATTTGTAGTTATTGGTTAGTATATCATTTGAGTTTAGATTTATTTAAGTTTTGGTGAAAAACTTGGTGATTTTTGGCTTAAAATCGATTTCCCTGTTCTTCGGTAAAAGTACTGTTCTTGAGCATTCCCAGGTTCCGGATGAACAAAAGTTCCGGATGAACACAAAGTCCGCATGAGTTAAGAAGTTCCGAATGAGTTTTCTTTTTAAAAGTTCCGAATGAGTTTTTATAAGTTCCGAATCAATTTATGTTAAAAAGTTCTGAGTCAGTTAAAAAGTTTCGGATGAATGTTCTGTCCAAATCTTCCAAATAAACTTCCGAGTCAAAAGTTCCGGACGAAAGTTCCGGATAAACTTCCGAACCAACTTCCGAATCAAAAGTTCCGAGTGAAGGTTCCGAGTAAAGTTCTGAGTGAAGGGTCCGAGTAAAGTTCCGGATGAACTTCCGAGTGAAGGTTCCGAGTAAAGTTCCGAATTAACTTCCGAGCCAAATCTTCCGGATCAACTTCCGAACAAAGTTCCGGGTGAAAGTTCCGGATAAACTTCCGGGTGAAAAGTTCTGGATCAATAGTTCTGAATCAAGGTCAAACTTCCGAATCAATCTTCTTTTGAGCATTTTTAAGTCTTACTTACTGTTCTTACTGTTCTTCATTTTTATTTTATATTTTAATCCAAGTGTTATTAATTGTTTTTAATTTAATTGCTTTTAAATTTAAGTTTACATTTTAGTGCATTTAAACCTTTAGTAGATTAAAAATCCAATCCCCTTTTTAGTAACCAAGAACAATCATTCCACTTAGAACCAAGATCAATTCGAGAGGATATCGAGAGAATATAGAGAACCCACCCATTAAAAAACAATAGTATCAAGCATCTCTTGTTTTATTTCATGTTGCCCTTGTTCCATTTTTTGTTGGTTTTGTTGTAACCTAGTTACATTTACCTCCATTTTGTTTGTATGGATCTAAAGCTCATTTGCTAACTCATTTTTCAACTCCTTTTTCAAGTCATTGTTAAACTCGGATCTTAGGCTAATGATCTATCTTTGAATATTATCAAACCTAGCATCGTTTCCATTTGTGTATTCAACAAATTCATTTGGAAGATCTTTCAAAGTTTACAAACCATTGTTGTTGTTTTGATAATCATTGTTTTTATTTTTGTTTGAAACTTGATTATTATTAGCCCCTTAATTCCCATAGTTGTTACCCTTGTAATTGTTTCTGTAACCAACTTGATTGTTTCGATAGTTGTTGTTAGCATTTTGATTCGGAGCAAAACCTGGTGGAGTCATTTGATTAGAGCGGGTAACTTGACCATTTTGGTTGTAAGTTCCCATGGCTGCGTAGGCACTCGAAGTGTTACCACCGTTGGTAATGTACTCGTAGAAATCATGACCTCCACCACAATACATGTAAGAACCTCAACCGCTTTAGCCGTAGCGGGAGAACTTTGTTCACCAACTTTGAATTCAATTAAAAGATCTTTAAGCTTATCAAATATTTTGTTTTCCAAATTTACCTCAATTTGGCAAGCACGATGGTATTGGACAATGAAGGTGAAGCCGAAGACGAAGCGTTACGAACACTCGATGTGTTATGAGGACTATAGACTTTAGACCTATTCTCAATAATCAACAACGCCTCCTCAATCGTTTTACACAAAAAATTACCACCCGCGGCGACATTAAGATAATCTCTTTCATGATCATTCAAACCATTGTAAAACGTGTCAATTTGATGCAAGTCGGAAAAACTGTGATGGGGACACTCATGTAACATTTCATTAAACCGATTCCAAGCCGTAGAAAACTCTCATTAAATTCTTGTGAAAATTTTGAAATCTCGTTTTTCAAATGCGTAGTCTTAGAGGGCGGGAAAAATTGGTTCACAAATTTTGAAACGAGATCCTTCCACGTCAATATAGAATTGGGTAGCTCTTTCTCTAACCAAATTTTAGCGGGACCCGCTAAGGAATACGGAAAAAGCATTATCTTAATCGAGTCATTAGCAACATCCTTAAATTTGCAAGTGGCGGTAAGACGATTGAATTGGCGGATATGATTGTGCGGGTTGTCCTTTTCATCACCACGGAATTTATTGTTTTGGATCATCGACAACAAACCCGTTTTCACTTCAAAATTCTCCGAAAGGATGACGGAAATCACAATAGCCTCTCCATAACCCTCGGTGGATGCTTGAAGTAACTCCATCATAGTTCGATTTGCCATGGTTGGTTCTTCTTCTACGATAGGTTCGTCAATAGGAGACTCCTCACTAGAAAGGTTTAGTGTCTCCTTTCGGTTTATTCGTTTACGTGCACGTCTTGCTTGATTATGAGTAAGCATAAATGTCACGTACAACGTGGGGATGAGCAAAGAAGATTCTTTTTGGTGTTTTTAATTTTTCCAAATTTTTTTGTGGTTTTTGATTGTTTTTACTTTTTTTTTAATTTTGGTGAATGTATTAAGTAGACAAAAATCTACAAATCTCTCCTCAAACTAAATCTCTTGATTAAAGGAGCCTCAAGGAATGAAAACGATCACATTAAGTGAACGCATTCGATGACTTTAGAACGTTGGTTGAACACCAAAACGTTCAAGAGGGTTTAATCAATTGAAACCAAGAAAATATATATGATACTTAGATAATACTTTGGTTGGCAAACCCTCGATGTAACACCCCCAAATTACCACGCAGCGGAATACTACTTTGTGGCGCTACTCATAGCACATCACACACAATCATAGAAAACGACCTCAAATGAGACGTTAAAAATATTATACAATCTTGTCCAAAAAGTTTCTCATCCCTATATATATAAAATTAGAGTAGCGTTGGTCCCAAAAACCGTTACCGATACATCACAATACATTCATCAAAGACTTTAAAAAGTCATTTATTTATTTAAAAGGGATGGAAAAAAATAAACAAAGTTTAGACAAGTAAGCACCAACTTCCTCCTTGCATGCTCCGCTGCTATCCATCTTGATTACCTGAAATACATGCTAAAAATCATCAACACAAAGGTTGAGCAAGTCTATAGGTTTTACAAATCATCATTTGAACACAAGAAATTTTAATCATCTCAAGCTTATCACACAGATAAGTCATATATATATCGATAAATGCCTTAAGCTCATGCTACTGAACCTTAACTAACACGTCAAACCGTCTCACTTACGGCGCCCCTACTGAAAGGTAATATTGTCATATACCAGCGACCTCGTATACATAATATCCCTTTCAGGTGCTCACAAGGATACATACCCTAGGATAAGGTTTGTCAAACTCAAATAGATCTACCATATGTATTCGCGTTTACCTCGCAAGGTAATTAACAGCACATGAAATTCAGGGGACTTCATAAGACAATGGTACTTAGGCATTTATCATCATATTCGAGACCAGCATACCGAAAACAACTTGTGTTCCTTTTATAAAAACAAGCATGTATTCCCCCTCGCGGGTTTAAAAATCATTTACAAGATAGTATAAAGCGAGGCTATAGACTTAACTTGATAAGAAGTAAGAAACAATAAGTTCTTCGAGACGAGTAGACGAATGTCGACGAATCAACCACGACCAATAATAGTTGCGTGTACTTAATTTCACATTCAAAATAATATAACACGGAAAATGATATTTTACACTTGTATATATATGTATTAACATGTATTACAAACCAATGCTTAAGAATCCATGTCCAAAAATCTAATAAAAATGGATACTAAGAAAAATTCGACAATTTTGACCTTCTTGACAGCTTTGACTTTCAGGTCTGACCCGCTTAATTGACCCACTGAACGACATTTTCATGATTAAAGAATAACGCATTTTGATGCAAAACGACATTTCGGACCACTTTCTATCTATAACCGAGACCTGAAACTCAACGTAAATTGACCAAAATGCCCCTATAAGTTCTGCGCGAAATTACAATTTTAACATTAAAATTTCAGATTTTACTTGTAACTTTTACCCCGTCACTACTCGTTTTCAGATCTGATTCCCACGCGGTAAAGGTAAAAAAACATTCTGAACAACTTTCGTGTTTCGGCCGAAGGCCGAAACGGACCGAAAATGGCCGATTTACCCCTCGCATCAGATCTGTCAAAAACGACGATTTTTAGAAAAAACGCAGGTTTTAAATTAGCTAGAAGACCCCTAAATGTTCAGTTTCAAGACCACTTTCCTCGCGGTAGACGTAAAATGACATTTTAAACAAATTCACAGTTTTACTCGAACACTGAAACGGACCAGAAATGACAGATTTACCCCTCGCATCAGATCTGTCAAAAACGACGATTTTAAAAAAAACGCAGGTTTTAAATTAGTTAGAAGACCCCGAAATGTTCAGTTTCGAGACCACTTTCCTCGCGGTAGACGTAAAATGACATTTTAAATAACTTCACAGTTTTACTCGAACCCTGAAACGGACCAGAAATAGACGATTTTACCCCTGCAGATTCTGCACAGCAGTTAATTATTTCTATAATGTAAAATCTGATTTTTAACTTTTACAACTTCCAAATAGACGCCAAAACTTCATTTTTGAGAGCTAAGAGTCGTGCCATACATCGAAACGTTCGTTTGGACGACGCCTAACATATTCCAAAACTGAAAATCATTTTAGAACACTTTCAGTTTACCGAAATAATCAAAAACTTTCTGCCCAAATTTAGGTATCTCTCAACCCCTCAAATCAACAATTCTCATCGCCAAAATCAATTTCAACGCAAACAAACTATCCTAACATCAACACCAATCAACTAGAATCATCAAGAACTTCAAAACACTAACATATATTCATTCCTATGGATTCTTAAACATGATCAAACTACATGCACATACATAATTGACCTAATGTATTAAAAAAATAAGCAAGACTAACAAAAACTTACAAATATCAAGATGATCAAAATCAAACAACCCTAATGGGTTCTTCGTTGCACCCGGCTATATCCAACACCAATAGATGATCAAAAACTTTGATTTTTATAATACCCACTTGTTTTTAGCAATATTTATCAATCCTTAGCACTTCCCAAACACAAAATTCGGATTACATCACCATTGATGATTTTTTGAAAATTTTAATTTTTCTAAAACACATGCATCATGTTAAATTGATGGTGGGGATTTGAATAGGAATGATAAGTGGATGATTTGGTGTGATTAAATTGTAATTTTATTGATAAAAATGATGTTGATGATGATGGTGATGATGCTGGTGTCGAACCATAGAAGAAGAGGGAGCAACAACTCTTTTTTTTTCTCAAAATAATATGGTAAGTGTTTCTGTGTTTTTATTTTTTAAGTAGTGGTAGTAGTGAGTAAGGGGGTGTTTGGCAACAAGTTTTGCTAGATATCATAAGAATAAAATAAGGGTGTGTTTGGTTTAGTGTTGAGTCGCGGGTATAAATAAAGACAAAGAGCATCTGCTCGGTTTTTACGAATTAAAACTCATTATAATTAAATCTCGAGCCCGATAATTAAATTAATGCATAACGAATTATAAGAACACGCTTTCGACTCGTTTTCAACCAAATACGACCATAAGTCGAAAAATAATGAAAATAAAATTAATAGCTCTTACGGCTAAAATATGGCATTCGTCGTCTTCTCGATTATTTAACGGATAAATTCCATTCCTCAAAACATCAAATAAAGTCTCAATCACCGGTTTCAACGTAAACCATCAAACAATACAATACTTACCAATACTTAGGAATTCAAAATCCGTTACATAGTTAGGATAAAATAATGATGTTAAATTCGGGTTATACATTCTCACACCCTTAAAGGAGCGACGTCCCGGCGCTCAACTCACCTCATACTCGTATCGCGCATTACTAGAAAAGACGAGGGCACTTCTTCCTAAAGAAGTCCTCACGTTCCCACATGAATCTTGATCTACGTCTTGAATTCCATCAACACTTCTTCAAGCTCTACACACGTGAATTACGCGAATTGCACGAAGCTCATCCGACAACTCCAATTTTATATTTCTTCAAAAGCGAGTTCATCGATATGGACATCATTCAGCGTATACCTTACTCTATCGGACGAATTAAAATCTAAATCAAACACAAAAGACATCACTAGGGATGAAAAATCAATTCATGACATGTTTGCAAAATAACCAAACCATGCCAAATCAATAAATTCAATCGGGTTAGCCCATGCTTGTTAAATAGCCAAGCCATGAAAGATAAGAATACTTGACAAGACCTTCGGGTAAGTCCAGTCAATTGGAAGATTGCAACTTAAAGGATATCCACTGGGCGGATAGCCACGGACGCATATTAAGAAGAAATAACAAGAAAGTATTTTCGTCATCGGAGGGCTCACACTCGGATCTATACGCAAAAGATAATACAAGAAGACCATTTCACTTCCGCCCACACACATCAAAGTCTCAATAAACATCGTCGTTGAAGGTCAAAAAGATATTACATGGTACGTGTTGTCCATGATAGGACGTCATTGGACAATGCCGTCTCAAGTTCTCACAACTTATGATCATTCGATTAGATCACATACCACATAAGTATCTAAAAGCAAAGGTCGAACATAAACATCAAATACAGATTTCCACCGTTAATCATCGTGAAAACCTTGAACGAACCCTTGATAATACAACTTGATCTCCAAAGTCTTTACACTTGCGGTTTCGGCTTCAACATACTCCTCGAAGTGATAACGAATTTATTAATTCCAATCATTAAGAAATTCGGTCCATTGGCGAAGATTCCAACATATCGGGCATACCATTAACTTCTGCTCCAGTGTTCAACATACAAAAGCATCCCACTAACTTCTGCTTCAACATTCATCATACAAAGGCGTCCCAATAATTCATACTTCAGTGCTCAAAGTGATACATCATTTTCTTTGTTTGCTCATTGATACAATGATTTTATATGGGGTTCAATTAATTCTCTCAGTCCTCTCGAATTGATCTCGGTCTTAAGTGGAATGATTGTTCTTGGTTACTAAATAAAAGGGTTTGGTTTTCTAATATACTAAATGTTAAATGATCTAAAATGTAAACTTAAATTTAAAAGTAATTGAATTAATAACAATTAATAAAACTTGAATTGAAATTAAAATTAAAATTAAAATTAAAATTGAAATTAAACAGTAGAAACAGTAATACAGTAACTCTTAAAAATATTCAAAGAAAATTGATTCGGAAGTTTAACCTTGATTCGGAACTTTTCACCCGGAAGTTTATCCGGAACTTTATTCGGAACTTGGTTCGGAAGTTTGGCTCGGAACTTGGGTCGGAACTTTCATGCGGAACTTCATTCAGAAGATTGGTTCATTCGAAAGTTTTACTTCATCCGGAACATTTAGACTCATTCGGAACTTTCTACTGATTCGGAACTTTTGAGGAAAAACTCACTCGGAACTTTTTAAAACACATTCATTCGGAACTTAAAAACATGCATTCATTCGGAACTTACTGTTCATCCGGAACTTCAGTTCATTCGGAAGATTGGATTCATCCGGAACTTTCTGTTCGTTCGGAAGTTTTGATTCATGCGGAA
The DNA here is from genome assembly GCA_025667525.1 of Glebionis coronaria. Classification (NCBI taxonomy): domain Eukaryota; kingdom Viridiplantae; phylum Streptophyta; class Magnoliopsida; order Asterales; family Asteraceae; genus Glebionis; species Glebionis coronaria. Next base: position 341,581,675 of record CM046875.1, on the reverse strand, counting down.
CTTTTAACTAAAGTAGTTCACTCGGAACTTTTGTGTTCATCCGGAACTTCAGTGTTCATCCGGAAGTCTAAGTTCATTCGGAACTTTTGGAAAACAACTTTATTCGGAACTTAAGGTGTTCATCCGGAACTTACTGTTCATCCGGAACCTGGGAATTCAAAAACAGTCGTTTTACCCGAAGAACAAGGAAACCAATTTTCAATCCAAAAATCACCAAGTTTTTCACCAAAAACTTAAATAAACTAATCACAAAGCATCTACTAACCATAAACTACAAATCCCATCAACAAAAACACAAAACCCAACAACTTTTGAAGATCAAATCAAATAAAATAAAAACTTAAGAACTTGAAGAGAAAGATGATGATGAACAAGATGAAATGGAAAGATTAAACAAGAACTTGTATTGATGATTAATGTTTTAACAAGATCAAACAAAGATTAAGATTACAAGATTTGAGAAACAAAGATCAAAATCACCAAACACCCTAGTGGTGTTGGTGATGATACGAAACAGAAAAGAGAAAAAGGTGGAGGAGAAAGAAACTTAAAACTAAACTAAGTGTGTGAGGGGTGGTCTATTTATAGGCTTGTCTTTTGGTTGGTGAGTGGACTTTCTCCCGTTCTTCTTGTCTTCTCGTCTTTTCAGAAAAGTTGACGTTTTCGATTCTGATTCGGGATTTGTCGTCGATTAAATTCAACTCGTCTTTAAATTTCTTCGTTTAATAGACTTGAGTTTCTTCGACTTATGTAAATCTTCCATCTTTGGTCCTTTTCTTCGATAAATCTTTGAATAGGCCCAGTGACTTTAAATCTTTTGTATCTCTTGGACAATAGACTTTATCTTGAGTCCTTTTCTTCAGTAAAACCCGTGCAATCCCATGTTTTCTTCAATATTCATCCGGTTGGCTCTGAAAACACAATAAACACAAAAACCACGCATAATTCCAAACAAATGATATTAAATACGTGTTTTGGTCTCGTTTTAGCCAGAATTAAGTGGTAAAAGGATGGGTGTTTACACACCTATCAAATCCCCTACACTTAACCATTGCCATGCCCTCATGCAATGCTTAGTGATAAAGCAATTTTACATTTTTCTCATAATCAATCAACCTTGGCCTTATTCAAACACTACTAAACAAAAGTTTAAAGTAATAAAAGAAATTTAGACTTTAAAGGAAACAAAAGGATAGAAAACCATTTTCACTTGAAAATAGCCACATGGAAATAACTTGCAAAGAGATCAAGGACTTACATTAGGGCTTTGGTGCTGCGAAGATTTATCACCCTCAAGTTTCACGTTCCCCAAACTAAGCTTAAAACGAGATCATTGTTATTATAAGTTAGTAAATCAAACACTTACACACATGGCTTAATTAAATGCTTAAACTCCCTTATTCCTAGGTGTATCTCTTATATTTTATTTTTGTCTTAGAATGATCATGAAGATGCATTTTTGGACTTATTTCGATAGTTTATTTAGGCTGAAAGCAAAGTAGGACTATTTGATCAATAGTTAGCCAAAGGACAAAATCTCTTAAAACTGCTTCTCGGGATATCAAAAAGTTCATATCTTGGCATAACTTGGTTCGCGATTTGAGACCTTTCTCGGGCCGATATTTGGCATGTACTTCATACTTCATATCTTGAGAGACGTGCTTGAGATAATGGTCTTCTCATCGTTCATAGAGTTTCTTCACTTGGAGACTTTTGAGAGGTACTCCAACTTTGTTGACCACGACTTCATGATTATTTCTTCAATCTCTATTTGGGGTTTTGAGATACAACGATCCGCCTCCTTTTCGGACTTGGATCTATTTATCCTCATACCTTGTTAGGGTCTTTTCGGATAGACTTCTCCATGATCTTTATGGGAGTTGATTGCTTTTCGTCGTGAGTCTTGATCCTTCATATTGACTTTAGGAATAATGCTTTTCACATCACTTTGGATCTTCAGCAATAAAATGGAATCCTCATGCCTTGTTAGGGCCTGTTCGGACTCGCCAATCTTCGCGCCCCGCTTCATAAGTTATGCCTTGGCTATGAACTCTTATCATTACCGAGCAACTTTTAAACGATCTTGGGCTAGAAGCTAAGTAACTTTTCAAATCGTACGACCTTACTTATTGCAGATAAATTATTAGCAAGTGATGGGAGAATAGGCAAATAATTACACCAAGTGAGCTTGTGCAAGAATACCGACTTATAATTGACTCTATCATTTCTCGTCCTCCACAATTTAAAATCTCAAGTAATGAGACTCGTGGATACTTAGCCTAATAGACCAATTAAGGTCTACATGGTTAAGGATACTAGCTAGAATAAACTTGGACAAGTCTATTCGGGTTGAGTCAAAATAATAGCAACGGGCCTAATTTGTCGAAGACTTCTAAACTAGCCACACCACTTTATTAATATTTTTGACTTTATTGCGGGATATATACATATGAAAGCAAAGATAAAAATTTAAAAATTACAACTAAATGGCCAAAGTTAATAAAAAATTTGAAAAATGTTGAAAAACATGATTTTCCGGTTAAATGAAGGCATTTTCATGGAAAAGTCCACTTAAAACTTCGATAGAAGTCCCTCCTACACTTAAGATAAACATTGTCCTCAATGTTTAAGCATGTGGGAAAAGTCTCCCCTACACTTATGACATTGTGCACGTTGGTTAACTCGAGTTAAGGAAGAGACGACTAAAGTGATCAATTTCAAATGTGAGTATGAAGAAAATTGAATCACGATAGTTGAGAGATAGAACCGGATTTCGGATAACACTGGAGCACGATTCTTTAGAGATTCCAAGAGTGCACTTATTCCTGTAATCACATCACCACACAAAGACAAACACCCTATAGAGGTCCCCCTACACTTAGGAGGTTAAAACATAAAAGGATAGATACTCGGGCTGCCTCCCGAGGAGCGCTTGTTTTTGATAACCGAGTCACGAGCCTGACTCGACCCAAAATTAGTTCATGGGGAACGTGGTGAGGGATGGAATCACCTCCTGAGAGGTGTCCTCACCAAAGTACAACTTCACTCGTTGGCCATTCACCTTAAAATTAGGTCCATTAGGCTGAGCAAGCTCGAGAGTACCATATGGAAAAATTTGGGCAATGGTGAATGGGCCGGACCAACGAGATTTGAGCTTGCCCGAAGAGATTTTCAACCGAGAGTTAAAAAGTAAGACTTTGTCTCCAACATGGAACTCTCGGTTCTTAATCTTAGAATCGTGAATGAGCTTAGTCCTCTCCTTATAGATTAAAGAGTTTTCATAAGCCTCATTCTGAAGTTCATTAAGCTCATTGAGTTGGATCTTGCGTAGATCACCGGCTTTGTTAATATCAAAATTAGCCCACTTCAAGGCCCAATAAGACTTGTGTTCCAACTCAATGGGGAGGTGGCACGATTTCCCGTACACAAGACGATAAGGCGTACAGCCAATCGGAGTCTTGTATGCGGTACGAAAAGCCCACAAAGCATCATCAAGTTTATCAGCCCATGAGGCACGATGCTCTCCCACGGTTCTTTCAAGAATTCTCTTCAGTCCTCGGTTCGATATTTCAGCCTGGCCATTAGTTTGTGGGTGGTAGGCTGTGGAAAGACGATGATTCACACCGTACTTAGCCATGACTCTTGCGAATTGGTCATTGCAAAAATGAGTCCCACGATCACTAATAATGGCGCGAGGCACACCGAATCTAGCGAATAGAGCTTTCAAAAAGTTACAAACCACCCTTGCGTCATTAGTGGGTAAATCTTTGGCTTCAACCCAATTTGAAACGTAGTCAACGGCTACAAGGATGTATTTGTTTCCTTTAGAAGAAGGGAATGGCCCCATAAAGTCGATACCCCAAACATCAAAGATTTCACATTCTTGAATAAAATTCTGAGGCATCTCGTCTATATGTGTGATGTTGCTTTGTTTTTGGCAAACATCACATCGTTTAACCATATCGTGAGCGTCACGATATATGGAGGGCCAATAAAATCCCGAATCAAACACTTTTTTGGCGGTGTAGTTGGGACCAAAGTGACCACCGGTGGGTCCTTTGTGGCAAGCATCAAGGATTTCCGAAGCTGCCGGTCCATCAACACATCAACGAATAATCAGGTCGGCACATTGTTTGAATAGGTAAGGGTCGTCCCAAAAGTAAGTCTTGATGTCGGTGAAGAACTTTTTCTTTTGTTGGGACGTCAACCCTTCCTTGAGAATTCCACCCGCCAATTAGTTTGCAAAGTCTGCAAACCACGGGGTTTCATTAGAATTCGAATTTATATACATTAAGGTCTCCAAGGGAAAAGAATCATTGATTTCTTTGTTCGGATGATCCCCTTGGTAAGGATCCTCAAGTCGGCTAAGATGATCCGCGGCTAGGTTTTCTGCTCCTTTTTTATCGCGAATTTCAATTTTAAATTCCTGGAGCAGCAAAACCCAGCGAAGAAGTCTAGGTTTGGAATCTTGCTTTGTCAACAAGTACTTCAGCGCGGAATGATCGGTATACACAATTGTTGTAGAAAGGACAATATAGGGGCGAAATTTTTCAAAGGCATAGACAACAGCTAAAAGCTCTTTTTTGGTTGTCGTATAATGCAATTGTGCCCCCGTCATTGTCTTGCTAGCGTAATAGATCGGTTGGAAGTGTTTGTTCGCTCTTTGTCCCAGAACCGCTCCAATAGCAAAATCACTAGCATCGCACATCAACTCAAAGGGAAGCTCCCAATTAGGGGTAACCAAGACGGGTGCCTTAGTTAGCTTATCCTTAAGCGAGTTGAAGGCTTCAAGACACTCTTTGGAAAAGATAAAAGGAGTATCTTTTTCCAAGAGGTGGGTCATCGGGCGAGCGATTTGAGAAAAATATTTGATGAAGCGACGGTAGAAGCCCGCATGACCCAGAAAACTTCTCACACCCTTCACGGTTGAAGGTGGAGGCAACTTGGCGATAACATCGACTTTAGCACGGTCTACTTCAAGACCGGCTTTGGAAATCTTGTGTCCCAGCACGATGCCTTCTTTTACCATAAAATGGCATTTTTCCCAATTCAGAACAAGGCGAGTGTCTTCGCACCGCTTAAGCATACGTTCCAAATTGGCAAGGCAAGAAGAGAAGGAATCCCCGAAGACCGAGAAATCATCCGTGAAGACTTCCATGGTTTGTTCAACCATGTCATGGAAGATAGCTAACATGCACCTTTGGAAAGTCCCGGGGGCATTGCATAAGCCAAAAGGCATTCTTTTGTAAGCAAATGTGCCATAGGGACAAGTGAATGTAGTCTTCTCTTGATCTTGGGGATCGATGGGTATTTGGAAATAACCCGAGAAACCATCAAGAAAGCAGTAATATTCATTACCCGCTAATCGTTCAAGCATTTGGTCCATAAAAGGTAGAGGGAAATGATCCTTTCTCGTGGCATCATTGAGTTTACGGTAGTCTATACAAACTCTCCACCCAGTAACGAGACGAGTGGAAATCAACTCGTTGTGTTCATTGGGAACAACGGTTATTCCGCCCTTCTTGGGCACACAATGGATTGGACTACCCCATGGGGAATCCGAAATAGGGTAAATCATACCCGCATCAAGAAGTTTGATAACCTATGTTTTGATGACTTCATGGATTTTTGGATTCACCCTTCGTTGGCTTTGAATTGTGGGCTTAAAGTCGTCCTCCATGAGAATTTTGTGTATGCAGAAGTGAGGATCAATTCCACGAATATCCGAAATCTTCCAAGCAATAGCCTTCTTATGATCTTTCAACACGACGACAAGTCGGGCTTTTTCTTCTTCTTTTAGGTATTTTGCGATGATGACGGGCGACTTCTTCTCTTCTTCAAGGAATACATACTCGAGATGGGGCGGCAACTCCTTAAGTTCTAAATCCAGAGGATTTTCGACGGGAGGCGTATTCGAAGTCGGCGTATCGATAGCAATCACCGTGGGAGATGGAGGAGAAGGATTGTCTTCTTTGAGAAGGTTTTCAATGAGGCGGAGATCTTCATCCCAATTGGTAGTAGAATCGTCATTGTCTAAATTCACATCTCCCATGGTGGCTTCCAAGTCTTTCCAAAGGAAATCACTTTCTCCAAATAGATATAGTGATGAGTCGATAGAGGAAACGGTCTCAACATTGGGAAGAGAGGTAGGAATACTTTTACAAGCATCTTTGAAGTGTTCTTCACAAGCCTCATCAAGAACGTCAATACAATTAACACTCTCGTATGAATAAGGCTGTTTAGACAACTTTCCCATGTTGAAGACTACTTTATCGTCACCCACTCTCATGATAAGCTCACCGGCTTCGACATCGATGAGAGTGCGACCGGTCCTCAGGAATGGACGACCAACAATTAGTGGCACACGAGGGTCCATCTCGTAGTCGACGACAACAAATCAGCAGGAAAGGTGAATTTTTCGACTCCTACAATGACGTCTTCGGCTATCCCCACTGGATAAGCAACCGTACGGTTAGCCAATTCCAAAGTCATTTTGGTGGGGACTAGCTCTGGGAGAGATAATTGCTTCCAAACGCTTAGAGGCATAAGATTAATACTGGCACCTAGATCGGCTAGGGCCATGCAATTCTCTACTCCCGGGAAATTGCAAGGGATAAGAAAAAGACCCGGATCACCAAGCTTGTTTGGCAATTTCCTTAAGAGCACTGCAGAGCAATTCTCATTAAGTTGGGTGTTGGCAACGGGAGCTTTTCCTTGTCGCTCAGAAGATCTTTAAACATTTTCGCATATTTAGGCATGTGAGAGAGAGCCTCAGCGAAGGAGATATTGAAATTCAGTTGTTTGAACATCTTAAGAAAATTCGAAACCTGAATATCATCCTTGCTTTTGAGCTTCTCTTTCCTCAACCAAGAAGGATAAGGTATATTGGAAGAAGAGGAAGGCTTTGGAAGAATAGGATCACTCACATCCTTGGGTGGAGGAGGGGTAGAAGGAAGAGGTGGAGAAATTAGGGAAGGAGAAGAAGGAGGAATAGGAGCAGGTGACTCGTTCTCCTTAGTCACAATCACCGGTGGAGATATAGGAAGCTCGGGTTCCTTGGGACCTTTACCACTTCAAGTGGTGATTGCTTTCATCTCCCCTCTTGGATTCGCAACGGTGTTACTCGGAAGAGTACCCGAAGAAGAGGGTTGATTACCTTGGAAGAAACTAGCCATCATGTTCCTCAAGTCATTTGTTTGGCTATCCAACGTATTTCTCATGTCGGCTCTCAAATCGTTTCCTTGCTTGACCAAGTCTGCTTTCAGGTTGAGCACTTCCCTCTGAAGATTTCCCACTATCACATCGTTAGTCCTCATATAAGTTTCCACTTCTTGGTGAAGAGCGGTGGGTTGGTTGGGAGGAGCATTGTATGCGGGTGGTTGGTAAGCAGGTTGCTGGTAGACTTGGTTGTTTCGTTGAGGTGGTTGTTGTTTCTTATGAGGAGGGATGTATGGTTGTCGAGGCTGTTGTTGTTGTTGAGGAGGGCGATTGAGGTTTTGTTGTTGGTTTGGGTTGTTTGGGGGAAAACCAGGTGGGGAAAGATAATTGTTAGAGCGGTAGCTAAGCAAATTACGGTCACCTTGAGGTCTAGCTTGATAAGCAGGTTGAGGATAGGTGCCATATGCTGCATTCACATTCTCAGTAGGGTAGTCTTGGGTGGCGGTACAAGTGGTGTAAGAGTGAGGACCACCGCATATCTCACAAGGTTGGCTGACAGTGTTAACTTGGGCGTTTTTAGCGTTGTTGCTGTTGTTGTTGCTGACGGTGTGGGTGACAAGCGATTCAAGAAGCGTAGTGATTTTGTCCAATCGCTTGTCGCTGTCACTAGTGCTAGCACTAGCGACATTGGTCCGAACACTCTTGGTTTGCACACGAGATTTATTCTCAATGATGTCCCAAGCAGCATTGGAAGTCTTAGCCAATAGATTACCCCCCGAGGCACTGTTCAGTGAATCTTGGTCACTCATGCTTAAACCATTGTAAAAAGTATTAATTTGATGTACTTTGGTAAAACCATGTTGTGGGCATTTTCTTAAAAGATCTTTAAAACGATCCCAAGATTCACTGAACGACTCATCGTACTTTTGTTCAAAATTTATGATCTCATTCCGCAATGCGGTAGTACGAGAGGGTGGGAAAAAGTAATTGATGAACTTAGTTTCCAAATCCGTCCCCGAGAGAATACTCTGTGGCGGTTCCTTAGCAAGCCAATGTCGGGCTTGTCCCTCTAAAGAAAAGGGAAAAAGTTGTAATCTAATAACCTCTTGTGGAACACCATTGAATTTGACCGTGTTGGTGAGTTGCAAGAATCTCTTGATGTGGTCATGTGGATCATCAATGGTTCGTCCCAAGAATGGTTGAGCGGAGACCATCTGGATAAAGCCTGATTTTAGCTCAAAGTTGTTGGCGGCAATTGGAGGTATGACAATTGGGTCCGTGTTGCCATCTACATGAGCTTGCAGCAATTCAATCATCGGGCGATTATCCGGAAGGGGCTCATTGTTGTTGTTATTGTTCATGTTGTTGAAAGGTGGGTTGTTGTTGTTATTATTGTTGTTTGGAGGTGGTACACCGGCCATGTCTAAGTGATCGAGAGGCTCGGGCTCTTGATAAGACGTGGATCGAGTGCGCATACACCTGCAAAAGAACGAACAAAGAAAAACAAAGCAAAAATATTTTTGGTTTTTATGTTTTTTTTTTTTTAATTTTTTTTATTTTTGAAAATTTTATATTTTTTAGGATTTTTTGAAAATTTTTTTGATGAAAAAGTAACGTTCACGGGGAACGGATCCCAAAATCCAAGTTCTCACAAAAAACTTTTGATCTTAACGAGAAGAGCCGACAACGGCGCCATTTGATACAATGATTTTATATGGGGTTCAATTAATTCTCTCAGTCCTCTCGAATTGATCTCGGTCTTAAGTGGAATGATTGTTCTTGGTTACTAAATAAAAGGGTTTGGTTTTCTAATCTACTAAATGTTAAATGATCTAAATGTAAACTTAAATTTAAAAGTAATTGAATTAATAACAATTAATAAAACTTGAATTGAAATTAATATTAAAATTAAAATTAAAATTGAAATTAAACAGTAGAAACAGTAATACAGTAACTCTTAAAAATATTCAAAGAAAATTGATTCGGAAGTTTAACCTTGATTCGGAACTTTTCACCCGGAAGTTTATCCGGAACTTTATTCGGAACTTGGTTCGGAAGTTTGGCTCGGAACTTGGGTCGGAACTTTCATGCGGAACTTCATTCGGAAGATTGGTTCATTCGGAAGTTTTACTTCATCCGGAACATTTAGACTCATTCGGAACTTTCTACTGATTCGGAACTTTTGAGGAAAAACTCACTCGGAACTTTTTAAAACACATTCATTCGGAACTTAAAAACATGCATTCATTCGGAACTTACTGTTCATCCGGAACTTCAGTTCATTCGGAAGATTGGATTCATCCGGAACTTTCTGTTCGTTCGGAAGTTTTGATTCATGCGGAACTTTTAACTAAAGTAGTTCACTCGGAACTTTTGTGTTCATCCGGAACTTCAGTGTTCATCCGGAAGTCTAAGTTCATTCGGAACTTTTGGAAAACAACTTTATTCGGACTTAAGGTGTTCATCCGGAACTTACTGTTCATCCGGAACCTGGGAATTCAAAAACAGTCGTTTTACCCGAAGAACAAGGAAACCAATTTTTAATCCAAAATCACCAAGTTTTTCACCAAAAACTTAAATAAACTAATCACAAAGCATCTACTAACCATAAACTACAAATCCCATCAACAAAAACACAAAACCCAACAACTTTTGAAGATCAAATCAAATAAAATAAAAACTTAAGAACTTGAAGAGAAAGATGATGATGAACAAGATGAAATGGAAAGATTAAACAAGATCTTGTATTGATGATTAATGTTTTAACAAGATCAAACAAAGATTAAGATTACAAGATTTGAGAAACAAAGATCAAAATCACCAAACACCCTAGTGGTGTTGGTGATGATACGAAACAGAAAAGAGAAAAAGGGGGAGGAGAAAGAAACTTAAAACTAAACTAAGTGTGTGAGGGGTGGTCTATTTATAGGCTTGTCTTTTGGTTGGTGAGTGGACTTTCTCCCGTTCTTCTTGTCTTCTCGTCTTTTCAGAAAAGTTGACGTTTTCGATTCTGATTCGGGATTTGTCGTCGATTAAATTCAACTCGTCTTTAAATTTCTTCGTTTAATAGACTTGAGTTTCTTCGACTTATGTAAATCTTCCATCTTTGGTCCTTTTCTTCGATAAATCTTCGAATAGGCCCAGTGACTTCAAATCTTTTGCATCTCTTGGACAATAGACTTTATCTTGAGTCCTTTTCTTCAGTAAAACCCGTGCAATCCCATGTTTTCTTCAATATTCATCCGGTTGGCTCTGAAAACACAATAAACACAAAAACCACGCATAATTCCAAACAAATGATATTAAATACGTGTTTTGGTCTCGTTTTAGCCAGAATTAAGTGGTAAAAGGATGGGTGTTTACACACCTATCACTCATTATATTAGCCCTACAGGTTCGTCATCAAAAAAGAAAAAAAAATCTTCAATGAACCTTCGATAGTAGCAAGTAAAATTACAAAATCTTCACATCCACGATAAGTTGCCGTTGATAACTTGATCCTCAATCAATCCACAAATACACACATAAATCTTGGTGACGCTTAAACAAGTCGCCTATTCTCGAAACGGTTAACGGTTCTTAACAATCTGCTTATAAAGCATTCTATCATCGAGACACATTAAAAATGGTCCATCGAAATAAATCATAACTCGAGAGAAGTCCAAAGGGTTACTCGTACATATATGATAATCGACGATGATCATAATGACGACAGCACTTAATGATTAATATCAACGAAACACGATTCGAAGAATGACGTACTGTTGGAAATACGTTTTTCCCAATAAAGTCTCGGTCACATCTTAGTTAGCATAGATCACGAGATATAGACTATTTAGAACTTTGTCTCTTGGAGCGACCTCCCTTAGGGGGAGATTGTTAGAAATACGTTTTACGTAATTGTGAAGGATCGGTCGCTCCAACGATAATTATGTAATGGGCTCGTGATCCACTTTGTAAATGTATAGTCCATATAGCCCACATGTAGAGTGGGCTATATATATCCCCTCCTAGCATGTTAGGAGGGGTTGTTCATTTTACACATTTCATTATTAATCTTTACTTTCTCTCTCTACTTTTCTCTTTTCTCTCCTTTCTCTCTCTACTCCCTCATCTCCCTCCTTCATCTTCTTTATATTATTAAACAATCCAATCTTTCAAATCCATCTAATCAATCATGAAGGATAGGCCAAAGATCACGTAGACCTTCAATTGGTATAATAATATAAAGAAGATGAAGGAGGAAGATGAGGGAGTAGAGAGAGAAAGGAGAGAAAATAGAAATGTAGAGAGAGAAAGTAAAGATTAATAATGAAATGTGTAAAATGAACAACCCCTCCTAACATGCTAGGAGGGGATATATATAGCCCACCCTACATGTGGGCTATATGGACTATACATTTACAAAGTGGATCACGAGCCCATTACATAATTATCGTTGGAGCGACCGATCCTTCACAAATACGTAAAACGTATTTCCAACAATCTCCCCCTAAGGGAGGTCGCTCCAAGAGACAAAGTTCTAAATAGTCTATATCTCGTGATCTATGCTAACTAAGATGTGACCGAGACTTTATTGGGAAAAACGTATTTCCAACAATCTCCCCCTAAGGGAGGTCACATCTTTTTACAAAATCTTAAACCTAGCATCTATGCTTGAGTCTTCGATCTTGTTCTTGTGAATATGCTTGATGTGATCTTTGAATTTAGTCTTGAGCATGTTTCCTTGCCTTGACCTTGTGCATTCTTCACTTGTGATATTTCCCTCTTCGTGACTTCATGTTCCACATACTTATACTTTTAAATTCTTGAAAGCTTCAGAGTTTGATACATTGGAAGACTTGACCTTCAGGCTTTCTTGAATTTGTTGAAGTACTAATTATATGTAGTATAAGCATGTGGTGACGACTTCTTCTGGATTGTACACCGCAATGCCACTTTCTTGTTACGCTGCATAAGACAGTTAGCAACAAACAATATACACGGATGAAATGGCCTTGAACATTTCATTCTAATTCGGTAGCATTTTACCTCCGGTCGGTGAAGACCGTTGGACGATATTAAATATCGTACTTGTGGCAGGTAATTTCAATAAAGAACCTTCTTGACAAGATTTCGCGGGTAAACCCGTTCTCTTTACTCGACCGTCCAAAGCTGACTGCGAACGTAAATAGTGAATCATTTGGATAATCTTATCCGCATGATTTGAAGCCGTCAATTCATGTTCCTGGAACAAGTGAAGTTCAATTAAGAACCGCCCCGTCGTTGCTTTCCAGTTGTCACTAGCTTGATTCATATAGAATCTTGCAAGTTACCTACCAAGTGCTGTTTGATGTTAACACTAGAAGGATTTCCATTCGTCATTGTAAATACTTAATAGTATTACTCTGAATGTTCTGGCAAGATCACTAAGAAATTGCGTAGAGGCCTGGAACGTGTTTAAATTCATTTAAGAATTAAACCACTGTTGCTTTCCAGTTATCACAAGTTTGATTCATAAAGAATCGCACAAGTCACCTACCATGAGCTTTTTGATATTCGCTCAAGAAGGATTTCCATCTTCATTGTAAGTACTTTCGTATTACTCGGATGTTCAGGCAAGATCCAGAAGATTTTGCGTAGGACTCTTAAGATCTTTTTTACTTTTCACAGTGTGTGAAGAAGCAAGGAAATATGAAAGTGTGTCCTAATGAGATATTTGATGATCTCAAATGGCTCTAGACTCAATCGTGCATTTTGGATTTTAGTGATCGGAGGCTGGAGAGGAGTGCCGCTTTTCAATACCAATTTATTCGGAGTGAATAAACCAATAGATAATGTGTTGATCTCCGTGTGATTAAAACAAATACCTTTTGAGAGATATTTGAGTTAGCTGGGAAGGGTTGTGCATTGCATCACTGGGTCCATGCTGTCTTTCTTCAATATCAAGAATCATTAAACAATGATCTCAATAGCATATGTATTGACCCGGTTTCTACCTAAGTTGTAAGGAGGGCTTCTTTCTTTACACCCTTTATCTTTACAATTCTTTTTCATTCTTCAACCCCTTCAATGCTTACCAATACGTCATCACTAGCACCTTGTTGTGATTGTTCCAGTGCTAACTTAAGTACTTGGTCGGCATTCAGCTACGTTCACAATCTTTCTCCATCTTTCCTAAGGACTACTATTTCTAGCTATGGAATGTCCTTGGGAAGATTCCTCCGGTTCTAGAGAAATCATTGGACTTTAACCTATCCTACCATCCTTATGTCACCACAATCTTCACCGTCGTGAATAGAGATGTTTTGGGTAAGTGTATGTCACCATGAAATCCATTTTGAAGTGCAAATCCATTTTGCTCCCCCTTAACATATGCCACGATATCCGAAAACATTTTGCACATGTCGGGATGAGCAAGCACGTTAAGTCAAACCATTTTTGATTAATCATTTCCCATATTAAATCACATTTTCTCCCCCATATTAAAAATATTAACCCAATCGATGTTTTTAATATCAATTGATTTAATAGCATTTTGAGAAAATTTGGGAAGAAAAATGCAAATCCAATTATCTTCATGAAATACACAAGCTCCCCTTCAAATTAATGAGGGTGTGCTAAAACGTAAATCAAATACCTTTTAAACACAAGTGTAAGGTATTTATCACGTGCAAAGATCATATATGATAATGAATTCACAATATTAGCAATTTACGAGGTTGGACCTGAATGATGGAGAACATCATATGAAAGAAGCACATAGTTCTTGTTCACGAATGTTGGTCTTCCTCGTAACTTCTGAAGTTATCTCTTGACTCCATGTGTATGATTGATATCATTGTCTTGACACCAATATATGAATTTGGCACTCTCGGCATCAAAGATTCTGAATGCTGAACAATTGCTCCCCCTCAATTGTTGACCCGTGTTCTATTGAAAGAGCTGTAGTCACCGTTTGAGTAGTCGCATCGTCGAGTATGTAGATATCAAATGTAAGTTGCTACGGTTGGTGGAGATGATAACTTCGGATTCTGAAGTCAAAACTTTCCGGTGAAATGCTTGACTTCAAAGTGAAAAGCGGGTTACTATCTGAAATAATAGCAAACCATAAGGAGCATGTTTTAAATCGTTTAAACTTCTGCTCGAACTTTATTTACAACCCCGTGTCATTATTGAATGACATTTCTAGGTTCGTAAATATTATCGATTCCAGAAGACATGCTATTTTTATCAAAATATTTTTGAACACACAATTTTGAAAGATTTAGAAAAACCTTCTGAGAAATTCTCGAAAAATTGTGTTCAAAGTTTTGAAAACCTATTACTTGAGCTTAAGATGTTAAATATCTTTACAAAACGAGCTCAAGTCCGAGAAGTTGTAAACTTCCCGTTGTTAAGGATAAGTTACCATCGGCGATAAACTTTCCTTTTATCTGAAGTACGAGTCCTAAGCTGACATTTACTTAGAAGTCGTTTTTCATGAGCTTGAAAACTTTGACTGTTTTAACGGAAAGCTCATGACCGAGAAAGGTTAATTTCTCGTTATGAGGAAAATTTCTCTTATTTAAAAGATACACTTTCCTTTCTGAGCTTAAAACTTCGAATGTTTTAATACAAGCTCATGACCAAGAAAGGTGAATTTCTCGTTAAGAGGATAAATTATCATAAAAGAAAATCTTTCCTTTATTTTAAGTTCGAGTTATATTCTGACATTTAACTGTAAGTCATTGTGCATGAGCTTAAAAACTTCGACTGTTTTTATTATTAGCTCATGCCCGAGAAAAATTAATTTCTCGTTGTAAGGATAAGTTTATCATCGGCGATAAACTTTCCTTTCTTTGATGCACGGGTTATCGTCTGATATTTAACGATAAGCCATAGTGCATGAGCTTAAAAACTTCGAATGTTTTTAACATAAGCTCATCCCCGAGAAAAATTAATTTCTCGTTGTTAGGATAAGTTTACCATCGACGATAAACTTTCCTTTCTTTGAAGATCGAGTTATAGTCTGTGATGTGACTATAAGTCCTATACATTAAGCTTAACCATGAATCCCCTGAGACACTTGTTTCTCTGATATCTGCTTCTTCAGCAACCAAACTCTGAGATTGTCCTTAGTTGGACTGTATACAATGATTGGACCGCTTCGTTCTTTTGGAACATCAACTTTTGTACCTGCATTCTCATTAGGAGTTTGTATACTTTGATATGGGTTATCGATATCTATCTTAGAAGCATGTGTGGGTTCACAGTTGGTTTTACTTGTGTCAGAGGCGACCTGAGTAGATGATTCACTTATCTTAGCTGGCAACGTTTCCTTTTATAGAAAACCTTAAGTTTAGGCTTAAGTGACGTATCATCTTTATCGATTTCCTCCCTAGTAGTCTTAGTAGAATCAGAGACTATCCTAGTTAAAGGGCACTCGTTTCCTACAAGAGTGAAAGTTCTACCAGTGGGGCGCCAAACTTTACCAAAGGGTTTGATTTTAGCTATCCACTGGGACTTAATTCTAGCACGGGAGTTCACCTCATCAAGTAATTTTTTGATACCGGAATCATGATTGGCTCTAAAGACACATTTTCTACATGTTTTACAGGTAGCATATTTAATGTCCGAGTAATTCCTAGATGATTGATCGATGCTCCTAGGAGATGACATGCTACGGTTAGCAGTGTTGGGTAATCTAGAAGGCATGTGACTAGGATTGACATTTCTATCTCTTACATGTGTCTTTTGCATAACTTCCCTTAGACCAGATTTATGGCCAACGTCATTTGAACTAATTCTAGACGTGGTCTTGGTATTTTTAGGGAAACTAGAGGCAATCATATGATTTGGTCTTGCTAAAGCTGGAGTGATCACATAGGGCCTAGTTGCTGGAGTGTCTGGTCTAGAAAGATGAACCAAATCAACTTGGGAGGCAAACCGCGGTCTCGAGGATTATGGTCGCTCGGATCTAAATGCAGTAGGTTTTCTGACAATCGGTTGTCTGACGAACTGATTTGTAGGCGGTTTCCCCAAGATTGATGGTTTTTCAAGCTTAGTGTCCACACTAGGTCCTCTATTTTTCCTTAACTCGTTTTTCAACGCGGCTATAGCAAAGACCTTTTCCTGTACTTGAGCTTTTAAGGTCTCATTCTCTTTGAGCAATTCATCTTGGGATGCCAACTTAGATTCAAGTAACTTAATTTGTTTCAAAAGATTATCCTTTTCAGCTTTAGAATCTAAAACTTTTTGATCCAATTTTCTTTCAAGAGAAACGTTTGACTTTTCAAGTTTTTCAAAGTATGTTTCAAATTTATCCGTTTTCTTAGAAAATTCAAGTTTGGCATCCTCAAGATCTTTTGATTGTTGAGATACAATCGTTTCGAGCTCTCTAATCTTAGAATCAGAAGCAGTCAATGAAGCAGTTATAAGACAATTATCATGATATTTAGCATTTTGAACACTTTCTCCCCCATTATGACTCACATCGGGTGAATCAGAAGTGGTATTGCTATCACTCTTCTACATCCCATGTTTGTCATAATTAAGTTCGGAATGCTCAATATGCGGCATGGCATTAACATATACATCATAAACAACATTACATTGTACCATGTTTGCAGGCTCTTCGTCATAAACGGGTAAGGTGTCATCAAAAGAGATCTCGTGAACATTCCCTGACGTCCCACTGGTATCATGTTGTCCTCCTGATTCCGTGCTCTTGGCATCGATAGGCTCCAAGTGTTCAACCGTATGACCAGTTTCCTCTTGAATCGAAGAATCTTGCATTCCATTATCATACCCTTGCTGAAGTCGAGATCTTTCATAAATCGAAGACGAGACCGATGTCATGAGTTTCAATATTGTATCACGAAAAACTCGAAGCTCGGTATGTGTATCTCGAATAAATGATTGGCAAAGCATTGAACTTTCAGACTTGATGATATTGAATTGGAGGAAAGGTGTGAGTTGTGTCACAAGAGCCTTATAAGCAAGTGCTGATGCAGAGTGATTAATGTTTTCATTGGTAAGTTGCTCGGCGAGTTGGCTCAAAGTGGTGAATATTGAGTCGATGAATATATTACGATCTTGACCAAAGATTGTCATAAATTCGCTCCCTCATTGAAGTCGTGAAAGATTAACTAGATGATACTGAAGCATTCGAAATGAAGTTATACCACTTTCTCTAGCGTTGGCTTGCACTTGATGCGATTCTCCCTTGTTCGATGTCGAATTCAAGAAATCCATTGAAAAGCGATGAACAATTACGTTAAGGATTATTGATTGATGAAAAATCCGTCGTCAATTTCAAGCAAAATAAACCTTGTCACTTTATCACGTTGTCACGATTATAACTTACTATCATAAATTTTTCCAAAATAAAAATTTAATAAAAAAATAAAAATATCAAATGATTATCAAAATAAAAGTTAATAAGAATAAAAGTTTTTCAAAATAAAAAAGAATAACTAAAATTAACTAAACAAAAAAGGAACTTTCTAAAATTAAAAAATGAAAACAATAAAATTAAAATAAGAAAATCTGATAAGTTTTGAAAAATCTGATAAGTTAAAAAAAAAAATTAAAAAAAATCTAACTATCACCTAAAACGTGGCCTATATCATATATCACCACACACGTGGCCAAGTCAAAAAATTTCCACCGCCCACTCCACCTAGTTATTTCCGCCCAATTAAATATACTCTAAACCTAATTTGACTCTCTCAAACACAAACACAGTACCTAATCTCTCTCTCTCTCTCAAACTTATCCTCCGTCTCTTCTTCTTTCTCTGTTAACTTTCTCTCTCCCAATCAAACCTAATCTGCTCTATCAATACACCACCATCTAGTCTCAGTGATCTTACTCTTCCAAAAACCAAACGCAGACAATCAAACTCAGCCAATATACCCCTCGAAACAAATCGAACACCCGTGAAATGTGAATAAAAACGAGGTTCTACAAGAAAAACGCCATTAAGATCTTAAAAAAAAGGTCTCGGGTAAGGTTTTTTATGTTGATTTTTGAGTCTTTCTATCATCTGTAGGGTCTTTCTGTCACAAGGTTAGATTATAACAAAATTGTTATAAATCTTTTCTTCTTCTTCGAAAAGTAAATCCAACAACAGATCAATGATGACAATTTGTTCGTGTGTCTTGATCTTTAAATGATCTAGGCATGCATGTTGAATCACAACAAAAACAATGAATCTGAGATCTTGGTTGTTAAAAAAAACGAGTCTTGTTTGATTTTGACGAGAGATTAATAAGAAGACGAGAGTATGGTAAGAAGACGAGAGTTTTGTAAGAAAACGTGTCTTGTTTGATGTTGATTTAGAGTCGAGAGTAGAGGTTGAGGGTTTGAGGGTGTGAGTGAGGAGTGAGCGAGGGTGAGGTCTGTTTTCGAGGGTGAGTGGACAAGGGTTTCCAAGTGTGGTTGTGTGAGTCGATAGAAGAGGTTTGTGTTGGAGTCGAGTCGAGTGGGGAGAGTGAGGGTGAGGGTCTAAAAAAATAAAAATTGGTCGAGGGTGAGTCGTGTGAGACGAGAGGTGAGGAGTCGAAAATTGGTGTCGAGTCAAAAAGGTTCCCGTTATGTTTGAATTGTGTTCATTCAGAATATTTCGTTTATTCGGAAGATTTCGTTCATTCGGAAGATTTCATTCATTCGGAAGTTTCGTTCATTCGGAAGTTTCGTTCATTCGGAACTTTCGTTCATTCGGAACTTTCGTTCATTCGGAACTTTCGTTCATTCGGAACTTTTGTTCATTCGGAACTTTAGTTCATTCGGAACTTTCGTTCATCCGGAAGTTTTGTTCATCAGGAAGTTTTGTTCATCCGGAACTTTTGTTCATCCGGAACTTTTGGTTTGATTCGGAACTTTTGATCCGGAACTTTTGGTTTGATTCGGAACTTTAAGAATGACAGTTTTGGACAGAAAGATGATAACCAGGAAACTTTTGACAGTTTGACAGTTGACCAAAAAAGAAAACCCAGATATGATAAAACTGATAAACTGATAAACGAAAAACTGATTAAAAAATTTATATAAAAAACTGATTATAAAAAGTTGATAAAAGAAAAAACTAATAATAAAAAAAATTAAAGTGGAAACTGATTATAAAAAAAATAAAAAAGGATAAAATTAAAAGTTCAATTTAAAGAATTCAAACAAAAATGCAATCAAAATAGAAAGGGATTTATCAATAAAAATACAAAATTAAAAAGAGAAAAACACAAACTTTTAATAAAAACACAAACTTTTTAAGATTTGATAATAAAAGTTTTTGATTTTTGTATAGAAATTTGTGATTTTTATCTAAAAAGTAAGTAAATCTAAAGATTTGACATGATTTAAAGCATAAAAATACAAACTTTTTAAGATAAAAGCTTGATTAAATCAAAACCCATCAAAATCAAACAAAATAAAAACAAGAATAAACCAAACTAACCATGCTCTTGATACCAATTGAAGGTCTACGTGATCTTTGGCCTATCCTTCATGATTGATTAGATGGATTTGATAGATTGGATTGTTTAATAATATAAAGAAGATGAAGGAGGGAGATGAGGGAGTAGAGAGAGAAAGGAGAGAAAAGAGAAAAGTAAAGATTAATAATGAAATGTGTAAAATGAACAACCCCTCCTAACATGCTAGGAGGGGATATATATAGTCCACCCTACATGTGGGCTATATGGACTATACATTTACAAAGTGGATCACGAGCCCATTACATAATTATCGTTGGAGCGACCGATCCTTCACAAATACGTAAAACGTATTTCCAACACGTACACACACCAAACACTCACAAATCGAGCCAGACATACTTGGGCCCACTCATTTATAACTCCTTGTCTACATCAAAAGGCGTCCCCTTTCATGTATACAAGAATTTATAAATTTACGGTTCAGGAACTTATAACTTTCTTGTTCAAATGAAAAGGCGTCCCAATCCATTTCAACAAAACAATTATAACTCATCCTACTCAAATATTACTACCTCTAAACACGATATCATATCAAAATACTATAGTAAATACAAGGTGTCAATAAACTTATATCATGATTTCCATATTCAAACGTCCCATTCCATCTGATTAAGGAAAACACGACAATCTAAGGTCCAGTGGTTTAAAATTTTCTTATTCAAATGTCCTAATCCATTTAAATAAGACAACCTTAAACGACTCTTAGTTGGGCAAGTTAAAATCTATATATCTAAATGTCCCATTCCATTTAGATACACAGTATTAAGTCACTCAACCAAATGACTACTACGAGCATATCATTGTTGTACCCAAACTATATATATTTGATTAGGATATATATATCTTAAGTCCAACATTGGCATCCTCCTTTTCGCCTGTAAAACGTGGTCATATAAAATTTAATCACACATCACATTACGTAGGAGATATCGCCTCGAATAAATGATTCTTCAAAATCATAAGTAGTAACGAAAACACGAACATCGCATTTATCAACTTCGTTTCGAAAGGAGATGTCCAAAAATGGCACATCACGATACAATGATAACAATCAAAGTTAAACAAGTCGATATGCGATAGGTTATGAAACCATATATACATACTCAAAGTATCAAACGAGTTTCATACTCGTATTCAGATAACATAATCATCAATATCGGTGATTGGCAGTGAAACCGATTCCAATACAAAACCGTATTATAAAATGTACGACAATCATTCAAGGAACATTGCTTCGCGTGCAATGTCTTTAAATACAATAGTATATTCATACATATACATAATACCATTGCTACATACACATAGGTTCACATAATGACAATCAATCATAAAGTAATACAAGAATAGCCTTACCGGAGCCATGCAGAGTAGTTGCATGCTTAAAACTTTTTAGAACACACCAAAGTTATAGTTTAGGTTTTTCAGAATCGACCTAGTTCTCTATAACTTGTGGCTCTGATTACCATTTTTGTAACACCCCCAAATTACCACGCAGCGGAATACCACTTTGGGGCGCTACTCATAGCACATCACACACAATCATAGAAAACGACCTCAAATGAGACGTTAAAAATATTATACAATCTTGTCTAAAAAGTTTCCCATCCCTATATATATAAAATCAGAGTAGCGTTGGTCCCAAAAACCGTTACCGATACATCACAATACATTCATCAAAGACTTTAAAAAGTCATTTATTTATTTAAAAAGGATGGAAAAAAATAAACAAAGTTTAGACAAGTAAGCACCAACTTCCTCCCTGCATGCTCCGCTGCTATCCATCTTGATTACCTGAAATACATGCTAAAAATCATCAACACAAAGGTTGAGCAAGTCTATAGGTTTTACAAATCATCATTTGAACACAAGAATTTTTAATCATCTCAAGCTTATCACACAGATAAGTCATATATATATCGATAAATGCCTTAAGCTCATGCTACTGAACCTTAACCAACACGTCAAACCGTCTCACATACGGCGCCCCTACTGAAAGGTAATATTGTCATATACCAGCGACCTCTTATACATAATATCCCTTTCAGGTGCTCACAAGGATACATACCCTAGGATAAGGTTTGTCAAACTCAAATAGATCTACCATATGTAATAGCGTTTACCTCGCAAGATAATTAACAGCACATGAAATTCAGGGACTTCATAAGACAATGGTACTTAGGCATTTATCATCATATTCGGGTCCAGCATACCGAAAACAACTTGTGTTCCTTTTATAAAAACAAGCATGTATTCCCCCTCGCGGGTTTAAAAATCATTTACAAGATAGTATAAAGCGAGGATATAGACCTAACTTGATAAGAAGTAAGAAACAATAAGTTCTTCGAGACGAGTAGACGAATGCCGACGAATCAACCACGACCTATAATAGTTGCGTGTAATTAATTTCACATTCAAAATAATATAACACGGAAAATGATATTTTACACTTATATATATATATATATATATATGTATTAACATGTACTACAAACCAATGCTTAAGAATCCATGTCCAATAATCTAATAAAAATGGATACTTAGAAAAATTCGACAATTTTGACCTTCTTGACAACTTTGACTTTCAGGTCTGACCCGCTTAATTGACCCACTGAACGACATTTTCATGATTAAAGACTAACGCATTTTGATGCAAAACGACATTTAGGACAACTTTCTATCTATAACCGAGACCTGAAACTCAACAGAAATTGACCAAAATGCCCCTACAAGTTCTGCGCGAAATTACAATTTTAACGTTAAAATTTCAGATTTTACTTGTAACTTTTACCCCGTTACTACTCGTTTTCAGGTCTGATTCCAACGCGCAAAAGGTAAAACAACATTCTGAACAACTTTCGTGT
Organism: Glebionis coronaria; assembly: GCA_025667525.1. Lineage (NCBI taxonomy): Eukaryota > Viridiplantae > Streptophyta > Magnoliopsida > Asterales > Asteraceae > Glebionis > Glebionis coronaria. The sequence continues at coordinate 341,559,201 of CM046875.1, read as the reverse complement.
TTCGGCCGAAGGCCGAAACGGACCGAAAATGGCCGATTTACCCATCGCATCAGATCTGTCAAAAACGACGATTTTTAGAAAAAACGCAGGTTTTAAATTAGCTAGAAGACCCCTAAATGTTCAGTTTCAAGACCACTTTCCACGCGGTAGACGTAAAATGACATTTTAAACAACTTCACAGTTTTACTCGAACACTGAAACGGACCAGAAATGACAGATTTACCCCTCGCATCAGATCTGCCAAAAACGACGATTTTTAGAAAAAACGCAGGTTTTAAATTAGCTAGAAGACCCCTAAATGTTCAGTTTCAAGACCACTTTCCTCGGGGTAGACGTAAAATGACATTTTAAACAACTTCACAGTTTTACTCGAACCCTGAAACGGACCAGAAATGGAAGATTTTGCCCCTGCAGATTCTGCACAGCAGTTAATTATTTCTATAATGTAAAATCTGATTTTTAACTTTTACAACTTCCAAATAGACGCCAAAACTTCATTTTTGAGAGCTAAGAGTCGTGCCATACATCGAAACGTTCGTATGGACGACGCCTAACATATTCCAAAACTGAAAATCATTTTAGAACACTTTCAGTTTACCGAAATAATCAAAAACTTTCTGCCCAAATTTAGGTATCTCTCAACCCCTCAAATCAACAATTCTCATCGCCAAAATCAATTTCAACACAACCAAACTATCCTAACATCAACACCAATCAACTAGAATCATCAAGAACTTCAAAACACTAACATATATTCATTCCTATGGATTCTTAAACATGATCAAACTACATGCACATACATAATTGACCCAATATATTAAAAAAAATAAGCAAAAGACTAAAAAAACTTACAAATATCAAGATGATCAAAATCAAACAACCCTAATGGGTTCTTCGTTGCACCCGGCTATATCCAACACCAATAGAGGATCAAAAACTTTGATTTTTATAATACCCACTTGTTTTTAGCAATATTTATCAATCCTTAGCACTTCCCATACACAAAATTCGGATTACATCACCATTGATGATTTCTTGAAAATTTTTATTTTTCTAAAACACATGGATCATGTTAAATTGATGGTGGGGATTTGAATAGGAATGATAATTGGATGATTTGGTGTGATTAAATTGTAATTTTATTGAGAAAAATGATGTTGATGATGATGGTGATGATGGTGGTGTCGAACCAGAGAAGAAGAGGGAGCAACAGCTCTTTTTTTTTCTGAAAATAATATGGTAAGTGTTTCTGTGTTTTTATTTTTTAAGTAGTGATAGTAGTGAGTAATGGGGTGTTTGGCAACAAGTTTTGCTAGACATCATAAGAATAAAATAAGGGTGTGTTTGGTTTAGTGTTGAGTCGCGGGTATAAATAAAGACAAAGAGCATCGGCTCGGTTTTTACGAATTAAAACTCATTATAATTAAATCTCGAGCCCGATAATTAAATTAATGCATAACGAATTATAAGAACACGCTTTCGACTCGTTTTCAACCAAATACGACCATAAGTCGAAAAATAATGAAAATAAAATTAATATCTCTTACGGCTAAAATATGGCATTCGTCGTCTTCTCGATTATTTAACGGATAAATTTCTTTCCTTAAAACATCAAATAAAGTCTCAATCACCGGTTTCAACGTAAACCATCAAACAATACAATACTTACCAATACTTAGGAATTCAAAATCCGTTACATAGTTAGGATAAAATAATTATGTTAAATTCGGGTTATTACACTCGATTAGCCCTTTTTATCTAAACACGCACAAGCAAGCGGGGAAACGAGGCGGCGCGAAGCACTTAAGAGCCTTTTTCCTTAGCTTATATTTTATAATACCCGCCTTATAACCACCTTATAGTTTGTGTTTGTCAAAATTAAGCTTCACAAAAGTAATTCTCTATTTTGCCTTTTTTTCTTGTTTGAGATTCGAATACAACGATCGAGTGATGAAATCCCGAATCAAGGTTGTGTTTTCACACTTTTGGAGTACTTGTGAATTTATTGTTCTACGTATACAATATAGTAATATTCACACAAAAAACGAAAAACCGATAATACGTATTAGTAGAGTGCTACTAATACAAATAGATATTATGGCTAGTATAAAAACAACAATTGTTCAAATCAAAACACAACACGCCTCCCCGGAAGCGGCGCCAAAATTATGTAGTGTTTTAACTACCCTTTAGGTAAAGAGCGTAAAAGTGGCAAGTATTAAGTGTCGGTTTAGGAAAACCAAGCACTAATGACCAAATTAAGTTCAAAATTCGTTTCCCAAAGAGGTTAGTGTGTTGTGTAAAGATATGATTAAGTGGTTGTGATTATATTGATGAGAAAAGAAGAATAGAAAAGAGAATAGAAAAGGATGACGGTTACGATTATGAATTACCCCAAGACGAAAATGTTAAAACGTTGTGAAGAAACCAACCGTGTGCTTAATTGGGAAAAATGTCATTTTATGTGTAAACAAGGAATTTTCTTAGGTCACAAGGTCTCGAAAGCGGGGATTGAGGTAGATAAAGATAAGATAGACGTCATCGCCAAATTACCTCATCCCAAAACCGTTAAGGGAGTTAGGAGTTTCCTAGGCCACGCGGGCTTTTATCGTCGTTTAATCAAAGACTCTTCGAAAATCACTCGACCTATGACACACCTTCTCGAGAAGGATGCTCCTTTTAAATTCAATGAGGATTGTATTCGAGCTTTCGAAACTCTTTAGAGGAAACTTACCAAAGATCCCATTCTTGTTGCTCCTAATTGGGAACTACCCTTTGAAATCATGTGCAATGCAAGTGATTATGCAATTGGGGCCGTTTTAGGGCAACGTTATGAAAAGAACTTTCGACATATCCACTATGCTAGTAAGACGATGACCGAGTGATACATTGATTTTTGCTTGGTTCAATTTTCTCTCGATATCCTCTCGAATTGATCTAGGTCTTAAGTGGAATGATTGTTCTCGGTTACTAAAGAAAAGGGTTTGGTTTTCTAGTCTAATAAAAAGTGAAATGAAAATTTAAACCAAAGACAATTAATTTAATGGTGATTACTAAAAACTTGTATTAAACTTAAGATTTAAAATCAAGATTAAAAATTAGATTTGAAATTAAAACAATCAAACATAAAGGAACAATAAAGTAAACAAACAGTAATCTAAAGGAAATACTTGATTCGGAACTTTTAAACCTAGATTCAGAACTTGCTCATTCGGAACATACTCATTCGGAACATACTCATTCGGAACTTTCCGAATGAAGGTTCATTCGGAACTTTCCGAATGAAGGTTCATTCGGAACTTGCTGGATCGGAAGACACTGATTCGGAACCTTCAGCTTGATTCGGAAGATTTACTTGGTTCGGAACTTTAATGCTTGACTCGGAACCTTCCGGATGAAAACTTGATTCGGAAGTTTTCTCTTGGTTCGGAACTTTAATGCTTGGTTCGGAAGTTTCCGAATGAAGGACTCATTCGGAACTTTTTGTCTGATTCGGAAGATCTGGAAACCCAGTTACAGTAACAGTATTGCGAAGAACAAGGAACACGAATTTTAATCAAAATCAAACCAAATACTTAAAAAGTTTTTACCAAATTAAACACAAATCATTTAGATACCATAAGCAACGAATCCCACCAATAAAAACACAAATCCAAACAACTTTTGAAGATCAAATCAAGAAAATAAAAACTTAAGAACTTGAAGATAAAGATGATGATGAACAAGATGAAAATGGAAGATTAAAACAAGAACTTAGTATTGAATGATTGATGTTTTGACAAGATGAAACAAAGATTAAAATTACAAGATTAAAGAACTAAAAATAAAAATCACCAATCACCCTAGTGGTGATGGTGTTCTACGAACCAGGAGAAAGAGTGGGGAAGAAGAAAGAAAAACTAGCTAAAATGTGTGAGGGGAAGGCTATTTATAGCCTTGTCCTTTGGTTGGTGAGTGGGCTTTTTCCCGTTCTTCTTGTCTTTTCGTCTTTTCAGAAAAGTTTCCGTTTTCGATTCTGATTCGGGATTTGTCGTCGATTAAATTCAACTCGTCTTTTAATTTCTTCGTTTAATAGACTTGAGTTTCTTCGACTTATATAAATCTTCCATCTTTGGTCCTTTTCTTCGATAAATCTTCGAATAGGCCCAGTGACTTCAAATCTTTTGCATCTCTTGGACAATAGACTTTATCTTGAGTCTTTTTCTTCAGTAAAACCCGTGCAATCCCATGTTTTCTTTGATATTCATCCGGTTGGCTCTGAAAACACAATAAACACAAAAACCACGCATAATTCCAAACAAATGATATTAAATACGTGTTTTGGTCTCATTTTAGCCCGAATTAAGTGGTAAAAGGATGGGTGTTTACACACCTATCAAATCCCCTACACTTAACCATTGCCATGCCCTCATGCAATGCTTAGTGATAAAGCAATTTTACACTTTTCTCATAATTAATCAACCTTGGCCTTATTTAAATTCTACTAAACAAAAATTTAAAGAAATGAAACTTCAAAGGTAACAAAGGGATAGAAAACCATTTTCTCTTGAAAATAGCTACATGGAAATAACTTTGCAAAGAAATCGATGACTTACATTAGGGCTTTGGTGCTGCGAAGATTTATCACCCTCAAGTTTCACGTTCCCCAAACTAAGCTTAAAAACGAGATCATTGTTATTATAAGTTAGCAATTCAAACACTTACACACATGGCTTAATTAAATGCTTAAACTCCCTTATTCCTAGGTGTATCTCTTATATTTTATTTTTGTCGTAGGATGATCATGAAGATGCATTTTTGGACTTATTTCGATAGTTTATTAGGGCTGAAAGCAAAGTAGGACGATTTGATCAATAGTTAGCTAAAGGACAAAATCTCTTAAAACTGCTTCTCGGGATATCAAAAAGTTCATATCTTGGCATAACTTGGTTCACGATTTGAGACCTTTCTCGGGCCGATATTTGGCATGTACTTCATACTTCATATCTTCGAGAGACGTTCTTGAGATAATGGTCTTCTCATCATAATAGAGTTTCTTCGCTTGGAGACTTTTGAGGGGTACTCCAACTTTGTTGACCACGACTTCATGATTATTTCTTCAATCTCTAATTGGGATTTTGAGATACAACGATCCGCCTCCTTTTCGGACTTGGATCTATTTATCCTCATACCTTGTTAGGGTCTTTTCGGATAGACTTCTCCATGATCTTTATGGGAGTTGATTGCTTTTCATCGTGAGTCTTGATCCTTCATATTGACTTTAGGAATAATGCTTTTCACATCACTTTGGATCTTCAGCAATAAAATTGAATCCTCATGCCTTGTTAGGGCCTTTTCGGACTCGCCAATCTTCGCGCCCCGCTTCATAAGTTATGCCTTGGCTATGAACTCTTATCATTACCGAGCAACTTTTAAACGATCTTGGGCTAGAAGCTAAGTAACTTTTCAAATCGTAAGACCTTACTTATTGCAGATAAATTATTAGCAAATGATGGGAGAATAGGCAAATAATTACACCAAGTGAGCTTGTGCAAGAATACCGACTTATAATTGACTCTATCATTTCTCGTCCTCCACAGTTTAAAATCTCAAGTAATGAGACTCGTGGACACTTAGCCTAATAAACCAATTAAGGTCTACATGGTTAAGGATACTAGCTAGAATAAACTTGGATAAGTCTATTCGGGTTGAGTCAAAATAAACGCAACGGGCCTAATATGTCAAAGACTTCTAAACTAGCTACACCACTTTATTAATATTTTTGACTTTATTGCGGAATATATACACATGAAAGCAAGGAAAAAAATTTAAAAATTACGACTAGATGGCCAAAGTTAATAAAAAATTTGAAAAATGTTGAAAAATAGGATTTTCCGGTTAATTGAAGGCATTTTCATGGAAAAGTCCACTTAAAACTTCGATAGAAGTCCCCCCTACACTTAAGATAAACATTGTCCTCAATGTTTAAGCATGTGGGAAAAGGTTCCCCTACACTTATGACATTGTGCACGTTGGTTAACTCAAGTTAAGGAAGAGACGACTAAAATGATCAATTTCAAATGTGAGTATGAAGAAAATTGAATCACGATAGTTAAAAGATAGAACCGGATTTCGGATAAACACGGGAGCACGGTTCTTCAAAGATTTCCAAGAGTGCACTTATCCCTGTAATCACATCACCACACAAAGGCAAACACATATAGAAGTCCCCCCTACACTTAGGGGATTAAAATATAAAAGGATAGATACTCGGGCTGCCTCCCGAGGAGCGCTTGTTTTTGATAACCGAGTCACGAGCCTGACTCGACCCAAAATTAGTTCATGGGGAACGTGGTGAGGGATGGAATCACCTCCTTAGAGGTGTCCTCACCAAAGTACAACTTCACTCGTTGGCCATTCACCTTAAAATTTGGTCCATTAGGTTGAGCGAGCTCGAGAGTACCATATGGAAAAATTTGGGCAATGGTGAATGGGTCGGACCAACGAGATTTGAGCTTTCCCGAAAAGATTTTCAACCGAGAGTTAAAAAGTAAGACTTTGTCTCCAACATGGAACTCTCGGTTTTTGATCTTGGAGTCGTGAATGAGCTTAGTTCTTTCCTTATAGATCAGAGAATTTTCATAAGCCTCATTACGGAGTTCATTCAGCTCATTGAGTTGGATCTTGCGTAGGTCACCGGCTTTGTTTATATCAAAATTGGCCCACTTCAAGGCCCAATAAGCCTTGTGCGCCAACTCAATGGGGAGGTGGCACGCTTTCCCGTACACAAGACGATAAGGCGTACAGCCGATCGGGGTCTTGTAAGCAGTACGGAAAGCCCACAAAGCATCATCCAATTTATCAGCCCATGAGGCACGATGCTCTCCCACAGTCCTTTCAAGAATTCGCTTCAGCCCTCGGTTGGATATTTCAGCCTGGCCATTAGTTTGTGGGTGGTAGGCTGTGGAAAGACGATGGTTTACACCGTACTTACCATGACTCGAGCAAATTGGTCATTGCAGAAATGAGTCCCACGATCACTAATAATGGCGCGAGGCACACCGAATCTAGCGAATAAAGCTTTCAAAAAGTTACAAACCACCCTTGCGTCATTAGTAGGCAAAGCTTTGGCTTCAACCCACTTTGAAACGTAGTCAACGGCTACAAGGATGTATTTGTTTCCTTTAGACGAAGGGAATGGCCCCATAAAGTCGATACCCCAAACATCAAAAATTTCACACTCTTGAATGAAATTCTGAGGCATCTCGTCTTTATGTGTGATTTTGCCTTGCTTTTGGCAAACATCACATCGCTTAACCATATTGTGAGCATCACGATATATGGAGGGCCAATAAAATCCCGAATCAAACACTTTCTTAGCGGTGTAGTTGGGACCAAAGTGACCACCGGTGGGTCCTTTGTGGCAAGCATCAAGGATGTCCGACGCTGCCGGTCCATCAACACATCGGCGAATTATCAGATCAGCACATTGTTTGAATAGGTAAGGGTCGTCCCAAAAGTAAGTCTTGATGTCGGTAAAGAACTTCTTCTTTTGCTGGGACGTCAACCCTTCCTTGAGAATTCCACCCGCCAAGTAGTTTGCAAAGTCCGCAAACCACGGGGTTTCATTCGGCTTCGAGTTTATAGACATTAAGGTCTCCAAGGGAAAAGAATCATTGATTTCTTTGGTCGGATGATCCCCTTGGTATGGATCCTCAAGTCTACTAAGATGGTCCGCGGCTAAGTTTTCTGCTCCTTTTTTATCGCGGATGTCGATTTTAAATTCCTGGAGCAGCAAAACCCAACGAAGAAGTCTTGGTTTGGAATCTTGCTTTGTCAACAAGTACTTCAACGCGGAATGATCGGTATACACGATGGTGGTAGAAAGGACAAGATAGGGGCGGAATTTTTCAAAAGCATAGACAACAGCTAAAAGCTCTTTTTCTGTTGTCGTATAATGCAATTGTGCCCCAGTCATTGTCTTGCTAGCGTAATGGATCGGTTGGAAGTGTTTGTTTACTCTTTGTCCAAGAACCGCTCCAATAGCAAAATCGCTAGCATCGCACATCAACTCAAAGGGAAGCTCCCAATTAGGGGTAACCAAGACGGGTGCCTTAGTTAGCTTATCCTTAAGCGAGTTGAAGGCTTCAAGGCACTCTTTGGAAAAGATAAAAGGAGTATCTTTTTCCAAGAGGTGGGTCATCGGGCGAGCGATTTGAGAAAAGTCTTTGATGAATCGACGATAGAAGCCCGCATGACCCAAGAAACTTCTCACACCCTTCACAGTGGAAGGTGGAGGCAACTTTGCTATAACATCAACTTTAGCACGGTCTACTTCAAGACCGGCTTTCGAAATCTTATGTCCATGTACGACGCCTTCTTTTACCATAAAATGGCATTTTTCCCAATTTAGAACAAGGCGAGTGTCTTCGCAGCGCTTTAGCATACGTTCTAAATTGGCAAGGCAAGCAGAGAAGGAATCCCCGAAGACCGAGAAATCATCCATGAAGACTTCCATGGTTTGTTCAACCATGTCATGGAAGATAGCTAACATGCACCTTTGGAAAGTCCCGGGTGCATTACATAAGCCAAAAGGCATTCTTTTGTAAGCGAAAGTGCCATAGGGACAAGTGAATGTAGTCTTCTCTTGATCTTGGGGATCGATGGGTATTTGAAAATAACCCGAGAAACCATCGAGAAAGCAGTAATATTCATTACCGGCTAATCGTTCAAGCATTTGATCCATGAAAGGTAGAGGGAAATGATCCTTTCTCGTGGCATCATTGAGTTTGCGGTAGTCTATACAAACTCTCCACCCAGTAACGAGACGAGTGGGAATCAACTCGTTGTGTTCATTGGGAACAACGGTTATTCCGCCCTTCTTGGGCACACAATGGATTGGACTAACCCACGGTGAATCCGAAATAGGGTAAATCATACCCGCATCAAGAAGTTTGATAACCTCTGTTTTGATGACTTCATGGATTTTTGGATTCACCCTTCGTTGGCTTTGAATAGTGGGCTTATAGTCGTCCTCCATGAGAATTTTGTGCGTGCAGAAGTGAGGATCAATTCCACGAATATCCGAGATTTTCCAAGCAATAGCCTTCTTGTGAGCTTTCAACACAGCAACGAGGCGAGTCTTCTCTTCATCTTTCAAATCCGTTGCAATAATGACGGGCGATTTCTTGTTGTCGTCAAGGAACACGTACTCGAGATGTGGCGGCAACTCCTTTAGTTCCAAATCCGGAGGATTTTCGACGGGAGGCGTTTTCAAAGTCGGAGTAGCGATAGCAATGACCGTGGGAGATGGAGGCGAAGGATTGTCTTCGGTGAGAAGATTGTCAAAGAAACTCATGTCTTCATCCCCCTCGGTGGAAGAATCATTAGTCGGTAAATTCACATCTCCCATGGTATCTTCAAGATTGTTCCAGAATAGATCACTATCTCCAAATAGAGACAACGAGGAATCAATGGAGGACACGGTCTCAACAGTGGGAAGAGAGGTAGGAATACTTTTGCAAGCATCATTAAAGTGTTCTTCACAAGCCTCATCAAGAACGTCAATACAATTAACGCTCTCATATGAATAAGGCTGTTTAGACAACTTTCCCATGTTGAAGACTACTTTGTCGTCACCCACTCTCATGATAAGCTCACCGGCTTCAACATCAATGAGAGTGCGACCGGTCCTCAAGAATGGACGACCAACAATAAGTGGCACACGGGGGTCCATTTCGTAGTCGACGACAACAAAATCAGCAGGGAAGGTGAATTTGTCGACTCCTACGATGACATCTTCGGCTATCCCCACTGGATAAGCAACCGTACGGTTGGCCAATTCCAAAGTCATTTTAGTGGGGACTAGCTCTGGGAGAGATAATTGCTTCCAAACACTTAGAGGCATGAGATTAATACTGGCACCTAGATCGGCTAGGGCCATGCAATTCTCTACTCCCGGGAAATTGCAAGGGATAAGAAAACGACCCGGATCACCAAGCTTGATTGGCAATTTCCTTAAGAGCACTGCAGAGCAGTTCTCATTAAGTTGGGTGTTGGCTATGTCGAGGAGCTTTTCCTTGTCGCTCAGAAGGTCTTTAAACATTTTGGCGTATTTGGGCATGTGAGCGAGAGCCTCAGCGAAGGAGATATTGAAATTCAGTTGTTTAAACATTTTAAGAAAGTTAGAAACCTGAATATCATCCTTGCTCTTTTGCTTCTCTTTCCTCAACCTAGAAGGATAAGGTATATTGGAAGAAGAGGAAGGCTTTGGGAGTATAGGATCACTCACAACCACGGGTGGAGGAGGGGTAGAAAGAAGAGGTGGAGAAATTGGGGAAGGAGAAGGGTGAGGAATAGGAGCAGGCGACTCGTTTTCCTTAGTCACAACCACCGGTGGAGGTATAGGAAGCTCGGGTTCCTTGGTACCTTTACCACTTCGAGTAGTGATTGCTTTCATCTCCCCTCTTGGGTTTGCAACGGTGTTACTCGGAAGAGTACCCGAAGAAGAGGGTTGACTACTTTGGAAAAAACTAGCCATCATGTTCCTCAGATCATTAGTCTGGCTATCGAACGTGTTTCTCATGTCAGCTCTCAAATCATTTCCTTGCTTGACCAAATCTGCCTTCAAGTTGCGCACTTCCTCTTGGAGATTTCCCACTATCACATCATTGGTTCTCATGTAGGTGGCGACCTCTTGGTGTAAAGCAGTGGTGGTTTGGTTGGTAGGAGCATTGTATGCAGGTGGTTGGTAAGCAGGTTGTTGGTAGATTTGATTGTTACGTTGAGGCGGTTGTTGCTGCTTGTGAGGTGGGATGTATGGTTGTCGAGGTTGTTGTTGTTGTGGAGGAGGGCGGTTAAGGTTTTGTTGTTGGTTTGGGTTGGTAGGAGGAAAGCCAGGTGGTGAAAGATAGTTGTTGCTGCGGTAGCTAAGCAAGTTACGGTCACCTTGAGGTCTAGCTTGATAAGCAGGTTGTTGGTAGGTGCCATATGCCGCATTCACATTCTCAGCAGGGTAATCTTGGGTGGCGGTACAAGTTGTGTAAGAGTGGGGACCACCGCATATCTCACAAGGTTGGCTGACAGCGTTCACTTGTGCATTTTTGGCGTTGTTGATGTTGTTGTTGCTGACGGTGTGGGTGACCAGCGATTCAAGAAGCGTAGTGATTTTGTCTAATCTCTTGTCGCTGTCATTAGTGCTAGCACTAGCAACATTGGTCCTAACGCTCTTGGTTTGCACACGAGACTTGTTCTCAATGATATCCCAAGCAGCATTGGAAGTCTTAGCCAATAAATTACCCCCCGAGGCACTATTCAGTGAATCTTGGTCACTCATGCTTAAACCATTGTAAAAAGTATTTATTTGATGTACTTTGGTAAAACCATGTTGTGGGCATTTCCTTAAAAGATCTTTAAAACGATCCCAAGATTCACTGAATGACTCATCGTACTTTTGTTCAAAGTTTATAATCTCATTCCGCAAAGCGGTAGTACGAGAGGGTGGAAAAAAGTAGTTGATAAACTTTGTTTCCAAATCCGTCCAAGAGAGAATACTCTGTGGCGGTTCCTTAGCAAGCCAATGCCGGGCTTGTCCCTCTAAAGAAAAGGGAAAAAGTTGTAACCTGATCACTTCTTGTGAAACTCCATTGAACTTGACTGTGTTGGTGAGTTGTAGAAATCTCTTGATATGATCGTGTGGATCATCAATGGTGCGTCCCAAGAACGGTTGAGCTGAGACCATCTGGATAAAGCCTGACTTTAGCTCGAAATTGTTGGCGGCAATTGGTGGTATAACAATTGGATCCGTATTGCCATCGACATGAGCTTGCAGCAGTTCAATCATCGGGCGATTATCCGGAAGGTGCTCATTGTTGTTGTTATTGTTCATGTTGTTGAAAGGTGGATTGTTGTTGTTATTATTGTTGTTCGGAGGTGGTATGTTATTGTTGTTTTGTACACCAGCCATGTCTAGGTTATCGAGAGGCTCGGGCTCTTGATAAGACGTGGATCGAGTGCGCATACACCTGCAAAAGAACGAACAAAGAAGAACAAAGCAAAAATATTTTTGGTTTTTATTGTTTTTTAGTTTTTAGGATTTTTGAAAATTTTATATATATTATTATTATTTTTTTTTTTTTTTTTTTTTTTGAAGATTTTCTTGAAAAAGTAACGTTCACGGGGAACGGATCCCAAAATCCAATTTCTCACAAAAAACTTTTGATCTTAACGAGAAGAGCCGGCAGCGGCGCCATTTGATACATTGATTTTTGCTTGGTTCAATTTTCTCTCGATATCCTCTCGAATTGATCTAGGTCTTAAGTGGAATGATTGTTCTCGGTTACTAAAGAAAAGGGTTTGGTTTTCTAGTCTAATAAAAAGTGAAATGAAAATTTAAACCAAAGACAATTAATTTAATGGTGATTACTAAAAACTTGTATTAAACTTAAGATTTAAAATCAAGATTAAAAATTAGATTTGAAATTAAAACAATCAAACATAAAGGAACAATAAAGTAAACAAACAGTAATCTAAAGGAAATACTTGATTCGGAACTTTTAAACCTAGATTCAGAACTTGCTCATTCGGAACATACTCATTCGGAACATACTCATTCGGAACTTTCCGAATGAAGGTTCATTCGGAACTTGCTGGATCGGAAGACACTGATTCGGAACCTTCAGCTTGATTCGGAAGATTTACTTGGTTCGGAACTTTAATGCTTGACTCGGAACCTTCCGGATGAAAACTTGATTCGGAAGTTTTCTCTTGGTTCGGAACTTTAATGCTTGGTTCGGAAGTTTCCGAATGAAGGACTCATTCGGAACTTTTTGTCTGATTCGGAAGATCTGGAAACCCAGTTACAGTAACAGTATTGCGAAGAACAAGGAACACGAATTTTAATCAAAATCAAACCAAATACTTAAAAAGTTTTTACCAAATTAAACACAAATCATTTAGATACCATAAGCAACGAATCCCACCAATAAAAACACAAATCCAAACAACTTTTGAAGATCAAATCAAGAAAATAAAAACTTAAGAACTTGAAGATAAAGATGATGATGAACAAGATGAAAATGGAAGATTAAAACAAGCACTTAGTATTGAATGATTGATGTTTTGACAAGATGAAACAAAGATTAAAATTACAAGATTAAAGAACTAAAAATAAAAATCACCAATCACCCTAGTGGTGATGGTGTTCTACGAACCAGGAGAAAGAGTGGGGAGGAAGAAAGAAAAACTAGCTAAAATGTGTGAGGGGAAGGTTATTTATAGCCTTGTCCTTTGGTTGGTGAGTGGGCTTTTTCCCGTTCTTCTTGTCTTTTCGTCTTTTCAGAAAAGTTTCCGTTTTCGATTCTGATTCGGGATTTGTCGTCGATTAAATTCAACTCGTCTTTTAATTTCTTCGTTTAATAGACTTGAGTTTCTTCGACTTATATAAATCTTCCATCTTTGGTCCTTTTCTTTGATAAATCTTCGAATAGGCCCAGTGACTTCAAATCTTTTGCATCTCTTGGACAATAGACTTTATCTTGAGTCTTTTTCTTCAGTAAAACCCGTGCAATCCCATGTTTTCTTTGATATTCATCCGGTTGGCTCTGAAAACACAATAAACACAAAAACCACACATAATTCCAAACAAATGATATTAAATACGTGTTTTGGTCTCATTTTAGCCCGAATTAAGTGGTAAAAGGATGGGTGTTTACACACCTATCACCGAGGCTCAACTTAAGTACACCACAATGGAAAAGGAATTCCTTGCCGCGGTGTACGCTTTTGAGAAATTCCGACCTTATCTCGTCTTGACGAAAAGCATAGTGTATATGGATCATTCGGCAATCAAGTACCTCTTGGCTAAACAAGATGCGAAGCCGAGATTGCTTCGTTGGATTCTCTCGTTTAGAAGATCCTCACAAAGATGTATTCGAGGACAAGCAAATCACCGAAACATTTCCTCTCGAGACTCTTGGTGTTGTGAATTATAAGAACGACACCCCATGGTTTGCCGACATTTCAAATTACCATGCGGGGAACTTCATAATCAAGGGTATTACGACACAACAAAAGAGAAAATTCTTTCGTGACGTCAAGTTCTATTTTTGGGACGACCCTTATCTCTTTCGGGTTTGTGCGGATCAACTCGTCTGATGTTGTATCTTTGCTACCAAAGATTCTAACATCCTTAGATCTTGTGACGAGGGACCCACAGGTGGTCACCATGGTGCTAAATTCACGGCTAAGAAAGTGTTCGATGCCGGCTTATTTTGGCCTACGATCTATCGTGATGAACACGCACTTGTAAAGTCGTGTGATTCTTGCCAACGTCAAGGAAAATCATCGCAAAAGGATGAAATGTCGCAAAATATAATTCAAGTGTGTGAGATTTTTGACATTTGGGGCATTGACTTTATGGGGCTGTTCACGTCATCTCATGGTAACAAGTATATCCTCGTCGCCGTCGACTACCTATCTAAGTGGGTGGAAGCTAAGGCTTTGCCTACAAATGATGCTCGTGTGGTAGTGAAGTTTTTGAAACAACTATTCTCTCGGTTTGGATCTCCTCGTGCTATTATAAGCGATTGTGGAACCCATTTTTGTAATGACCAATTCGAAAAGGTTCTAAAGAAATATGGAGTTACAAATCGTCTTTCTACGGCTTATCATCCACAAACGAGTGGGCAAGTCGAGGTTTCAAACCGAGCTTTGAAAAGGATTTTAGAGAAGTCGATTTAGAAAAACCGTGCTTCATGGTCCGACAAACTCGATGACGCTTTATGGGCCTTTCGGACCGCTTATAAGACACCTACCAGTTGTACTCCTTATAAGTTGGTTTATGGAAAGAATTGCCATTTGCCTATTGAATTGGAACACAAGGCATATTGGGCCCTAAAGCATGACAACTATGACTTAAAGACCGCGGGAGATCACCGGAAAATACAATTAAAATAATTTGATGAATTAAGAGATAATGCTTATGAAATTTCATTGATTTTTAAAGAAAAGACTAAAAAGTTTCATGATTCAAAGATTAAAAACCGGTTTTTTAACGTTGGTGATCAAGTGTTACTTTTTAACTCTCGTTTGAAGATATTTTCTAGAAAATTGAAATCTCGTTGGTCGGGTCGTTCACCATAACACAAGTGTTTCCTTATGGGACCATCGACCTAGCTCAAATGATGGTCCTAATTTCAAGGTAATGGACATAGGATTAAGCACTACTTCGGTGGGGAAGTCCCTTCTTTGGACGACCTCGACCAAGTCACCTTCCCCAATGATAATTAGCATTGAGGGGATCGAGTCGAGCTCATGACTCGGTAATCAAAAACGAGGTGCCTCGTGGGGGAGATCCCATGTTTATCCATGTACATATTATCGCTTTCTAATTTAGTTAATGTGAGGGGATTTGTGCCCTTCAGACTCGTTGTCTCGAGGTTGTTTGTGAATATGTTATCTAGATCATCATCATCGCCACGATTGAAGACTCTCGTGTTCGTTTACGTGAGCCTCGATCGTTTGCTTGAAGAATTTTCACGAATCCATGACATATCCTTTATTGTTCTAACAATTATCTTTTAGCATAATTCATAAAAGGCTTTAGATATATTGTTGACCACCCTTTCCATGCTAGATCCTAAGCATTCGACTCTTCGTCTCGAGTATGGGGGTGCTCCACCTTTAGACTCGAAACATTGAGGACAATGTTTAATTTTAGTATGGGGGTGAATAGATATGTGACAAATCTAACATTTTCAGGTAGTAAAATATTTTCTCGTATAATATTTTGAAACTTATTTTTGTGTTGGTTGACGAACTCACAATTTACGGATTTAAATTTGGGCTTACGTGCATAATTTGGCGTCTTTTACGACTAAACCGGAAACCTTAGGATTACGTATTTACGTTTTTGAACTCCGTTTTTGATGAGACAATTTTTATTGGATTCTTTTTGTGACGGTGATTCATAATTTATAAAAACGTTTTTCGTAAAACGACCCGAGGGCACGCAAATCGAGAAAACTAGAATCGAGAAATACCCGTAAACTAGTGAGATGGGACAAAACACTTTGTCCCACCCCACTAGCAATATGGGACGGCCAACTTGACACCACCACACTAATGTGGCATCAAGTTAAGTAGCTTACAACATGTGTAAGCATATGCTTACACATTAAGCTAACCTTTCTCCACTAACACAAAACTAGCAAGTTGTTTCATTATACCATCATTCTTACATGCAATCCACTCTAAAATCCTCTCAACTCTCCCTCTCTTGCCGTCCCAATTAAGCCAACAAACACCATCATTGATCTTTTCTAGCCATAAACCACATGTTTACTAGTCTTATTAAGGTGTTCTCTTGGAGCCTTGATCATTTTGTGGCCATATTAACAACTTTGGAGGTGATTTGCTTGTGTCCTAGGGCTGATTTTCCAACCTATGTTCTTGATATTTGATGGTCTTGGAGATACTTGTTGTGTTCATCAAGTTCTTGTCTTCCTAAAACAAGAAATCTACTTGGATTGGTAAAGAAGATCATCCTCTACATTTTTCTCTTATTATTTTGTAAAGAACAAATGTATTTTCTTTCATTTTGTATATGTATATGATGTATATATGATGATAAAAATGTTGTGTGGGGATCAAGTGTTGATAAATATGCTTAAAAATGATGATAACTATAAGAAATAAAGCTAAAATCTTGACTATTTAGTTGGCTGTATAAAAACAGTAGATAACTAAAAGATGAACTGATAAAATTGCATGGTTTGATCCATTTACAGTAATTAGATGATGTTATACACATGTGAGAGTTGGCCATGTAATGGAATCAAAATAATGAGGGAGATATGATAAAAACAAGTTAGGTGGTGTAATCTGAATAAGCAGTTTTGTAGGGACTGTTAAGGCAACTTAGACTCAAAATGGGCAGTAGCTATAACTAAGTTATATGTAGCACATATTATGAAGAATTTGTCATCCAAAAATGAGCTTCTAAGTCATTGTAGAACTCTAAATATGATAAAAATGGTGAAAATGAAGTTAAAAATCAGATTTTGGAAATAATGTTTATTATTATTATATAAGCACTCACATTATAATTTATAAAATGTAAAATATAAACCCACTAACTTATAGAACTTATTTATATAAATTTATAAAAGGTTAATTAAATGGGTAAATTAGATAAATGGTGGTAAAAATAATATTTATAAGTAATAAAAACTATAAACTTGATTTTTACGACTTTTTCGGCTATCGCCGTAAAATTAACGTTTTTCGCCAAATAAAACTTAGACGACCAAACCCGTCTAATGTACAGTTTATAAAAGTCATATACTGATGTATAGATAACTAAGACAAGTAAAAACCGATAAAACCCGAACTATAAGAATTACGGACATTTACGAGCTAACTAAACCTATTGGACTAATAATTAGACTTAATAAGATAAATACTTGTAAAAAGAGCTTATTGGGCTTAACCCATTTGGGCCCAACATGAAAAGTATATATACTGATAATATAGGTATAAAATGGGTAAAAACAAGTTAAATAACTTATAAAAGACTTAATGGACTTAAAATAGGTAAAATCGGTAAAACTAGTGAACTAGTAAGACGTTACCAAGACGTAAACACTAAAATGAGTAAACAAGGATGTATAAACCCACTTGATCATCATCATATGTACAAAATCATCATATATATATTGTTATTTTGATAAAAGTCATTGGACCGAGTCTAAGACCGATTATTATTTATATAGGTTTCCGTGACCGAAGCACGCCCGTAGCCGATAATCCGCCTTTCATTAACAACGTGAGTTCATAGCCTCACACTCTTTTAAATGTTTTTATAAAATGATTTGTAAACCCGCGAGGGAGATAACATGCTAGATTTTTATAAAAATAGAACACAAGTAGTCCCGATTGTATGCTAAATGATATGGACCCGAATGATGCTATGACCCTATAGTCGAGACTAAAAGGATTATTAGTAGTTAGGTTATGTCACTTAAAGTCCCATTAGCATGAATTGTGAACTACCGGGTTTTGGTAGACGCTTATGCATTTGATAGTACTATTTGGGGACGATCACCCCAGTTCGCGCCTTGACGGTTGATCCCCGTCGTACCACATTGATTGGTAAGCAAATTTATGTATGAGAAGATTCCATAGCGTGATTTTTGTGACGACACGCTAACATAGATGGGCAAATTGTTTGTCGGGTTCGCGGCCCGCTGTTTTCACAGTAAGGTAACAATGTCATGCGGCTAATAATAATCCTAATTCAGATACTATAATCTATTCAATCTATATAATTTAAATAAAAGATATGATACGACGCTATTAACGATGAATATATTACCTATCATGGTAATATAGAGACTGCGGTCTCATGGACGGTTTCAGATGTATGTTTGATTTATATATTGCCTGACTAGCAATATGTGGACTTACTTCCGATATTATACTTGTGTTCTGATTTTAAATGAATGTAAATGATTGTTTTATATAACGGTTTTCATTAAACTCTATGAATTCACTCGGCATTCGCTGATATGATTTTTGCATGTTTTCTATCTCAGGTGCTTGAAGGTAATCCGGATGGAGATCGACTCTGATGGCCCACACTTAATATTAAAAATGTTCATTCGATCTGTGTTTTGTAAACTTAATGACCTGTATAATTTGGGACCTGTTGTACACTTTTGAAACTTTTTATCGAATGAATGTTTGTTAAACCTTGTACAACTATTTTTATGTGTTGTCTATGATTGGAGTTATTGTGCTATCCCGTAACACTCTGAAAGACCCTTCCGCTGTACCGATACGAAAAATGAGAGTGTTACAGTTTGGTACCAGAGCTCTCGTTGTAGAGAACAAAAGATTTTAAAAACCAAGGTTTTGAACAAAACTTTTCAAAATCTTTTGACAATGAACATTTAAGAAAAATATTTGAAAAATCTTTTGACTATAACGGTGTCAGAGATCTCCGACGTTACCAACAAGCCCTATTGAGAAGATATATATTTTGATATATATAATATAATTTATATATATGTATATATCGTGATTTTATTATGTAATTGTTTAACTAGTATGTTATCCTAATACGAGATATATATAAAAATGCAGATTGTCATGGCTGACCCTAATATTCCTGTAGAAAACCATGCTATTCCCGAACCTAATATAGAAGATGATCCTTATTTAGACTTAGTAGATTTTGATATTGATGATGAGGAGGAACCATTTGAGGATCCCGAGCCCAAGATAGGACTAGGAGATCAGATTGCCCCTCAGGTTGACTTAGTAGAGAATGAGATTGAGAATGTGGGTAATGAGAATGTGGATATTGAGAATGTGGGAAATGAGAATGTGGAGATTGAGAATGCTGATATTGAGAATGAGGATGAGATTGGGTTAGATAATTTAGATGACGAGATTGACGACGAGGATGTCGAGGAGGATGTAGGTATAGATGTTGAGGTTGATGAAGATGAGGAAGCTGAGCTTATTTATCCGTATGATGTTCCAGAGGGTGAGCCTTTGCCCCCACCAGTTTGTTTATCTGATTCTGAGGATGAGTTACCTAGGGATGAAATGTCTGAATCGTCTGAATCTGATTCTGAATCAGAGGAGGATGAGGATGACGATGCACCTGACGGTACTGATGGTATTGCTACTCGTAGACGTGAGATAGGAGAGTCGTCTAGTACTCGAGAGGCTACTCATATTGATGGTCTTGCACCATGGGCCTTGAGACGTGATCTAGATGCTTCCCGTGTTAAGAGTTGTGTGACAGAGGTTGGATTAGGTGTTGTTCAGACTCAGGTTGCTTATTTGGAGTCGAAGGCTAAGATGGGCGAGAAAGAGCGAGAATTGCTTAGTTTGGATTTGAGTGATGTAGAACGTGGTTTGAATGAGGCTTTTAGGAGGTTATCGGTGTTGGAAAGTGGTGAGTATGCTGCCATGAAGAGAAAGGTGAATTCTATGGAGATTCAGTTGAGTGTGGCTCGTGCGATGCGTGAGAAAGCCGAAAAGGAGTTGAATATATCCCACGGATGGAACAGTAGATTTTATGCTGACATGGTTGAAAGAGGAGTAATCCGTAAGCGCCCAGCTGAAGATGTGTTTAGCGATCGTCCGACGAAGATCCAGAAGACGATGGATGATGGACCATCTGGCGGTTCTCAGTAGACCAGTCTGTATTTAGTAGTGACCTTTATATCTTTTGTGCTTTTGTAGCTTTGACCGAACCGACTTGTTAGTAGTAGACTTGGCACGAATTTTGAGTGTATATAGTGCTAGAACTTTGATATGGATGTACTAAGACAATACTTTTATTTCAGATCGAATGAAATATGTATCTTGTCTTGAATTCCATATTGTGCCTTATTTGTATCTTGATTATGAATTCAATCCATATTATATGAATCCTTTGTTGGATGAATGCTTAATGCTTTGAAATTGTGGAATTATAGAACTATGCCGCCCAAGAAGGCTGTGACTGAGGATGATGTACGTAGGATTATTACGGAGCAAGTTACCGCATCTATGACTGAATTTATGGCAAATGCTAGAAATGAAGCTGGTGGTAGTGGAGCTGGCGGTAGTGGAGCTGGCGGTAGTGGAGCTGGCGGTAGTGGAGCTGGCGGTAGTGGAGCTGGCGGTAGTGGAATTGGCGGTACTAATGTAAATGTGAATGCTAATAATGTGAATGCTAATGCTGGAGGAAATATAGGAGGACTTGGAACGAGTGCACCTGAAGTTGGTGGCTGTACTTATGTGACGTTCATGAAGTGTGAACCTCTACCTTTTAATGGAACTGAAGGTGCTGTAGGACTAAGCCAGTGGATTGAAAAGATTGAATCGGTGTTTAGGATTAGTAAGTGTAAGGAGGAAGATAAGGTGACTTTTGCTATGGCTACTCTTAAAGGTTGTGCGTTGACTTGGTGGAACGGGAGAATTGCTTTCATGGGTCTTGATGCTGCTAATGCTACTCCTTGGGCTGAAATTAAGAAGTGGATGGCTTTGGAGTTTTGTCCTCGTAGTGTGATAATTAGGTTAGAACAAGAGTTGATTCATTTGAGAATGAAAGGTGTGGACATTGATAGTTACACGAATCGATTCCATGAGTTGGCCTTGCTATGTCCTCGATTGGTTTAACCCGAAGAGATCCGAATTGAGCAATATGTGAAAGGGTTGACCAGGAATATCCGGGGGGACGTAACATCATCGAAACCACTGACCATTGATGATGCTGTTCGAATGGCTTACCAACTCATTGGACAGATAATTCAGGATAAGGAAGATGAAGCCCGTGTAGGTGAGAAAGGAAAGGGAGACGGTGATCGTGTAGATAGAGGTGATAATAGGAAGAATTTCAATCGCCGTCAGAACAAGAGAAAGGGGAATGCAAATGCTCTTACCAACAACAACACACCGCGCAACGATGATAGATGTCCTAAGTGTGGCAACAAGAGGCATCCTGGCGACTGCTGGAAGTGCCGAAATTGCGGAAAGCTTGGACACAAGGTTGAAAGGTGTAAGAAGGGAACCATTTGCTTCAACTGTAATGAAGAAGGTCATAGGAAATCCGAATGCCCCAAGTTGAAAGCGATTGTACCTGGAAGAAACCCCCAGGGTGGTATCTACCAACTTGGAACAATTGAGGTGAAGAAAGAGGATCCGAATGTCGTTACCGGTACGTTTTTACTCAACAATCATTATGTTGTTGCTTTATTCGATTCGGGTGCCGATAGGAGCTTTGTATCCACTAAATTTAGTGCCCTTATTGATATTGAACCTGCTGAGATAAGTACCTGTTACGAGGTGGAATTGGCTGATGGTAAATTAGTGAAAACTAATAAGCTATTAGAAGGATGCTCTCTAAATCTCTTGAACCATTCCTTTCCGATTGATTTGATGATGATAGAATTAGGTAGTTTCGATTTTATTATTGGTATGGATTGGTTGTCGTTGAATAATGCTACTATTTTATGTGGAGAGAAGAAGGTTAAGATTCCTCTTAGGAATAGGACGTTAGTAATTGATGGTAGTCGAGGTGAATCCCGTTTGAAAATCGTTTCATGTATTAAAGTCCAAAAGTACATCAGGAACGGTTGTGAGTTATTCTTAGCTCAAGTGACCGAGAATGAGTCTAGGGAGAAACGATTGGAAGATGTACCTATTATTTGTGAATTTCCTGAGGTATTTCCTAAAGATTTACCCGGACTTCCACCGATAAGGCAAGTAGAGTTTCGAATCGATTTAATTCCTGGTGCTGCACCGGTGGCACGTGCGCCTTACGGATTAGCCCCTTCTGAATTAAAGGAGTTATCTGAGTAACTTAAGGAGTTGTCTGATAAAGGTTTTATTCGACCGAGCTCGTCGCCTTGGGGAGCTCCAGTCTTGTTCGTTAAGAAGAAGGATGGATCTTTTCGTATGTGCATTGATTATAGGGAACTGAATAAGTTGACAATTACAAATCGATATCCTTTACCTAGGATTGATGATTTTTTTGATCAACTGCAAGGATCTAGTGTGTATTCTAAGATAGATTTGCGGTCAGGATATCACCAACTTCGCGTCCGTGAAGAAGATATTCCTATAACTGCATTTAGAACTCGTTATGGACACTATGAATTTCAAGTAATGCCATTTGGGTTAACTAACGCACCTGCGGTTTTCATGGATTTAATGAATCGAGTGTGCAAGCCCTACTTGGATAAATTTGTGATTGTGTTTATTGACGATATTCTAATCTATTCTAAGAATGAAGATGAACATAGAGAACATTTGAGGATTGTTTTGAAGTTGTTGAAGGATGAATGGTTGTATGCCAAATTTTCGAAGTGTGATTTCTGGTTAGATTCTGTGCAATTTCTTGGTCATGTGATTAACATAGATGGAATTCATGTTGATCCTGCAAAGGTAGAAGCTATTAAGAATTGGTCTGCACCGACAACGCCAACGGAAGTGCGACAGTTCTTAGGATTAGCTGGCTATTATAGGCGATTCATTAAAGAATTTTCTTTGATAGCTAAACCCTTGACTAAGCTTACTCAGAAGAATAAACCTTTCGTTTGGGGAAGTGATGAAGATGGAGCATTTCAGATATTGAAGCAAAAATTATGTAGTGCGCCAATCTTATCATTACCCGACGGGTGTGAAGATTTTGTAGTGTATTGTGATGCATCTATTAGAGGTTATGGAGCTGTTTTGATGCAGAGAGAGAAAGTGATAGCTTATGCTTCTAGGCAATTAAGGAAGAATGAGGAGAATTATGCTACTCATGATCTTGAGCTAGGAGCGGTGGTCTTTGCTCTTAGGTTATGGAGACATTATCTGTATGGCACCAAGTGTACGGTATTCACCGATCACAAAAGCCTACAGTATATTCTCGACCAGAAGGAATTGAACATGAGGCAACGAAGATGGATAGAGTTGTTAAGTGATTATGATTGTGATATAAAATATCACCCAGGAAAAGCCAATGTTGTTGCTGATGCGTTGAGTAGGAAAGATAGAGAGCCTATCAGGGTGCGTTCTCTAGTCTTAAACCGTGCACAATAATTTGCCTGAGCAAATTAGAAATGCGCAAATAGAAGCTTGTAAGAAGGAGAATTGTGTTAATGAAGGGTTCCGAGGAGAAGGAGATCCTTTAGAGGTTAGAGCTGATGGAGTGAAATGCTTAAGAGGTCGTATGTGGATACCTATGTTTGGAGGCTTAAGAGATTTTGTTATGTTAGAATCCCATAAATCTAAGTATTCCATTCATCCGGGATCTGATAAGATGTACCATGATTTGAAGAAGTTGTACTGGTGGCCGAATATGAAAGCTGACATAGCTATGTATGTTCTTCAATGCTTGACTTGTGCTAGAGTTAAAGCCGAACATCAAAAACCATCAGGACTACTTCAACAACCAAAGATTCCTGAATGGAAGTGGGAGCGAATTACGATGGACTTTATCACCAAGCTTCCTAGAACATCATCTGGAAACAATTCGATTTGGGTTATTGTTGATAGACTGACCAAATCAGCACACTTCATTCCGGTTAAGGAGCAGTTCTCACTGGAGAAGCTGACTCGAATATACCTTGATAATGTTGTATGAAAGCATGGAGTGCCTGTATCGATCATTTCAGATCGAGATCCTAGATTCGCATCGAATTTTTGGAAATCTCTCCAAAGATCTTTGGGAACGAATCTCGACATGAGCACTGCTTATCACCCCTAGACTGATGGGCAGAGTGAAAGGACGATACAAACACTGGAAGATATGTTGAGAGCTTGTGTGTTAGACTTTGGTAAGAATTGGGATAAACATTTGTCGTTAGCAGAGTTTTCGTATAACAATAGTTACCATTCTAGTATTAAGGTTGCACCGTTTGAAGCTTTGTATGGTAGGAAGTGTAGATCTCCTGTATGTTGGAGTGAAGTTGGGGATACCCAGCTCACGGGACCGGAATTGATCCGGGAGACCACGGAGATGATAGTTCAGATTAAGAAGAGGTTGTTGACTGCCCGTAGTAGACAGAAAAGTTACGCGGATGTGCGGCGGAAGCCAATGGAGTTTGAAGTGGGTGACCGAGTAATGTTGAAAGTATCGCCATGGAAGGGCGTTATAAGATTTGGAAAGCGAGGGAAATTGAATCCCCGTTATATTGGACCCTTTAAGATTTTATCTAGAGTAGGTCCGGTGGCTTACAAACTAGAGTTACCCCCAGAACTTCATGGTGTTCACAACACATTCCATGTATCTAATCTGAAGAAATGTCTAGCAGTGAGTGATGAGAAAATTCCGTTAGGTAAGGTTCGAATAGATGGGAAGTTGCATTTTATCGAAGAGCCCGTAGAAGTTATGGACCGTGAGGTAAAGCAACTGAAACAAATTCGGATACCTATTGTCAAGATCCGATGGAATTCAAAGCATGGACCGGAGTATACTTGGGAACGAGAGGATGAAATGTGGAAGAAATATCCGTACCTCTTCGATTTCAATAAGAAACGGACATCCAAATGAAATGGATCACGAGGACGTTGATCCCTTTTAGGAGGAAAAGCTGTGACAAATCTAACATTTTCAGGTAGTAAAATATTTTCTCGTATAATATTTTGAAACTTATTTTTGTGTTGGTCGACGAACTCACAATTTACGGATTTAAATTTGGGCTTACGTGCATAATTTGGCGTCTTTTACGACTAAACCGGAAACCTTAGGATTACGTATTTACGTTTTTGAACTCCGTTTTTGATGAGACAATTTTTATTGGATTCGTTTTGTGACGGTGATTCATAATTTATAAAAACTTTTTTCGTAAAACGACCCGAGGGCACGCAAATCGAGAAAACTAGAATCGAGAAATACCCGTAAACTAGTGAGATGGGACAAAACACTTTGTCCCACCCCACTAGCAATATGGGACGGCGAACTTGACACCACCACACTAATGTGGCATCAAGTTAAGTAGCTTACAACATGTGTAAGCATATGCTTACACATTAAGCTAACCTTTCTCCACTAACACAAAACTAGCAAGTTGTTTCATTATACCATCGTTCTTACATGCAATCCACTCTAAAATCCTCTCAACTCTCCCTCTCTTTCCGTCCCAATTAAGCCAACAAACACCATCATTGATCTTTTCTAGCCATAAACCACATGTTTACTAGTCTTATTAAGGTGTTCTCTTGGAGCCTTGATCATTTGGTGGCCATATTAACAACTTTGGAGGTGATTTGCTTGTGTCCTAGGGCTGATTTTCCAACCTATGTTCTTGATATTTGATGGTCTTGGAGATACTTGTTGTGTTCATCAAGTTCTTGTCTTCCTAAAACAAGAAATCCACTTGGATTGGTAAAGAAGATCATCCTCTACATTTTTCTCTTATTATTTTGTAAAGAACAAATGTATTTTCTTTCATTTTGTATATGTATATGATGTATATATGATGATAAAAATGTTGTGTGGGGATCAAGTGTTGATAAATATGCTTAAAAATGATGATAACTATAAGAAATGAAGCTAAAATCTTGACTATTTAGTTGGCTGTATAAAAACAGTAGATAACTAAAAGATGAACTGATAAAATTGCATGGTTTGATCCATTTACAGTAAGTAGATGATGTTATACACATGTGAGAGTTGGCCATGCAATGGAATCAAAATAATGAGTGAGATATGATAAAAACAAGTTAGGTGGTGTAATCTGAATAAGCAGTTTTGTAGGGACTGTTAAGGCAACTTAGACTCAACATGGGCAGTAGCTATAACTAAGTTATATGTAGCACATATTATGAAGAATTTGTCATCCAAAAATGAGCTTCTAAGTCATTGTAGAACTCTAGATATGATAAAAATGGTGAAAATGAAGTTAAAAATCAGATTTTGTAAATAATGTTTATTATTATTATATAAGCACTCACATTATAATTTATAAAATGTAAAATATAAACCCACTAACTTATAGAACTTATTTATATAAATGTATAAAAGGTTAATTAAATGGTTAAATTAGATAAATGGTGGTAAAAATAATATTTATAAGTAATAAAAACTATAAACTTGATTTTTACGACTTTTTCGGCTATCGCCGTAAAATTAACGTTTTTCGCCAAATAAAACTTAGACGACCAAACCCGTCTAATGTAAAGTTTGTAAAAGTCATATACTGATGTATAGATAACTAAGACAAGTAAAAACCGATAAAACCCGAACTATAAGAATTACGGACATTTACGAGCTAACTAAACCTATTGGACTAATAATTAGACTTAATAAGATAAATACTTGTAAAAAGAGCTTATTGGGCTTAACCCATTTGGGCCCAACATGAAAAGTATATATACTGATAATATAGATATAAAATGGGTAAAAACAAGTTAAATAACTTATAAAAGACTTAATGGACTTAAAATAGGTAAAATCGGTAAAACTAGTGAACTAGTAAGACGTTACCAAGACGTAAACACTAAAATGAGTAAACAAGGATGTATAAACCCACTTGATCATCATCATATGTACAAAATCATCATATGTATATTGTTATTTTGATAAAAGTCATTGGACCGAGTCTAAGACCGATTATTATTTATATAGGTTTCCGTGACCGAAGCACGCCCGTAGCCGATAATCCGCCTTTCATTAACAGCGTGAGTTCATAGCCTCGCACTCTTTTAAATGTTTTTATAAAATGATTTGTAAACCCGCGAGGGAGATAACATGCTAGATTTTTATAAAAATAGAACACAAGTAGTCCCGATTGTATGCTAAATGATATGGACCCGAATGATGCTATGACCCTATATTCGAGACTAAAAGGATTATTAGTAGTTAGGTTATGTCACTTAAAGTCCCATTAGCATGAATTGTGAACTACCAGGTTTTGGTAGACGCTTATGCATTTGATAGTACTATTTGGGGACGACCACCCCAGTTCGCGCCTTGACGGTTGATCCCCGTCGTACCACATTGATTGGTAAGCGAATTTATGTATGAGAAGATTCCATAGCGTGATTTTTGTGACGACACGCTAACTTAGATGGGCAAATTGTTTGTCGGGTTCGCGGCCCGCTGTTTTCACAGTAAGGTAACAATGTCATGCGGCTAATAATAATCCTAATTCAGATACTATAATCTATTCAATCTATATAATTTAAATAAAAGATATGATACGACGCTATTAACGATGAATATATTACCTATCATGGTAATATAGAGACTGCGGTCTCATGGACGGTTTCAGATGTATGCTTGATTTATATATTGCCTGACTAGCAATATGTGGACTTACTTCCGATATTATACTTGTGTTCTGATTTTAAATGAATGTAAATGATTGTTTTATATAACGGTTTTCATTAAACTCTATGAATTCACTCGGCATTCGCTGATATGATTTTTGCATGTTTTCTATCTCAGGTGCTTGAAGGTAATCCGGATGGAGATCGACTCTGATGGCCCACACTTAATATTAAAAATGTTCATTCGATCTGTGTTTTGTAAACTTAATGACCTGTATAATTTGGGACCTGTTGTACACTTTTGAAACTTTTTATCGAATGAATGTTTGTTAAACCTTGTACAACCATTTTTATGTGTTGTCCATGATTGGAGTTATTGTGCTATCCCGTAACACTCTGAAAGACCCTTCCGCTGTACCGATACGAAAAATGAGAGTGTTACAAATTGTTTTTAAGTGTTTTTAAGACACGAATGTAAATTTTCTTAGTTTTCATAAGTGTTTTTAAGTGTTTTTAAGACACGAATGTAAATTTTCTTAGTTTTCATAAGTGTTTTTAAGACACGAATGTAAATTTTCCGATGGGTAGAATAAGAGTTTAATTTTGACTTGATGGGCATTTAGAGCCCTTTACATTCCTTAACCCAGTTGAATCAAGTTTTGCTAGGCTTTTATATAGGGAACTTTAAAGTACATTCTCTAAACTTGAGAAAGTCCAAGAAATTGCAAGATCCTATAGGTGACTTAAAAACCCAAAACTTCGATTTAATATAGTCTTAATGAAGCTAATCCTGATTTGGCTGAATTTTGACTTGCATGCTAAGTATTCACGAGTCTCTTTAATTAGAGGTCTTTAAATAGTGAAGAACGAGAAGTGATAGATTTAGACAAGTGATCATGCTAAACGTAGAACATTAAAATGTTCTTTCAAAAACTCATATGTTTTTTAATTGTGGCTTTTTCTCCCATAAGATCAATGCATTAGGAATAACATAATTTCAATAAGTAAGGTCGTACGATTTGAAAGGTTAGCTTCTAGCCCAAGATCGTTTAAAAGTTGCTCATGGTTGAATAGAGTTCACAACCAAGGCATAACTTATTGAAGCGGGATGCGAAGATTGGTGAAGTTTCAAAAAGGCCCTAACAAGGCATGAGGAGCTCTATTTTGTTGTTAAAGATCCAAGATGATGTGAAGAATCATTATTCTAAAATCAATATGAATAATCGAGACACACGAGAAAAGCAATTACTCCCTTAAAGATCATGGAGAAATTCTATCCAAAAAGACCCTAACAAGGTATGAGAATAAATATATTCAAGTCCTAAAAGGAGGCGGATCGTTGTATATCAAAAACCAAAATACAGATTGAAGAAAAATGATGAAGTCGTGGTCCAAATATGAAGAATCTCTCAAAAACGTCAAGTGAAGAAATTCCATAATATAAAGAGAAGACCATAATTTCAAGAACGTCTTCCGAAGATTCGAAGTATGAAGTACATGCCAAATATCGGTCCGAGAAAGGTCTCAAATCGTGAAACGAGTTATGCCAAGATATGAACTTAAGGAGATTACGAGAAGCCGTTTTAAAAGATTTTGTCCTTTAGCTAACTATCGATTAAATCGTGCTACTTTATTTTCAGACTAATAAATACTCAAATAAGTCAATATGAATCACTTGTGATCCATGAAAAATAGTTAAAAAATTCTAGATACCTTTTCTTTTCATAATAACTAGGATTGCGGGGAGAAAAAGTATTACACAATTTGGACGTATGAGTAGTGTTAGCATTGTGACTTGTACCAACAATGATCTCGTTTTTGCACTTAGCATGGAATGTATCATAATCAAGGATGACGAACTTTACTCTATGAGACATTCACTTGTTTCTATTCATTGACCCTAAAAGTCACATTCGTGATGAAAATCATGCCTTATGTCTTTAACACATCTTCATAGTATTGTAGCAAGTTTTACTTTTCAATAAAGGGTAATAAAATTGAATTTTGGAGATCCTTAGATACTTTATTATAGCATTGCGTGAGGGAACGAAAATGGTTTAGTATGGGGGAGTGATGAGATGGCATTTATACATGATCTCATCGTTCTTTTCGGGCTTTAAAAGCATAAAATGTCATAAATATACCATATATATGCTTGTGTTTGTTTACTTGTGTATTTTAGGTATGGATATCGTGAAAAAGACAAAAGATCACAAGAAACAAGGAAAAACGAACACGAGAAACGAAGCCGCACAATGAACCAGGCCCTAGTTTGTGATTTCTCAAAGAAAAGACCTTGAAGTATTGAAGATGTACAAGAATGATCCCTCATCAATAAAGACATGACACTTAATACCCTTGTATATTGATAATTACAAGTTTGGTCCCTTAAGTTTGTCAAAATTACAAAATGGTCCCTCAAGTTTGAAGATTTGGCAAGTTTAGTTCCTCAAGATTCAAAATTGTCAATAATAGTCCTCCAATATGTCAAACATCCAATGAAGACCTTCAAAGATCAAGAATCTCCAAGATCAGTCTTTAAAATATCCAAAAATGACAAAACAAGTCCTTGTTGTCTTTATAACAAAGTTTTGGGGCAAAAGTATGAAAGTGAAAAGTTATTTAACAAAGGAAAACATGTTTTGGGCTGAAATAACTTTTTATACAGTTTTTGCCAAAGACCAAGGGCTGTTTTTGCCACACCAAACTTTCAAATATACAAAAATGCGCCAAACACTTTCTTTCCACTAATTTCATAACAAAATGACTACTATTCACCGTCCCCACCCCAAAATTTACTTTCATTAAACAAAGGGTAAATTCAAATTACCCTTACCCACTTTTTATTAACCTTCACACGAACACATCCCACACTTGAAATCCTACACCACTCCACTCATGGTCCCCACCCATTCAAGCCGTCCACCAATCATCTTGCAACTTCCTCTCCAAGGAATGCCACGTGGCCAAATCAACAACCCACACTCCTTACTTGGTCCCAAAGGAAAAATAAACGACTAGGATGGATTTGGACATCTCAACACATCAACACGCATTCAAGCACTCCAAGGGCATTTTTAGATTTTCAAGCTAGGGTTTCATGTCTTTCTAATTCTAGAATCGTCCAACATTGCCTATAAAAGGACCCCCAACCTGTGGTGAGGCCTTTGTTCCAGATTTTCAAAAATTTTGTAATTCCTTTTATTTTAATAAAATTGGCAGATTTTTAAAAGTGTTAGAAATTCCTTTTGTTATATAAAGTTGGTATTAGTTTTATGCAAATCTGAGTTCCATCTTATCTGTTGTTTGAAGTTTTTGAGGAAGGTTTTAAGTTGTAAAATCCTTGGTTTCAAAAATATGTGGTTTTTTACTTGGATCCTTGGTTGTTTGATTGATCTTAACAGCTTTAGGCTAAGACTTTGAATTTGATCATACACGCCCTCAATCCTTGGATCAAGGGTGTTGTGAACCTTCAAGGTTTGGCTCATAAGCTTGAGAGATTTCAAAACCCCAAGTTTGGATTTCTGTTTGATAATTCACACTGTGTTTGTTGATCTTAGCAGGTACAAGGGAAGCTTGTGGTTGTTCTTGGTACCACATAAGCTCTAAACAGCCCAAGGTGTGGATTGTACATCTTGGAGGTTTGATTTTCAAAGACCTTTTACTTTTCAGTCAAAATATTTGATGGTTATGTAATTTGAGGTTTTGATGGGTTGATTGCTTGTATTTGGGTTTAAATCTGTTTAATATGGTATATTGGATCTTATCACACCTAGATCTTGTTGAGTAATAGGGTTTAAAATCAGATTTGTGTGAAAAAGTTGGATTAAGGGGTGTTTGTTTTTACTGGTTCATAGGACTTAGGTCCTTTGAGCTTGGTTACTTGGTGTTTGTAGCTGCTTATTTGCTGGTTTATAAGGTTTTTAGTGTGTTAGTTTAATCTAAAAACAAAGGGATACAAAAAAGAGTAGGTTGCTAGTTTATGCATACAATTTCATGTCAAACACATCAGAAGGTGTAGTGTGCTTGTTTGATTGATTTGAGGTCTGAAAATTGGTATGCAAGTAGTTTTAGTGGTTGTTTAACTCTGCATAATCTAGTTGTTAAGTTTGGTAGCTTATTGTAGGTTTTCCAGCTTATTGAATTTTAGAATTTGGTCATGTATATCAGCATATGTTCATGGTATGCATGCTTCTTGATTTGGCTTGTTGAGTGCTTAATTGTGTTTAGGCTTGTGATATTTTTTGTCTCTTGAATCCCATTAAGCCAAAGCTTATTAGGGTTCCTTTGTTTCCAAAAATAACCAACAAACAAGGCTTGAAATCAAGCCAAAAGTAATCTGCTTAAGCAGCAGTGGGAACTCCTTTCCCACTGCTTGTTACCACTGATAGTGCAATACTTGGTTCAACTTATCATTAAGCCATTTCAGCTTATTGAAACGTGCAATAACTTGGATTTGGTAATCAGTCTTTTTCATTTGACCCATTTAACCATTCTGGAGCTTTTGGGCTTTTGACTTTAGGGTTTGACTAGAAATCGAACTTAATTGACTTTTTCATAAGTGCTTATCATCTTATTCAGCTTATTTGTCTTAGCTTATTGGATTTTTATTGATTGATTTTGTCTTAATTAAGTCATTTAGAGTCATTTGCAAGTTAAATCAAGTTCTAAAGTGGTCCAAATCTCTAAGTCGACTATTTTGTCTTTTAGTGAAATTATATTTGGCTTATTTATGGCTTATTGATTAAGCTTTTTCAAAATTTCTTTTTACAGATCTCTTTAGTATCCCAAAAGAAGGTTGTGTGATAAGTTAGAGCTTATGGCTTAATAGGCTTATTGGCCCAATAAGAATAAGCTTTTGGCTATTTAAGCTGTGATAAGCTAAGAATCAGGTTTTGGGCCTTCAGCATTTTGTGTTTAGAATTAAATTTTGAGTCAGACTGGTGATTTTGGGCTTATATGGTTGAGTTTGATTTTATCGGGCTAAAAAGCTTATTAAGGTGGACTGTTTTTGTTTTTATCCCATTTGGGGCCCAATAGGGGTATTTTGGTGATTTCACTTTCATTTTCTGATTATTTACGTTAAAATAAACTAGTTTGCAAGTTTTTAGAAGTTTTATAATTTTTGAATTATTATTATAATTTTATTATTATTTTATTATTAAAAATTGTTTTAAGGTTAAAATTATATTTTTGCAACTTTTCGATTTTTCTTAGGTTAAATACATTAAGTTAGGGTTTTTAGAACAATTAGATTATTTTTCTCATCATTTAATTAATTTTTAAGATTATTTTAATGTTCTAATAGTTTTTAATCATTTAAAAATAGTTTTAATTAGTTGTAAATTTTAAAAAAATTACTTTTTAGTTTAATTAGATCATTTTAGAGTTTTAAAAATTGAAAAATCTTTATTTGGGCTTTTTATTAATTATTTTGATTTTTAGGGCTTTAATTAACAATTAAAAATTAATATATAATTAAATAAAAGGTTTGAAAAAGTTTTGATAATTTGTAAACCCTAATTGGATTTTTAGTTATTTTTAGTAATTTTTTGGGAATTTTTAGATATGATTTTTATTTTGTTCCTTTTTACGTTTTTTCGTTTTGTCGTCGTAGTGTAATTTTAACGTATCCGTCATTCTCTTTTCTCATCTTTTTCTATCTCAATATTAATCCAAAATCATTACAAGTTACTCACACACAATAAACCTCCTTGGGAAAACTAACTTTGGGTCATTAACATTTGATTTTTCCTAAAGTCATTTGTTTAAAACTTACCGCTCTTTTACGCCTTTTGTTTTTCCAAAAGTAAAAGTGTAGTAAAATACCACAATCACATGCAAAGGAGAACGATCGCGAAATTTACGCGTGATAAAGAGATAACGTTCCCTATTCTTTTAGACATGGATTACAGATTCGAATCATTGACCATTGACATAGCCCTCGGGGACCATGCTATTGAGAGCATGTATGTTGATGGAGGATCAGCAGCGAACATATTAAACGAACATTATTTCGCA
The DNA here is from genome assembly GCA_025667525.1 of Glebionis coronaria. Classification (NCBI taxonomy): domain Eukaryota; kingdom Viridiplantae; phylum Streptophyta; class Magnoliopsida; order Asterales; family Asteraceae; genus Glebionis; species Glebionis coronaria. The sequence continues at coordinate 341,525,442 of CM046875.1, read as the reverse complement.
CGACTACCATGGAAATAAAGAAGGAGCTAAAGGACACCGCACAAGTCCTCACAGGTTTTAACGGTGATAAAACCCAACCGCTGGGACACGTATGCACATAGGTAACTATCGGGAGCGCGGGTCACTCGACAACTGTGTGGATGGATTTCATGGTTGTACGATCCTAATCATCGTACAATGGGATAATGGGACAGCCAGCGCTAAAAACACTGCGCGCTGTACCCACTATAGTGCATGGTATGTTCAAATTCCCAGTGCAAGACGGGGTAGTCTCCATCCGCAACATAGATACGCTCGATGGGGGGAGCAACACTTCTAGCCACAACGCAAAACGGAAGGATGTAGACAGAAGTAAGTGCGGCACGGATCCAACCCTCGGATGAGGAAGAGGAGGTGTATCTCGGAAGATCCCCATGATGAAAGTATATTTGTGCGCAAAGGCTCGCCAGCAGGGCTCCAATGGGTCCTCTTCTCGACAGGCTTCGCTGGAAAAGGAGGGCCAAACGCAAGGTTTATCCTCACAAATCAGGGCGACATAAAGATTACCTATACGCTGCTGTTCGACTTTTCCACAACAAGCATGGAATCAGATTATGAGGCCCTTATAGCAGGTCTAGGATTGGCACTCAGAATGGGCATAAAAAGCATAGTGGCCTACGCATACAACCCTTTGGTGGCAAGCAGGGTCACAGGATCATGCGAGCCACGAGGGCGTACGCTGATCCAATACACGGAAAAGATGAGAGACATAACCAGGCAGTTCACAAAGTTTGCAATACGAAAAGTTTCTAAAGAAGATGGTGAAATCTCAACTGACATGGATCAAATCTCAATTGTGAACATGGATAAACCTCCTAGTCACGTGCTGGTAGATTTTATGTTACACAAATTTTTAAGCGTGGATCCTGAAACACCAACATGGATGACACCTATTAGAGAATTCCAGACACATAATACATTACCAAGAAATATAAGGAAAGCCAGGAAAGTACAGATGAGAGCTAGGCACTTTATAATCATCAAGGGAACGTTGTACAAACAATAAAGTAATGGGCAAACACTACAATGTCTAGCGTTAGGGCGAGCACGGGCGGTCATGGAAGCCGCACATGAAAGGTTATGCCTGTGTAGTCTGATAGTTGTGGTTGATGAGATTACTCGCTAAGGGTATTTTTGGCCATTTATGCATAAGGATGTTCGTGAAAGGGTGGCGCGATGTCTCTGATGTCAGGTAGACCCAAGTCATAGGAGAAATCCTAACTTGATCACTGGGCCACCCTCAACAAAAAGCGCAAAGTGTAGAAGTATGATAATCTAGGATCCTATCAAGAGGGTTGTTGTTTCTAGAGAAAGAAACGAGAGAGAGAAAGATGAGAGAAACTATGTGTAATATTAAGAAAATAATGAACAACCAACACCCCTTTCCATGAAGGAAAGGGGTTTATATACCCAAACCTTTGTGGGCTTGGGCCTTCAACCCATGGACAAGCCCATGGGTTGGTTTGTTACTAACTTTGATACAATAAACTAACTACGAGCTAATTACATTTAATAATATTGTTGGAGTGACCGATACTTCTAATATACGTTAAAAACGTATTTCCAACAACCTCCCCCTAAGGGAGGTCACTCCAACTTACAAAGTTCTAAACCTAGCATACTATACTAAGTCTTCGTTCTTGAGCTCGTAGTTATTTCTCTTTCCTTCTTTTTCTTTTTCGGCTTGTGAATATGTTGTAATCATCTTTGAGCTTTGGCTTGCAACATGTTCTTTTGGCTTTGACTTGTCTTGTAACTTGAGATCATTTTCACGTGCAGTCTTTGCCTTCTTATGATGTTTGCCTCTTTGTGACTTCATGTCCCACATACCTATCCTTTGTTGAATTCTTGAAAGTTTAGAGTTGATACAACAGAAGACTTTTAGGTCACACTTTCTTGAATTTTGCTGAAATATTTGATGTAGAAGGAATAAGTATGTGAGGACGACTTCATCTGGTACCCCGCAACGACACCGTCTTTAAATGCAGCAACATAATAAGACACGAATAAAATGGCTTTGACATTTTATTCTAATTCAGTAGCATTTTACCTCCGGTCAGTGAAGACCGTTGGACGATAATAAATATCGTACTTGTGACAGGTAGCTCTAATTAAAGATCTCCTTGACAAGATTTCGCGGGTAAACCCGTTCTCTTTATTCGACCGTCCAAAGCTGATTGCGAACATAAAGAGTGAATCACTTGGATAATAGATATCCTTATGATTGAAGCCGTCAATTCATGAACCTGGAACAAGTGAATTTCAATTAAGATTTCAACCATCGTTGCTTTCCAGTTGTCAAGCAGGATTTCCATCTTCATTGTAATACTTTCGTATCACTCAGATGTTCTGGCAATATTACAAGAATATTGCGTAGGACTCATAAAAATCTTTCTTGTTTTTAAAATTGTGTCCTAATGAGACTTTTGATGATCTCGTGGCTCTAGACTCAATGGTGCATTTTGTTTTGGTGAGCGGAGGCTGAAGAGGATTGCAACCTTTTCAATATCAATTTATTCGGAGTGAATAAACCGATAGATAACGTGTTGAACTCCGTGACATTAAAACAAATATCTTTTGAGAGATATTGAGTTGGCTGGGAGGGGTTGTGCATCGCATCACTGGGTCCATGATACTTTGTCTTCACGATGAGTTTACCCAGTTTCTGCCTAAGTTGTAAGGAGGGCTTCTTTCTTTACACCCTTTATCTTTACATTTCTTTTTCATTCTTCAACCCTTTCGATGCTTACCAATACATCATCACTAGCACCTTGTTGTGATTGTTTCAGTGCTAGCATCAGTACTTGGTCGGCATTCAGCTATGTTCACAATCTATTCTCCATTTTTCCTAAGGACTTCTATTTTCTAACTATGGAATTGTCCTTGGGAAGATTCCTCCGGTTCTGGAAGAATCATTGGACTAGCACCTAATCCTACCACCCTTTTGTTACCATATCCGTCGTGAATTAAGTGTGTTTTAGGTAAGTGTTTGTCTTCATGAAAATTCCTTTTAAAATCACTGATGTACTTGTGATATAAATATCAAGAGTGTTTTGTACCTTCAGTGTTTTTGATAAACAAAATGCTCCCCCTTAACATATGCATAGCATATATCATGTTGGATTTTCCATTAAGCTTTTTTCATTTTTAGCCACGTATGTTTACAAGTCTCCTTAATTCTATTTTCTCCCCTTATCCAAAATGTTAACCATCAATATGTTGGATATTAATGGATTAACCAGTCTTTGGGTAACAAAATGAAATCAGTTGCTGGCCATAGAACATATCGATGCTCCCCCTCAAATTAATGAGCGTTAGTTGTAGTGCTCGAGTATGATAGATTTTGAAAGATTTAGAATCTCGTGAGAAATTCTTGAAACATTATCTTACTTTCACACTACAGCAAGCCACAAAAGCACTATATTTACAGTATTTACATATTCACAAGAAAAATATGGATTTGACATGAGATAGTACGACCCGTTTTAAATGGATCATTCCATTAGCTTGTGGTGCGCTCCATATGATATTCCACAGATGAATCATTCTAGACTTCTCATAAGACGTCTTTCCCTGAGCTTTTCATCAATTTTCTTGATCGTATAGTTAGCACTCTGTTGAAATACTGGGTGCCAGTCAATAGTAACCTCTGGAAGAGTCTTGTACTTGCTGAGATGCACCAACTTTTTCTGGATATGGTTGAGAGTCCCGTCACTGACTTTGTTGATCTCTGGAATTCTCATGAACTTCATTAGACCACGGCCATTCAAGTAGAAAATTCCAAGAATCGGGCCAGTGGTGCTGGTGTATGGAGATTTGTCTGTATGCCTCGGCAACACTTGAGTACGTGGTTTTGAAAGATTTAGCTTCCTTTGATGACTTTCTACTCCAAGTTGCAGATCTTAAACTCTTTTCTTGATCACAATTCGACGTGTGTACATTCTAAGAGCTAAATTCAAGGCAATGATTTCTTCAGAGTTTAAATGTCTGAGCGTGTTGTGTGTAGTCAATAACAGCATGTCTTCAATATATTTGAGACGAAGAAGTGGAAAATCTCCTTCCTGGATAGTGTAGATATTATCATCCTCTCTTTTGATTTTGATCTCTGTCAAGTATTGATAGCCAGTTTTGGGTTCAATCCTAACTCTTTGGATGCTTCTGATTCGGATTAGAGAGAAGACTTGAGGACCTGAGTTGTACACACATGGATAGTTGTAGGCGCGTCGCACACGCTCATCCCAATGTGAAGCACCCAATTCGGCATATCGATCATATTCATGATATACTTGCGGTACCTAGAGACGATTGACTTTTTCGTCTATCCAAGGTATCGAATCCCAAGTTGTAGCTTTTAGCAATGTTAAGGAGGTCGCATACTTGTTTGCTCCCTTGACCAAGTATTTGAGATCTTTGCTGACGAAGAATTCGAGTACGATTTGATCATCATCTGCAGCTGTATGGAGAGGAGGTTTTGCAGGTGCATGAAGACCTTCCCTTTGAGTAGTTCTCAACACTTTCAGAAGCTCATTAGCGTTGTACTCATATTCCGTGCTGCTGATCTTGGATTTAACACGAAGTTTGGGATCTTTGAGTCCTCGCACAACCATTGCTTGAGTTATGTTAGACCCATAGTTATACTCCAAATATATTGAAAAATCTATTGGATTGCTTAGGAATTGGGAGAATTCAGCTTCATCAGCCTTTGTCAGTGGAAGAAGTGCATCAGCGTTTGAAACCCAAGGTTGTACAGGTGCATTTTCATCTTCCTCGAGTGTATCCACCCATGCTGGTTCACTTGACTCTAGAACATCAGGAAATTGAGTAGATACAGGAACATCAACAACAGGTACGGCTACGACTTCAGTTTTTAGTATGTCTTAGACTTGATAAGATAATGGAAAATCTGGTACAGGTTGATCGAGTTCTGTTAGTTGTTGTTGCACTAAAGGTGTGGTAACTGAACCAGCGGTAACTGGGGCAGATGTGACAGGGACAGATGTGGTTGCAGAAGCGGTTGTGGCTGGAATATATGATGAGGCTGTATTAGCATCTACATCATGAAACTTCTTGGTGCGTTTGCCTTGGCGGGTTGGAGGTGTCTTGGCTTTTGGAGTTGATTTATCCTTGGTAACATCATCCTTGTGAGATTTTTCACCTTTGGACTTGTCTTTATCAGACGTCTCTTTCTTATCTCCATCCTTTTTCCTTGTATCACCGTCCTCTTCTTCTTCATCATCACCATTTTTGTCGTCACCATCACCATTAGCATCACCATCACTTTGTTTATCACTACCGCTTTCATCATTACTACCATCTTCGTCATCACTACCTCCTTCGTCATCACTTCCTCCTTCGTCATCACTACCTTCCTCGTCATCATCATTGTCATCATCAGCATCATCGTCATCGTTGTCGGATTCGTCTTCCTCTTTCTCTTCATTTAGGATATTGTAAGGAACTACAGTACCATGTTTCTTGAATATCTCAGTATCTTCATCCATAGCCGTTTTAAGAGCCTTGTGAAGGTTCTTTTGAGATTTGGTTTGGTTGTAGGACCCGACTTGAATCATCCGAGCATGTAAGAGTTTCTTCAACTCATAATCCGTGAGCCTTTGAGCAATGAGAAAATATGACTGATGAGTGTCAGGAGACTTGATCATGAAGTTGCTTGCAGCAATTTGTTTCAACTCGTCACGCAGAGTGTCGATAGATTCCTTACCCTTTTCAGTAAGTGATTCAACAATTGAGTCGTTAGCTTTGGCAAGAATCTCTTTCTCATCTCGGTTCTTTTTTAGTTCTCGAAGACGAATGAACGTTGCTTCATTTTTTGCGGTTTCATTTGCTTTGACGTGAGCTAGTTCTTCTACATGTACTCTATGGGATAATTCTAACTCTTCTTAGAATTTAGCAATTGAGTCTTCTTGAGCTTTTATTGTGGATTCTTCACTTTGCTGTCTATATCTTCTTGTTGAGCTTTCATGAGTTGTTCCATTTGTAGCATGAACAATGTTGGTAATGATGGAATCAAAGATATCGGTGCTACTGGTGTTTGTTGTGTAGGAGCAATGGTCATTGCAGTGCTTGATACTGAAGCTGAGAGAGGTTGACTTGGTAGAGTTAAGGGAAGTTAAATTGAAGCAGGTGGAGTCACTATAATAACTGGTGGAGGTACTGTAGTGACTGGTGGAGGCACTGTAGTACTTGTGGCTTTGGTAGGTTCAACATTTGTAACAATATGTTCAGTGTTTACAAATGTTGTCGTATCAGCAGACCCGACAATGGCCATACCCTTCAATCCGTCATGAGCTTGTTGTTCATCATGAATGTCGACATCGTCATCAACTTGGGCAGATTTCTCACAATAGGTATGTATTCATCAGGCTTCCCAAATTCATGAATATCAGTAGGTAGAATGGTTTCGTTTGCCTTCATACCAGAACCACTACCTCCAGTGTCTTGCTTAATTTGCATAATGGCTTTCTTTATATTGCGTCTTTCAATTTTGCGAATAAGTTCTTCTTCATTTGTATCTTCATCTTCATCCTCAATCATCAGTTGCTTCCCACTAGACTTAGAAACACTTTTCTTCTTTTTGGGCTTATGTGAGCCTGTTTCTTCTGATGGTTCACTGTGTTTGCGTTTGCCTTTGGCTTTTGGATTTCCATTCTATCCAACAATTGCTTGTATGCATCACTTGCTTTGATTTCATCAGTCAACATGTGATTAGGAATAGCAGTTGGAGTACCTGAGTAAACACCGACGTGTCCGTCGTGCCTTAAATCGACAGTGGCATCGTCATCTGGATTATGGTGAGGACTTCCTTCACGCTTATCGATTGAAGCATCTTTTTGCATGAAGTGATGAATGATAAGCTTGATGAAACGTGGTAAAGGAAAGTACCCAGTCTTCTTCTTAGTATTTTGGAAGAGTTGATAGTGAAATTCCTCTCATAGTAATTATGCATAATTCACATTCTTACCCTTGTAGATGCCCCAAAAGATACAAGCAATTGAAAGACGCAGAGATCCATATCCACTTGTTTTAGCAGTAAGACAACGAATGAGTATACCGAAGAATGCTTTCCAATGTTTTCCCAAGTTAGTTGTGGTAAATTGAGACACCACTCGTAACTCAGGATCACCGTATCAAAGACAATGAAAATCTTAACAACTTCATTCTTGTCAGGGTCTTCTGCAAACCTTTAGCCTGTAGGTGGAGTTTTTAATCCGAATATTTGACGAAAATGAGGAATGGTGAGAGTATGTTCCTTTTTATTGATGGTGAATGTGATCTCTCTGTCCGATAGCCGTTTCTTTGAAGCCCAGAATTCATACATATAATCAGTTGGTACCGAAGCTGTATCCGTAAAGCCTTCATTATTGGGGTTCGATCAAGAATATCTGTGGCTACCTTGAATGCATAGTGAGCTGGGGTACAATCTTCTCTGTCTTCTTTCAGTCGATAGTTATTTGGTATAAACTCTATAGCCTTGGCGGAGACAAGTGCCTGATCAGATTTGATTTGTTGCTCGGTAGGTTTAGACATCTTTTCTTCTTAAGAGAAAACATACACGGTTGACACACACAAATATATATCATGATGTATATATAACTAAGCATGGCAAACATACTACATCATACCATAGAGAACAAACAATCATGGTGAACTAGAAATTGAATACACGAGTGACTAAAGATACAATCAAGCACGACTAATTTTTTGACAATATATTCTAAAAGAGATCCCATATTCGGATAAGACATTCACACATTCAGAATATAATCACATTTAGAAAAACAAACACAGTTGGATAAATGGTCATTTTCGGATAAATCCCTATTTTCGGGTAAACTCACATTCTCAGATAATTTCTCCATATTCGGATAAACTGACACCTTCGGATAAAGAATGCATATTCTGAAAAATAATTATCTTCGGATAAAATAATTATCTTCGGATAATTCATTATCTTCGGATAAAAGATGCATTTTCAGATAAAAACAGCTTTTTCGGATAAAGGCAACTTTTCAGAACTGATTTCTTCGGATAAAGGCACATATTCGGATAAAACTGATTTCTTCGGATAAAGGCACATATTCGGATAAAACTTCCTTTTTCGAATAAATGCACATATTCGGATAAAACTGACCTTTTCGGATAAATGCACATTTTTGGAAAAAGATGCAATCTTCGGATAAAGATGCAATCTTCGGATAAATGAGCATTTCGGATAAACCAGAATTTTCGGATAAAAAACATCTTCTTCGGAAAAATTCAAAATCTTCGGAAAATTTTAATATCTTCGGATAAGTTATTTATCTTCGGATAAATATAATATCTTCGGATAAAACATTTATCTTCGGATAAATATAATATCTTCGGATAAAACATTTATCTTCGGATAATTTCAATATCTTCGGATAAATAATATTTCTTCGGATAAAGAGTTTTTCTTCGGATAAAGAAGTTTTCTTCGGATAAAAGCGAACTATTCGGATAAAAATTGACAAGTTTTTCGGGATAAAACTATTATCACCAAACGCCCAATTCATCTACCAAAAGAAAATTTCACTTGAATCAAAGGCATACAAACCAATAAACATATGTTCTAAACCAATTCCACTCAAAACCCACCTTTTTCAATCATTTATTCGATCCAGTTAAATCCATAAACCCTAATTTGATATTTAGGGATTGACTAATTAAACGAAGAAACAAAGCAATCATAAAATTGAATTAGATGAAACATGTTTACCTTAGATGATAATAGTAGATTAAAACAAACAAATGAAGCTTTGAAGAAAAAAAATGGCGGCAAAGTGTTGGTGGTTGTGTTTGTGTTTAACAGAGAAACAAAAAAGAAAAGAAAAGGAGCGGGGGTGCTTATTATATATTTGACTTAGGTCAAATTAAAATTTTTCCCTTTTTACTCTTTTAGTCCTCCTATTTCCGTCTATTTTCTTTTAGTGACTATCTTATTTATTCATACACAATCCAAACAACACAATTGAACTCCTATGCATTAATACTCATTAAGCATATTACCACGAAAAAAACCTAAGTCCGAGTCACATAAAACACAAAAGTCATGAAGCTCTAAGAATACATACGAAAGATGATTCAATATTAAGCATGAAGCCAATTAATTTCTGAAAGATGTTTGAAGACCGATTTGATGATAAAAATGATTTGATATTTTCTCCCCCTTAAATATAGACCCGTTTTCTATTTAAAGAGCTGTAGTCTTTGTATTAAGGAGTACTAATGAAAGACTTTTTCCGTTTAAGTTGATATAAGAGCGATTCGTGGTGGCAATAAGATTTCTCTTATTTTTACAAAATAAGTGCACTAATGCGTACACAGATTTGTGTTAGACAAAGCTATAAAGTAAACTTGATCCCTTGTATGGTTTTAAAGTAAACCATACCCGAGAAAATTAATTCCCATTGTTAGCCAACGTCTTCGTAAGAAATACGTGACTTTAATACGAAAAGCGGGTTGCAGTCAGAAATAACTACAAGCCATATGGGCATGTTTTAAAATATGTAAAACTTTTATACGGACTCTATTTATGGCGCCGTGTCAATTTTAATCGACATTTCTAAGGCCGTAAATATTACCGTACTAAAAGACATGCCCGATTTAAAATGAAAAATATTTTTGGATTTTCTTGATTTTATATTTTTTTATGGTTTTTGTATGTTTTATATTTTTGTATTTTTCTTTTGGTGGTTTATATATATACGATAATATACAATATCACGATAAAAGGATACTCTAGAATAGTTTACCACCACTATTCTGCAGATTCTTCTGCCAATTCCTTAAGTGTCGCCGGTGAGAATGATTTCATACCTAACTTTTCGATCAAAATCTCGATACGTCCTTGATCTAAGGCCTTTGTGAATATATCCGCCAGCTGATACTCAGTGTTGACAAAATACAGCTCGGTCACTCCATTTTCCACTTGCTCTTTGATGAAGTGGTAGCGAATGTCAATGTGCTTCGCCTGGGAGTGTTGAACGTAGTTGCAGCAAAGGGCAATGGCACTTTTATGTCACAGTACATCGGAATTTTGTTGAATCCAAGACCGTAGTCAGTTAATTGTGATCTCATCCATAGAACTTGAGCACAACAACCGGACATAGCAATGTATTCAGTCTCTGTACTTGATATATCAGCGCTTTTCTGCCTTTTGGATGCCCAACTAATCAGTCTATCTCCAAGAAGTTGCACACTGCCAGAAGTGCTACGTCTAGTATCTTGACACCCAGCATAATCCGCATCTGCATATGATATTAGTGCAATAGAGGAATCCTTCGGATACCACAGACCACGATGAAGTGTTCCTTTAAGATATCGAAAGATCATATTCACAACATGTAAATGCTTTTCGGTAGGCCGAGCCTGATACCGGGCACACATGCATATAGCAAATTGCAAATCAGGCCTGCTAGTAGTCAGATAGAGAAGGGTGCCGATCATTCCACAGTAAAGTTTAGGATCGAAAGCAATCCCATCCCTATCCTCATCTAACTTGGATCTCTCCACCATTGGAGTATCCACGGGGTCACAGTTTTCAAAATGATACTTTTTCAACGATTCAAGAGCATATTTAAATTGATTAATGAAGATGCCTCTGGGATTTTGAGAATTTTGCAACCCTAAGAAAAATGAAAATTTTCCCATCATTGACATCTTAAAACATATGGACATGATTTTCTCAAAATGGTCAGACAGTCTTTGATTAGTGGCAGCAAAAATTATATCATCAACATAAATTTGTACCAGTATCATGTCGTTGTCCTCCTTGAGAATAAACAATGTAGGGTCCACTTTTCCTTTGGAGAAGCCTTCCGAGATGAGATAAGACGATAGGAGATCGTACCACGCGCGTAGATCTTGTTTCAACCCTTAAAGAGCTTTCTTGAGCTTGTACACTTGATTAGGATACTCCGAGTTGATGAATCCATTCAGATGGCTTACGTAGACATCTTGCCGTAATTCACCATTAAGAAATGTCGTCTTAACATCCATTTAGTAGACGATCATATTCATGTGAGAAACATAAGAAATGAATAGTCTAATCGCCTCCAATCGTGCAACAGGAGCAAAGGATCTTCAAAGTCAATACCCAAAGCTTGTTTGTAACCTCTAGCAACCAATCTAGCTTTGTTCTTTAACACTCCACCTAACTCATCGAGTTTAACCTTATATACTTACAACAATGTAAGGATGTCAACGTTGTCGGGTAAAGGAACTAATTCCCATACTTCAAGACATTGAAATTCATTAAGTTCCTCTTGCATGGCTTCAATCCAAGATGATTGGGTCATGGCTTGTTGCCAAGTTTTAGGTTCAATGTTGGAAAGAAATGCATCAAAGTAGCAATATAATGCATGTTCTTGTAGTTGATGGCGTGTTAAGACTGGTCAATCGATGTCACCAATAATATTGTGGATTCGGTGATCCTTTGTCCATTTGGTGTTGTGATTTTCAATTCGTGGTGGTCCGGAGTGAACGATTGCTGGAGCTTCCTCTGAGGTAAACGCACCGTAGGGTTTTCAGGTATTTGTGAACCAAAGAATGGAAGCTCGTGTAGGTGAGAAATTTCCAAATCGTGATCATAGTAATCCTATTCAACATCATTAGGAACGAGTGGGGGTGTTGATTCGGGTGTAGTTTGAGAATTGTTGGGGGATGGTGCATCTGGTTCAATAGTCATTGTAGATGCATCGGATTGATTTCCATTATCTTGAGCAACAATTTCGGGAATCAGAGCTACTACTTCAGGTGCTGGAGAATCATCACTTGGAAGATCAAAGAATTCATCAAACATAGGTTGAAATAACTCATCCCACTTGGGCCTTGTAGGTGGTGTAAATAATGGAGAAGCAGGATTGTTGGGAGTTAATCCGGAACTAATCGTACCGGTTCCCATCTCATGTAATGCGGGTTCAGAGTTGTGTTGCTCAGAAGCTATCGCTGTCAGCTCATCAAAATCGGCATCCAAAGTTTCTACAATCTTGCCTAGACGACGGTTATAAAATCGGTAAGCTTTCTTTGCAGGTGAGTAACCAATGAAAATTCCAATATCAGCCTTCAGTTGAAGTTTACCCAAATTCTCACTATTAGTATTTGGATAACATAGTGCACCAAACACATGAAGAAAGGAAATACCGGGTTTGTGTCCATGAAGTAGCTCATATGGAGTTTTTCCATGGCGCTTACGAATGATGGAGCGGTTTTGGGTATAACATGCGGTTGCCACTTCTTCAGCCTATAAAAATAAAGGAACATTCGCATAAATCAACATAATTCAAGCAGATTCCATTAGTGTACGGTTACGTCTTTCCACGACACCGTTTTGTTGTGGAGTGCGAGCAACTTAAGTTTCATGTGAAATACCGACCTCTTCATAATAGTCTCGTAGAGTCTGATTGACGAACTCAGTTCCATTATCAGTTCAAATGTGGCGAACAGTAGCATTAAGACGCACCTGGATCATCTTAAGAAAAGTAATAATATATATTGGTTCTTGATTCTTGGTTGCTAAGAACTTAACCCATGTAAATCTTGAATAATCATCCACCATGACGAGGATGTATTTTCGACCACTCACACTAGCCGTACGCATTGGCCCGCAAAGATCCATGTGCAATAGATACAGTGGTTCTTGGGTGGTATCGTCAACTTTAGGTTTGTATGATTTCTTTGTGCTTTTTCCCAAAGAACACGTGGAGCATAAATGATCCTTGTCAAACTTAAGTTTTGGAAGACCACGAACAAGCTCGTTTTTAGCCAAATGGTTAATAGCATCAAATTTAAGATGAGATAACTGGTGACGCCACAACCATGACTTGGTCTTAGATGCTTTGGAGAGAAGGCATACAGGAGAGGCGGCCATCATGTTTTGAATGGACAGTGTGTATAGATTATACCCTCGAGAACCTTTTAACAAATCATTTCCGGCAAGATCATGAATGAAGCAAGTATGTTGTCGAAAAGCAACCTCAAGGATTGACTCGCAAAATTGTCCTACTGAGAATAAGTTGTGACCAAGTCCCTCCACGTAATATACCCTTGAAATCGTAACATTCCAATTTTTGATATTCACCATAACCCATGATCTTCGTAATATAGCCGTTGCCGAATTTCATCGTTCCTAGAAACTTGCTGACGAAATTTCTGAGCATCGAGCGGTCTCCGGTCATATGCTTTGAGCATCCAGAGCCCAAGTACCAGAGGATGATTTGGACCACCTGAAAATATCACTAGACAAAGACGATGTATCGGAATCTAGTAGTTCCTTTGTGTTAACATGTACAGATATATTTATCTTAGATTTGCTAACAGAAGAATTCTTAGGCTTCCAAATTTTCTTCCTAGATGACGGCTTAGGTTATAGTTGTCTAAGATCCTGAGGTACTTCTTCATTGGTAGGCACAATAGTGGCGGCAAACCTAGTTAAAGGGCACTTTTTCCATTTTTTAGTGCTAGTGTTCCTATTTAAAGGACGTTGAGACCTAACTTCCGTGGATGTGATCCTAGTTAAAGGGCACGTAGTTCCATTTGCAGTGAAGGTCCTCCCAGTGGGTTTCCATTGCCAACCAACTTGGCTGAATTTCTTCCCCGTTGGAGTCCATTCAAGATTGTGCCTAATTGCATACATTTCATTCACGTGATCAACAAGACATAAATCATGACACTGAGAAAACATGAATTCATTACAATTCCAACATCGCAAATTAGAATTCACATTTTGCTTAGGCTGCTGCACAAGCGCAGGGCCTTTAGTCTTAGTTACATGATTCTTTTTATTCAATATTGAAATAACATTCCTATGGTGAACTTCTACTTTCTTCTTCGAAGTCCTACTAGTGGAAGGCTTGATCCTATCTTTCTTGTCTTGAGATCCTTTAGCCTTAGTAGATACAATTACTCCTGTAGAAGCCAATGGAACATTAGTGACAGATTTTGATTTAGCCTTGATGGGTGTGTTTAAAATAGGCTTAGCTCTTGGATTCTTATTGAATGGAGTCATGGTAATGGTGGGGCTTTGTTGTTTAGGTGGTGCAGAACCCGGTTGTACTATGTAATTCAAATGCTCTAAGCATTGTTGTACCTTCCCAATGTAAGAATGAGCAGAGTAATAGTGACTATTCGAAGGATCTAGTTCATAGAGATCATCTACAACATCCCTAGCAAGATTCGCATGCTTAACTGCATGCTCCATATAGAGCTTATTTTATAGTGGATTGTTCTTATGTTACGGGTTCTTATTGATCACCACCTTGTTGGTTTTTGGAGCACTAGAGGTCGGGGCAGAGATTGTAGCTAGATTATGAACAACTTCTTGTCCTTTGAGTTGAAGTTTCTCATTTAATTCAGCCAAAACCATGTTTTTGTCTATGAGTTGAATATTTAAGTCAGAGATTTCCTCACACTTATGGTTTAGTTGGTCAACAAGTGACTTTTGCTCTGCCGCATTAATAGTGAAGCGTTCTTCTAACGAACCATAAATTTGTGAAAACACCTGCTTTACTTTATCAAACTCCCCTAGCATAGAAGTAATTCTCTCTTCTAGGGCATGCTTTTTAATCTCTCCAGCCTCCAGTTCCAATTTCTCTGCTAATGATTCTCTCTTAAGTCTCATAATTTCTTCCTCTAATGCCTGAACCACCTGAATCATCTTGTCACTAGTCTCAACGGAGTTTTCACAATCATTTGTTTTTGAAGGAGTTTCATTTTTAGATTGATTTTCAATTTCAAGAGATATACAATGTTGTTGAAGCTCATCAAAATGTTTTGAAAATGAGTTATAAGAATCTTGAAGCTTTAAAAAGTCAGCGTTAGATTCGTGACAAGAATGATTATCTACATTATTCACGGGTTCAACAATATGCACATCATCACATTTATTTAGAGCAGATGTAATCTCAATAGCACATTCAATAGTAACAACTTGCATCACTTCGAGAGACACTACATGTTCCAAGAATTGGTCATATTCGGACAAAATCTTTTCTTTCTCAATTAGATGTTGCTCATAAGCATCATCCATTTCATAGAAAACATTTTGAACTTCAGCCATTTCGAAATTAAGATTATCCCCGAGATCTAAAATCCCTCATTAATATTGTGTACAAACGGAACGATCTCTTTCTCAAACACCATTTTCATGTGTTCGAAAGCCCATTCTCTAGCGGTTTGAGCCGTTGAAGTCGTTCATTCCTTGATGACCTTGTCAAATCCGGTAAGGTATCGCTTAATATCTTTCAAGCTTAGCAATACTGTACTTGCCGGTGGAAGACCCTTTGAAATTTCCTTAGGTTCATTCAGATTGACAAGTGTAGGAAGTATACTAAGTCTTTCTCTCGTAGACATGTAAGTTGGTGTATGGTTAAATTCCCTTTGTATATTAAAGCGAATTCTAAAATCCATTTTTTAATTCTCTTCATTAAGTTGTGGATAATCATACTTAGGATATGTAAAAATCACTTTTGACCGATTCTCTTCATGCAGTGACATATTTCCGGATTCATTCGAAAACACAATCGGATCTAAGACCAATCCTAACTTAGTTTCATCATAAAGTCGTGGGTTGTGGTTAAATGCTTGCTTTGCATACCCCAAGTTAGGTGGTAAGTCTATTAGACGCGATAGAGTGAATTCCTTAAATGATGAATGAAACAAGTGTACAAGATGTGAAGCAGAGTATTGTTTTAAAAGCAAAACTTCAGTCTTTTTAACTTTCTTAGACGCCTTAATATTCGTTTCAACCCGTTTAGACTCGAGAATTTCGAAATCCGTTTGTAGTTTTTGAAAATTATTAACGACTGACTCTTTTAATTTAAGTTCTTTTTAAAGATTTGCTCTTAAACTCTTAATTTCTAGTAAGTTATCCATTTGGACTTTCCTAAACCTATCAAATTCTGGATTGGTTAAGGTAGTGGTCACTGGAAGTTAATTCCAAGGTTTTAACATTTTCCTTATACAAAGCAAGCTCGGCAGATAATGTCTGATTAACACCGAGGGTTTCAAGGACCGCATTATTCACTTGGCCAAGCATAGATGCCGACACCATAAAATCTTGTTGAGCAGACGAATTTGTAGACGTAATAGCTCCCGGTTGTGTTTCAGTCAAAGTCTGGGGACTTGCATTGATATTGCTATCATTGTTGTCTCCTCGTTTGAATTACTAACCACTAGAGGCTGTTCCGGATACTCATACACTTGCTCAACTTGATAAGGTACACTACTAGTATCATTGGCAGTATTTGGTACCTCAGAGATTGTATCAGCCCCATAAAGTGAAAGAATTTCCATGAGAGCTGCCTTAGCGGTATTGAGGTCATCACAGTCTGAATCGTATGCATCAAGATCATCACATTGATATGCTGCATTGTTGGTAGAAGCTGTTGTGAGCCCTTCAGTATCCGCAACTCCTGGATCTGCTAGAAATGCTAACTCCTCTTCATTGAGTTCTTGACCTTGTTCTTGAGCAATCACCAAGTAAATCTTTTCTTGAAACCAAGTACCATCCCTCTTCCTCTTTGGCTGCTTACACTCCCGAGCCATGTGTCCTTCCACTTTGCAGTTATAGCAGATAATCATC
The DNA here is from genome assembly GCA_025667525.1 of Glebionis coronaria. Taxonomy (NCBI): domain Eukaryota; kingdom Viridiplantae; phylum Streptophyta; class Magnoliopsida; order Asterales; family Asteraceae; genus Glebionis; species Glebionis coronaria. The sequence goes on along the minus strand of CM046875.1, from coordinate 341,508,785 downwards.
TTCACTTTGCCACTGTTGTTTCCTCTTGGAGCAGTGTTGAATGGGCGTGCAACAGTATTAGATAAACTTGGTCTCCCCTGAAGTGGTTGCACAGTAACTCTACCATCTTGAATTGTTGCTTGTTGACAAGAGTTAGAAGAAGTTCTCAACTGATTGTTTGTTGGAGATGGTCCTCTATAACCTCTTTTGATCAACGTTTGAGTTATGTAGGCAGACATTTGTGCAAATACATCAGTAGGATTATCCCCTTGTCTGAACTTAGGAATTGGAACCTCATCATCGTAGTAGAAAACCGGTGCTGGTGGAGCCACATACACACTTGAAGGAGTACTGACATGTTGTGAGTAGTGAGGTTATGGAACTTCATGTTGCTGGTTGATGATAGTAGGATTTGTTGGTTGTTGATAAGGAGAGTATGGTTGTTGAGCACGTTGTGATGATAATGCTGGTTGCTGATATTGTTGCTGATATAATGTAGGTGGTTGTGGTAGAATCGAATACTAAGGAAAGCTTTGAGTTTGATACAAGGGCTGATATGAAGATTGTTGTCCCATAGCATATGGAGTGTTGTGTATGAAAAATTTGGATGATTTGCCATTAACGCCAATGGTTCGGAATAAGATCCTTGAGAGATGCGTTTCTAGATCACGTGCTTCTCGTGTTGCTGCAAGAAAGCATAGAGTTGATCTAAATTTGACTTGTGCAAATCCTGAATCATTTTAACATCAGTGACATATTGGCTCCACTCTTAGGGTAACGTATTCAAGAACTTGGTGTTGAGTTGAAACTGATAAATCCTTAGATTATACACATTCAAATCATCATCAAAGTGTTGAAGCGCCAGTAGTAGTCATGAAGTGTTTCCTCTGGAATGTATGTGAAACAAGTCATAAAGTTGACACTCTCGTTCCTGCTTGGTGAGTGAAGTCCCTTGTAACAAAACAGTTAAGCGATCCTAAAGTTCCTTTGCTACGTTGTGTTCGCTTACCATTCGATAAATATCGGGTAGAAGAGCTTGAAGTATGGTCTAAACGGCCTTGTCATCCGCATCGGCAATGATTTGATCAGCAACCGTTAATTTATGAAATAACCTTGGCCGAGTCACATTGTCTATAGTAATTTCGCCCCAATCGAGTGGACCTTGCTCAATGGATTGAACCATAAGTCTCCCACTAAGTTTACCCATAATGTATGTCCTAATGCGACCTTCCCATGCTTCAAATAGCTCTTTAATGAGCAACGGCGGGCGGGTATCGGTACCCGAGATGATAGAAATATCGGTAAGCGATGTCATTGTCGGCATAAATGAATGAGGATTCATTTTTAACTACTTGATGGAAAAAAAGATTACCTTTTGATCGAGCAATGAAGTAAGGTTGTGAAAAGTGTTGTTGTTGATGTAGATTGTGTGTTGATGTAACAATGTTAAAATCCTCTAAAAATCCTTGAAAAATCTTCTAAGTTAAACCAATCAGAAAACCGTCTTCACTTTCGGAATAAACCACTATCTTCGGAATAACACCACTGTTTCGGATAAACAGATATACTCGAAATATACCAGTGTTTTCGGATAAAGCTCTATATTCAGAATAACTAAATATATTCGGATAAACCACTATATTCGGAGTAACTAGAATTTTCGGATAAAATTGGAATATTCTGGATAAAAGAAGTTTTCGGATAAATCAGGATATTCGGATAAAATCTTGATTCTCGGAATAACTTAATTTCGGATAAAACAAGAATTCGGATAATCAGTGATTTTCAGAATAACGGATTTTCGGATAAAGGTGTGAAAGTGAGTTTTTCGGATAAACACTTTTGGTGATTTTTCAGAATAATTAACCCTGTTCCGAAGATTGAATTTTGGAATTAGAAACCCTTTTCCGAAGATGTATTTTCGGAGTAAGAAACCCTGTTCCTAAAATAGATGCGATTTTTATGATCCCGTAACCAAAAATTACCCAAAAACACGAATTTTTTTTGTGATTTCTACCAAAATAAGTAAACCGAATGTTTTGTTACAACTTTAAACCATAAGATCACAAAAAATTTCAAGATTTGAGATGGATTATCCTAAAACACCCACTAACCCAATCAAAAACTAAACAACACGAATCAAATACCTTAAATCACCCCATGGCTCTTGATACCAATTGTAGAAGTATGATAATCTATGATCCTATCAAGAGGGTTGTTGTTTCTAGAGAAAGAAACTTGAGAGAGAAAGATGAGAGAAACTATGTGTAATATTAAGAAAATAATGAACAACGAACGCACCTTTTCATGAAGGAAAGGGTTTATATACCCAAGCCTTTGTGGGCTTCGGCCTTCAACCCATGGACAATCCCATGGGTTGGTTTGTTACTAACTTTGATACAATAAACTAACTACGAGCTAATTACATTTAATAATATTGTTGGAGTGACCGATACTTCTAATATACGTCAAAAACGTATTTCCAACACAAAGGCAGATGGAATCCTCTCAAGACTAGGGAATACTGTTGGTTCTCTGACTACATCGATAGGGAACATGGCGCGACGGGTAGCAACAATACTCCCATCACAAGGTAACCATCAGCAACAAAGCAAAGAAGCAGTCACCCCTTCAGCTAGGATAATTGCCCGCACTATGCGACAGCGGGTTCAAGCAAGCAGACTTTCGGCAGCACGAAGTATGAAATTGAACGGTTAAGTAAACAAAGGACTCTCATGGGCTAGGATGAACGTGGATAGCTATGTGTAGTCGGTATCCAGTCCCGCGAGAAGGGACTAAAGAGACAACCAGGGTTTGGACGATATCTTCCCTGAGATGTCGCATCATTAGCATTGATCATTCCCTTGGCTATTGAGAGCCCCCAATAAAGATCGATGTAGTTTTTCTTTTTTCAATTGTTTTAGGATTTCCCCTTTTATGTTCTTTGTTTCAAGATTTGCAAAAGTGTGAATAAAGCACTGCGGTTCCTACCTAGTTCCGCAGTCCAAATTATTTCTTTTATGCATAAGAGTATTTTTCTTTTCTGAAAATAAAATTCGGCCCTTCGGTGTACATGTACAATGAAACGTTTCCAGGTGAAATAAGAGGAGTAAGTTTACCCTACTAATTAAACTTGTCAAGTAAGAGGGATGCACCCCCAGTGGCGTCGGATCAGGTATCCTTTGTTAGGCATCTTACCACAAGACGTTGTAGTAAGTGTAGCATTCCTCATACTTTATGATGGATATGCACAAGACACATTGTGCACGCCTAACAAACATGTCATTATCTATGACATAGCTTATGGTAATAGTGACAGGTCCACACGTAATGAACTTTCAGCTCACCCATAAGTTCGGAGTCTTACTTCAATGAATGTACTCATAAACAGGCGCTCGCACTCACAATCTCAGGCGTGGGTGCAGAAACCTAGACATATATTTATACAAATAAACATAAACATAGCTCAGGACGCTATGTGCTTACAAACGTGCAGGTCGCTATAAACATTATACAAGTTCTTAATTTACAAAATAATGTACATGGTTACAACAAAGCATATAGTAAGGAAAAATGCCTTCTATAGAAGATCGCTCGCTGACAGCGACCTCTTTAACATGCGATGCGATGGGTTCAGTGACGCACGATGTTGTGCCCACACCTCATTCAAATACTGCCATACGCGTATTTGATATACATCAATGGAAGGAAGACTAACCGATACACGATCGGATTGATGAGGGTGCGCCAAAACTAAGCCAATGACAGCGTTCGCAGCGGAAGACTTATTTTTCTTTGCCACACGTTTAGCATGCTGTTTCAACTTATCCTTAAGCGAAACCATCTTTGGTACACCAGCAGCATAGACAGGAATTTGTAGTTGGGAGATATCTGGCTCGGCCATGCCATGGGGATCTCCCTCCACTTCTTCTACACAATGACTCGCCAGAGTGAGGCCTGTCATGATCACGCTTATCAGTTGATCTTGATCCTTTTCAATAACTTCTATGATGGGAAGCGGGAGGTCTTTTAATCTATGGAACGTGGCGTCGAAGATTTCTTGTGCGTACCTAGAGTATATTTCACTACCCTCCAAAGGTCCTATCAGTAAACTATCTTTGAAGTCGCGCTCTATGGCGAGGCTTTGTCCTATTAGCTGGGCAGCAACGAAAATCTCTTTGACCACTTTATTCATGTTGGGTAGTTGCACGGCACCTTTGGCAGCTAGCGGAATACTATGCTTAATTAACCATTAGTTCTCAGCGCACCGCTGTTAGGTACGGATATGGCTCCTCATCAAAATCGGTACTCATGTACTTCGGAATTTCTGCCTTCTTAGCCATATCTTTGTGACAGTTGGCAACAAAATTATCACAATTTTAAGTAAGGGCCCTCATACCCTCCTTTAGCTTGGACATGGCCCAGCGATTTTCCTCCTCTTGCCTCGCGCGAAGGCGGCGCTCTCGGCTTATAAATATAGATAATGATGCCTTCTCATCCTCTAAATATTGAATGGATCCGACATTTATACTGGACATAGCACACAGACGTGCGAGTTCAACCTTGGAGTATACAAGCTCGTGTTCTTTTTGTTCTGTCGCTTGGTTGATTTTCATGTTCACTTGTGCCAGACGCTCAGACATATATGATACCTTCCTTTTCAGAAGAGAGGCTAATGTTACTTCCTACGACATGACTGTGTCCAAGTCTCTCATAAGTATTTCATCGTGCATTTTGTGCAAAATTTGGGCATGGCCGGGAGGATTTAGATGTTGGTGGACAGTGCCCATGAGCGTGTGCACTTCCATGAATGAAGGAATTTTTCAGACTTCGAGGTGCTAGTGCCAGCTTCGGTAGCTGCAATGCATGGGCTGCAAATTTGATATCATGCAAGTGTTAGCAAGATGATTTTTTATTTACAGGAAAGTGAGGGGCAGAATTACGATATACCTTGGAACATGTGTATTTTTGCGTGGCATTGAAAGCAAGCCCCATGTAGTAATATCGGCGCGCGGTCTGGTCTGTCGTGTCCTGCTCCTCTTAGGAATTTGATCTGTTGGGGAGCACGGTAACCTTTTGTATCTAGGAACAAGTATGATCTCTTCTGAGGGACCAGCGCGCGAGTTCTCCTCAAGACCATAGTCTTCCTTACTTCCCATATCCACTTCTTCCGATGAAGACTCCATTATGCATGGCACACTCCGAATGGGAGTGGCACTTAGTGCGACTGTCCTCTCTGTACATTCACTAGTTGTCGAAGAGGGAAAATCTAGTGCTACGATGCGTTGACCAACGCACCATCCATTAGATAGCTCGAATGGTGTGAAGGGTCGAGCGCGCATGGTCACAGCGCACGGATGCTCGCGCTTCACGAGCTACGTATAAGTTAGCTCTTCAAAAGTGTGAAGAGCATATGAGTACATACGCATAACACATTTGAATTTTAAATCTTTATAAAGCAGGATTTTTTACCATGATCAAAGTCATCAAAGTATTGAGGAAGGTGGTTTGCAGGAAGAGTTGAAGTATGACTCAGCCCTAATGCATAGAGTAGCGCCTCTGGGTATTCTTGCATTGGTATCCGGTTGGCATTAATTATCCGTGCATCTTCTTTGTTATACGTGCCAGGGATAGGGTGATCATCTTTCATCATAGTCTCGGGAGTAATGAAATCGTAGTCGAACGGGAATACAACCTTGTCTACCCAGAAAAATTTGCCATTCCATCTTTTAAGAGAATCTATCTTCACCTTATAACATTGTAATTGGCTTGGGCGTTTCGCGAAGGATATCCACACGTTTATCCAGGAGGGTCGATAGAAGGCGCGGAACATATTTATGGTTGGGTTAATATTCTTTAGTAAGCAGTTTATCTCAAAATTTGAGATCTTCGCGGCGCCAATACAGTGAAGTTGTGAGAGGTGTATGTTGTAGTAGCTTAGCATGTCAATCAAAAACGGTTTAGAGGTGTGCGGTTGTTGGAAAACTAAAAAACCTGGTATATACACCAATATTTCCAGTAGGGAAGCTCCCTTTGTGTGCTTGTGGATCTAGCACAGTCGGGTGGAGGTATGTAGATATATGATACTTGATGGCAAAACTGGAATTGTCTTGTTCTGATATACGGGACGTCATATCGATTAGTTGTGCAACCATTTTTTCCTTTTACCAGTCCTTCAGTTGGGTATGGATTGGACGATTTTTCTGCTGTGGTGACTATTTCCTGCTATTTTCAACAATGGTAGAAGGGTTTTGAACTAATAAAGAAGAGGGTTGAAGGTCCGTCACACTGCATTTATATACACTTTAGACACACGGGATCATGCGACATGTGTCCAACAAGTGGGTTCATCCTACGGTGTTTGTTGGTTGGCCTTTATGACGTGGTTAATGCCTTTCCCGATTCCCAAAGGAAGTTGGTACTAGTGGAGTCTGACGTGGATGCATATTTGTGGGCAAAATAAAACTAATTTCATTGATGTTTTACACGAATTTCTTTTTATACGGGATATCTACGAGGGGGCCTTAGAGGTTAACTAGTCTAGTAGCCGCGGTTTGCACCTGCGACCACTAGACTGGGGGGACATGATGACGTATATTCCCTAGTCGGGCTAGATAGTCCAACTCACGGGTACTACCCGTATCCATCAAGAATGGATTAACGCTTATGCGATGTGCGCATAACCCGGGAGGCCCGGTAAGTCGTTGTCGCACATACGGTTCATTGCTTAAGCCGTGTCCTTGTCGCGCTGCGACAGGATTAGACAAGAATATAATCTATCTTCTGATTATATTCGCCTAAGGGAAGAGGATATGCACTTACCTCAGTTATGCGATAAGGATCAATCTATTTTAAATCATTATCTCTTACTTAGGCCGCAAGAACAGGGAGTCTAGCCTGGACTCTCTCGAGTATAAAAGGAACCCCCATGGTTCTACAAAGGTACGATACACACAATACCCTAAACCCTAATATACTCAAACCGATTACTTACTCTCATGCCGGAGTCTAATCGTGAGCCACAAACCTACGGTAAGCCTAACGGTGTCTGTTTAGTGCGCAGGGTCCTTAAAACAGATTTCACTTGGTGCAAGAGCCAGAGTCCATAAGAATCCTAATTAATCCTAATTCGAGTCAAGCTCGGTCCATCCAAATTTTGTATCAACAGGTACCTCACCTTCCCATAATGGTCGAGATAGTCGGGTAAGATCCCTTGGTGCATGGTTCCTAACTATGCCAAGGATATCCATTTCTGCGACAAGAATGCAAAGTAAATCAGACAAATAATAAGGGATTGAGATACATGCAAAGTAACAAAAGGCGAAGAGATGAGAACTAACCTTGGTCGTCACGGTTATAGAATTAGGGCATTTCCCCCTCGTCTACTAAAGAAGCATGGCTTAGGCAAATCAAGTACAATAATGCCTCAGGGTAAGAATGGATGAGTATGTGGTTTATGTTTATTACTTTGGCATCGGCTTCGTTGTACGAACCAGGGTCAGGCTTGGGATCTCTCCTAAGCGTCTCTTGGTATTCCATTGTTTTGGTGAGTCTAATTTTTCGAAATAACATTGGGGCCCGCCCGCACGTTTGGAGAACGATATCCATCCATTGACGGAGACGGGTGAATAGAAAGAGTGGAATAAATTGACAGTGGGATCTATTCCTAGTGCGCGACAGTTTATTTCGAAGTTAAAAATTTTGGCTGCGCCAATGCAGTGCAGCTGAGATATGTGAATCTCATGATGAGCAAGGATATTTACGAGGAACCAGGATAATTGGATATGATTATTTGCAAAATCAAAAAAATTTGTATATACCGCCAATTTCCCATTGGGGAATTGTCCTATGTTGGATCTAGGAGCCGATACTTTTGGGTGTAGGTACATTGGGATATAGTGGTCGGAGGTAAATTGAATCAATTCGAGCTCCGGTGATGTTGGATCTGAGTTCAGAAAGTCGTTTTACCATATTGAAGGTATGTAGTTAAGAAGACTTGAGATCACGTGTAGATTACCTTTCTAGTTTAATTGATTCACGCTGGAGATGGAAGGTTTGTTAATGACGGCTAGAATTGTTTTTACTATGAGGAATCACAGTGAAACAGGAAGTCGAGTATATATACTCTTAGGGTTACTATGATTGGGTTAGATAGTCTCCACGTGTAGTCCGCTTGCAATATCTGACGGTGGAAGATGGATCGATGTGTGGCAGACGCTTTTCCCGATTTTCAAGGTGGTAGGTAAAAGGGGGAATTAATGTATGTTTTGGCGAGATAATCTGAAACTTCTTCGGTATGAGTTCTTCATAACATTCATCCTACCAAAATAAATTTCAAAGTGCGACTCAGTTGTTTATAGTCTAGTAGCCAGGGCACGCCGTGCGACTACTAGACTGGGGGACATGATGACGTGTAGTCCCTAGTCGGGTTGGACAGCCCGACCCACGGGTACTACCCATATCCATTACGTATGGACCATACACAAACAGCACTAGAGCCCACAAGGCTCAGGAAGCCACTGTCGCACACGGTTGTATCTGAACCGTGTCATGGCCACACACAGATAGGATCAAACAGAATCTTAATCTAAATTAGGTAATGATTCACCTAAGCTGAGAGGATATACACTCTCCTTATTTATGCAATAAGGATTCGGTTATATTTAGGGTTTATCTCTTGCTTAGGCTACAAGCATTGGGAAGCCCATTTAGGGTTTCATCGGGTATAAAAGGAACCCTATAGGTTCCGCAAAGGTACAATAGTCACAATACTCTAAACCCTCACCTACCTCTTAAATCGATTTCTTACTCTCAAGCCGGAGTCTAATCGTGGGAACCACACCCACGGTAAGCCTAACGGTGTCTGTTATTTAGTGTGCAGGGTCTTCAAACAAGTTCACTTGGTGCAAAAGTTGGAGTCCTCAAACACTCGAATTAAGCCTAATTTGGGTAAATCGCGGTCCATCCAACTTTTGTATCAACAATTAGCTAATTTGGATCGAATTATTTTAATTTTTTTTAGTTATAAGCTAGCTTATTGATTTATGTGAGTAAGCTTATTAAGCTTTTGAATTAGATGAGAGTTATGAAAAAGCTTTTGAATTAGAAGATAGCTATGAATAAGATTTTGGATTAGATGATTTAGATTTATTATGTTGAATTATAAGCAAACTTATTAGCTTATTTTAATGAATTAGGAGCTTTTATGAATAAGAGAGTTATGAATAAGCTTATGTTCGTGTGAATAACTTATATATTTAAGAATTTGTGTGTAGCTGATGTAAGCTGAATTAAGCTTGATGTATCATATATGATACCTCATTTATCATATATGATAGATCTATGATATATATGATATATCACAGGTATATCATACATGATACATGAGATGTCATATATGATGTTTATGATAAACCACAATAAAAAATCAGACATATTATTAAGCATTTTAATTAAGTTGCTTATGTAAGCTGAACTAAGGTTAATGTATCAAATATGATACCTCATTTATCATATATGTTAGATATATGATATATGATATATGGTAGGTATATCATATATGATACATGAGGTATCATATATGATGTTTCTGACAAACTATATGAAAGGATCATACATTCATATTGTACATGACCTTTTACACTTTTGACCAATTGTGCATTTTTATATTGTATGCTACATATTTTAGTTGTGGATAAAATATTACATCATATGTTCTTTCCTCTCTTCTATAAATGTAGATTGTGTAACCACAACAACAATCATATATGGATGCTGCAAATTGCAATTATCCGGTTCGAGCAAAGCATGAGGACGTGCACAAGTATGTGCAAGGATAAGATGAAGTCGCCATCGAGGCCAAGAAAGAAGTCTTACAAGATATAAGTAGATTTGGTGGAAAATAAAGACGGATTGATAGGAGAAGAAGAATAGTAGTTTCAATAATATGAATGTTTTGACTTTAATTATGAATTCAGTTATAGTATTTAGTTTTTTGTATCTTTTATTATGAATAAGTTTTTTAATCATGATTGGTTACATTCTATTTGAACAAATGTTTAATCATAAATTGTATACTCTTAAAAAACTCCCTATTGTAATCATGAAGTCAACAGACCTTTTTTTTAATCATGAAGTCAGCAGACCTTTTTTTTAATCTTTCATTTTTATCGTATCATATATGATACTCATAAAATATTACTTTTTTGTTTTTGAACAAGTGTTTAACATTTAATCCATCAAACTCCCTATTGTAATCATGAATTCAACGGAGCCTTTGTTTAATCTGTCAAACTTTCTTCGAGTATCATATATGATACTACATTATCATATATGATAATGGAGTATCATATATGACTGAATTAAAGAGTTACAGGTATTATCATATATGATATTTCATTATCATATATGATACTAAAAAAGGAAAAACCCTATGCTTCAGGATTATGATAAAAACTTTAACAAAATAACTATATTATTCAAAACTTACATCCGCATATGTTCCGTCATTTTCATATTAAAAAAACATAATGATTTAGTAGTTTTAAAAAGTTAAAGCATTACATTATAATACAAAATTACTAATAGATAAACTATTCAAATGCTTAAAACAATGGATGTTGATCTCAGCCATCAACATTTTGGTTGCAAAGTTGGCGTTCGTCTTTATCATTTTCTTGCACGTGATCTTGTTATTTTAGTCGAGAATCAGATGTTCCACTTGTTGGCCTTGAAATGATTGAGTTCTTATAAATGCATTGGATACAGCTTTCACAAAACAAATAAAAAGATTTTGTAGTAACTTGAAGGGTGGGTTGAATAGTTTCTTAAGTTAAAATTATCAAAGATAAGTTTTTCAAAAAATCCTTTTCAAAAACTAGACTTGAGTGATTTGTGAAAAATCTTCTTATGCACAATATGAACAATAGATAGTGGGTCTAAACTAATAATCAAACGTATATGCAATAAATACTAATGAATGGAAAGAGATAAGGGAAGGAAAGATCAAACCGAACACCAAGGATTTATAGCGGTTTGACAACGAATCTCACTCTTCATTCCTACTCCACTCCTCGAGTACTCCTTACTCAAAAGTTCAATAATTAACAAGCTCATTAAGGTGGAGAAACCGTACACGTCACTTAACCAATTTCTGACTCTAAGCTAAAAGTCGAGACCTAATATTAGCTATGACCAATCTACACCAATATACTTTAAGACTAAGTGTCTGCCCGCGGCTCAATAATTGTGTCCGGGTTCAATATATATATTGATTCGCTGGACAATTAAGGATCCGCCAACAGAGGGTGTGTTATGGAGGACAAGGAATTTTTCCAATTCAGCAAATCCTAATGTTCTAGTCTAACTTATCATAAAGCTATGCTAAAAAGCAATAAAATACTAAGAAATACACAAGAACACAACAAACACGACTTTGACCAAAATATTTTGATTTTAAAATAAAATCAATGTTGGAGGTCTTATTATCTAGACACGTAGTCATGACCTATTTTCGATAATCCATGAATCCTACATAATTCAATATTGTTCACACTATAATTGAGTGTCCCATACTGTAACACCCCCAAATTTACTCAATTTAATACAGCGGAAGACTCGTTGGTGTTACGGGATAACACATTACTAACATCATAGGCAACACATAAAAATCGCGTCGTTTAATAATAAAGCATTTCCATTCATAGATATCAAATTTACTTAGATACCAAGTCATTGTATTTCATACAGGTTTTACAAAGAATTTGAATGGAAATTATTATTTAAGTGCGGGCCATGAATTCTTGTCGTCTTCCCGAGAATTACCTTCAAGTACCTGAGATAAAACATGTTAAAAGAAAAGGTCAGCGATAACGCCGAGTGAATTTATAGAGTTTGATAAAATCCATCAATATAACGTCGGTATAAAATTATTACCGAAAATCATTTTGTACAAATCTTTGTAATAGGCCATAAAATAGCCAAAGTCATTTTATACAAATCTTTATCAAAAATCATGATATAGGCTTTTGCCTTCAAAATCATTATACGAACCATTGTCGTAAAAACATCATACAATACGTTTTATAACGTTGTATAAAGTTAAATAAAAACCGTTATATGAATATGGTTATATATAACCAAAACACAAACATAACATCAGTAATAAGACCCCGTATTGCTAGTCAGGCAATACATCGTAATTCAATGCGTATATTAGTATTTTTGTTATTTGGATTATTACAAGCCGCATGACATTGTTACCTTACTATCACAACAACGGGTAGCTAACCCGATACTCAATTTGCCCATCTAAGTTAGAGTGTTGTCATAATAAACACGCTATGTAAATCTTCTCATACATAAATTCGCTTACCAATCAATGTGGCACGACGGGGATCAACCATCAAGGCGCGAACTGGGGTGATCGTCCCCAAATAGTACTATTATATGCATAAGCGTCTACCAAATCCCGGTAGTTCACAATTCATGCTAATGGGACTTTTAGTGACATAACCTAACTTTAATAATCCATTTTATTTCATACATCGGGTCATATAATCATTCATAAGGTCATACAATCATTCGGGTCCAATCAATAAACACACAATCGGGAGAACTGGTGTCCTATTTCATAAAAACTAACATGTTATCTCCCTCGCGGGTTTATAAAACATTTCATAAAAAAATTTAAAAGAGTGCGAGGCTATGAACTCACGTTGATGTGGGAAAGCGGGTTATCGGCAATTCGGATGTACGGTACGTGCTTCAATCACGGAAACCTAGACAAATAATACTCGTCTTAGACTTTTGTCCAATGACTTTATCAAAATAACAATTATGTATACATATGATGATTTTATATATATGATGATCAAGTGGGTTTATACATTCTCATTTACTCATTTTAGTGTTATGTATTGGTAACTTTTATACTAGTTTACTAGTTTTACTTATTTACATGTTTTAGGCCCAATAAGCCTATTATAAGCCCAATACTTTAAATTAGTCCATTTTACACTTTTATTATCAGTATTATACTTTACATGTTGGGCCCAAGTGGGTTAAGCCCAATAAGTAAATTTGTAAGTGTTTAGCCCATTTAGTTGGATTAATAGTCCAATAATGCTAACTTAGCCCGTTAATGTCCATATGTTATTTAGTTCGGGTTTTATTGGTTTTTACTTGTATTAAGTACTTATATATCAGTATATTACTTTTAAAAAGTTTACATTAGACGGGTCCGATCGTCTAAGTTTAAATTGACGAAAAATGTTAATTTTACGGTACTAGCCGAAAAGACGTAAAAATCATGTTTATAGTTTTTATAACTTATATAACTTACCAAACTACCATTTTTATATAATGTCCATTTATTTATCCTTATACATATTTATATAAATGAAATATATAAGTTAGTGGGTTTTAATTTCACATTTTATACTATATTATTTTGAGTGCTTATATAATACTATTAAACTTTAATTTCACAAAATCTGATTTTTAGTTTCACTTTCACCGTTTTTATCATATCTTGAGTTATATAAGGAGATAGAAGCTCATTTTTGGATGACATAAACTTCATATTATGTGCTACAAATAAGTTAGTTATAGCTACTGCTCAATCCATGTCTAAGTATCCTTAAGAGTCCCTACAAAACAGACTATTCAGATTGGTATACTAATTTTGTTTTGATCATATCTCACTCATTTTGATAATTCCATTGCATGGCCAACTCTCACATGTGTATAACATCTAATACTTACTGTAAATTGATTCCACCATGCCATTTTATCAGTTTATCATTTGGTTACTTACTAGTTTAATACAGCCATCATATTTAGCAAGATTTTAACCTTGTTACCTATGGTTTTCCATCTTTTTAACCATATTTATCAAATCTATCAACATCAAATCCCCACATAATATTTTTAATCATCATTTATCATCATATACATATACATAAATAAATAAATTACAAGATTACATAATCAAAATAACAAGAGGATGGGAAGAACAATCTTTATACCACCAAGGTTGTGTAGGTTATGATCAAGGCTTAGATTTCTGATGGCAAAACTTATGATAGATCAACACCAATCTTTAAGACCACCAATACTTGTAAAATTCTTGTAGAAATCAGCCCTATGACACCAACAAATCTTTTCCTTGGATGTTAAAATCTCCACCAATTAATAGATCTTGAAAAGGGCTTCATCATATGTGTGAATAACATATGATTTAATGGTTAAATTTAATCAAATGAGGGTGTTTAGGGGTGGTTCTTGGACGAATTTTAGAGAGAGGAGAAAGTTTGGTGAGTGGTTTGCATGAGTGAAATGTGCAAATGGTAAGTGTGTAGTGGTTTTGCGGTTTTGGGTGGAAAGTTAGCTTACTTGTTAAGCTTTGCTTAACAAGTGTAAGCAACTAGCTACAACTTGGACACATCACATGTTGTGGCGTCAAGTTTTGGCCGTCCCATATGAGTGGGGTGGGATAAAATTGTTTTGTCCCATCCCGCTAATTTACGGGTATTCCTCGATTCTAGTTTCCTCGATTTGCGTGCCCTCGGGTTGTTTTACGAAAAACGTTTTTATAAATTGTGAATCAACGGCACAGAACGAATCTAATAAAAATTGTCTCATCAAAAACGGAGTTCAAAAACATAAATACGTAATCCTAAGGTTTCCGATTTAGTCGTAAATGACGTTAAATTATTCACGTAAGTCCTAATCTCTTCTCGTAAATTTGTGAGTTTATGAACCAACACAAAGCTAAAACTCCAAAATAATATTCACGGATAAATTTATTTTCTGAAGTGTCGGACTGTCACCAAAACGGTATATGTAAACGTAAGCACGTAATCGTAGAATCCTTCGGTTTAGACGTAGTCGATGCTACTTCAAGACGTAAATCCAAATTTCTTCCCAGGAATGAGTGAGTTCATAATATAACATTAAAATAATGTTTTTAAATTATACTTGAGAATAAAATATCAACCATAAATTGACGGATTGTCACAGCATTTACCCCTAAACAGGATCTTTGTCCTCAAAGATCATCTTATCTTACTACTCGCTTCTTATAGAGTTAAAGCCATGTGGGTATTTCCTCCACATCCGGTCTTTTCTCACAAGTGTAATCCATTACAATACACGAGTTTCATCAAACATAACTACGCAAATAAGATCAGGATTAACGTTGACTTACTTTCTCTATCCATGATGTTC
Organism: Glebionis coronaria; assembly: GCA_025667525.1. Classification (NCBI taxonomy): domain Eukaryota; kingdom Viridiplantae; phylum Streptophyta; class Magnoliopsida; order Asterales; family Asteraceae; genus Glebionis; species Glebionis coronaria. Next base: position 341,493,578 of record CM046875.1, on the reverse strand, counting down.
CCGGGTTTTTTATGAATGCAACTTTTCGCCGATCTAAACTTCATCAAGAAGAATTCAGATTTTCACTTGATAGACATTTATCAAGTTCGATATACGAAACATAACTCACACGGTCCTTGAAGTCCTAGGGTAGATCCAGCTTATATGCCTTTCAAACCAACTCTTTATATTATCTCAATGGTCCCATACAACGGGGACTTATATCCCATGATCTTTCAGATCATCAATTCATTTCCATGGTTAAAATTTTTGGCATAACTTCGCTACCCATCTGGCACTTCAAGATCTACATTTCATATTCACATAACCTCCTGCCCACTACCGGCAGTCAATAATCAGATCCTAATTTCAACAATCATTTCAGGTCTCGTGGGTCGAGTATTTTGTATGGTTAGGTTCTCCATCATAGGAAACCTTAAACCTAAAAGACATGTCCAACTCACAATGGGTGTATGTCGGGTGTCTTCCTCCCAACTCCTTCTTACAGATGCTCTCACATTTAGATCCTCACAAGATTCGGTCTCGATCCTAATACGATAATTATCAATGATAATCTCTCCAAAGGAAACGATTATACGGTTCATTACCAAAGGTCAATCATTCAAACATAAAACAACACTTCTAGTATTTTGTATCGTTACTTTACCTCGTCCCTTCGATTGGGGTGGTAAATAGTACTCTCATCAAGGTTCGTTCCCAATGACTTCTGAGCAAATCTCTAGAAATTCGATACGAAGCGAGGATCTTGATAGAGATGATTGATATGGCACACTATGTTTACACAACTATTTTAAACACAAAGAGTCAATTTCTTCATCGAGAATCTATCATTAATAGGAATGATATTAGCAGATTTGGTCAGTCTGTCGACGATGAACCAAATCGAATCAAATTCAGATGATGACCTTTGCAATAGGTAGACGTTTACTAATGTATGAGGCGGTGTCTGCCTTCATAATTTGCCATTAGTACAACTTCTTCAGATAAAGATACATTTAGTCAGAAATGTCATGAATAGAATACTTATACTTACGAGATTCCAACATGACTACATCTCAAAATCTCCACATTTAGGCAACCACAAGTGGCCTTTAAAACATTTAACACCATCGGCTTCTCAATTCTAATGGTTCACATTAGCCGCGAACCCCTTTTATTATCTATATTATCCTTTTTACAAGCATCGGATATTTTTAAATTGTTCGGCAATTTATTTTGCACAGTCATTACTAAGGAATAAATCCTAATTGATTCTTTATCCTTTCTATATTATGTGTCAGTATCTCCATTCACCTTTCCTGATGAAATAACTATCATGTCCGCAATTCGTTCAAAATTTCTTTCTTCATATTTTCTAAGTTTTTGTTTCGTCTCAACTATCATTTTTATCAGTTTTTCTCAATCCGACGTTTAAAGCGTCGATACATATTACAAGTAATTAAATAATAAATATTATTTTTTTATGAAATGAAAACGTAAAAATTTTAAATTTCTTAGTTCGACCAATTATATAAAACATGTTCAAAATAAATTTGAATTTAATCAACACGATTTTTGTTGATTTACCAAAAATAACTAATAAGATTCGTAAACGTTCGAAAAATCATTGATTATACTTTGGTCAAAATTTTCTTAGTTGAAAAGCAAAAATTGTCGTTTTAAATTTCAAGTCATGGTTTAAATGGTTTCCTCAATCCTTCTTAGGTTGTCTTGAGGTATACACAACCATTTACCCCTAAACAGGAGTTTAGTTAAATGTTCTGGGTATAAGGGAATAATCCCTCAAAAGTTATTTTTGATAAAACATTTGTCAAAACATATTATCACTTTCTTTTTGGAAAAACCCAAAGTCTCAAATGGCTCAATGTTTTTAAAAGTCATTATAGATTCCATTATCTTATTAATCACACGGTCAAATAATGTAAAGGATTTAGTCTTAAATCTCATGTTAATTATCCAAGGTACAGGTTTTCATTGTTCGGCCAATTCAAGGCAATATATAAATAATTATTAACTCCTTCTCATTCTTATAAACAAACAAATGGTCCTTAATGATCACAAGCATTAATTTATCAAATTACAGCCTACACACATGATTCACCAAATTTATGAATGCTACATGTGCATTGGTCAATTCAAACAACATCACGTGAAACTCATAATGTTCATTACAAGTTCTGGATGTAGTGATTGGAATAGATAATCTTTTTCGCGAACGCGAAGTTGATAATAACCATGTCGTGGATCAAATCTTTAGAACATACGCTAGAACCTTGTAAATGATCGAACAATCTATCATCTTGGGTAGTGGATGTAGATTTTAATCGTCAATTTACTTAGTTCACGGTAATCAATAAACATAAGGAATGATAACACCATAGCTCTTCATGATGACGAGCTTGGTAGTATAAAAGCTTTCTCCGTCAACTCTCTCAGTTGCACGGTAATTCTTTCGATTCAGATGGTGCTGATGTGCAGTGCACATGCCACAGGTGCAGCACCGGGAATATAATCGATACCAAATTCAACTTGCCTTAATAGCGAAAGTCTAGGTAATTCACCAGCAAATACCTCCTAAAATTTCAGATAACAGAACATCTTTTAATAAATTCATATTAGGTTCTTTCTAGATTATAATATCTATGACTAATTCACAACCATTCATGGTATAATTTCAAGTCTGAATGATGGATATGGTCATCCATCAAGAATTATTTAGATCACTTTTGATAATCAACATCTTATCTTTTAGGGGAATTCTACTCGAGTTCCCATCAATTAAGACAATGTCGTCATGTCATAATCAATCAATCCATTCTACTGGCACTATCAACTTTCCAGTTTCATTACCGTTGATAAGATGTGAACTTCTCAAAAGACTAATAATAACTCATAATCCTTCACAAATTCAAGGATATCTGGAGACACAACTACCATTAAAAGAGTAAGGTCAACGCATAATCTACGCGAGAGAATTTCTAATCAGATACAGACGAAAACATATAATGAATATGAATATATCCATTATTTTCATAATTTGAGTACGCATTCGAAAGCTCTTCGGATCGTTACCCAGGTCATTCAAATGAAATCAAATCAAAAGAAATGATAAGAACGTCGATACATCCAGTCGGGTATCAACACTCGATAATCAGATACTTTTCCAAAGAATCTCACCACGGGAGAATTGGACAAGAAGGGGATATCAATTGTCAATTAAGACAATTTACACAGATGAGTAAATTCGACTCAGAAGAATAAATAGTACGGGCACATATGTAGGTGTCCCTATCAATATGTCCCTATTTTCCACTTCTTGCAGATCTCATAAAATTTAATCTTTCACAATCTTCAAAGAAAATGTAATGTTTACTAACAATTTTATGGTGACTACTAATCAGCCTTGCATGGTCCCTTCAAAATTGTATGTAGGCGCGCAACTATATACAATTTCAAGATTAACGATGCAATACTCAGTTCGTCAAAATTTTGTCATCATGTTTATAATAAAAACATTTTCATGCTCAATTCTTAAATAAGAATCAAAAATAAATTTACAAAGATTTTCTTTATTATGAAAACAATTAAGTTTTCCAAGGGGTTTTATAAACAACTTCATTTCGATAATGATCACTTATAAATCTTACTTTGAATAATCCTTATAGTGATGCAAATTTAATTTTTCTCAAGGGATACTGTTTTATCTTATAAAACAATGAGTGATCTGCAAAAGAGTGATGTAGACTTGTTCACCAAGAACTAACTACAATCTAATAGGAAATGAGCTTAGCCAAATAATCATGAGATTCATAACCTTCCTGGCGCTCGAAAAGAATAATCCACAACGTAACTCAAATCGAGATGAGTACTTGTTCAGTGGTTGCATCACTAATGCGAGCATTAGGATGAAGCAATAAAAGATAAATAATATCAATACATGTAGGATTTAGCAATCAAAGGTAGTCTTTTCATTAATGACAAACAAGTCAAAATTGTACCGTAACACATTACGTGTCACTATGTCATACAATTCCAAGAACTCATCCTACCAACTGATGTCTGAGTTAAGTTAGGGATTTTTAAAAGATACCACAATGAATACTAATCTACAAGAGTCATTAGGTGTTCCACATGTCCCGAAAGATCCATCGGTCCCAATTTATTTATTGGACACTGGGCATCCTCATCATTGGACAATGGCCTAGGAACAACCCTTAACACGAACCAACAATCATTTAGAACCTTATAATTCAATCACAGGACTTAACTACTTCCTCTTAACAATCTCATATTCCATACGAGTTAAATTTTACTTTATTCAAGTTTCAACCAACTTATACTCAATGCAATATCTTACCTCATTCTCCAATACTTTCAACCTTATTATTATACCTTAAAAGGGCAATAAAAACTCAATATGAACAACACTTAATTTCCAATCCTATAGCTCTTACAACAATAGTTATCAAATGAGCCACTAGTATGAAATGACTCACACATTCAATTAGACTTCTCGGAAAGGTACTAGTGGCATGAAGCTTTTGGGTAATGGTTCCAATGACAGCCTCAAGTCCAACATTCACCCTTTCGATTTCAAATTTAAGAATTGGGTGACAACGAATCAGATGACACCTTTCCAGGTGGTAACGTTTTGTCAAACTACACTCTATAAGGAAAGATCGTCATGACATCGATATCAGGTTTAATCTCGCCAATTGTTCTTTAATATCGTAATCAACTAATATCAACATTTCTACGAATATCAACCATTTGTTGGGATCATAAATATCCACAACTTGGTTTAGATCTAGGATAGCTAGAATTCCTACGAGAATAACTTCGATTAATTTACTAGGGGATTTAGGGTTCCTTGTGACAATCTACGTCGTATGAATACCTCGTATAAATATCAAAAAATCATCAAACAATCATGTAATAAAATTACATCATATATATATATAATCCAAGTTATATATATATTAAAATAACACTTCTCAGTCTGGCCTTGTCGGTAACTCGGGAATTCTTCGGCACCGTTATAGTCAAAAGATTTTTAGACATTTTGTGAAAAATGTTTATAGTTAAAAGATTTTGAAATGTTTTATTCAAAACCTTGGTTTTAAAAATCTTTCGTTCTCTATAACGAGAGCTCTGGTACCAAACTGTAACACCCCCAAATTTACTCAATTCAATACATCGGAAGACTCGTTGGTGTTACGGGATAGCACATTACTCACATCAACGCACAAAAATCGCGTCTTTTAATAATAAAGCATTTCCATTCATAGATATCAAATTTACATAGGTCCCAAGTCATTGTATTTCATACAGGTTTTACAAAGCATTTGAATGGAAATTATTATTTAAGTGCGGGCCATGAATTCTTGTTGTCTTCCCGATAATTACCTTCAAGTACCTGAGATAAAACATGTTAAAAGAAAAGGTCAGCGATAACGCCGCGTGAATTCATAGAGTTTAATAAAATCCATCAATATAACATCGGTATAAAACTATTACCGAAAATCATTTTGTACAAATCTTTGTAATAGCCCATAAAATAGCCAAAGTCATTTTATAAAAATCTTTATAAAAAATCATGATATATGCTTTTGCCTTCAAAATCATTATACGAACCATTGTCGTAAAAACATCATACAATATGTTTTATAACGTTGTATAAAGTTAAATAAAAACCGTTATATGAATATGGTTATATAAAACCAAAACACAAACATAACATCAGTAATAAGACCCCGTATTGCTAGTCAGGCAATACATCGTAATTCAATGCGTATATCAGTATTTTCTTTATTTGGATTATTACAAGCCGCAGACATTGTTACCTTACTATCACAACAACGGGTAGCTAACCCGATACTCAATTTGCCCATCTAAGTTAGCGTGTTGTCACAATAATCACGCTATGGAAATCTTCTCATACATAAATTCGCTTACCAATCAATGTGGCACGACGGGGATCAACCGTCAAGGCGCGAACTGGGGTGATCGTACCCAAATAGTACTATTATATGCATAAGCGTCTACCAAATCCCGGTAGTTCACAATTCATGCTATGGGACTTTTAGTGACATAACCTAACTTTTATAATCCATTTTATTTCATACATCGGGTCATATAATCATTCATCAGGTCATACAATCATTCGGGTCCAAATCAATAAACACACAATCGGGAGAACTGGTGTCCTATTTCATAAAAACTAACATGTTATCTCCCTCTCGGGTTTATAAAACATTTCATAAAAACATTTAAAAGAGTGCGAGGCTATGAACTCACGTTGATGTGGGAAAGCGGGTTATCGGCAATTCGGATGTACGGTACGTGCTTCAATCACGGAAACCTAGACAAATAATACTCGTCTTAGACTTTTGTCCAATGACTTTATCAAAATAACAATTATGTATATATATGATGATTTTATATATATGATGATCAAGTGGGTTTATACATTCTCATTTACTCATTTTAGTGTTATATATTGGTAACTTTTATACTAGTTTACTAGTTTTACTTATTTACATGTTTTAGGCCCAATAAGCCTATTATAAGCCCAATACTTTAAATTAGTCCATTTTACACGTTTATTATCAGTATTATACTTTACATGTTGGGCCCAAGTGGGTTAAGCCCAATAAGTAAATTTATAAGTGTTTAGCCCATTTAGTTGGATTAATAGTCCAATAATGCTAACTTAGCCCGTTAATGTCCATAAGTTATTTAGTTCGGGTTTTATCGGTTTTTAATTGTATTAAGTACTTATATATCAATATATGACTTTTATAAAGTTTACACTAGACGGGTCCGATCGTCTAAGTTTAAATTGATGAAAAATGTTAATTTTACGGTACTAGCCGAAAAGACGTAAAAATCATGTTTATAGTTTTTATAACTTATATAACTTACCAAACTACCATTTTTATATAATGTCCATTTATTTATCCTTATACATATTTATATAAATGAAATATATAAGTTAGTGGGTTTTAATTTCACATTTTATACTATATTATTTTGAGTGCTTATATAATACTATTAAACTTTAATTTCACAAAATCTGATTTTTAGTTTCACTTTCACCATTTTTATCATATCTTGAGTTCTATAAAGAGATAGAAGCTCATTTTTGGATGACATAAACTTCATATTATGTGCTACAAATAAGTTAGATATAGTTACGTCTCAATCCATGTCTAAGTATCCTTAACAGTCCCTACAAAACAGACTATTCAGATTGGTATACTAATTTTGTTTTGATCATATCTCACTCATTTTGATGATTCCATTGCATGGCCAACTCTCACATGTGTATGACATCTAATAATTACTGTAAATTGATTCCACCATGCCATTTGATCGGTTTATCATTTGGTTACTTACTGTTTTTATACAACCATCATATTTAGCAAGATTTTAACCTTGTTACCAATGGTTTTCCATCTTTTTAACCATATTTATCAAATCTATCAACATCAAATCCCCACATAATATTTTTAATCATCATTCATCATCATATACATATACATAAATAAAGAAATTACAAGATTACATAATCAAAATAACAAGAGGATGGGAAGAACAATCTTTATACCACCAAGGTTGTGTAGGTTATGATCAAGGCTTAGATTTCTGATGGCAAAACTTATGATAGATCAACACCAATCTTAAAGACCACCAATACTTGTAAAATTCTTGTAGAAATCAGCCCTATGACACCAACAAATCTTCTCCTTGGATGTTAAAATAACCACCAATCAATAGAGCTTGAAAAGGGCTTCATCATATGTGTGAATAACATATGATTTCATGGTTAAATTTAATCAAATGAGGGTGTTTAGGGGTGGTTCTTGGACGAATTTTAGAGAGAGGAGAGAGTTTGGTGAGTGGTTTGCATAAGTGAAATGTGCAAATGGTAAGTGTGTAGTGGTTTTGTGGTATTGGGTGGAATGTTAGCTTACTTGTTAAGCTTTGCTTAACAAGTGTAAGCAACTAGCTACAACTTGGACACATCACATGTTGTGATGTCAAGTTTTGGCCGTCCCATATGAGTGGGGTGGGATAAAATTGTTTTGTCCCATACCACTAATTTACGGGTATTCCTCGATTCTAGTTTCCTCGATTTGCGTGCCCTCAGGTAGTTTTACGAAAAACGTTTTTATAAATTATGAATCAACGGCACAAAACGAATCTAATAAAAATTGTCTCATCAAAAACGGATTTCAAAAACGTAAATACGTAATCCTAAGGTTTCCGGTTTAGTCGTAAATGACGTTAAATTATTCACGTAAGTCCTAATCTCTTCTCGTAAATTTGTGAGTTTATGAACCAACACAAATCTAAAACTCCAAAATAATATTCACGGATAAATTTATTTTCTGAAGTGTCGGACTGTCACCAAAACGGTATATGTAAACGTAAGCACGTAATCATTGAATCCTCCGGTTTAGACGTAGTCGATGCTACTTCAAGACGTAAATCCAAATTTCTTCCCAGAAATGAGTGAGTTCATAATATAACATTAAAATAATGTTTTTAAATTATACTTGTGAATAAAATATCAACCATAAATTGACGGATTGTCACACATACATATCAATTATGTACATTCGATATCAATAGCAAGAACGCATGATAAATGTTTTTAGATTGAATTAACAATCCGAAAAAATTTTATCGAGCATTTAGGAAAGGGACTTTAAGAAGTTTTGAAAATAAAGAAAGAAGAATTTTCAAAAACAAAGAGTTTTAAGAGACTCAAATAAAGTAAATACGCAAAACAGAAAATACTCGATCAATTAAGCACACTCAAGGTATATGTTCAATTAAACCTAGACCTAGACGCAAGTAATTAAAAGGTTTCATCTTAAGTGTCTTAGTGAAGATGTCGGCTAAGTTTTCTATTGAGGGTACCTTCTTAATTCAAATGTTCCCCTTTTGAACATTATCCCTAAGAAAATGGTGATGAATCTCTATGTGCTTAGTTCGAGAATGTTGCACGGGATTCTTACTAAGGTCTATTGCAGCCTTATTATCACACATGATGGGAACATCATTGAGTGTAATCATGTAATAAAAAAGCGCTTGCTTCATCCATAGAGCTTGTTGACAAGCTTTACCGACATACACATACGCAGCTTCTGTGGTGGATATAGTAAGAGTGGTTTGTTTCTTAGAGAACCAAGAAGTTAAACAACAACCCATGAAGGTACAAACACCTCTAGTGCTTTTCCAGTCCACATAGTCTCCCGCATGATTCAAGTCAGCGTATAATATGGTTTTTATGTCGGTCCCTTTAGGATACCATAATCCTAAATGTATAATGCTTTTAATGTATCGGAAGATACACTTAACCGCTTCAAGATGAGAGGTTTTGGGAGCCTCTTGGAAACGAGCACAAAGGCAAACACTAAACATGATATCTGGTCTACTTGCCGTAAGGTACAACAAACTACCAATCATACCTCTATATTTGGTGTTGTCTACCGACTCTCAATCATCATCTACAGTGAGTTTGGTATCTGATGCAATAGGGGTCTTCATAGGCTTAGTGTCCTCTAATCCAAATTTCTTTAGCATTTCTTTAACATACTTAGATTGATAAAATAAAATGTCATCGTCCATTTGTTTAATTTAGAGTCCTAAAAAGAAGTTAAGTTCACCCATCATACTCATTTCAAATTCGTCATGCATGATTTTGTTAAAGTCATCACACATACTTTGACAAGTTAGACCAAATATAATGGCATCAATATATATTTGAACAATGATAAGGTGATATCCTTTAGTCTTTGTAAAGAGCGTATTGTCTACCATTCCTTTGGTATAATCATGTTCTACAAGAAACGATGTAAGTCTATCATACCAAGATTTAGGTGCTTGTTTAAGACCATAAAGAGCTTTCTTCAGCTTGTAAACATGATCTGGTTTCTCAAAATCGATGAATCCGGGAGGTTGAGCCACATATACCTCCTCATTGATCAAACCGTTAAGAAATGCACTCTTTACATTCATTTGTTGAAGCTTAAAATCTAGAGCACAAGCATAAGCTAAAAGGATCCTAATGGACTCTAACCTTGCTACGGGTGCATATGTCTCGTCATAATCAATACCTTCTTGTTGATTATATCCTTGAGCTACAAGTCTAGCCTTGTTACGAGACACAACACCATTCTCATCTCATTTATTTCTATATACACATTTGGTTCCTATAACGGTAGTACTTCTAGGTGGAGGAACAAGTTCCCAAACGTCATTAGCAACGAATTGATTTACTTATTAGTTCATGGAGATGACCCAACCCTCACCCGTCAATGCTTCTTTAACATTATTTGGTTCAATCAAGGAGGCGAAAAGAAAAGTTACTTTGATCTTGGACTTGAGATCTAAGTGTCCTTCGGTTAAGGTCGCCTATGACGTTTTATGGGGCATGATCCTTGGACTCCTTAATGTTTACTTCTTTTTCAACACTAAGGTCTTCAACTCCTGGTTTTCTAACCTCTTTTGGCTTTAACTATATCTAATTCATCTAAGTCATCATCTATCAAAGGTGGTGTCTTAGATAAAGGAGGAGTTTCATCAAATGTCACGTTGAGTGATTCTTCGATTACCCCCAAGGTTCTATTAAGGACTATGTAGGCTTTACTAATTTGTGAATATCCTAAAAACATATCTCCGTACGACTTTGGGTCGAACTTAGTGAGGTATTCTTTAGTGTTTAGAATGAAGCACGAGCTCCCAAACACTTTAACATATTCTATTGATGGTTTCTTACCTTTAAGAATCTCATAGGGGGTCTTTCCTATAAAAGGTCGAATGAGAATTCGGTTGAGAATATAGATCGATGTGACGGCATTGCACCAAAACTTTTGAGGCAAATATTTGTAATTTAACATTGTCCTACTCATTTCTTAGAGAGTCCTATTCTTCCTTTCAACTATCTCATTTGATTGTGGAGTGTGAGGCGCTGAGAAGTTATGGGTAATACCATGAGCTTTACATAAGGAACTGAATTTCACTTCATTATAAAATTCCCTACCATGATCCGTCCTAATTGAGACAATTGAACATGCTAACTGATTTTGGATCCTCCGACTAAAGATTTCGAAGTGATCGAAAGCTTCATTCTTATTAGCCAAAAATCTAGTATAAGTGAATCTAGAATAGTCATCAACTATTACTATGGGATAAAGGTTACATCCATAACTCCGTATGGCGGAAGGTCCAAAGAGATCCATATGTAGGATCTCTAGGCACTGAGAGGTCGAAACCAAATTCTTGGCTCTGTGACAAGAGTGAACTTGCTTCCCAACTTTTCAAGCATCACAAAAGTGACTATCAAACTTCATCTTGGGAGATGTTTTACCAACTCCTTAGAGACCAAAGATTGAATTAAACTCATATTATCATGACCTAATCTCTTATGCCAAAGAGTCCTAAAGTCTCTATACATAAATTGTCTTTAGACTTTCTATTGACCTTCATGACATAAATCTCATGCTTTCTAACACCTTTTCTTATGACTTTTCAATCTTTAACGATTTCGCTATCATGTTCAGAAAAGATGATCTTACACTTACTGTCACAAATTTGACCTATACTTAGTAAATTAAAACCTAGGTTATCTACGTGCTCAACATTTTCAATGGTCATGGAGTCAAGAGAAACTGTACCTTTGCTAATGATATTACCACGTAGTTTACTAGCGAAAGTGACGTCACCTCCATGGTATGCTTTGTAAGTAGAGAATAAACTGTGATTACCTGTCATGAGTTTAGAAAAACCACTATCCTTAATCTCCTCATCACGCTCCAAATCAATCCCCAAGCATATCTAGGTAACAACATAAAAGATCAAACATTTGGTCCCTAATATCTCATGGGTACAAAGTTTTTAGTTCCAAACGTCCCTTTCATTTGGTTAGGATGCATGAATGGAGGACACATACCCCATGAATAAAAACATTGTTGTTGGAAATTATTCCAATTCATATGACCATTTTGATGTCCATTATTTTTTTTACGTGTTTTAGATCTTGATCTAGAACGATTATTGTTTCTAGGTGTGGGTATCTTACTTTTAGTTCGTGACTTAGAGTGTTCATTTTTTTAGGTGTAGGTGTTCTACTTCTGGGCCTTGAATAGTTTCTTACTCTAGGAGAGGGAGTAGATGAGTTTATTGATACATCTTTCATTCATATTAATAGTTTTCTTAAAGGTGTGTAGAAATCATTCAGCTCATTTTTTTTTATCAAGAATAGACTATTTAACATTGTTAATGACAAGATGTTTTGGCCCTTTACCTAAAATAGATTTTATAGGAAAAACATTTCAGCGGAAGGAGAAGGACCTAAAACGGCATAGACTACTGACCTTATTCTTGTTCCTAGCCGTCTTTTACGAGTCCGGAAAGCCTCCTCAGAGTGATACTCAAAATCGAATTCTCATTTTCAGGAGTCTCTGTCCATGGTTCATTATTGTGCCCCGCGGTATACTTTCTTGATCCGCGGGCAGCACGCATTTTTTCTGAATACGTAAGTTGTTTGGGTTCACTAGTAGATGCTTAATTAGTGTCAAAACCTAAACCAAGTTATTCATTAGAATGAATTTGTCTAATTAACATATCATCAAGAGCACTAGTACCTTTCATCGACTTTTCCAATTTAATGGAGGTGCTCTTGAGATCTGCATTCTCTTATCTAAGAGTTTCACAACTTAGACAACCTAAATCAACTACCTCGTTTTCTCCAACTTAGCTACTTTTTATTTTAGCTCACTAATCTCATTTTCAAGCTTAGTCCTAGTTGATTTTAGAAATTTGTTCTTTTCAATGAATTTAAGACTTAATTTGCATAAGTTATTATATTGACCTTCCAAGTCTAGATCATCTAGAGAAGAACTATCTTTGCTATAATATTCGGTTTCGGAATGTACCGCTTTAGAAGAATGAGCCATGAGATACTTTTCATCTTTAGCATTGTCATCACATTCTTCAACACTATCACTCCAAGATCCTCCAAGAAACGCCGTTGTGATTGTTATCGCGAGGTAGCTTGGGAAACTCACAAATGAAATGATTTGGATAACAACATCTAAAGCATTTCCTATTACCTTTGTCATTCTTGAAAAATCGGTTCTTGGATAAATCTTTCTTGTCGTTGCTTGGTTGTCTCACGTATTGACCTTGTCTCTTGAAGAACTTCTTGAAGTCTCTAACTGCCATAGCATATTCCTCATCATCCCTACCCGAGGAAGAGCTTTCGTGGTCACTTTGCACTTTCTTGGCTTTTATTGCTAGAGACTTTATTTCACTCTTTCTTTTGACCATCTTTGAGTCCTTCAAGATTATCATTTCATAAACTTTAAAGTTTCGAATTAGTTCATCAAGTGATATTGTAATAAGATCCTATGATTCTTCAATAACCATAACTTTATCTCTCCATTTTGGATGCAACGCCCGAAGAAACTACCTTACATTGTTCTTGCTAGAAAAACCTTCATCAAGTGCTTTTAGACTAGTAATAATAGTATTAAACTAGCAAATGCACTATCAATAGTTTCATCTTCTAAGATGACAAATTGTTCATATTGTTGAATAAGAAGATCAATTTTGCTTTCTTTAACTTGACTATTACCTTGGTAGGTTACTAGAAGAGTATTCCAAATTTCTTTAGTGGTTTTACACATAAAAATCATTTCATACTCTTTGATATGAGAAAAATCTCATATCAATAAGTCAACAAATCACCCTAAAACACATAGCAAATACCTAACTTTTAAGCTATAAAGCAGCATTATGTGGTATGTTTTATGTTTGTGCTTATTTAGGTAACAAGGATACAAATTTAAAGCAAACAAGTGAAAACAAGCTCATTTATGATGAAAAGACAAGAGAAGGATCAAAAATGACAACCCATGAGAAGATAAAGGACCTATCTTGACAACATTCAAAAGTTGAGGGACTAAAGTGCAATTTTGGAAAAGTTAAGATCAAAGTCAAACCTGGTCAACTCTCAAGTCAACCAAGTCAAAGGACTCAAATGATCAAGAATGAAGGTCAAAGGACTAATTTTGCCAAAAAAATAAAGACTAGAGCTCAAATGAAGATTCTACTAATTAAAGGGGCTGAAATGGACAATTTTCATACAAGTTTGGTTCAATCCGAGTGAAGGGTCTAGTATCCAATGAGAAGAGAGGAAAAAGAGCACTCGGATCACCAACTCAGCTGCTAGTTGGGCCACTAACAGCCGTCTCAATTATTACCGAATCTCAAACAGTGGAGCGCACTTTCTCATTTCCAACCAATGAGAAGACGCCAACCAATAATCATTTTCTCATTTCCAACCAATGATCCGAGTGAAAAGCTGAGAGCCAATTATATTCTTCCACGTGTCACTTCCAACTTAACAACGAACCCAGAATGAAGAATCTGCTACAATGCGTTTCAAGCAAAACTACAAACATGAAAAGTGCTTCATTTTGAGAGACGAATCCATTCCTCATAACCAGTTAAACTGAAATTGATCCAAGCAAAAACCCCGAATTATGTTCTTGAGATGGATTTCACAATTGAGCAAAGGAGGACACTTGGCAGCTTGTCATTGGTTTAGACACATTATCTACTCCAACTAACTCTCACCTCAGCTCTATAAATAGGATATGTTTAGCTCATTTGTGAATGTAGACTTTAGGTGTGAAAAACACACACTTTACTTTTTCCTTTCATTCAAGCCTTTCACATTCAGTTAGAACTACTCTTAGGTGCTTGACACACACCTAAGAGTTAGTTAGTTAGTTACCAACTTCTTGTAACCACTTTTCCCTCCAATTAGTAAAGTTCAAAATTCAGTTTACTCCAATCTCATTCTACTTCATTCATTACATTGATCATGTTGATACCGTGTGTTTCTGTTGATCTTCTATGATCAATGGAAGCTTGTTGATGTTTGAATACTTGTAGCTGTTCAGTTTCACTTGGAGTTCATTAGCAGTCCATTTCCAGCCATTTGCAGATTTGTAGCAGATTGATGATTGTAGCAATGTTCTGGTGTTGATATGATGGTTAATATTACTTGATTAATGCTGGTTTAGTGTTTGCTAGAAGGCTCAGCGTCTCTCTACTCCTACAATGGAGGCTTCAAGCTAAAAAGTTTCAAATTCCTATTTTTGTTGCTCTAAATTGAATCTGCATGCTCAATTCCTACTGTAGCTACTATGTGCTGAACTGAATGTGTGTTTAGCTTAATTGTAGTATAATTGAGTTAGTTTGATAATGTGCTAGTGATCTTACAGCTTTACATCCAGATTTACTTGAATTCATTTGGATTTTTCATCAATAATGCTCATTAGACTCATTTTGTGATTCAGCTAGTTAACAAGCTTGAATTTGCTTTTAAACTGATTCATTCCACCTTTTGAACAAGTTTAGATAAGTGTCTAAACCAGTCTTAGTCTTGTGATCAAATTCTCTTTGAAAACGTTCATTAGCTGATTTTAAAGTAGTGTTTGGTTTAAGTCAAAATATGGTAATTCAAGTTGTTAAACTGGTTGATAAGTGTTCATTTACATTAGGTAATCTAGTGTAAAAGTTTTGGTTCAGTTTTGAAGTCAAAAGAAAAGTCAAAAAGGCAATTGGTAGTGACAAAGTTTGGGTCAAGTCATTTTCATAGTTCATCAGTTAAACTAGCTCATTTTGATTCCTTGTCATTTCTTCATTACTGGATAATATTAGCTGAAATCTTTTCACAATTGTAGCTTAACATCTAAAGTTTTAGTGTTCATAAGGAAACAATATAGTTTAACATTTTGAGTGAGAAATTAGCTTTTTGATAAGCACTTGAGCAATATTCAGTTTCTGTAACAAGGTCCATACTGTTTTGCTATATCTCAAAATCTACTTCATAAACTTCCCAATTTTCTTCCACAAGTCAGTTTTCCATCATGTCTTGAGTGGATTTTGAGATTTTCAGCTTTTTGGATTTTTGGTCAAATTTTGTCAAATAAGCAAATTTTAGCATATTCAAGATTCTGGATTATTCAGTTGATCATTTTCAATACTAAAAGACATTCCAATCTTTTTGATAGTTGATTAATCAGTTTGTGCAAGAAAATCGTTTTGTGGTTGACTAGTTTTCAAAAGGGCTTATTCTTGGCTTATTGAGATAAGCTAACTTAAGATTTACAAGATTTTATGTAAAATCTTGTTACTGGCCTAGCTTATTTTCGAATTTAAGCAGTTTAAAACAAACTAGAGTGAATTTGGTTCACTAATAAGCTCATTCGAGCTTATTGAAGTCACCTAGCCCGTTTTCATTGAAGTTTTCATTTTATTTGCAATTCAGTCCTTGGTTTTTGATAAATGTTGTAATCAGCTTTTAAATTCCATCTTTTTAGGGTTTGCAAAACTAAGTCCTTCCAATTTTAGTTTGTAACATTTTCAGTTAGTTGGTTTAGAAATTTGTTAAGTTGGTTAACTAGTTTGTTACATTTTCATATTTGGTCCTTTTAGTTCCTGATTTTACATTTCAGTCCTTACACTTTCATTTAGTTTACATTTCAAGCAATTTACTTTTCATGCATTAGAAACTTGTACTTTGTGAATAGTAATTGGTATTTTCACTTTGTTTTATGGTTACATAGCCTTAATATTTTCCTCTTTTTACGTGTTGATTGAATTAGACATAGAATTCCAAATACCCTTAACAACCAAGAACAAATTAAAGCTCGATATTAGTAGGACTGTCAATTTGTCTAGAATCAAGAATAAACGAACTTACAAATACTCAATTTCAAATGGCGCCGCTGCCGGTTCTTGACATTACGAGAGACTATTGATTGACGGTTTCGATTGTATTTTGGGATCCGTTCCCCGAGTGGACGTTATTTTTTACGTATCATAAATCAAAAACATAAAAAAATAAAAAATATAAAAATATAAAAACTTAAAAAATAACAAAATCAATTCTTTTCCTAAAGAATGGAACCAAAAAAATAAAAAATTCATAAAGCAATCTTTTTCCTAAGAGATTGCAACCAAAAATATATATTACTGGTATTCCTCGATTTTTACGTACATATAGTATTTTCTTTAAAAACCCAATAAATACAAAAATATTTTTGATATATTATTATATGTAGATACGTATACGTATATGAACACTCAATACACATACTTCCATAAGTATTGCTTTTGCAATACACTGAGCGTTTCGGTCCTTGACACGTGTATCGATCAAATTTAATTAAAGCAAGAATATATAAATACTTCCAATAGGCAAGAATTCGAAGAATACAAACTACAAAGTGAATAGAAAGGCGACGTGCTATAAAATGTCGTCTAAGGGTTAATAGGTACTTAAGTGCTTCGCGCCACCTAACCTCCCGTTCACTAGTGCGTATTCTAAGAAGGAAAACTTGATTAGGGGTCTTGCACCCAAGTATTACTTACATATACTATACTTTCTTGTGGATGTTACTTATTGGACCTCGAAAAGGATAACCCCTTCTTTTCCAAATTCGAACGAGAGCTTCTCTCTCACTCCTTGATTTGATTTGCATGCTCACCCGCGGGCGTGCACAAATACCATTTGGTGTACAACCCCTTCCTCCGAAAAGGAAGGAAAAGAGAAAGAGTAAAAACAACATCGTCCATCAAGCCGATCCCGAGAATCGTGCTTTGATCAACACACAAGAAGCCATGGCCGCCGTTGACAATCGACCTTTGATGGAGCACCTTCAATCTAATGTGCAAGGATATGATGATGCTATTGTTATACCCGAGATACCCGCAAACACCTTTGAGCTTAAGACATTTATGATTAGCTTGGTTTCAAACACACCATTTTTGGGGATACCTAGTGATAATCCAACACGATCATATCAAGAATTTTCTATCTCTTTACAATACCATTAAGTACAATGGAGTTACCCATGATGCCATTAAGTTGATCTTGATCCAATTCTCCTTAGAGGGCAATGCTAAGTATCGGCTTGATACACAACCACCTAAGAGCATTACCACTTGCGATGACTTTACTAAGAAGTTTTTGAACAAGTTCTTTCCTCCATCTAAGACCACAGCTTTGAGAAACCTAATTACTGGATTTCAACAAAAACCTAGACAAACCTTTAGTGATGATTGGGAAGAGTTTAAGGAGTTATTGAGAAAATGCCCCAATCATGGATTCAATGAAGTTAACCAAATCGATACCTTTTACAATGGATTAAGACCACATCATCAAGATTCCCTCAACTCCTCCGCGGATGAGAATATTCTTTCCAAATCCATTCAAGAGGCATGGGACATTATTGAGACTAAATCCATGGTGCAAACTAACACACACTTTGATGAAAAAGTCCATGTTATTCAAGAGGGTGTTTCCAAAACATTTGAGAGTCAACTCCTTTCACAAATGCAAGAATGGACCCAAGCCCAAAAGGCAAATCAAGCACTCTTGCAAGATACTAAAAGATGGAACAAACAATGATGCAAGACTTTACGAAAGTTTCTGTGGGCAACAACTCCACCGATGATGTGAATGCCATTGCTATTTCATGTGAGACTTGTGGAGGTCCTCATTCTTACCTACAATGTGATAAGGTTCAAAACTACCAAGTTGAGTGTTATGCTTATCAAGAATAACATAGACAGCACTTCAAACCTAACATCAACCCAAACAATCTCTCTTACAAATCAAATAACTACCTTGCTCCACCCGGCTTTCCACCCCAACCACCCACCCAAAATCAAACCAATCCTCCTCAATTTCTTCAAAGAAATCAAGGGCCTAGGCCAAATTAGCAAAGACAAAACAACTTTAGAGCCCCCAATTCATTTCATAGTAATGGAAATCACTTTCAAGGCAACAACCAATGGTTTTACAATCAAACTCCACCTTTCCAATCCCAAGGTTTTCAAGGGAATGGGCCACATGATTTTAACACCATTGAGCTTCTTCACAAAATGAATCAAGATAATGAAAGGAGGTTCCAAGCAAATGAGAAAAGAATGAGGGAAATGCATGAGGAAACAAATAAAAAGTTTATGATGCTTCTCAATCAAAGGCCACAAGGGGCTCTACCTTCAAACACACAAACAAATCTAAGGGCTAATGTCAATGCTATCACAACAAGAAGTGGAAAGACAACTAATGATACTTCACCTCCTACACCTACTTTGGTAAAGCCTACTATGGTTCCACCTTGTGATAAGCCATCAACATCAAATTCACCACCTTCAAGTTCTACAACTTCAACACCTATACCTTCTCAACCTATACCCACTTCTCCTTTACCTTCCACACCTATCAATGAAGAACCTAACAAAGAAAATCCTTCATCAACCACTCAAACTCAACCAAAACCAAGTCTCCCATACCCATCAAGATTGAGAAAGGAGAAATTGAAAGACAAGGATGATATTCAAGTCTCTAATTTTTTGAGGATGTTCAAGCAACTAAACATAAACATATCCTTTACGGAAGCTTTAGCCAATATGCCTAAATTTGCTAAGATGATCAAGGACCTTCTTTATAACAAGGAGAAATTGGTGGATTTTCCTAATGCTTCCTTAAATGAAAATTGCTCTCTGGTTTTGCTTAAGAAGTTGCCTACTAAGCTTGGAGATCCGGGGAGGTTTTTGATTCCTTGTAATTTCCCGGGGGTGGAAAATTGCATGGAACTAGCGGATTTAGCGGCAAGCATAAATCTCATGCCGTTATCGGTTTGGAAAAGACTTTCACTTCCCGAGCTCACTCCTACTATGATGACTCTTGAGTTAGCCAATTGTACCATAGCTTATCCGGTGGGAATTGCGGAGGATGTTTTTGTTGGGGTGGATAGATTTACCTTTCCCGCGGATTTTATGGTGGTTGATTATGATATGGATCCGAGAGTTACTCTAATTGTTGGTAGGCCATTTTTGAGAACGGTTCGTACTCTTATAGATGTGGCGGAAGGTGAACTTACAATGAGGGTAGGAGATGAAAGAGTTGTGTTTAACATGGGAAAGTTGTCAAAGAAATCTAATGAGCCCGAAACGGTGAAGCATATTGATGTTGTTAATGAGGAGGCAACTCAAGATGATATCCTTGATGAAGTTTGTGATGAATATTTTTATGAAACTTGCACAAGTGGAGATTATGATCTACCTTATGTTGAGACCATTGCCTCCATTACTTCATCCTTGGATTTTCATGAACCTCAAGAGCTTAACTTTGCTGATTTTATGATTCATTCAAATCCTCTCTTTGAAACATCATTTGATAACCCATTTTTCCACCATGATGAAGAAAGAAATGAGGATTTTAGTGATGATGAATCTCTTCTTTGTGATACACCAACATATGATGATTATAGTGATGATGAGTTCTCCACTTATGAATCTCCATTCTTTGATTATCATACTTCCTTAAGTTTTGAGGAGTCACCCATCTTTGATATACCAATCTATGATGTTTATGGTGATGAGGAGGATTATATCATGGATGAGAGTGATGAGTTATTAGACGTTGATATACCTTTTGAATATACTTTTGGATATGTTGTTGAGGAGGGAGACATACTCTTTCTAGATTCTCTATTGCATGAAGATCCTTTACTTTCTCTCATTTCCACCTCAACCTTTCAAAGTGACAAAGGAAAACAAGTCATGATGGTTCCTTCAAAGAGATTATTGTTACCTATTGCTCCACCATCTTTCAATCAACATGTGACATATAAGGGGGAATCTTCTAAGGCAACCACCACTTGTTGTTTTCCCATCAAGGAAAGGATGTTTGATCCTGGTATAGAGCTTGCTAAACCATCTCAGTATCTGCCTGATGCAATAAAAGGAAACCTTGTGAGAGATTTAAGAGTATCACCTTATCACCTTTGGAAAAACATATGGGCAACCATTTTGGAGAACAACACTTCACTCTTTTCACCATTGCTTGGGAAGTTAGTTGTTGGATTATGTTATAAGTGGGATGGTAATTATGTATTTGTTCTGAGGGGATATTTATGGAGTTTTGATAATTGAAAACTTGCTTTACCTCATCATGGAGATTTTTCTTAAAGAGGGAAAAACGTTTACTCTCCATGATAGGTTTTAGACACTTTTAAGTGTGAGATGAGTCGAGCTAGAGACTCCATAAATCAAGCTTGAATAACTAGGTTTCTCATTTATAGACTTAGAGTGTGGTAGGTGTCACACCCAACCATGGCGGAATATGGGGCGCGACGTATGGATATCATCACAACAATAGCGTGTCTATAGAGATAAGTAAATGAAATGCAAATATCATAAATGGTGACACAATGTCATGAAGATATCTCAAACAATGCAGGCGTCTAGGTAAGTAGGTAACAGGTTGTCACACCCCACCATGGCGGAATATGGGGCGCGACGTATGGATATCATCACAACACACGGTGTCTCTATAGAGAAAACTAAAATTCAAATATAATGTCATAAATGGCGACACAAAGTTCATGACAATATCTCAACAAAGCAGGAGTCTAGGTAAGTAGGTAACAGTCCTACCTCTTACCCACGACAAATAAATAACACAACCAAAACAAACATATAGGTGCCAACATGTATCACTTATCAAAAAACATAAAGGTAAACTAAGAAGGAACAGGGATCTCCTTCTATATGCCATCCTAAGGCATCCAAGTCTAGCCACTTCTATCCTCAAGCTTAACCATATTCACACCTGAAAGAGACACTAAAACACGTCAACATAAAATTGGTGAGAGTCATAGGTTTAGACTCAAACGCCAAAATCATATCATAAGTTGTGAGTACAACCAAAAGTTAGAAACGTATGGACAATGTGATACTAACATGCATTAACCAACTAACATTCAAGATTTAACTAATCAAACCAAAACCAAGTCCAAATCCAAGGCTCCCAGCCTTACCAAACACCATACTCCCATAGGTACTCAAACACCTATGAACCAATCCCAAGGCCCCGGCTTGTCATTATCCATTGGTCCCATAGATGCTCACACATCTATGTACCTCCCCAAGGCCCCGCCTTGTCAACAACCCCTTGGTACCAAGTCAAAACATAAACAATCAAGAATCAACTAGCAGTTAATCATATAAGTATGGACACATAAGTCCATTACCAACGCCAAACCATTCACAACATAATTTATAAATAACAAAACAAAATAGTGTCTCTTCCATCCCATCTGGAAGTCAAAAACAATAGTAAACATTGGACTATGAAACTCACCTGATTGAGCTTCCCAAAACATCCGCGCACTAGCAAAAAGCTAACAAACCAAAAACACATAATCAAAACATAAACCAAACACTAAAATGGCTCATAAAGCTATGATGGACATCTAACCTTCTCCCACATATATACCTCATATATATGCTCTAAGCATCTCATTACACCCTCTATAAAGCCCTTAACTCGTTTTACTTCATAACACATCCCGGTAACATTTTATCAAAAACAGTCCCAGTTTTAGGTCTCCAAACTATAAGCCAAACACCCACCTAAACACACCCATGATCTCTGTAAAGCGAATACTTATGCCCTTAAATATGTTAGATAACATCTCCCACTTGCCCCAACCTTAAAGCTACTGTTAAGGCCCTGATATATATATATATATATATATATATATATACTTTTGTCATTCCAGATTTACTGATTTTAAAAATACAAAAAGTTTGTTATGATTAGGGGCTCTTACTCTAAACCAAAACCTTAGCCCAAGTGCAGATACTTACTAAAATATATAAACCATCTCTCATGTTCGTTAGAAGATCCCAATGCAACCCTAAGTACCCCAAACAACCCAAAACTTAAAAAGAAAACAGGCTGACTTCAAAACTGTTTTGACCTCCGACTGTTGTAACCTGTTTTTGACCCACTTCCCACCTCCAATTTAGTTCTCGTTTCTTGCATTGGAAAGCCACTTCATTTACCTTTTCAGTGATACTTGGATCGTAAAATAAGAGTTTATAGAACTCCTGATATGATCAAAACAATTGACTCAAAATTCTGCCCAGTTTTTAAAAATGGGTTTAACTAAATTAACCTCATCAATTAACCCTAATCCCACTAATTACAAGCCCTAAACCATCCAATCATTATGAACTCATTAAAATACAGATTTTTATTAAAACCCTAACCTAAATCCATCATAAGATGATTATGTAAACATTAAAAACAATTAAATTAAAAAGGGATTTGAAGGTTTTACCTTTAAATTAATGGAAGATAAAAAAAATCCCATGAACCCTAAAAAAACTCTTCAACCGCCGACCTCTTTTTTTTATCTCCAGGGATTATGATTTGTGGTTTAATATAAAACATTATATAGTGTACACAAGAATCCTAGTCCCAATATAAAACTTGTTTCCTTTTTTTTTCTTTTTCCTTTTTTTCTTCCCTTTTTCTTGCGTCCAAACCGACCCATACCCTTCTTATTTCGTTTTTTTTCTTTTTTATTATTAATATATGTATTAATAATATTACCTTAATTTTTCTTAATTTATTTCAGCTCCTAAAGCCTCCAAAACCCTAAAACCGTAAAACTAGTCAGTTTTTACGCGTTTTACCGTAAAAGACGTAAAATATACACTTTTATAAAAAATCTCAAATTTTGAAATAAACTTTATATTTAAGTCCTAAATGACTTAAAACCATCCCGAAAAATATCCATATGACTAATTACCTCATCCGAGACCTCTAAATGCTAAACCGTAAATCGTAAAAATACGATTTTCAATAATACATATACGTATACGTAAAAACACTAAATAACACCATTTCACTTCATAGTCACTACCATGTGAGCTCATGAACATGAAATCATCACACATCGTTTCACTCACAAGGTACCCCGTACCAGAAACGATATCCAAGCCACAATCTATTCACACCAATAAGCACATAAACACGTAAAGACACGTAACTAGCACAAAATAAAACTAAGTGACAAACCTCAAAACCAGGGTTGTCACATCACTCCCTCCTAATAAAAATCTCGTCCCGCGATTTACTCCTTAGGATCAACCACACAAACAACAATCACATGAGGATACTTGTTCTAAACGAACTCCTCTCATTTCCATGTGAACTTTAGTTCAAGTTTCAAAATACCACATATACAAACCAAAAACAATTAAACTCATTGCCAAACTCTTGACCTTACAGTCAATAAATCTCACAAATGACTCTTTGATAAAACAAAGACTCTTATTAACACAATTCCCGAATAACCGTACATGCAAAATGCATTCTCAAACAACCTTTACCAATCTCAATACATGAAATGTATCATGTATACAACTCATTTTCCCTAGGTAATTCTATGCTCATAAGCCAATGGTCCGATCTTTCCAAAGATCATAAATGGACCTACAAAACTCTACATCAACTCTTCCACTTTACCAAAACATACCACCCGTTACTATGGGTGAAACTTCATACATAACTCTGTCACTAACTCTAGTGGTTTCCTCCTTTTCTATATAGCATCCCTTGTTGCTCTCATCCTTTCCACAAACATCACTACCACATTAGTAGCCTCTTTTACCAATTCTAGTCCACAATGGGGACATCTCACCCTATCCTTTCATATAGTGCCTCAAATGGCATTTATCGACTTCTAGTATGATAACTATCGTTATATGAAAACTCAGCCATCACTAAAGAGTTTTCTAACTCCCTCTAAATCAATCACCCATGCCCTCAGTGTAACTCCTAAGGTTGTATAAATATCTCACTTGCCTATCCTTTTCCCAGTTAGCTGGACATACTCATATCCAATCATGTTTATCAACTCCCTTCAGTCCATACCCCAAACTACTTACAAATTTAAATTTCCTTACAAGGTGACCTATGATGGTCTTTCACATATCCATTTGTTCTTCCAATCCAAATCAACTTATGATCTATACACGTCATCAAAAGGACGGTTATCTTAGTTAGTCTATCAACTGCCATCCAAACCCATGCTACAGCTACCTCCATTGAATTTGGATAGCTCATTAGTAGCACCTATACACTTCTTTCTCACTTTTCTTCATCTTGTCTCAGTTAGACCAAGCCCTTCATCCCTATGGCACATCACACCTATAACTCCTCATCCATTCGATTATCGACACTAAGCCTCCCAAACAATCAGTATAGGTCAGTGCCATTTCCTTTTCCACACTACAACAGTATTAGCCTGCGTTGTGCTTTATTCTACTAATTAGGCTCTACCAAAGTTCTACCTTCGGTTCCTATCTTGACCTATTTCATTCATGCTTCGCTTTTATACACACTTCCTTCTCCTTCCTCGACTCCTACCATACATCACGATGTGATGCTTCCCATCGTTTCTTCCTTTGCCACAATCTTTCATAAGGCATTCCGTACATATTAGGCTAACTTTTACGCAAAACCCTCTATTCCATCACATCCGTACGCAATCCTTCCATCTTCTCAACTACGTGACTACTCATTACTCTTGAAATATGAGATGAATTAGTCAGTCTATCGACTATCACCCAACTCTCGTCACTTTCACCAATTTCGTCCTTACATTGCCCTTTCTAAGCTACTCCTATCTATGTAGGAAGTATAGTCTACGCCCCTTTTCTCCATATGATTGTCCAAGCCACGCAACATACATGTTGACGCGTTCACTGCTTTAGACAACTCAACTCGTGCAACCTACATCCTTCATCCAAACCACTCTAATACGTCATCCGTATAGTTCAAGTTCGTCTCAGCTTCACTTCATTCTTCTTATTCCATGTCTCATCAACCATGCTTGCCTTTCCCAGATGGTACTTGGCCATGCAATTTTCTTTCACCACTTAATTCCACCCATCACC
This sequence comes from Glebionis coronaria, assembly GCA_025667525.1. Classification (NCBI taxonomy): domain Eukaryota; kingdom Viridiplantae; phylum Streptophyta; class Magnoliopsida; order Asterales; family Asteraceae; genus Glebionis; species Glebionis coronaria. Next base: position 341,467,724 of record CM046875.1, on the reverse strand, counting down.
TTTGTCAAATGTTCAATCAAGATGATTGAGTATGTTTTGGAGACGTTCATGATCCGTATAGATCATTCTCTACGTCTCGTACACCAAATTACTCTAGCATTCTAGGCAGATATAATAATCCAGCTCCACTAATTAAGTCATATCTAGTTCTTCCAAATCTTCAGTTCTTGCAACGTATAAGCAATCGCCTTTCTTTGTCATTCTCGTACACCTCCAAATCCTTGCTCCACGCATCGTCATGCTTCGCGAATTCATCCATTCCTTCCGATAATGCCAAGATCGGCTCATTATCTAATCCACCTCTTTAGCCTCCAAAATGCTTCTTCATCCTTCTTCACTTCGCCCCTTGCTGGTTCAATGATATTCCATCATCTCTAACTACTCATCATGGTAGACTTAATACTAAAATTCACACTTAAAAATCTCACGTATAATTCCACTCCAAAACCAACACATACTTCGCCTCACTCTCCTTCTTAGACTTTGAGTAGATCAAGATGTCGTCGATGTTCTCGATGAAAACTCGTTTATACCCGTTCATGCACACTCGGTTCATTGACTCCATGAAAACCGCTAGTGCTTTGGCAAAGCCAAATGCATAACCGTAAACCCAAAGCGTTCATACAACATCCTTAGCATTTTCAACTATGTCCTCCTTGCACCCTCTCTTAGCGGCAATACGAATAAATTCCTACCTCGTTCTACTTGCAAAATTCTACACACATCTTAGAAGACCGGTACTTCCTCTCATCGGACCACTCAACCTCTTTCCACATCCAGTCTACTACTAAGCAACTCAACTTTTATCCGGCATTCCTTGCAATCTCTAACAGCTCTTGTTTTTATATCACTCCATCAACGATTTGCCTTGGAAACGCACTAACTACAACTCCTCTCACCTCCCCTACTCGCTCTATTTATGGTTCTACCTCACAATAATAGGCAAACCTACTAAATTTCAGGAAATTTTCGGAAAACTTACATGCCCTACGAACAATCACAAATACCTTTGAGGTATTGTATCCTCTTCCAACACTCTCTATGGCGCGTTACTCGTGCTAGTATCCCACAAATCTCTATTCATCTCCTTGGTACTCCTAAGAGACCTCATGACCACATTAGTTCGTCTACGAACTTCTTTCCTCCCCACTAAGGGCATTCCGACCGTTCTCTCATGGTCACCTACTTAATCGTGTAGGCGCGACCAAGTCTTTCATACGACTACCTCAACGCTCCCGAACAATACGAAACCAAAACTACATCCTGAATCCACCAGATAAGATCCACGAATCAACCCACGGATAACTAACGACATTTCACGTGCACCAATTAAAACAAGTCAAAAACCACGAGACTCAAAAGAAAACTCAAACCCAGAACATGTATCAATTCAAAATGACCCATGACAACGAAAAATAATCCAATAAACACCCAATGGCAACCAAAACATATTACGCCCCGCGACATATTATTTAAATCGTGCAAAAGATCGACCTTTCCAAAAGAATACACTTTTATTTATTATATTTTTTTATTTATTATTACCTGCCACATCTATGTGACTCAAACCATCTACAAACAACCTTCTAGGCGATCTCAAAATTCAACCCAAAGACTAGGTATCCCATGCACCCCAAATAAAAATAAACTACTATTCAAAACTCAACCTTGAACCCGACACTTGTACAACAATTCCGACCAGTCCACTGACCTCCCGTGACTATACTTTCTAAATATTTGAAAAGCAAGTTCCGAGTACATAATTTTTGGCTTTTGAATCACTCAAAAAGCTCTAAAAACGAACAAGTTATGACCAAAACAGATTTATATTAATGAAAGATAAAATTGTATGTGAAATCTTCATAAACTCAATTTAACCTTGTATTAATAATTATAAATGACGTGAATCGGTTAAACCCAATTATATAAACTATGTAAGTAGAAAGAAATTTTACTTCGATTTATTTTAAAGAAAGTCTTTTAGAATTTGAAATAAATAAGTGTTGATTAAAAGAAATCTTATGTTACATCTTGTTTCAAACACGACTCCAACACCTTACCCTTATTTTTCTGAATACAACCAACTATCTAACCCTATAATAGATTTCCAAGTCCCCTTTTTTCTCAATATATACCGACCAAAAAAAATGTAAGACCCAACACAAAAGATTTCATTATCTTAAAAGAAATCCCAAGTTATTTCAATAGACTTAAAACCAAGAACACCATTTTAATAACGTACACGTGAAATACGAAACTCAAAGAATACGCTACAAGACACACCTCAAAAGATTCAAAACGTCGTTGAAACTCCACCAAACTCGAGCTCTAATAAATTGTTTAAACGCAAGAGAGTACTAGGTACGTTCAAGTTATAATAACTATTGAACGACCGTAACTCATAACATATCATCTATTAGTATATATACATCCGCGTATGTATACCTATCGAATCTCCCAAACATACTCGTTATCATACATGTCAATTCAATCAATCGCTTTATACGCTCTGGTTCCATACGAGTAATCACCTTCTCACCATCTCACCATGCCACAACAAGGCACAAAACCTATTACCAAAACCAACCCATATCGTGTGACCTCATAATCACAAAACACAACTATAACTCAAAACATATAACACACTAATAAAAATAGCCATATCGTAGGCAGACATTACATAAACCCATATATATACGTATACCCAAATTCTACATCTCATCATATCCAAGCATGTACTAACCCTCTTTCATGCAATCATACTTGAGAACCCATTGAAGTTGTGGTACTTGAATAACTATGTTGGCCACCATACTTATACAATTACCCTTTCCCCAATGCACTCCCTCCTATGATGACACTTATAAGAATAAATACAACATATAACACATAAATCCATCTACTCACATAAACTCATAACCACATAACGAAATAGGTCCAAAACCCCAACTATTAAAATAACATAGTAAAACTCTTGGAATACAGAAATCCATAGTCTAGCTAAAGCAGCATAGACTAAACCCAAAACGAAAACATAATCAGTTATAAGTCATGTCGCCCATAAGAGTGGAAACAACTTAAAATCCTTCCTACCCATGTACTCCTAGTAACTCGAACCACCACACGATTCTTAGGGAACATGACTTAAACATCAAAAGAAAAATAACATACCTCAGGTATGTAAAATAACTCGACAAAAGATAGAAACTACCTTGTACCAAATTGTACTATAATGTACAATTTAAGCAAAATACAACAATGACTAGTGTGGATGATTATGGTTCAACCCGCACTAGTCACAAACCATAAAAAGAAAATAACATGCGACTAAGTATGAACATTCTACGGTTCAATTCATACTAGTCAAAACATCGCAATAAATAACATCCAAACACATCAATTATTATAAAATGCACACATACTCCTATGACGCATATATGCAGGGACCCTTAAGCTATAGACTAGGCTAAGCGACTAGGCAACCTAATTCTCTATAACCATTGTCTATGATACCATTCTGTCACACCCCACCATGGCGAAATATGGGGCGCGACATATGGATATCATCACAACACACGGTGTCTCTATAGAGAAAACTAAAATGCAAATATAATGTCATAACTGGCGACACAAAGGTCATGACAATATCTCAACAAAGCAGGAGTCTAGGTAAGTAGGTAACAGTCCTACCTCTTACCCATGACAAACAAATAACACAACCAAAACAAACATATAGGTGCCAACATGTATCACTTATCAAAAAACATAAAGGTAAACTAAGAAGGAACGGGGATCTCCTTCTATATGCAATCCTAAGGCATCCAAGTCTAGCCACTTCTATCCTCAAGCTTAACCATATTCACACCTGAAAGAGACACTAAAAAACGTCAACATAAAGTTGGTGAGAGTCATATGTTTAGACTCAAACGCCAAAATCATACCATAAGCTGTGAGTACAACCAAAAGTTAAAAACGTATGGACTATGTGATACTAACATGCATTAACCAACTAACATTCAAGATTTAACTAATCAAACCAAAACCAAGTCCAAATCCAAGGCTCCCAGCCTTACCAAACACCATACTCCCATAGGTACTCAAACACCTATGAACCAATCCCAAGGCCCCGTCTTGTCATTATCCATTGGTCCCATAGATGCTCACACATCTATGTACCTCTCCAAGGCCCCGCCTTGTCAACAACCCCTTGGTACCAAGTCAAAACATAAACAATCAAGAATCAACTAGCAGTTAATCATATAAGTATGCACACATAAGTCCATTACCAACGCCAAACCATTCACAACATAATTTATAAATAACAAAACAAAACAGTCTCTCTTCCATCCCATCTGGAAGTAAAAAACAATAGTAAACATGGGACTATGAAACTCACCTGATTGAGCTTCCCAAAACATCCGCGCACTAGCAAAAAGCTAACAAACCAAAAACACATAATCAAAACATGAACCAAACACTAAAATGGCTCATCAACCTATGATGGACATCTAACCTTCTCCCATATATATACCTCATATATATGCTCTAAGCATCTCATTACACTCCTCTATAAAGCCTTTAACTCGTTTTACTTCATAACACATCCTGTTAACATTTTATCAAAAAAAGTCCCAGTTTTTGGTCTCCAAACTATAAACCAAACACCCACCTAAACACACCCATGATCTCTGTAAAGGGAATACTTATGCCCTTAAATATGTTAGCTAACATATCCCACTTGCCCCAACCTTAAAGCTACTGTTAAGGCCCTGATATATATATATATATATATATATATATATATATATATATATATATATATATATATATATATATATTATATATATATATATATATATATATATATATATATATATATATATATATATATATACACATATATATATATATATATATATATATATATATATATATATATATATATATATATATATATATATATATATATATATATATATATATATATATATATATATATATATATATATATATATATATATATATATATATATATATATATATATATATATATATATATATATATATATATATATATATATATATATATATATATATATTTATATATATATACTTTTGTCATTCCAGATGTACTGATTTTAAAAGTACAAAACGTTTGTTATGATTAGGGGGTGTTACCTAAACCACAACCTTAGCCCAAGTGCAGATACTTACTAAAATATATAAACCATCTCTCATGTTCGTTAGAAGATCCCAATGCAACCCTAAGTACCCCAAACAACCCAAAACTTAAAAAGAAAACAGGCTGACTTCAAAACTGTTTTGACCTCCGACTGTTGTAACCTGTTTTTGACACACTTCCCGACCTCCAATTTAGTTCTCGTTTCTTGCATTGGAAAGACACTTCATTTAACTTTTCAGGGATACTTGGATGGTAAAATAAGAGTTTATAGAACTCCCGATATGATAAAAACAATTGACTTAAAATTCTGCCTAGTTTTTAAAAACGGGTTTAACTAAATTAACCTCATCAATTAACCATAATCCCACTAATTACAAGCCCTAAACCATCCAATCATTATTAACTCATTAAAATACAGATTTTTATTAAAACCCTAACCTAAATCCATCATAAGATGATTATGTAAACATTAAAAACAATTAAATTAAAAAGGGATTTGAAGGTTTTACCTTTAAATTAATGGAAGATAAAAAAAACCCATGAACCCTAAAAAAACTCTTCAACCGTCGACCTCTTTTTTTTATCTCCATGGATTATGATTTGTGGCTTAATATAAAACATTATATAGTGTACACAAGAATCCTAGTCCCAATATAAAACTTGTTTCCTTTTTTTTTCTTTTTCCTTTTTTTCTTCGCTTTTTCTTGCGTCCAAACCGACCCATACCCTTCTTATTTCGTTTTTTTTCTTTTTTATTATTAATATATGTATTAATAATATTACCTTAATTTTCCTTAATTTATTTCAGCTCCTAAAGCCTCCAAAACCCCAAAACCGTAAAACTAGTCAGCTTTTACGCGTTTTACCGTAAAAGACGTAAAATATACACTTTTATAAAAAATCTCAAATTTTGAAATAAACTTTATATTTAAGTCCTAAATGACTTCAAACCATCCCGAAAAATATCCATATGACTAATTACTTCATCCGAGACCTCTAAATGCTAAACCGTGTATCGTAAAAATACGATTTTCAATAATACATATACGTATACGTAAAACCACTAAATAACACCATTTCACTTCATATTCACTACCATGTGAGCTCATGAACATGAAATCATCACACATCGTTTCACTCACAAGGTACCCCGTACCGGAAACGATATCCAAGCCACAATCTATTCACACCAATAAGCACATAAACATGTAATGACACGTAACTAGCACAAAATAAAACTAAGTGACGAACCTCAAAACCAGGGTTGTCACACAGGTCTACCTCTTACCAAAGATATACAATTAACAAATAACAAACATATAGGTGTCTACAAAGTATCACTTATACAAACATAAATAAAGACTAAGAGGAAAGGGGGTTCCTCCAAATGCAATCCTAAGCCTTCCAGCTAGCCACTCCTATTCTCACGCTTAACCATATTCTCACCTGAAAGAGAAACTAAAACACGTCAACATAATGTTGGTGAGAGTCATAGGTTTAGACTCCAACGCTAAATCAGTTATAAGCTGTGAATAACAACCATTAACAAAAGAACATATGGACAATGTGCTAAAATTATGTATTAACAACTAGCATTCAAGATTAACCAATCACCACAAATCCAAGGCTCAAAGCCTTATCAATAACCTCAATTCCAAGGCTCCAAGCCTTACCAATAACCATGGTCCCATAGGTTCCCATACACCTATGAACCAATCCCAAGGCCCCGCCTTGTCAACATCCCCTTGGTACCAAGTCAAACCACAATAACTGAGACGGTACGTGTCCCCCGATCCAAATCATAAACACAATCAAGAATTCACATAGCAGTTAATCACATAAGTGTACACACAAGTCCATCACAAACCATAAAAACATTCACAGCATTCTTTACAAAACCACAAAGTGTCTCTTCCATCCCATCTAGAAATCAAATCATAAAAAGACATGGGACTATGAAACTCACCTGAACAAGCTTCTCCAAGTACCCGCGCTCTAGCACTAATCTAAACACACAAACGTATACAATCAAGACATGAACCACATACCAAAATGGCTCATCAATCTATAATGGATATCTAACCTTCTCCTACAACTTAACCCCATTTATATGCCATAAGAATCTCATTACACCCCTATATAAATCCCTTAACTTAGTTTTGTTCATAACTCGTCTCGTTATCATTTAACCCAAAACAGTCCCGTTTTTCATAGTTCAAACTATTGGTCGAACACCCCCTTAACAAAAATAACATGCCTTGTAAAAGAAACCCTATGCCCTTACATGTGTTAGCAAACTCTCACTTTTGGCCTCAACCTTAAAGCTACTGCTAAGGCCTCCATATATATATATATATATATATATATATATATATATATATATATATATATATATATATATATATATATATATATATATATATATATATATATATATATATATAAATATATGTGTATATATATATATATATGTGTATATATATATATATATATATATATATATATATATATATATATATATATATATATATATATATATATATATATATATATATATATATATATATATATATATATATATATATATATATATATATATATATATATATATATATATATATACTTTGACCTATCCAGAATTTACTGATTTTGAACGTATGAAAAGTTTGTTATGACCAGAGGGTCTTACCCTGTCCCATTTGCTTAGCCCTTCTCCAGATCTTTTATTTAATATATAATATAAATCTCATGTACATTTGAAGCTCCAATTATAACCCTAAGTAACCCAAACAATTCAAAACATAAAATGAAAACAGTCTGATTCAAAAACTGTTTTAACACCTGACTGATGTAACCTGTTTTTGACCCACTTCCCTACCTCCAATTTAGTTCTAGTTTCTTTCATTTGAAAGCTAATTCAAATACCTTTTCGGGCACATAAGATTCGAAATTTAAAAATTTGTAGAACTCTAGATATGATCAAAATAATGGACCAAAAATTATGCCCAGTTTTTAAAAACGAATTTAAACATGATTAAACCCTAATTACGATCACTAATCTTCATAATAACCAAAGTAATCAATTCATATGAACCCTAATCTCACTAATCTCAGAAAACTTACAAACCCTAATCCATCATAAGATCAATTACATGATTAAATTGATTAAAATAAATAATAGAAAAAGGGTTTTGAAGGTTTTACCTTAGAAATCAATGGAAGATCTTTATTTTTGAAACCCTAATAAGCCACCATTGTTGAATTTCGGCTAGGATCTGTTATGGAGGTTAAAAATCTGATTATTTTTGTTATGGGATGGGTTTGGTTAAGTCCTAAAGGCCCCCTAATCCTATGACAAGTCCATTGGGCTTGTTTTGGGCTTTTCCCTCTTTCTTTCTTGTGTCGTCCAAACCGAACCCCTTTATTATTTTTTTATTTTTATTTTCTTTTTTATTATTAATTAATGTATTAATAATATTACCTTAATTTACCTTAATTTATTTCAGCTCTAAAAACCTCCAAAACCTCAAAACTGTAAAACTAGTCAAATTTACGCGTATACCGTAAAAGACGTAAAAATATACAGTTCTATAAAAACTCTTAGAATATGAAATAAACTATATAATTAAGTCCTAAATGACTTAAAACCATCCCGTAAATTATTCCCGCGACTAATAGCTCATCCAAGACCCCTAAATGCACAACCCTAAATCGTAAAAATCCGATTTTCTATAATACATATACGTATACGTAAAACCACTAAATAACACAATCATATTTCATAGTCACTACTATGTGAGCTCATGAACATGAAAACATCACACATCGTTTCACTCACATGGTACCCGGTACCCGAAAACGATGTCCAAACCATATTCTATTCACACCACATAACTCATAAACACCTAAAGACACGTAATTCCACGAAATATGGACAAAATAAAACTAAGTGATGAACCTCAAAATTATGGTTGTCACATCACTCCCTCCTAATAGAAATCTTGTCCCGAGATTTACTCCTTAGGATCAGTCATATCAATCAACAAATCACATGAGGATACTTGTTCTAAAAGAACTCCTCTTATTTCCACGTAAACTTTAGTTCAAGACTCAGTTTACTAGATATATTAACCAAAAATATTTAACTTCATTCTCAAACTCTTGACCTCATAGTCCATAAATCTTACAATGACTCTTTGAAAATCAAAGATTCTAATTATCACAAATCCCGAATAACCGTATATGTAAATATGCATTCTCAAACCATGTTTCCCAAATCTTAATGCATGAAATATATCATGTACACCACTTAATTCCCCAGATAATTCTATACCCATAAGCTACTGGTCCGATCTTTCCAAAGATCATAAATGGACCTAAAAGACTTGACATCAACTTTTCCCTTTTTACCAAAACATACCATCCGTTACTATGGGTGAAACTTCCTACATAACTTTGTCACTAAACTCTAGTGATTTCCTGTTTATCAACATATCATCTCTTGTTACTCTCATCCTTTCCACAAACACCATTTCCACATTAGTAGTCTCTCTCACGAATTTTAGTCCACCATAAGGACAACTCACCTTATCCTTCCATATAGTGCCTCAAATGGCATTCATCGACTTCTAGTATGATAACTATCATTATATGAAAACTCAGACATCACTAACGAGTTTCCCACATCCCTCTAAATCAGTCACCCAAGCTCTCAACACGACTCCTATACTTGTATCAATTACCCACTTCGTCCATCATTTTCTAATTAGCTGGATATACTCATATCCAATCATTTTCATCGACTCCCTTTAGTCCATACCGCAAACTACTTAAAAATTCCAATTTCCTTACACAAATGACCTATGATGATATTTCACATATTGATTAGTTTATCACAACGAGGCTCTTCCAATCCAAATCAACTTATGATCGATACACATCACCAAAAGGACGGTTATCTCAGTTAGTCTATCAACTGCCATCCAAACCCATGCTACAACTACTTCCATAAAATTTAGATAGATCATTAGTAACACCTATACACTTCTTTCTCACTTTTCTCCATGAAAGATTTGTTTCCCAAATACTCAACACTTCCTTTATACCTACACAATGTCTTACCTTCAAGTTCATAGTGCTCATCATCTTGTCTCATTTAGACCAAGCCCTTCGTCTCTCATGACACATCACATCTATAACTCCTCAACCATTCGATTATCGATACTAAGCCTTCCAATCAAACAATATAGGTCAGTACCATTTTCTTTCCACACTACAACATTATTAGCATGCTTAGTGCCTTAGTCTACTCATTAGGCTATACCAAAGTTTTACCTTCGGTTCCTATCTCGGCCTATTTCATTCATGATTCGCATCTATCCACACTTCCTTCTTCTTCCTCAGCTCATTACATACATCACGATGTTATGCTTCCCATCTTTCAAGTCAGCTATACCTCAAAATATTTCCATGTAGCTTCACTTGTTTTTCCTCATAATCAGTTCTCCTACTCCCTCCTAATAGGGACAGACTAGAGTTGTATGTGACCCCATGCGGATCACACTCTCATCTTATACCCATATTAGTATTCATTTGTCTAAACTAAGCCATATTTTAAATTCTGATTCAAATCTCATACTTCTATTTTGATTTTTCACCCAACATCAGGTACTTTCAATCATCATGTTCTAGGAATACTTGGTTCTCTCCTTCCATGGTTCTCCCTAATTCCTACACTATCCCGTCCAACAGAAATTCCATACTTCATTCATCAATTTTGTGGAAATCGCTAGTGCATTGGATAATGTATAACTATCTCTTCCAAAGATCTTTCATAACACCTTCACAAAACCGACTCTCTATTCACTTCTCCATGAACTTATTCAGCTCCGCTTCACTACTCATCCCTCAATATTGATGGCCACAAAAATGCTATCCGCCTAGTCACTCGACTCCCCTTGTTACTTCCACAAGTTCTTAATCTCCCATGTTATGTATTCAATTCATCACGATCCACTAGTTTAGCTCTTTGTAACTCCACTCCGGTACTCGATCTGTTCTTCTACGTCACGAACCATACAGAGATTCCCATCACAGTGCTTGTCACCTTTCCAGTCCTTGCAACTTCTATGAATCCTTCGAAATCTCTTGCTTCCTTCTAGCAGCCAGCACGTAGTCCTTTCAGCTCCTTGATTCACAATGTAGCTCTTCACGCACTCCTTCTCGTCTCTATGATATTACCTAGGAACTTCACACTACCCAGTAGCTTCTAACTTCAACTCATCTACCACAATATTTCTAAAGGTACTTCAACCCCTCAATGGCTCACTCTTCCTTACTTATTGTACTTCACCATTAATCAGCTTCTTACCAATCATTCATTCACATCCATGTTTTTCTTCACGTATCTACTACAACCTGGCCTCCATAGCTATACCAATTTCTTGCGTGTTATTTGCCCAATATTTCCATTGGTAGAAACTTTCTACTCTACCCTCACATCCGCTAGTACTTTCATCAATCTCCTAATGCTACTTCAACCAACTTCTCATAGCATGACATCTCGTTCCCACGACCAGTCAACTAACTTTACTTAATCCCTTATTCCTGTAACCAATCTAAGTTTCAAAACTCCATAAATCTTAATCATTCCTTCAACACAACCTTTAAACCAAAACACATCTCTCCATTCTAATATCTAACCATAAGTAATACTACCCAACTCGATCCTCTCATCCTAACGTTTCCACAACCGCATAACTAAATCATGACGTGTACCAAAATAATTCCAAACAATCGTGTCCCAAAATAAAATATAGGGTAAAACGAAGCCTAGCGAAAACAACTGAAAACAAAATAATGTAATCCGAAATTATCAATGGAGTGTGCCAACAATGAAAAATTAGACTCGTCACGATTAGTATTACCAAATTTCGATACCTTAGAAAATTTTAAACTTTTCTTCCAATTAGTTACTTCTCATAAGAACCAAACTTCAATACTACTAAAATCAATCATACTCATTTTTAACCATAAACTCATCTTTTATCTTCATTATTTTATCAAGGATATCAACTAGTTGGTATACTACAATCTTATTCTAACCATTATCTTGTTTAACCATATTAAACTTATTTCGCTTGTTATTATGAAACCAATACATGTTTATAAAATATAGTGTTTTTTCCTTCATTTTAATCTATATTATTATTATTATTATTAATTTATATAATCCATTTCAGCTGGTTATAACTAAACTATTACAAGTTTACAAGGTGTGGTGTTATTATTATCATTACTATAATAAAATCTACCTTTTTACTCTTTCCGTCAAGTTAAATACTTCTAAAATTTTAACTCCACTTAAGAAAATCATTGTAAAATTTCTTCACCCTTTAAAATGTATTATCACATGTTACCTAGAAAACTAATCCAATTATTTTCAAGACAAATATTTTTTTTATAACTTACTACCACAAACTTATATAAAAGATATATAAGTCACGATATCATACCATACACTTATAAATTATTTTCAAAATCGTTTTCCTATAATTGGCCAAACTTATTTGCAAGAAAATTTAGTAGTTCTCATTAATTAAAATACATACCCAAATGTAGACACACATCAAAGACTCAAAACGTCGTTGGAACTCCATCAAATCCAGCACCATAAAACACGAGCAAACACAAGGTACGTTCAAGTTATAATAACTATTGAATGACCATATATCATAACTTAACACATACCAGTATATATACATCCGCATATATATACCAATTAAATCACCCAATACATACTCGTTACCATACATGTCAGATCATTCAATCGCGTCATACACTCATTTTTCTATATGAGTAATCACCATATTACAACAAGGCATAAAACCCATCACTAAAACTAGTCCATATAGTGTGACCCAATAATCACACAACATGAATATAACCCAAAACATATAACACACTCAAAAATAGCCATATGGTAGACAGCCGTTACATAAACCCATATATTATACATATACCCAAAAATCCACATCTCATCATATACAAGCATGTACTAACCCTCTTTCATGCAATCATACTTAAGAACCCATTGAAGTTGTGGTACTTGTATAACTATGTTGGCCACCATACTTATACAATTATCCTTTCCTCAATGCACTCCCTCCTATGATGACACTTATAAGAATCAATACAACATATAACACATAAATCCATCTACTCACATAAGCTCAAAACCACATAAACAATAAGGTCCAAAACTCCATCTATTAAAATAATATAGTCAAACTCTTGGAATACATAAATCCATAGTCTAGCTAAAACAGCATAGACAAACTCCAACACAACATCATAATCAGTTATAAGTCATGTCGCCCATAAGAGTGGAAACAACTTAAAATCCTTCCTATCCACCTACTCCTAGTAACTCGAATCACCACATGATTCTTAGGGAACATTACTTAAACATCAAAAGAAAAATACTATACATTAGGTGCACCAAATAACTTACTATGGTGAAATTAATTTATATATCAAAAGCAAAACAGAAATTAACAGGTGACTAAGTATGGGCAACGACAGTTCAACTCATACTAGTCAAAATTTACAAAAAAAATTTTAGGAAAATACAATCAAGACCACACGTAATCCTATGACTCCTATATGCAGGGATCCTTAAGCTATAGAGTAGGCTATGCAACCTAATTCTCTATAACTATTGGCTCTGATAACATTCAGTCACACCCAACCATGGCAGAATATGGGGTGCGACGTATGGATATCATCACAACAATAGCGTGTCTATAGAGATAACTAAATGAAATGGAAATATCATAAATGGTGACACAATGTCATGAAGATATCTCAAATAATGCAGGCGTCTAGGTAAGTAGGTAACAGGTCTACCTCTTACTAAAGACATACAATTAACAAATAACAAACATATAGGTGTCTACAAAGTATCACTTATACAAACATAAATAAAGATTAAGAGGAAAGGAGGTTCCTCCAAATGCAATCCTAAGCCTTCCAGCTAGCCACTCCTATTCTCACGCTTAACCACATTCTCACCTAAAAGAGACACTAAAACATGTCAACATAATGTTGGTGAGAGTCATAGGTTTAGAATCCAACGCCAAATCAGTTATAAGCTATGAATAACAACCATTAACCAAAGAACATATGGACAATGTGCTACAATTATGTATTAACACCAAGATTAACCAATCACCACAAATCCAAGGCTCAAAGCCTTACCAATAACCATAATTCCAAGGCTGCAAGCCTTACCAATAACCATGGTCCCATAGGCGCCCATACACCTATGAACCAATCCTAAGGCCCCACCTTGTCAACATCCCCTTGGTACCAAGTCAAACCACAATAACTGAGATGGTACGTGTCCTCCGATCCAAATCATAAACATAATCAAGAATCACATAGCAGTTAATCACATAAGTGTACACACAAGTCCATCTCAAACTATAAAAAACATTCACAGCATTCTTTACAAAACCATACAGTGTCTCTTCCATCCCATCTGGAAATAAAATCATAAAAAGACATGGGACTATGAAACTCACCTGAACAAGCTTCTCCAAGTACCCGTGCTCTAGCACAAATCTAAACACACAAACGTATACAATCAAGACATGAACCACATACCAAAATGGCTCATCAATCTATGATGGATATCTAACCTTCTCCTACAACTTAATCCCATTTATATGCCATATGAATCTCATTACATGTGATACCCAGAACCCAACGCCATTTATTTTACCCTAATTTACGAATATTTTTGAAATTTTTAAGAAATTTCGTTTGTTATATATTTGACGATTTAATTTGAAACCAATGATCGAGATCATAATTTTAACGTTCGACAATTTAAGTAGTACCGATAACGACTACGATACCGACGGATGCCCAAAATTTATCGTTTATTATCGATTGATCGATATTTGAGTTTTTCGAAGTTTTTATTTTTATTATGTTTTAAGTCGAGTCGGAACCATATGAATATTCGTTTTGTGTGCGTTTGAACCATTTAAAAGTAATTTGAGGTAGCCGGGACGAAACTCGACTCTCGTAAAATTTTAAAACCGAATAGTATGTCATAATCCCGCTCTTTAAAAGTAGATTTGCCACAAAGGCCAAAAGATAGCTACTATGTCAAAATTGGTGCCTCCATTTTTACAAAAGGAACCACTAACACACACACACTTCATTTTTACTTTCAAAAATTAGGGTTTTCTCTCCCCTTTTTCTCCTAGTCGCCGGCCACCACCACTCCACCACCAAAAACCGCCACAAAACTTGATTTCTTGAAATACTAATCAAAGACCCATGTTTATAATCATCTTGTAAGTGAATCCCACCAATAATATCACACATGCATCATCTTTAATTTTTACAAAAAATTATTCTTATGAACAAGTGGGTTTTGATCTAATTTTTCTTAATGTTTGTTTAAATCTTGTGTTTAGGAGTGAAGATAATTAATTAAACAAGATGGGGATTTATGTCTTTGGTGTTATACAGCCCCAAAACCCACGAAATTATTGGGGGTTTGGGTGTTCTTGGGTGCTTGATCTTAAATAAGATGGGTATGTTTTCATATTCATGTTTTTATCATTTTTAAATTGTTTAATTACATTGCATGTCTAATTTTTTATTTGGGTTTTTATGAGAAATGTTCATACAAGTGATTAAGGGTAGTTAGGTTGTGTGAGATTGATTGAATGATGTTGGTATAGGTTTAGGAAGTGATGAGAAGTGTTGGAATGATGATTGTTAAGGTTTTGAAAGGGGTGTTTTTAGGACAACATGTCTAGAGGGTGTTTTCGTGGTTTTATACTTTTGTACAGGTCCTAAGATTAGAATGTAGTTGTAGGGTTCGTCTCAAGGTTTATTTCGGTATAAAGAAGAGCTTCTAAGTCCAAACGAGTAAAAAGTTATGCTATTTTGAAAGTTCGTGTACCGGGAGATGAGAATCAACATAATCCGAAATTATGTTTGGTTTTGGGTCAAATCCCGGGGACCTTAGATAGAGTTTTATAAATGATTGAAAGTTATTCATTGGTTTCAAACCTGCATTTTAGAGTCTATTTTTAGACTTAATGGTCAAATTAGCTAATGGTGTCTTTTAAATGAGTCAAACAAGTCTTACGTTGTACAAGTGCAACAAGGGTACGTCTAGTGATGTAATGAGTAAAGGGTCATAAAAGTGGAAACTTTTTATGGGATTTAAAATGGGTTTTCTACAGGTCATAAGGGATTTTTACAAATTTTCTTGTAATTTATAGAAATGCTTAAGTCATAGAAAACAGCCCTTACTTTTGGTAAGTATCGGCAAAGTTATAAAATTTGAAATATTTCTAATTACATAGATAGGTAGTACGAGTCTAGTAATAATCACTTGTATGGAATTTTGGCGTGAGTTTATACAAACTTTGAGTGACTTTAATTATATACATACAGTACTTGAAAGTACTTGAAGGAGTTTATTCATTAAGTGTTATTCGTTAGGTGTTGTATTTGATTTCCCGGGGGCATCCACATCGTCGGTGATATTTTCGTTACGTCTTCGCTAGAACTACTACTATTACGCAAGGTGAGTCTATAGCCTCGCTCTTTACTTATTTCAAATGTTTATACCCGCGAGGGGGATACATGCTATTTAAATGAAAATGAACATAAGTCATGAATGATTGTTAGACCCGAATGTTGCCTTGAATTGTGTTGAGTACCTAGTTGCAAAAGTCCCTAAATTCGTGAACTATTAACTATTGTCTTGCCCTTATGTGGGTTGGAGATAGCCGCTTATACAATTGATAGTACTATTGGGTTGACGACCCTATCCGAGACGAGAGCTAGTACGTTGAGTACCCTTTACGGACGAATAACTTGTGATAAGAAATAAGGTATAATTGCAACTGATGCCTTTAGAAGGGGCACTGGTTTCATCTTAATCATGCCGGTAAATGTACACGGGTGATTGTGTTAACGGATTAGTGTCACGAGCTTAAACACAATTATTAGCTATTGCTAAAGATAATATCCTTGAATAATAGATTGTGAGTACGACAATGCTATTGAATGATCATGATTGGTTTTTAATACTTATGTTCAACTTATGATTTGATAAACCTATAGATTCGCTCAACCTTTGTGTTGACGGTTTTAAACATGTGTTTCAGGTAACCAAGATTGATAGCAGCGGAGCATGCGAGGATGGAAGTTGTTGTGGCTTGGCGGTCTACTTTGTTTTTCTTCCCTTTTAGCACTTAATATTTTATATTATGTCATGTGAACGAAAATGTACTTTTGGGTTGAGATTCAGTGGGGACCAAAACGCAAACTCTGTTTTGTATTATCTTGGGATTTGGAAAACTATAGACTTGTATGTTTTTAATAATGTTAAATTTATGTTTAAACTTTTACGTCTCTTTGAATCGTTTAATATAGCTTATGTGTGATGATAGCTATGTAGCACCCAAATGTTGTAGTTCCGCTGCACATAGCATTTGTTGGGGGTGTTATAGATTGGTAATCAGAGCCATGAGTTATAGAGAACTAGGTCATGTTGAAAAATCCTAAACTATAACTTTTGGTGTCGTAAGAAATTGTCCAAGCACATAACTATCCTGCATGGCTCCGGTAAGATTTCTTTAGCATTGCTTTATATTTTAGATATATCCCTCAAACTGACATGAATTCCCTAGCATTTAGTAAGTAAATACTATGATATATATTGAGATATATTGTTGTGTACATCGAGTGTGACAATCTATCAATTTATGGTCAATATTTTACTCTCAATATTTATTTGAAAATATTATTTTATGAACTCACTTATTTTTGGGAAGAAATTTGGATTTACGTCTTGAAGTAGCGTCGACTACGTCTAAACCGGAGGATTCTACGTTACGTGCTTACGTTTACATACACCGTCTTTGGTGACAGTCCGACATTTCAGAAAATAATTTATTCGTGAATATTATTTTGGAGTTTTAAATTTGTGTTGGTTCATAAACTCACTAATTTACGAGAAGAGATTAAGACTTACGATTTTATTTTAACGTCCTTTACGACTAAACCGGAAACCCTAGGATTACGTATTTACGTTTTCGAACTCCGTTTTTGATGAAACAGTTTTTATTGGATTCGTTTTGTGACGTTGATTCATAATTTATAAAAACGTTTTTCTTAAAACGACCCGAGGGCACGCAAATCGAGGAAACTAGAATCGAGGAGTACCCGTAAATAAATGCGGATGAGACAAGTGGGACACTTGTCCTACCCCCACTCAAACCGGCTACATAAGCTACACCTCACCCCATTATGTGTCAAGCTTGGCTAATAAGCTAAGACACATGTAACTAGCTTACTATGTAAGCCAAGCTACCTCAAAACAACCTTCACAAAACAATTTCCTCACTTCTCACCATGCAAACAACTACAATTTCCTCTCTACTCTCCCATATGTGCCGTCCACTCCTACACCATAAACATCCATTTTGATCAAAAATCAACCATGAAATCTTATGTTATATACACATATGTTGAAGCCCTTTTGAAACCTTATTGATTGGTGGTGCTTATAACATCCAAGGAGGAGTTTTCATGGAGTAGTAGGGCTGATTTTCCACAAGGAGTTTATGAAGATGGGTGGTCATGAAGATGGTCTTGGTGCATCACAAGTTTCTCCATCAAAATCCATGTTTTGATCACAACCTACATCATCATGGTGGTATAAAGATTGTCCTCCTCATCTTCTAGTTATTTTGATTATGTAAACATGTATTTTATTTCCTATTGTATATTTATATGATGATTATATGATGATAAAAATGTTATGTGGGGATTTGTTGTTGATAAACATGATTAAAAAGGTGAAAAACTATAAATAACAAGGTTAAAAATCTTACTTAAATTTGTTGGCTGTATAAAACAGTAAAGAAACATGTCATGAACTGATAAAATAATGAAGTAGAATGGATTTACAGTAAGCTATGGGTCTTGTACACATGTGAGAGTTGGCCATGCAATGGAATCATTGTAATGAGTGAGATATGATCAAAACAAGTTTAAGATACAAATCTGAGTTCACTGTTTTGGACGATTTTTAGAAAATACTTAGAAGATGATTCAACAGTAGCTATAGAAGAGTTAAATGGTTCACATATCATATAGTTTATGTGATAAAAAGTTTAGGTTCTATCTTCATATAGAACTCTAGATATGGCAGTTTTGGTGAAGATGAAAATAAAAATCAGATTTTTGGAAATTAAAGTATAATACTATTATATAAGCACTCAAAATTTAATAGTATAAAATATAAATTAAAACCCACTAACTTATATAATACATTTATATAAATATGTACAATGATAAATAAGTGGAAATTTTATAAAAATGGTAACTTGTTAAGTTTTACAAGTTATAAAACTATAAACATGATTTTTACGACCTTTTCGGCTAATACCGTAAAATTAAAGTTTTTGTTAAATAAAACTTAGATGGTTGGACCCGTCTAATGTAAACTTTATAAAACTTATATACTGATATATAAACATGTATAACAAGTAAAAACCGATAAGACCCGAACTATAGGACATACGGACGTTAACGGACTAAATTAACGTTATTGGACTAATAATACAACAAATGGACTAAAACACTTATAAACTTATTATTGGGCTTAACCCATTTAGGCCCAACTTGTAAAGTGTAGATACTGATAATATAAGTATAAAATGGATTAAAACAAGTTAAATAACTTATAATAAGCTTATTGGACTTAAAACGTGTAAATAGGTAAAGCTAGTAAACTAGTATAAAAGTTACCGACATATAACGCTAAAATGAGTAAACAAGAATATGTAAACCCACTTGATCATCATATATATATAATCATCATATGTATACATAATTGTTATTTTTATAAAGTCATTGACATGAGTCTAAGACCGATTATTATTTGTCTAGGTTTCCGTGATTGAAGCACATACCGTACGTCCGAACTGCCGATAACCCGCCTTCCCACATCAACGTGAGTTCATAGCCTCGCACTCTTTTAAATGTTTTTATAAATCTTTTATAAACCCGCGAGGGAGATAACATATTAGTTTTTATAAAATAGGACACCATTTGTCCCGATTGTTTGTTTATTGATTTGGACCCGAATGATTGTATGACCCGAATGTATGACCCGATAAATGATTAAAGGACCCGATAGATGAAATCAAATGGATTATTAAAGTTAGGTTATGTCACTAAAAGTCCCATTAGCATGAATTGTGAACTACCGGGAGTTGGTAGACGTTATGCATATAATATTACTATTTGGGGACGATCACCCCAGTTCGCGCCTTGACGGTTGATCCCCGTCATGCCACATTGATTGGTAAGCGAATTTATGTATGAGAAGATTTCCATAGTGTGACCTTTGTGACGACACGCTACTTTAGATGGGCAATTTTGGTATCGGTTTAGCTACCCGTTGTTGGTTTAGTAAGGTAATAATGTCATGCGGCTTATAATAATCCAAACTAACGAAATACTATTAGACGCACCGAATTACGAAGTATTGCCTGACTAGCAATACGGGGTCATACTATTGATATTATGTTCGTGTTTTGGTTTTCATAACTATATTCATATAACGGTTTTTATTTTCATACAACGTTATAAGACGTATTGTATGATATTTTTGCGACATTGGCTCGTATAATGATTTTTAAGGCAAATGCCTATATTATGATTTTCGATAAGGATTTGTATAAAACGACTTTGGCTATTTTATGGCCAATTAAAATGATTTGTACAAAATGATTTTCAGTAATAATTTTATACTTATATTATATTGATGGATTATATTAAACTCTATGAATTCACTCGGCGTTATCGCTGACCTTTTCTTTTAACATGTTTTATCTCAGGTACTTGAAGGTAATTCTCGGGAAGACGACAAGAATTCATGGCCCGCACTTAAACAATATTTTCCATTCAAATACTTTGTAAAACTTTGTATGAAATAATATGACTTGGGACCGATGTAACTTTGATGTTTATGAATGGAAATGATTTATTATTAAACAACGCGATTTTTATGTGTTGTCTATGATGTGAGTAATGTGATATCCCGTAACACCAACGAGTCTTCCGCTGTATTGAGTTGTATAAATTTGGGGGTGTTATAGTTTGGTACCAGAGCTCTCGTTATAGAGAACGAAAGATTTTTAAAACTAAGGTTTTGAATAAAACTTTTCAAAATCTTTTAACTATAAACATTTTTCTAAAAATGTCTAAAAATCTTTTGACTATAACGGTGCCGAAGAATTCCCGAGTTACCGACAAGGCCAAGACTGAGAAGTGTTATTTTAATATATATATATATATATATATATATATATATATATATATATATATATATATATATATAACTTGGATTATATATATATGATGTAATTTTATTACATGATTGTTTGATGATTATTTTGATTTTTATACGAGGTATTTATACGACGTAGATTGTCACAAAGAACCCTAAATCCCTAGTAAATTAATCGAAGCTATTCTCGTAGGAATTCTAGCTATTCTAGATCTAAACCAAGTTGTGGATATTTATGATCCCAACAAATGGTTGATATTCGTAGAAATATAGATATTAGTTGATTGTGATATTGAAGAAGAATTGGTGAGATTAACATTGATATCGATGTCATGACGATCTTTCCTTATAGATTAGAGTTTGACAAAACGTTACCACCTAGAAAGATGTCATCTGATTCGTTGTCATCCAATTCTTAAATTAAAATCGAAAGGGTGAATGTTGCACTTGAGGCTGTCATTGGAACCATTACCCAAAAGCCTCATGGCACTAGTACCTTTCCGAGAAGTCTAGTTGAATGATCAAGTCATTTCATACTAGTGACTTATTTGATAATTGTTGTTGTAAGAGCTATAGGATTGGAAATTAAGTGTTGATTTATATCAAGCTTTTATTGCCCTTTTAAGGTTTATAAATAAGGCTAAAAGTATTGGAATATGAGGTAGGATATCGCATTGAGTATAAAATTGGTTAAAAACTTGAATAAAGTAAAATTTAACTTCTATTGGAATATGAAATTGTTGAGAGGAAGTCGTTAAGTTCTGTGATTGAATATTAAGGTTTTAATTGATTGTTGATTCGTGTCAAGGGTTGTTCCTAAACCATTGTCCACTGACGAGGATGCCTAGTGTCCAATAAATAAATTGAAGAAATCTCCTTCTGAAATTGGGACCGATAGATCTTCCGGGACAGGTAGGACACCTAAATGACTCTTGTAGATTAGTATTCATTGTGGTATCTTTTAAAAATAATCCCTAACTTAACTGTGACATCAGTTGGTAGGATGAGTTCTGAGAATTGTATGACATAGTGACACGTAATGTGTTACGGTACAATTTTGACTTGTTTGTGATTAATGAAAAGACTACCTTTGATTGCTAAATTCTACATGTATCGATGTTATCTATCTTTTCTTGCTTCTTCCTAATGCTCGCATTAGTGATACAACCATTGAACAAGTACTCATCTCGATTTGAGTTATGTTGTGGATTATTCTCTTTGTATCCCTAAGTACCATCGAGGTCACGAAACTCATGATTATTTGGCTAAGCTCATTTCCTATCATATCGTAGTTAATTCTTGGTGAACAACTTTTCATCACTCTTTTGCAGATCACTCATTGTTTTTATAAGATACAATAGTATCCCTTGAAAAAAAAAAAAAATTTGAATTTCCTTTACTATAAGGATTATTCAAAGTGATATTTATAAGTGATTGTTATCGAAATGAATTTGTTTATAAAACACCTTGGTAAACTTAATTGTTTTCATAATAAAGAAAATCTTTGTAAATTTATTTTTGGTTCTTATTTAAGAATTAAGAATGAAAATGTTTTTATTATAAACATGATGATAAAATTTTGACGAACTGAGTATTGCATCGTTAATCTTGAAATTGTATATAGTTGCGCGCCTACATACAATTTGGAATGGACCATGCAAGGCTGATTAGTAGTCACCATAAAACTGATTAATAAGCACTACATTCTCTTTAAAGATTGTGAAAGATTAAATTTTATGAGATCTGCAAGAAATGAAAAATAGGGACATAGTGTGAGGGACACCTACACATGTGCCTGTAGCATCTATTCTTCTGAGTTGAATTTACTCATCTGTGGAATTTGTCTTATTTGACAATTCGTTCTTGTCCAATCTCCCGTAGTGAGATTCTTAGGAAAAGTATCTGATACCGAGTGTTGATACCCGACTGGATGTATTGACGTTCTTATCATTTCTTTTGATTTGGTTTCATTTGAATGACCTGGGTAACGATCCGAGGAGCTTTCGAATGCGTACTCAAAATTATGAAAACATGGGATATATTCATATTCGTTAAATGTTTTCGTCTGTATCTGATTTGAAATTCCCTTCCGTAGATTATGCGTTGACCTTACTCTTTTAAGGTTAGTTATGTATCCTTATATCCTTGAATCTGTGAAGGATTATGAATTATTATTAGTCTTTTGAGAAGTTCACATCTTATCGACGGCAATAAAACTGGAAAGTTGATAGTGCCAGTAAAATGGATTGATTGATTATGACATGACGACATTGTCTCAATCGATGGGAACTCGAATAGAATTCCCCTAAATGATAAGATGTTGATTATCAAAGGTGATCTAAATAATTCTTGATGGATGACCATATCCTGCATTTAGACTTAAAATTATACCGTGAATGATTGTGAATTAGTCATAGATATTATAATCTAGAAAGAACTTAAAATAAATGTATTAAAAGATGTTTATGTTATCTGAAATTTTAGGAAGTATTTGTTGGTAAATTACCTAGACTTTCGCCATTAAGGCAAGTTGAAATTGGTATTGATTATATTTCTGGTGCTGCACCTGTGGCTTGTGCACTATACGTCAGCGCCATCTGAATTAAAGGAATTACCGTACAACTGAGAGAGTTGTCGGAGAAAGATTTTATTATACCAAGCTGTCATCCTGAAGAGCTATGGTGTTATCATTCCTAATATTTATAGGTTACTGTGAACTGAGTAAATTGACAATCGAAAACGATATCCATAACTCGAAATGGAAGATTTGTTCGATCATTTACAAGGTTTTTGATCCTCAGCATGGTTATCATCAACTTCGCATCTGCGAAAAGGATTATCTATTCCAATCACTACATCCGGTACTCGTAATGAACGTTATGAGTTTCACGTGATGTCGTTTGGATTGACAATGCACATGTAGTATTCATAAATTTGGTGAATCACGTGTGTAGGCTGTAATTTGATAAATTCATGCTCGTGATCATTAAGGATCATTTGTTTGTTTATAAGAATAAGAATGAGTTAATAATTATTTATAGTCTGCCCTGAATTGGCCGAACAATGAAAACCTGAACCTTGAATAATTGATATGTGATTAAAGACTTAAACCTTTACATTAATTGACCGTGTGATTAATAAGATAATGGAATATATATTGACTCTTCAAAAATTAAGAGCCCTTCTAAGACTTTGGATTTTTACCAAAAAGAAAGTGCAAACGTGTTTTGACAAATGTTTTAACAAAGGATTTTAAGGGATTATTCCCTTATACACAAACCATTTAACTAAACTTCTGTTTAGGGGTAAATGTTTGTGTATACTTCTAGACAACCTAAGAAGAATTGAGGAAACTATATAAATTATGACTTGAAATTTGAAACGACAATTTTTGCTTTTCAACTAAGAATTTTTTTACCAAAGTATAACCAAAGATTTTTCAAACATTTACGAATCTTAATAATTATTTTCGATAAATCAACCAAAAATCTTGTTAATCAAATTCAAATTTATTTTGAACATTTTATATAATTGGTCGAACTAAGACATTTAAAATTTTTACGATTACGTTTCATAAAAATTAAATAATTATTGTTAATTTACATGTAATAATTATCGACGCTTTAGACGTCGGATTGAGTAAAACAGATAAAGATAATAGTTAAGACGAAACTAAAACATAGAAGATATGAAGAAAGAATTTTGAATAAACACGGTTATGATATTTATTTCATCAGGAAAGTGAATATAGAAACCGACACATTATGTATAAAAGATAAAGAACCAATTAGGACATGTTCCTTAATAATGAAGGTGCAAAATATTGTTGAACAATTTAAAATAAACAATGTTTGTGAAAAGGATAATATAGATAATAAAAGGGGTTCGCGTCTAATATGAACCATCGGAATTGAGAAGCCGATAGCGTTAAATGTTTTAAAGACCACATGTGATTGTCTAAATATGGAGGATTGTAAGATATAGTTATGTTGGAATTTGTAAGTATAAGTATTCTATTTATGTCATTTTATGACTAAGAGTATCTTTGTCTGAAGAAGTTGTACTGATGGCAATTATGAAGGCAGACATCGCCTCATACATTAGTAAATGTCTAACTATTGTAAAGGTCATCATCTGAATTTGATTCGATTTGGGTTATCGTCGACAGACTGACCAGATCTGCTAATATCATTCTCGTTAATGATAAATGCAAAGGAGTTATGTAAACATAGTGTGCCTGTATCGAACATCTTTATCAAGATCCTCGCTTCGCATCGAATTTCTAGAGATTTGCTCAAAAATCATTGAGAACGAACCTTGATGAGAGTACTATGTACCACCCCAAATCGAAGGGACGAGGTAAAGTAACGATACAAAGTAATATAAGTGTTGTTTTATGTTTGAATGATTGACCTTTGGTAATAGACCGTATAATCGTTTTCCTTTGGAGAGATTATCCTTGATAACTATCGTATTAGGATCGAGATCTAATCTTGTTAGGATCTAAATCTTAGAGCATCTGTAAGCAAGAGTTGAGATGGAGACATCCGACATACACCCATAGTGAGTTGGATATGTCTTTTAGGTTAAGGTTTCCTATGATGGCGAACCTAACCTTACAAAATACCCGACCCGCGAGACCTAAAATGATTGTTGAAATTAGGATCTGATTATTGACCGCCGATAGTGGGCAGGAGGTTATGTGAATATGAAATGTGGATCTTGAAGTGCCAAATGGGTAGCGAAGTTATGCCAAAATTTTTAACCTTGGAAAAATGAATTCATGATCTGACAAATCATGGGATATAAGTCCCCGTTGTATGGGACCATTGAGATGATATAAAAGATTGGTTTAAAAGGCATATAAGCTGGATCTACCCTAGGACTTCAAAGACTGCGTGAATTATGTTTCGTATATCGAACTTGATGGAATATCTATCAAGTGAGAATCTGATTATTTCTTAGTAGAGCTTAGATCGGCGAAAGTTGCATTCATCAGAAACCCGTGAACATCATGGATAGAGAAAGTAAGTCAACATTTAGCCCGATCTTATTCCCGTAGTTATGTTTGATGAAACTCGCGTATTGTAATGAATTGCACTTGTGAGATAAGACCGAATGTGGAGGAAATACCCACATGGCTTTAACTCTATAAGAAGCGAGTAGTAAGGTAAGATGATCTTTGAGGACAAAGATCCTGTTTAGGGGTAAATGCTGTGACAATCCGTCAATTTATGGTCAATATTTTACTCTCAATATTTATTTGAAAATATTATTTTATGAACTCACTTATTTTTGGGAAGAAATTTGGATTTACGTCTTGAAGTAGCGTCGACTACGTCTAAACCGGAGGATTCTACGTTACGTGCTTACGTTTACATACACCGTCTTTGGTGACAGTCCGACATTTCAGAAAATAAATTTATTCGTGAATATTATTTTGGAGTTTTAAATTTGTGTTGGTTCATAAACTCACAAATTTACGAGAAGAGATTAAGACTTACGATTTTATTTTAACGTCCTTTACGACTAAACCGGAAACCCTAGTATTACGTATTTACGTTTTCGAACTCCGTTTTTGATGAAACAATTTTTATTGGATTCGTTTTGTGACGTTGATTCATAATTTATAAAAACGTTTTTCTTAAAACGACCCGAGGGCACGCAAATCGAGGAAACTAGAATCGAGGAGTACCCGTAAATAAATGCGGATGAGACAAGTGGGACACTTGTCCTACCCCCACTCAAACCGGCTACATAAGCTACACCTCACCCCATTATGTGTCAAGCTTGGCTAATAAGCTAAGACACATGTAACTAGCTTACTATGTAAGCCAAGCTACCTCAAAACAACCTTCACAAAACAATTTCCTCACTTCTCACCATGCAAACAACTACAATTTCCTCTCTACTCTCCCATATGTGCCGTCCACTCCTACACCATAAACATCCATTTTGATCAAAAATCAACCATGAAATCTTATGTTATATACACATATGTTGAAGCCCTTTTGAAACCTTATTGATTGGTGGTGCTTATAACATCCAAGGAGGAGTTTTCATGGAGTAGTAGGGCTGATTTTCCACAAGGAGTTTATGAAGATTGGTGGTCATGAAGATGGTCTTGGTGCATCACAAGTTTCTCCATCAAAATCCATGTTTTGATCACAACCTACATCATCATGGTGGTATAAAGATTGTCCTCCTCATCTTCTAGTTATTTTGATTATGTAAACATGTATTTTATTTCCTATTGTATATTTATATGATGATAAAAATGTTATGTGGGGATTTGTTGTTGATAAACATGATTAAAAAGGTGAAAAACTATAAATAACAAGGTTAAAAATCTTACTTAAATTTGTTGGCTGTATAAAACAGTAAAGAAACATGTCATGAACTGATAAAATAATGAAGTAGAATGGATTTACAGTAAGTTATGGGTCTTGTACACATGTGAGAGTTGGCCATGCAATGGAATCATTGTAATGAGTGAGATATGATCAAAACAAGTTTTAGATACAAATCTGAGTTCACTGTTTTGGACGATTTTTAGAAAATACTTAGAAGATGATTCAACAGTAGCTATAGAAGAGTTAAATGGAGCACATATCATATAGTTTATGTGATAAAAATTTTAGCTTCTATCTCCATATAGAACTCTAGATATGGCAGTTTTGGTGAAGATGAAAATAAAAATCAGATTTTTGGAAATTAAAGTCTAATACTATTATATAAGCACTCAAAATTTAATAGTATAAAATATAAATTAAAACCCACTAACTTATATAATACATTTATATAAATATGTACAATGATAAATAAGTGGACATTTTATAAAAATGGTAACTTGTTAAGTTTTATAAGTTATAAAACTATAAACATGATTTTTACGACTTTTTCGGCTAATACCGTAAAATTAACGTTTTTGTTAAATAAAACTTAGATGGTTGGACCCGTCTAATGTAAACTTTATAAAACTTATATACTTATATATAAACATGTATAACAAGTAAAAACCGATAAGACCCGAACTATAGGACATACGGACGTTAACAGACTAAATTAACGTTATTGGACTAATAATACAACAAAAATGGACTAAAACACTTATAAACTTATTATTGGGCTTAACCCATTTAGGCCCAACTTGTAAAGTGTAGATACTGATAATATAATTATAAAATGGATTAAAACAAGTTAAATAACTTTTAATAAGCTTATTGGACTTAAAACGTGTAAATAGGTAAAGCTAGTAAACTAGTATAAAAGTTACTGACATATAACACTAAAATGAGTAAACAAGAATATGTAAACCCACTTGATCATCATATATATATAATCATCATATGTATACATAATTGTTATTTTTATAAAGTCATTGGACATGAGTCTAAGACCGATTATTATTTGTCTAGGTTTCCGTGATTGAAGCACATACTGTACGTCCGAACTGCCGATAACCCGCCTTCCCACATCAACGTGAGTTCATAGCCTCGCACTCTTTTAAATGTTTTTATAAATGTTTTATAAACCCGCGAGGGAGATAACATGTTAGTTTTTATAAAATAGGACACCATTTGTCCCGATTATTTGTTTATTGATTTGGACCCGAATGATTGTATGACCCGAATGTATGACCCGATAAATGATTAAAGGACCCGATAGATGAAATCAAATGAATTATTAAAGTTAGGTTATGTCACTAAAAGTCCCATTAGCATGAATTGTGAACTACCGGGAGTTGGTAGACGCTTATGCATATAATAGTACTATTTGGGGACGATCACCCCAGTTCGCGCCTTGACGGTTGATCCCCGTCGTGCCACATTGATTGGTAAGCGAATTTATGTATGAAAAGATTTCCATAGCGTGACCTTTGTGACGACACGCTACTTTATATGGGCAAATTTGGTATCGGGTTAGCTACCCGTTGTTGGTTTAGTAAGGTAACAATGTCATGCGGCTTATAATAATCCAAACTAACAAAATACTATTAGACGCACCGAATTACAAAGTATTGCCTGACTAGCAATACGGGGTCATACTATTGATATTATGTTCGTGTTTTGGTTTTCATAACCATATTCATATAACGGTTTTTATTTTCATACAACGTTATAAGACGTATTGTATGATATTTTTGCGACATTGGCTCGTATAATGATTTTTAAGGCAAATGCCTATATTATGATTTTCGATAAGGATTTGTATAAAACGACTTTGGCTATTTTATGGCCTATTAAAATGATTTGTACAAAATGATTTTCAGTAATAATTTTATACTTATATTATATTGATGGATTATATTAAACTCTATGAATTCACTCGGCGTTACCGCTGACCTTTTCTTTTAACATGTTTTATCTTAGGTACTTGAAGGTAATGCTCGGGAAGACGACAAGAATTCATGGCCCGCACTTAAACAATATTTTCCATTCAAATACTTTGTAAAACTTTGTATGAAATAATATGACTTGGGACCGATGTAACTTTGATGTTTATGAATGGAAATGATTTATTATTAAACGACGCGATTTTTATGCGTTGTCTATGATGTGAGTAATGTGCTATCCCGTAACACCAACGAGTCTTCGCTGTATTGAGTTGTATAAATTTGGGGGTGTTACATCGAGTTCTTAATATCGTAATTTTGCAAACATTTATACGACTATCATATATGTTGCATGTAATTGGCATACGGGCTACATTGCATTACATGGCAACACTGCGTTGTGATCCTATGTGTATGTAGGAATGATTGTATGTATAGGTATGTATATACTATGGTATTTTTAGGCATTGCACGTGAAGCAATGGTCCTTGAGTGATTATCGTACATGTTATAATGCGGTTTTGTTGAGAATTCGGCCTCACCGCAAATTATCAATCTTGATAACTAATTTATTGTTCGGATAACCGAATATGAACCTCGTTTGATACTCTAGATACGTAAATAACGCTTCGTAACATATTGTATATTTACTAGAGTGATCTCGATTGCCGTTATCGCACTGTGATGTGTCATCTTAGGACATCTCCTTTTTGGAACGTAAATTACTAACGTATTACTGTATTTCCTTTATTCCTTATGGGTTTGATATGTTAGTTGGCGTAACTATAATATAGACGAAGTATAATCAACGATGCGTACATCGTAGCGACGAATCACATGTGTATGTTATAAAATGTGGTTGAGGCGTGTTGCCATTTAATCGTTGTTTACTATTCTACTTGAATTTAAAGATGTGTTTTAAAATAGACTAGCGTTGTGATCAATCGCGATAACTTGGAATTTGGTTAGTTTTTGTGTTAATTTTGTGGAGTACGATTTCGAGACTCATCCGAGGCCGATAACAACATTTAGTTGACATACGTATTCTCGCTTCGTTTATTCCATTTTTGTTCTTGTTGTCTTATTATTTTATATTTGATAGTATATATGACGAGGTTCGGCATTTGTGTGAGTTAAATAAGCATTAAAGTTTGTTGATCGAATGATTTAAACATAAAGTGTTTTACATATTAAATAAATGGTGAATGAAACTTTGGATAAAAATGACTTATGACGTGTCTTGTAACCAATAAAATATGTGTAGAGAGTAAGTGATAATGTGAAATTTTTTTTTTCTTCTTCCTTCAACCTTGGTTGGTAAATCGTAATAAGTAATTTGTATTACTCATAAAATCCTTGTTTTCATATATTAATAATTTGATACTAGAAGCTTGTGATGGATTTTTTTTAAGATTTTGTTTAATTTAATTTGAGAAAGGAGTTTATAATAAAATTTACGATATGAATGTTGAGTATATGTAACTTTGGATTTAGTATGAATTAATTTTCGGGTCAATGTAGCAAACTTTTGGCGTATCTTGTAATATAAAACATGAGTAGAAGAATTGGTCATGTATTTTGGAACTAAAAACTTTGTAAAATTGGTTTTATTTTAAACAAAAGGTTATGTTTACGTATGCATTGGTATAAACTAGAACACGTTACTTGTTGTAGTAAATAAACTGGGATAAAAATCAGAATGTACACTTTAAAGTGAGAAATTATAATGCTTGAAATAAATTATTAAAAGTTGATGGAACGTTATTTTATTCCGCTGCGAGGTGAGTTAGTTTTAAAATCGTTTGATAATGGGCTAAGGATTAAAAGTTGAATTTTCTACATTTTGGAATTATTGAAATAAGCATTTCTGATTAATTATTATATTATTATATTATTATTATTTTTTAGATCCAAGTCTCGACTAAAATCAGTAATTTATTCGAGATAATACTACGTGAAACGTCTTTGACGCCTGACTCGAGTCGCGTGAATAAAATATAGCATACAAATTCTAAGGAAGACATGTGTATAATAAATAGTCAAAGATTGATTTTTAAGAGTTAATTGGACTAGTTTGAGTCATGATGGATATTTGTATATACGTAATGAGATAAGTTGTAATAATAAAAACTTAAAACTTGGAAAATTCTTACTACGTACGTTTTTGGTACTTAAGATATGAACATTAATGAGATTTTGACACAAGTATGGAGATTTTCAAACCTAATGATTTTACCAGTTGTAATAACCGAGTCACCGAATCAACTGATGTTAGAAATTTTCTTGCAATTGTAATTTTTCTAGAAATAAAAACTTTGTATAGATTGAAACATGAAAGGTCTGAAATCTTTAATGGGATAACACAAATTAAAAATGTGTAAATGCTCGCTTTTACAAGGTACATGGTAACATTAATTAGAAAATGAAAATGGATTACCCAACAAACGAATATTTGTATCATTTTCTTAAGATGTATATATAATGTTTTGAGTCACGATGGTTCGATCGTCCGACATCCCTTCTTTGATTTTATGAGTCTGTATCTAAACTCGAGTCGTCATGTGACTGTTCATTTTAATATTTTCCATGATATGAAACCATTATTATTATATTTATTTTAAAACTACTATTTCACTAGTACTTGATGATGAGGATATGTCACACGGTATATTTTGTCCTGTTCATGGATGTTGTGACTTTTCTTCTTTCGGTTAATGGAACCTAAAATTCTGTATTTACTTGAATGATGCTATAAATCTTCATTAAATTGGTTATTTCTTTATATTGAACAAAAGCGAGGAGGCGAAGCCGCTTTACCAAATTGTAGAGGTGAATGAACTCGATCTTCCTGGTGAAATTGTTTCTATTTGACCAAGTGATTATTCTCCTCTCCCCGTATACCCTTGGTGGGATGTGTGTGCAAACTCGAGACGATGGGAATTATGATCGTTGTTTTTTTTTACGCTTGTGTTGATATTCAATTTTTACTCCATGTATTCGTTGATCGGTGTTGTTATCCCGAGACTCTTGTCATATCTTCAAAGTATCTTCATTTCTAATGTAGTTAATTTCAGTTGGCAATTATATTGCTTGTTTACCTAGTTCGATCTCATTGATTTTTGATTTTATTACTTTTTGTGCTTGCAATGATCTTTAATCCTGAACCACCTTACCATTGATTGGTGAGTAGTCTATTTTGAAAATAAGTATGAGTGTGCAATGTTTCGTTTAACCAAATGTAAATGGTGTCGATTTATTTACTTAATTATTTATTCATTTTTCTCATAAATAGGCAAAGTAATGTATGTTTCCAAAGTAGACGAAAAATGTTTGATGTGTTTCTTAAAACGATGGTAACAATATTTTCCCATTTCAAATTCCATTTCAAATGGTTTAATTATTTTGAAGATTAGGTCGAAAAATTTCGTAGTCATATTTGGTATGTAATAATAATGTTTGTGTCGTCACTCGATCCTCAATTATGCGCAGCTTAGCTAACTATGCATAATTCGAGAAGAGTCTTGTTTTGTTAATTGTCGTTGCTTGGTCCTCAAGTATGCATGATCTAGCTAGTTATGCATAGTTTTGGAAGAGCAATGTAGTTTCAAATCAATTGGTCATCTTTAAAACCGGTAGTGTTTTTGATAGATGTTTGGATGAGAACATTTTTAAAATGATGGATCCTTATGTAAGTAATCGTATTTACTTTGATTCCTAAAGAAATTTTTGAAATTTCTTGTGTTCCTTGAAATCTTTTCTTTTTGTTTGGCGTTAACTTAGTAAGTCACTGTGGCCGAGTAATTTTGGAAAATGTTTTTATGTGTGTGTGTAACGTGCGAATTTCATCGGAATCACGAGGGTGTTGATGAAATACCAAAGTGGCTCATACCGACACTAAGAAGAAATTATAACAAAAATAGAAGACTTCCGAAGTAGAGGAAATCCGAGTTTGAGTAACTCTAAGGGAAATGACGAAGACTTCTCCTACATCGAATGTATCGTACTTTATTTGCTTCTTTTCTTGTTCTTTTGATATGACAACGACACATGATAAATTGTTGAAGTTTACCAATTGTGCATCGGTAGTTGGAAGACAATTCCATTTGCCCCTTCGTTTATTCAAGTGAGGAATCCTCTTTGCTTGACTCGACCGTATTTGATCATCGATGGTTTAACGACAGATAGACATAGTTGATGTTTTTGTGCTAAACCCTTTTACTTTTATGTGTTTATGTTGTATGTGATCTAGTCGAGTAATCGAAAGTTGTGAGAACTTGAGACGACATTGTCCAATGACGTCCGATCATGGAGGACACGTGTCATGTAATATATTTTTTTTTACTGTGAACGATGATGCTTATTGAGATTTTGACTACGTTTGGGACAGAAATGAGATGGCGTCCTTATATTATATATATATATATATATATATATATATATATATATATATATATATATATATATACATATATATATATATATATATATATACATATATATATATATATATATATATATATATATATATATATATATATATATATATATATATATATATATATATATATATATGTATATATATATATATATGTATATATATATATATATATATATATATATATATATATATATATATATATATATATATATATATATATATATATATATATATATATATATATATATATATATATATATATATATATATATATATATATATATATATATATAAATATATTTTTGGATATGGATCCGTGTGTGAGCACCCTGCGATGGCATATGTTTGTATTTTATTTCTTTTGGATATGCATCCATAGCTGGCAAGCTGTGAACCTTCTTTAACTTGCAATTTTCTTTTGACTGGACTCATCCGGTATCCTGTCAATATTTCTTATTTTATCATGGCTTGGCTGATTAGCAAGCATGGGTTAACTTGATTAAACTGATTGACTTGGCATGGTTTTGCTATTTTTGCAAACATGTCGTAATGTGGTTATATGTGTTTTATTATGGCTTTTGTGTTTGATTGGATTGTGATGTTTTCGAGAGAGTTATGTATACGTCGGATGATTTCGTATCGATGAATTCGTTTTTGACGGAATAGGTTTGTATGTACGTAATATTGCAATAAGGTGATTTTGTACGACTAGTATTGATTACTTTGTTTTGTATATTCTGAACGTTTTCGATGGGGTTAGGTGCGATCCGTGTGATTTCTTTATGATTAATTGTTTTTATGAGACGATGAACCAAGTTAAAGGACGATTCGAAAGTTGGAAGACATGCTCCGAGCGCGTGGGATTGATTTTGGTAATTGTTGAGATCGACACTTGTCGTTGGTAGTATCTTTGTACAACGACTTTTACCTTGTTAGCATTGAAGTTGTAGCATTTGAAGAATTATGTTGATCAAAATGTAGATCACCAGTTGAGTGGAATGAAGTAAGAAAAAGCCAGTTGAATGGGCTTGAAATGATTCGAGAGGCTATGGAAGAGATGGTGTAGATTAAGAATCACTTGTTAACTGCGAGAAGCTGTGGAAAGAGATGTGTTGATACCCGTAGGAAGAATTTGGGGAAATTGAATTGGAGATCATGGATCGAGATGTTAAGAGATTGAAGCAAGGTATAATACTCATTGTGAAGGTGTGATGGAGCCCGAGACGTGAACCGAAGTCCATGTCGGCACGTGAAGACCTCTTTAGGAAGAAGTACCCTCATCTTTCTAGTAGTACGAAATGCGAGTATATGAACCGGAGAGCGCCGGGACGTCTCTCCCATAAGGAGGAGAGGATGTGATACCCAGAACCCAACGCCATTTATTTTACCCTAATTTACGAATATTTTTGAAATTTTTAAGAAATTTCGTTTGTTATATATTTGACGGTTTAATTTGAAACCAATGATCGAGGTCATAATTTTAACGTTCGACAATTTAAGAAGTACCGATAACGACTACGATACCCAGGGATGCCCAAAATTTATCGTTTATTATCGATTGATCGATATTTGAGTTTTTCGAAGTTTTTATTTTTATTACGTTTTAAGTCGAGTCGGAACTATATGAATATTCGTTTTGTGTGCGTTTGAACCATTTAAAAGTAATTTGAGGTAGCCGGGACGAAACCTGACTCTCGTAAAATTTTAAAACCGACTAGTATGTCATAATCCCGCTCTTTAAAATTAGATTTGCCACTAAGGCCAAAAGATAGCTATTATGTCAAAATTGGTCCCTCCATTTTTACAAAAGGAACCACTAACACACACACGCTTCATTTTTACTTTCAAAAATTAGGGCTTTCTCTCCCCTTTTTCTCCTAGCCGCCGGCCACCACCACTCCACCACCAAAAACCGCCACAAAACTTGATTTCTTGAAATACTAATCAAAGACCCATGTTTATAATCATCTTGTAAGTGAATCCCACCAATAATATCACACATGCATCATCTTTAATTTTTACAAAAAATTTATTCTTATGAACAAGTGGGTTTTGATCTAATTTTTCTTAATGTTTGTTTAAATCTTGTGTTTAGGAGTGAAGATAATTAATTAAACAAGATGGAGATTTATGTCTTTGGTGTTATACAGCCCCAAAACCCACGAAATTATTGGGGTTTGGGTGTTCTTGGGTGTTTGATCTTAAATAAGATGGGTATGTATTTATATTCATGTTTTTATCATTTTTAAATTGTTTAATTACATTGCATGTCTAATTTTTTATTTGGGTTTTTATGAGAAATGTTCATACAAGTGATTAAGGTTAGTTAGGTTGTGTTAGATTAATTGAATGATGTTGGTATAGGTTTAGGAAGTGATGAGAAGTGTTGGAATGATGATTGTTAAGGTTTTGAAAGGGGTGTTTTTAGGACAGCAGGTCTAGAGGGTGTTTTCGTGGTTTTATACTTTTGTACAGGTCCTAAGATTAGAATGTAGTTGTAGGGTTCATCTCAAGCTTTCTTTCGGTATAAAGAAGAGCTTCTAAGTCTAAACGAGTAAAAAGTTATGCTATTTTGAAAGTTCGTGTACCGGGAGATGAGAATCAACATAATCCGAAATTATGTTTGGTTTTGGGTCAAATCCCGGGGACCATAGATAGAGTTTTATAAATGATTGAAAGTTATTCATTGGTTTCAAACCTGCATTTTAGAGTCTATTTTTAGACTTAATGGTCAAATTAGCTAATGGTGTCTTTTAAATGAGTCAAACAAGTCTTACGTTGTACAAGTGCAAAATCAGTCCGAAAAGGGTACGTCTAGTGATGTAATGAGTAAAGGGTCATAAAAGTTGAAACTTTTTATGGGATTTAAAATGGGTTTTCTACAGGTCATAAGGGATTTTTACAAATTTTCTTGTAATTTATAGAAATGCTTAAGTCATAGAAAACAACCCTTACTTTTGGTAAGTATCGGCAAAGTTATAAATTTTGAAATATTTCTAATTACATAGATAGATAGTACGAGTCTAATAATAATCACTTGTATGGAATTTTGGCGTAAGTTTATACAAACTTTGAGTGACTTTAATTATATACATACAGTACTTGAAAGTACTTGAAGGAGTTTATTCATTAAGTGTTATTCGTTAGTTGTTGTATTTGATTTCCCGGGGGCATCCACATCGTCGGTGATATTTTCGTTACGTCTTCGCTAGAACCACCACTACTACGCAAGGTGAGTCTATAGCCTCGCTCTTTACTTATTTCAAATGTTTTTACCCGCGAGGGGGATACATGCTATTTAAATGAAAATGAACATAAGTCATGAATGATTGTTGGACCCGAATGTTGCCTTGAATTGTGTTGAGTACCTAATTGCAAAAGTCCCTAAATTCGTGAACTATTAACTATTGTCTTGCCCTTGTGTGGGTTGGAGATAGCCGCTTATACAATTGATAGTACTATGGGGTTGACTACCCTATTCGAGACGAGAGCTAGTACGTTGAGTACCCTCTGCGGACGGATAACTTGTGATAAGAAATAAGGTATAATTGCAACTGATGCTTTTAGAAGGGGCACTGGTTTCATCTTAAGCATGCCAGTAAATGTACACGGGTGATTGAGTTAACGGATTAGTGTCACGAGCTTAAACACAATTATTAGCTATTGATAAAGATAATATCCTTGAATAATAGATTGTGAGTACGACAATGCTATTGAATGATCATGATTGGTTTTTAATACTTATGTTCAACTTATGATTTGATAAACCTATAGATTCGCTCAACCTTTGTGTTGACGGTTTTAAGCATGTGTTTCAGGTAACCAAGATTGATAGCAGCGGAGCATGCGAGGATGGAAGTTGTTGTGGCTTGGCGGTCTACTTTGTTTTTCTTCCCTTTTAGCACTTAAATATTTTATATTATGTCATGTGAACGAAAATGTACTTTTGGGTTGAGATCCAATGGGGACCAAAACGCAAACTCTGTTTTTGTATTATCTTGGGATTTGGAAAACTGTAGACTTGTATGTTTTTAATAATGTTAAATTTATGTTTAAACTTTTACGTCTCTTTGAATCGTTTAATATAGCTCATGTGTGATGATAGCTATGTAGCACCCAAATGTTGTAGTTCCGCAGCACATAGCATTTGTTGGGGGCGTTATATTACACCCCTATATAAAGCCCTTAACTTAGTTTAGTTCATAACTCGTCCCGTTAGCATTTAACCCAAAACAGTCCCATTTTTCATACTTCAAACTATTGGTCGAACACCCCCTTAACAAAAATAACATGCCCTGTAAAAAAATCCTATGCCCTTACATGTGTGAGAAAACTCTCCCTGTTGGCTTCAACCTTAAAGCTACTATTAAGGCCTCCATATATATATATATATATATATATATATATATATATATATATATATATATATATATATATATATATATATATATATACTTTGACCTATCCAGAATTTACTGATTTTGAACGTATGAAAATTTTGTTATGACCAGAGGGTCTTACCCTATCCCATTTGCTTATCCCTTCTCCAGATCTTTTATTAAATATATAATATAAATCTCATGTTCATTTTAAGCTCCAATTATAAACCTAAGTACCCCAAACAAGTCAAAACATAAAATGAAAACAGGCTGATCCAAAAACTATTTTGACACCCGACTGGTGTAACCTGTTTTTGACCCACTTCTCTACCTCCAATTTAGTTCTAGTTTCTTTAATTTGAAAGCTAATTCAATTACCTTTCCAGGGACATAAAATTAGAAATTTAAAAGTTTGTAGAACTCTAGATATGATCAAAACAATGGACCAAAAATTCTGCCCAGTTTTTAAAAACGAATTTAAACATGATTACATCCTAATTACGATCACTAATCTTCATAATAACCAAAGTAATCAATTCATATGAACCCTAATCTCACTAATCTCAGAAAACTCACAAATCCTAATCCATCATAAGATCAATTACATGATTAAATTGATTAAAATCATTAATAGAACAAGGGTTTTGAAGGTTTTACCTTAGAAATCAATGAAAGATCTTTATTTTTGAAACCCTAATTGGCTACCATTGTTGAATTTCGGCTAGGAGCTGTTATGGAGGTTACAAATATGATTATTTTGGTTATGAGTTGGGTTTGGTTAAGTCCTAAAGGCCCCCTAATCCCATTACAAGTACATTAGGCTTGTTTTAGGCTTTTCCTTCTTTCTTTCTTGTGTCGTCCAAACCGACCCCCTTTATTATTTTTTTATTTTTATTTTCTTTTTTATTACTAATTAATGTATTAATAATATTACCTTAATTTACCTTATCATATTTCAGCTCTAAAAACCTCCAAAACCTCAAAAGCGTAAAACTAGTCAAATTTACCGCGTATACCGTAAAAGACGTAAAAATATACAGTTTTATAAAAACTCTTTGAATATGAAATAAACTATATAATTAAGTCCTAAATGACTTAAAACCATCCCGTAAATTATTCCTGTGACTAAATAGCTCATCCGAGACCCCTAAATGTACAACCCTAAATCCTAAAAATACGATTTTTTATAATACATATACGTATACGTAAAACCACTAAATAACACCATCATATTTCTTAGTCACTAATATGTGAGCTCATGAACATGAAAACATCACACATCGTTTCACTCACATGGTACCGCGTACCCGAAAACGATGTCCAAACCACATTCTATTCACACCACATAACTCATAAACACATAAAGACACGTAATTCCACGAAATATGAACAAAATAAAACTAAGTGACGAACCTCAAAACCGTGGTTGTCATAGTAGGATAGAAATAAGGATGTAGATTTGAGGAGAAGTGTAGGGGGAGACATTCCTTTTGTCTTCATGTTGTTTGTAGGGTTGCTCTCTCATCACGTGCATTAGAGCTAATGGAGGAGGCCCTTGTATCCTGTTCACTTCGTTACTATTGTGATTTTTCATAGACACATTATGCTTAAAAAATGAATTCACTATAGTTGATCTTTCCTTAGCTTGGGTTAAACAAAGTCTATTCATTGTCATAAGTGTAGGGGAGGTTATACTCCCATGCTCTTAAACATTGAGGACAATGTTTAGCTTAAGTGTAGGGGGGTCTTCTATCGAAGTGACCTTACCTAGACTTTGTCATTGACCTTCATGATAACTTGGAAATTAAATTTTCAAACATTTTTCAAATTTTTGATCTACTTTGGCCACCAAAAATATGCATTCATAATTTTTGCATAAATCATTTTCATTTTTATATCACATTTGAATTGTATATATTTCTTCTTTTATTTTTCATCAAAAATATATAAAAAGAAAAAATATATATAATAAGGACATGGTTTAACAAATTTAGATCTCTTTGACATATTAGGCCCGCCATGGATACTTTGACTCAACCCGAGCTTGCTTGTCTAAGCTTACTCTAGCTAGTATCCTTAACCATATAGTCCTTCATTGGTCTATTAGGCTAAGCATCCACGAGTCTCATTATTTGAGATTTTAAATTTGTGGAGAATGGGAGATGATAGAGTTGAAGCAAGTATAAAAGAGTTAGATAAACTTCATGACAATTACTTGTGGCTAAACCCTTCTCTTTCTTTGCCTATATTTTATTCGCATGTATATATGTTAATAAATAATCAAGAACGGTTTTAATTAGTTTGTAGTCTCTTATGCATTTTTGACTAATCATTCATGGTTGGTATAAGTACGTCTTAAGATTATAAGTTGGAACGTTTTATGTGTACTAGACTTATGTCATGCTTAATACTTAGCGGGTGTTTTTTCCTTTTATTCTTTTCAACTTTCTTTGTGAGGAATAAAGAAAAATGAGTGGCTAGAAAAAAAAGAGAAAAGAAAAAAAGGAAAAAATAATTATACAAGACTCCCAAGAGGGGCAGTGAAGTGTTAATTATAGTGACTATTGAATTCTAATATTACTTTGAACGAGTTGCGGGGATTTGATAGTTGCTCCAATCCAATATTACCTTGACGGGTTGCGGGATTGAAGATCCAAAGTCTCAAAAAGGCGAAGGATATAAATTATTGCGTGAGTTTTATTTTTCTTTCCTTAGCGAGTGTGTAGCTACTTATTAATGCATGACATAAGGATCTTACACATAAGGCGAATGACTTATTATTCTCGAGACAGACTTATATTAATTGTGGGCGGTTTTTCAAGTAATGGATGAGAGGATAACTTAGGATTAAAACCGTGCTTCCTTATTTTTGGATTTTACATTTCTTATATTTCACGCTTTAAAAA
Organism: Glebionis coronaria; assembly: GCA_025667525.1. Lineage (NCBI taxonomy): Eukaryota > Viridiplantae > Streptophyta > Magnoliopsida > Asterales > Asteraceae > Glebionis > Glebionis coronaria. The sequence goes on along the minus strand of CM046875.1, from coordinate 341,426,085 downwards.
ATGATAAATTTGCCTTCAAGCAATTTGCTCAAATAATAACCGGTTCCACATTTAATTGTTATGAATAAGTTGATGCACTTTTTACTTGTGAATGCAATGATCCCATTTTTAAGCTTGGTATGGGGAAAGTGAAACTTGAGGGTGATAAGTGTTCATGGTACCAAAAGCCCTAATCTAAGTCACTGATTTCTTTATGAGTTGTTTCCATAAAAAACCATTTCAAGAAAATCAAAAATATATAAATATAATTGTTCTCCTTTGAATTGCATTGTATAAAATCAAAATCATGCATCATATAGTGTAGAGAAGTGTAAAAGCATTTTATATTGGCCAAGGTGGATTAATTACGATAAAGATGTAAATTGGTGCTTTAAAATATGGCATTGCATGAGGTCATGGCAATGATCAAGTGTAGGGGATTTGATATGAGCAAAATCTCATATCAATAAGTCAACAAATCACCCTAAAACACATAGCAAATACCAAACTTTTATGCCATAAAGCAGTATTATGTGGTATGTTTTGTGTTTGTGCTTATTTAGGTAACAAGGATACAAATTTGAAGCAAACAAGTGAAATAAAGCTCATTTATGATGAAAAGAAAAGAGAAGGATCAAAAATGACAAGCCATGAGAAGATAAAGGACCTATCTTAACAACATTCAAAAGTTGAGGGACTAAAGTGCAATTTCGGAAAAGTCAAGATCAAAGTCAAACCTGGTCAACTTTCAATTAAACCAAGGCAAAGGACTCAAATGATCAAGAATAAAGGTCAAAGGACTAATTTTGCCAAAGAAATAAAGACTAGAGCTCAAATGAAGATTCTACTAATTAAAGGGGCTGAAATGGACAATTTTCATACAAGTTTGGTTCAATCCGAGTGAAGGGGCTAGTATCCAATGAGAAGAGAGGAAAAAGAGCACTCGGATCACCACCTCAGCTGCCAGCTGGGCCACTAACAGCCGTCTCATTTATTACTGAATCTCAAACAGTGGAGCGCACTTTCTCCTTTTCAACCAGTGAGAAGACGCCAACCAATAATCATTTTATCCATTTTTGGATAATGATCCGAGTGAAAAGCTGAGAGCCAATTATATTCTTCCACGTGTCACTTCCAACTTCACAACAAACCCAGAATGAAGAATCTACTACAATGCGTTTCAAGCAAAACTATAAACATGAAAAGTGCTTCATTTTGAGAGACGAATCCATTCCTTATAACCAATTAAACTGAAATTGATCCAAGAAAAAACCCCCAATTATGTTCTTGAGATGGATTTCACAATTGAGCAACAGAGGACACTTAGCAGCTTGTCATTGGTTTAGACACGTCATCAACTCCAACTAACTCTCAACTCAGCTCTATAAATAGGATATGTTTCGCTCATTTGTGAATGTAGACTTTAGGTGTGAAAAACACACACTTCACTTTTTCCTTTCATTCTAGCCTTTTACTTTTAGTTAGAACTACTCATAGGTGCTTGACACACACCTAAGAGTTAGTTAGTTAGTTAGTTACCAACTTCTTGGAACCACTTTTCCCTCCAATTAATAAAGTTCAAAATTCAGTTTACTCCAATCTCATTCTACTTCATTCATTACATTGATCATGTTGATACTGTGTGTTTCTGTTGATCTTCCATGATCAATGGAACCTTGTTGATGTATTTGAAGACTTGTAGTTGTTCAATTTCACTTGGAGTTCATTAGCAGTCCATTTCCAGCCATTTGCAGATTTGTAGCAGATTGATGATTGTAGCATTGTTCTGGTGTTGATATGATGGTTAATATTAGTTGATTAATAGTGGTTTAGTGTTTTCTAGAAGGCTCAGCGTCTATTAACTCCTACAATGGAGGCTTCAAGCTAAAAAGTTTCAAATTCCTATTTTTGTTCCTCTAAATTGAATCTGCATGCTTAATTCCTAGTGTAGCTACTATGTGCTGATCTGAATATGTGTTTAGCTTAATTGTAGTATAATTGAGTTAGTTTGATAATGTCCTAGTGATCTTACAGCTTTACATCCAGTTTTACTTGACTTTATTTAGATTTTTCATCAATAATGCTCATTAGACTCATTTTGTGATTCAGCTAGTTAACAAGCTTGAATTTGCTTTTAAACTGATTCATTCCACCTTTTGAACAAGTTTAGATAAGTGTCTAAACCAGTCTTAGTCTTGTGATCAAATTCTCTTTGAAAAAGTTCATCAGCTGATTTTAAAGTAGTGTTTGGTTTAAGTCAAAATTTGGTAATTCAAGTTGTTAAACTGGTTGATAAGTGTTCATTTACATTAGGTAATCTAGTGTAAACATTTTGGTTCAGTTTTGAAGTCAAAAGAAAAGTCAAAAAGTCATTTGTAGTGAAAAAGTTTGGGTTAAGTCATTTTCATAGTTCATCCGTTAAACTAGCTCATTTTGATTCCTTGTCATTTCTTCATTACTGGATATTATTAGCTGAAATCTTTTCACAATTATAGCTTAACATCTAAAGTTTTAGTGTTCATAAGGAAACAATACAGTTCAACATTTTGAGTGAGAAATTAGCTTTTTGATAAGCATGTTAATGCAAGTGATGCCTAAAAATATTATTAGTGTTAGCTAATCTTTCTTAGTTTTGATCACAACAAACTATACAAAACATTTAGTGTAAAACACAAAACGAATTACTTAACTAACACTATCATCAAGGTAATAATCATATCACTAACTTTTCTTAATCATACTTAGTGATCATCAAAGTGATTATTTTAACAACCCCCAATTTACATTGCGCAGCAGAAAATACACAATTGGGTGTTATTAACAAACTTCATTTCACAACTCTTTAAATGACCCAAAAACAGTATATTTAAGAATAAATATGGAAATAATTTAAATCAATGTCTAAAACCTTCAATCCCGAGTAAAATCAGTTAAAATTATATCAGAGTAGCGTACAGGTTCCCCTAGGATCTTAATCAAAACAACAAACCTTTTACCAAAATATTCGACCATTTACTGTATGTTTACGACAATAGGGAAAGAAATCTGTTTTAGACCAAATTACTACAAAAACAATCCCGCAATCCTTCTCCAGCAAGCTCCGCAAATCAAGAACTTCAAGTACCTGAAATACATGCTTAAAATCATCAACACAAAGGTTGAGCAAGTCTATAGGTTTTACAAAACATAATTGAACACATCGTAAAAATTCATTCACAATTGTTTAATAGAATTGTGGCCATACAATCTATCAATCAGGTATAATATATAACATAGCAAAACCTATCGAATTGTATTAAGCTCAGGACACCGACCCCTTAACTTAGTCACCCACGCCAAATGCCAACATGACTAGAAAATTACCAGTGCCCCTACTAGGGTATTAATTACAAGAATACCAATTCTCATTCACGTAAAATTATCCTTCCCGACGGGTTAGTCAGCGTAATGCCCTGGTCTCAGATAGGGTTGTCAGCCCAATAGTACTATTATTAGAATAAGCGGCTATTCCCAACTCGCAACATCAAGTCAGAAGATAGTTAACGGCTCATGAATTTAGGGTCTTATGCAATTAGGTACTTATACAATTCATTTCATCAAAGGCAACATCAAGTCCAACAATTACTTATGACATGTGTTCATTTTACTTAAAATAGCATGTATCCCCCTCGCGGGTTTTAAAATCATTAAAACAAGTAGAAAGCGAGGCTATAGACTCACCTGAAGTAATAGCAGTAGTATGACGATCTTCGACGATAGTTGATGCCCGGTAACACAAAAACCGCAACCTATCAAATAAGGCGCGTTCATAAATAATAACTCGAGTAAAATCCATATTTAGTAATATCAAATTCAAAATCATAAAATCAAAACCAATCCAAAATAAAAATAATACAAGTGCCCCTTTTTTTATTTCATTTTATATTTTTACTATTAGTTAACTCCGTCGATAAAAATCTGCCGGTACACACCAAATGTACAAGCTCATTTACCCCACTTAAACACGTCAAATTTTTATGATACTAATCAGTAACTTCACTTACTATATATAGAAAGCCCTGTTAAAAACTCATCAAAAGATTTCACATTTAAAGTTCCCTGCCCGACTCATCTTCGAACTACAAAAACCGGACAGTTTTACGTCAACAATACTTATAGTCTTTTAACACATTTTATTTTTCTCCGTTTATGAAACCGACACTCAACTTTGAAAATAACTCGACATCCAAGTTGAGATCAACATAGACCTTATTTTTAGCATAGACCATATCAACCAATCATATTCATTCAAATTAACTTTCCACTTTTTTCTTAAAAATTAAATAACTCACAAACGGTAAATCGTCAAGTGACAAAAACTACACCATTACAACGAAAATTAAATCATCTTTCTATCGAGGGGCACATGTATATACTTTCGACGAACTTTTTTTTCGACTTTTTTTCTTAAGTCATCGTCTGAGAGAATCATATATGATTCGTCACGAAACATATATGATTCGTGACGAATCATATATGATTCGTGACGAATCATATATGATTCGTCACGAAACATATATGATTCGTCACGAATCATATATGATTCGTCACGAATCATATATGATTCGTCACGAATCATATATGATTTTCAGAAAATCATATATGATTCGTGATATGAATCATATATGATTTTCTGAAAATCATATATGTTTCGTGACGAATCATATATGTTTCGTGACGAATCATATATGATTCTCTCAGACGTGACTTAAGAAAAAAAGTCGAAAAAAAAGTTTGTCGAAAGTATATACATGTGCCCCTCGTTTGAAAGATGATTTAATTCTCGTCACGATGGTATGTTTCGTTTTGCGTAAAGGTTAACGGTTTGTGAGATATTGAATTTTTAAAAAATATATTTTTGTTGTTAGATGAGAAAAATGGGTGGTTGTGATTGGTTGATTGAGTCTATGCTAAAGAAAGGGTCTATGTAGAACTTTTTCCCCTCATACTTAATCTTAAAAATGAGTCCATGACACTTTTCAAAATCTATTTTATAGTCCCCGAGATTCGATCCAAATATCGACAACAATTATATATTGTGTTGGTACTCGTCTCCCGGTACACGAAATAATCAAACTAATGTAACTTTTCGCTTGTTTGGAGCTACAAGTCCTACCTTATACCATAACGAAGGTAAAAACATCCTCTACAACAAAATCTGACTAGTTCATCTCAAACTCAAACTCATATTTTCAGGAAATTAAATTTAATAATCTGCTATAAAATATATTTTTAAATATCACCCAAAATCAATTTTTCACCACATTTTAACCTCATTTTTACCACTATAAGCATTCCTACATTACTAGTTCATATCATAACATCTTAAATCATCCTAGATGATCAAATCATAAAAACCTAACTAAAAAATAATAACATGCAATCAATAAAACGTATACATATGAACATAAACACCTACATATAACAAGAATTTAAGATCAAACATAAAAATTTCATCCAAAAATGGGTTTTATAAAAATGTTAATGCATGTGGCTAAGTTTCATACCAATGGATAGAAAATCAAAAACTAGGAATGGGTCTTTGATTAGTTTTAATTGATTCAAACAATAAATCAAAATTTTTGGGGTTGTATGGTGGTGTGGAGGTGACGAGAAGAAAAGGGGAGAGAAAGTTTTTGCGGTGGAATGTGTTTGTATGTGTTTTTGTGTAAGAATTTTCCTTTTATATGGTAAAAGTTTAGGGTAGTTTTTGCCAATTGTGATTCTTTTGGACCAAAGTGCAAATACTTTGTTAAAATCAGGAAATGACTATTAGTCACTTTTGAAAATTTTTACGGGTCTCGGGTTTCATAAAAATGCTTCTCAAAACTTAAACGCACACAAAATATGATATTATATAGTCCCGGCACGACTTAATACGACATTAAAATAAAAACGTCAAAATATTAAACATCGACATGTTTAAAATAAAATGTAAAACTTCTCGGGCATCCGTCGATATCGTCATCACTAATAATCCTCGCAACTCGTCAAAACGTAAAAATAAAATTTCAACCTCATCCAAATCAAATTACCAATCGTCATGACAATCAACCTCGTCAAAAATTTCAAAAATATACGTAAAAATATAATTAAATAATGACCACGATTTTGGGTTGTTACATCCTACCCTCCTAAAAGAGAGCGACGTCCCGGCGCTCAACCCGCCTCATACTCGCACTTCCTCACTTCTAGAGTCAACGTGATCTCTTATCCTCAAGAGATACTCACGTCTTCACACCAGTCCAACTTCAATTCTTATGATATCACCATATCCACAATTATTACTACACTTCAACTTTCACTTTCATCCTCTATTATGCTAATATTCCTTCATAACTCAATTCTTCACGCTTTCTATAGAAATCTATATTAACCAAAAGTCAACCTCAATCTCTGGTTCACATATAATGTGTTTAAACCTTATCCAATACTCATACTTTATCACAGCGATTTCTAGTATTCAAAAAAATTACTCTGCCTCTATGTCATGAGGTTACACTCAAACTAAATACAATGAGATTATCCATAATTCTAACCAGTCACTTAACTACTTTCCATACTCATCGTCCACTTTCATTCAATCTAACAATCTCTACACTGAATTACTGTACCTTCCATAGTACATTATTACATATTCCTCATATCATATTACTGTTTAAGTAACTCCGTTAGCCTCATCTATTCAAATCTGAAATATATAATAGTCAAATCACTTCCTGATATCGTAATACATATTATTCCAACCATTTTGTATCAATACTTCAATTTGTAAAATCCCTTCAATACTACATGTGACACTCTCAGCACTCTAAGAATAATTAAATTCTCTTTTTAATCTGATCAATTCATTCACCACTGGTCCTTGCATTCTTAACACACTCTCTGATCTAATAGAGGAAAAATTAGATAATCACAATAACTGTTTTTGTCCCACAAAAACATACATCTCACCTTTCTCATTTCTATTACCATTCTATTTCAAAATTTCCAACAATCTATTGATCTTCTTTCTTTGATATTCCTTTTCCATTAGTTTATTACCTTGATTCTAACTTTCTTTCCATTCTATCGATTCTGCTTGTTGTTACCAATATTCCAATTATCTCAAAACTCAAGAGTCAATTCTCAATTACTTCAGAAACTTTATAAGTCCTTTTTCCTTCTCCTTCTTACTAAATACTCACTAGTTGATAGTGACAGTATCCACACTTATCCTTCATAATCTGAAACATATTTCGTAATACAGAACTATAACATATCCCATCTAAAATTTACCGATTATTATTTTCCCGTCAACATTAGGTAATCCTTAATTCCTCTTCCTTTAAAATCCCCGAATGGCATTTATACACAAGTCCTTCTTATTCTTATTTTCTTCATACTTGATTCCATACAAGTAATACTTTTCAATCCCAAAACAAATACCACAATGCCCAATCTCATGATCCTATAAACCCCGTTACACTTCTTTATTCAAGTCAACACACTACTATTGCTTTCCTTTCCACTTGATATTATCCAAATATCATTATCGCAACTCTATAATTCCTTCAGATTCCTCCAATACTAATTATACAGGCACAAAACTTCAATCTATCCTCAACGCTCATAAACAACTTCTTCAACTACAAAATCAGATCTCACAACCCCAACTAAAATATATGAATGGATTTCACACATTCAGTTCTTCTTTATCAGCCTTATCTTTGGTTCAACAATAAGTGAAAACCTCCTGATAAACCTCCGATAATACTCAGCATACACAAAGGAATTGACAAGCTTTAGTCGGTTTTGTCGGTATCGACAAAGCCTCAATCGTTTCAATCTAGTCAGATTTTCACGATCACTTCAGCCATAGATTGCACATTCTAAAACATCTATAATACTCCAACTAAAATTCTTATCCAAAGAATTTTTACACACCATTCCTTTTTAAAAACAATTTTCCAATTGTTAGAGAATATTTTTCTTTCTTTCAATCATCTATTCATCACACTAAACATTCACAATCAATAATAGACACCGAAATCTGGTGCTTAGTTTGTTCAACCTCACAGCAATCATCTTATTCACAAAACATCCATCTTCTTTACTTTCTTCCGTTATTACTTCTCCAATGACTTACCCTTCCAGTCAAATCAGATTATCCTTATTGTCTCATATGCCAATCCTTACAATCAAACATATTACCATCCTCAGCTTCCTGACAATGCCCTATAATAAAATATACAATCAGATTGCATATCTCCTATCACCAAGCTAACACAAGGCTTTCTTTTTCCCCTGACGACAGTGAACTCTACGATTCTGCAGAACAATCACATAGTATCCTCAAGTACTAACTCATCTTCTCATTCTTTTCCGACTACTACTAGTAAAGCGCACAGAAAATTTGATTTATTGTAGTTTCCTACTACATACCTTCTCATCATTGACCAATAAAATTTGTCAAATAGAAATTCCACTGATTACTCCCTGAAATCAGTACTTAATGTTCAACAACATTCCAATTTAATTCTTTCCACCTTTATTTATCATATCCTATGATATTCATCCTTATCCCGGTTAACTTTCTCACAACTCTACTTCAATTGATTGTGATATACTTCTTAATTCCATAAGCTCAGAAAATATTTCCTTAATATAAATATATATATATATATATATATATATATATATATATATATATATATATATATATATATATATATATATATATATATATATATATATTATTCTTCTGTCAGTGAATTTCTCATTTCAACCAATCGTAAATTCTCGTTGATTTCTCGTTCTCATGTCTGCTAAAATCTAACATATTCAAATCTCAATATATCCTCGATAACACCTTCAGAATTTAATACACCATCAATAACACTTTCAGTATTTCAATAAAATTCTAACTCAATGATTACCATATAAGAATACACAAATTACTACATCTAAATCTCAGATCTTATCAGCATTTCCAAAATATAGGCTGTAAAAGCAGCAACATTCCCTTCATACTGATCTTCCATTATCTGAATAATTCCTTTATTCAATCTCCTTTACCGCAATGAAAACACTTCATTACCACAGAAATATTAATTTTTATACCACATTCCTTGTTATTCCTTCAGCAGCTCGACCTCCAACTAGTTCGTACTTACATCAAGTAAATAGATAATTACTTAAGTGGTATAAAATATATGTGATCTACACATCATACTTCCTCCTGTTTACCCAATTTATAGCAACTGCTTGAATACCATCTCTTCTTATCTTAGACTATTAAATTCCAAGTTTACCTTCTATTAGAGGAAATAAATTCCTATTCCTTATTGTCATTCGCAACAATACCATTCCTTTACCCTTTTCTGCCACACTTAATTTCGAATCAGAATCAATCTTTAAATTACCATCTCTTTCCGTCTAGTCGAACATTCCCAAATGACTATTGGTGTATTAAACATCCATCAGTTACTCGAACTTATCCATATAGTTGCACCTTTCCAATTACCATCAATAGTCATATAGCACTCTTCACCGCATCTCTTCTCATTCCAAATAATCCAATACACAGACATCCTTTTAAATCTTGCAGAATATCAGCAACATCTCTAACTAGAACAACAGCATCTTCAATCTCAGCAGCATCTTCAGTTTCAGCAGCATCTTCAGTTTCAGTAACATCTTCAACTAAAACAGCAGGATTTTCAATCTCAGCAGCATCTCGTCTCTTCTCAGCACTATCAGCTTCAAACAATCTATCAACTATTCCCCAATCACATAATCTACCCTAATGGTTGGCAACCTTTAAAGACATATTTCAAGATAATCAGTCACACACACAGGAATCCCTGCTAATGACAGAAACATATCTCACTCAACTCTTTCCATTGTTATCAGATACGAAAGAGACTTAATGACTATACACATCGAGATAGAAAGAACAGGGTCTTTTCATCAAGATATAACATGAATACTACATACGCCAACAACACAATACTACCTAAATTCCACACTCATCTCAAAAGAAAAGATACAAGGATACATCAAAATACTAAAGGGTAAATCGCAACAAAACCTTGTCACTAATGTCACTTACCCTTACCATCCTAAACAACAACAATAATAATCCATCACAATACTACCTCACAACATCTAGATAATTCAAATACAACACAATAATACATAAACTGAAATACAACAAAGATCCATCACTACATCACATGTGGTCCATCACTTTCTCCAACTTGGCTCGTTCCTGCTTCATCTTCATCTGGTCCTAACTTGCAGCACCTCCCTTTTGGATCTAAACACGGTGGATTCCTAAATCCGTACCTCAAAATTCCTCCTTGACACGACGGATCTATCATATAATGAGAATTAGCATACACCTCATTATCCTGAAACTTCCAATGTGGTTCAAGATACGGCCCAAAACGAGCTACATATTCACTTAACCTGCGAAGCCTATCTATCTCTTTCTGATACTTCTCAAAATCAGTCCCATAACTTCTCACTTTTGCTCTAACCTCAGTTCTTCCAACCTCACTCTCAACCATATAATTATCACTATCAGATTCTACAACATTTTTCCTATCATTCGTATCATCCTCGTAATCTAACCATCCACCTGAAATCTTATGATCACCTACATACTGATTCTGCAAACTCCATTGACCTACAGCAAATCCCCCATTCTTGACGTAATATGGTATGTTAGACATTTTCTGACATCACAGAAAATTCAAAAGTACATAAGGTCATTATTCAAAAATATATATGCAATGCATAATCATGCAAATGCAAATGAATTACGTATGTCAAATATATATGTATGCGATGCAATGCAATGCAATGCAAATGATAATTATACAATATTCATAAAAATGAAATTATGATGAAATTATGGTGAAAGCACTCCACGTCCTTTCATTAATACCAATACCTCATTGCAGTATTTACTTAATAAATACTCAAGAATTCACAACAATTATAAGGGATACATCTATAATAACAAAGCATAACAAAAAAATAAATAATCTTACCGGAGCCTTGCAGAGAAGTTGCGTTGCTTTTATAAAATACTTACGACACCAAAGTTATAGTTTAGGAAATTTTCAAAAATCGACCTAATTCGCTATAACTAATAAGCTCTGGTTACCAATCTTTAACACCCCCAATTTTCATTGCGCAGCGGAAAATACACAATTGGGTGTTATTAACAAACTTCATTTCACAACTCTTTAAATGACCCAAAAACATTATATTTAAGAATAAATATGGGAATAATTTAAATCAATGTCTAAAACCTTCAATCCCAAGAAAAATCAGTTAAAAATATATCAGAGTAGCGTATAGGTTCCCCTAGGATCTTAATTAAAACAACAAACCTTTTACCAAAATATTCGACCATTTACTGTATGTTTACGACAATAGGGAAAGAAATCTGTTTTAGACCAAATTACTACAAAAGCAATCCCGCAATCCTTCTCCAGCAAGCTCCGCAAATCAAAAACTTCAAGTACCTGAAATACATGCTTAAAATCATCAACACAAAGGTTGAGCAAGTCTATAGGTTTTACAAAACATAATTAAACACATCGTAAAAATTCATTCACAATTGTTTAATAGAATTGTGGCCATACAATCTATCAATCAGGTATAATATATAATATAGCAAAAGCTATCGAATTTAATTAAGCTCATGACACTGACCCCTTAACTTAGTCACCCACGCCAAATGCCAGCATGACTAGAAAAATTACCTGTGCCCCTACTAGGGTATTAATTGCAAGAATACCAATTCTCATTCACGTAAAGTTATCCTTCCCAGCGGGTTACTCAGCGTAATGTCCTGGTCTCAGATAGGGTTGTCAGCCCAATAGTACTATTATTAGAATAAGTGGCTATTCCCAACTCTCAACATCAAGTCAGAAGATAGTTAACGGTTCATGAATTTAGGGTCTTATGCAATTAGGTACTTATACAATTCATTTCATCAAAGGGAACATCGGGTCCAACAATTACTTATGACATGTGTTCATTTTACTTCAAATAGCATGTATCCCCCTCGCGGGTTTTAAAATCATTAAAACAAGTAGAAAGCGAGGCTATAGACTCACCTGAAGCAATAGCAATAGTATGACGATCTTCGACGATAGTTGATGCCCGTTACACAAAAACCGCAACCTATCAAATAAGGCGCGTTCATAAATAATAACTCGAGTAAAATCCATACTTAGTAATATCAAATCCAAAATCATAAAATCAAAACAAATCCAAAATAAAAATAATACAAGTGCCCCCTTTTTTTATTTCATTTTAAATTTTTACTATTAGTTAACTCCGTCGATAAAAATCTGCCGGTACACACCAAATGTACAAGCTCATTTACCCCACTTAAACATGTCAAATTTTTATGATACTAATCAGTAACTTCACTTACTATATATAGAAAGCCCTGTTTAAAACTCATCAAAAGATTTCACATTTAACTTCCCTGCCCGACTCATCTTTGAACTACAAAAACCGGACAGTTTTACGTCAACAATACTTATAGTCTTTTAACACATTTTATTTTTCTCCGTTTATGAAACCGACACTCAACTTTGAAAATAACTCGACATCATCATACTTAACCTTATAAATCAGTCCATGACACTTTTCAAAATCCATTTTATAGTCCCCGAGATTCGATCCAAACATCGACAACAATTATATATTGTGTCGGTACTCGTCTCTCGGTACACGAAATAATCAAACTAACGTAACTTTTCGCTCGTTTGGAGCTACAAGTCCTACCTTATACCAAAACGAAGGTAAAAACATCCTCTACAACAATATCTAACTAGTTCATCTCAAACTCAAACTCATGTTTTTAGGAAATTAAATTTAATAATCTGCTATAAAATATATTTTTAAATATCACCCAAAATCAATTTTTCACCACATTTTAATCTCATTTTTACCACTATAAGCATTCCTACATTACTAGTTCATATCATAACATCCTAAATCATCCTAGATGATCAAATCATAAAAACCCAACTCAAAAATAATAACATACAATCAATAAAACATATACATATGAACATAAACACCAACATATAACAAGAATTTAAGATCAAACATCAAGAATTTCATCCAAAAATGGGTTTTATAAAAATGTTAATGCATGTGGCTAATTTTCATACCAATGGATAGAGAATCAAAAACTAGGAATGTGTCTTTGATTAGTTTTAATTGATTCAAACAAGAAATCAAAATTTTTGGGCTTGTATGGTGGTGTGGAGGTGACGGGAAGAAAAGGAAAGAGGGAGGGGAGAGAAAGTTTTTGTGGTGGAATGTGTTTGTATGTGTTTTTGTGTAAGAATTTTCCTTTTATATGGTAAAAGTTTAGGGTAGTTTTTGCCAATTGTGATTCTTTTGGACCAAAGTGCAAATACTTTGTTAAAAAGCGGGAAATGACTATTAGTCACTTTAGAAAATTTTTACGGGTCTCGGGTTTCATAAAAATGCTTCTCAAAACTTAAAACGCACACAAAATATGATATTATATAGTCCCGGCACGACTTAATACGACATTAAAATAAAAACGTCAAAATATTAAACATCGACATGTTTAAAAGAAAATGTAAAATTTCTCGGGCATCCGTCGATATCGTCATCACTAATAATCCTCGCAACTCGTCAAAACGTAAAAATAAAATTTCAACATCATCCAAATCAAATTACCAATCGTCATGACAATCAACCTCGTCAAAAATTTCAAAAATATACGTAAAAATATAATTAAATAATGACCACGATTTTGGGTTGTTACAATTATCCTTAAAACTCAATTTTGTTAATATGACAAAAGATTTTTTAATAAACTTTCTTTTTAAGAAAATGTTTTATTAAATGGAAAATGTAAATTTGAAAATGGCATATTCCATATGCTATAAGAATATCCTTTGAAGGTTTAGAAAACCTCAAATATTCCTACCCCACTAAAAGACAAAAATCGGAGCGTAGTCTACTGGGCGGTACCTTTAATAGCTAGGCGGTTCTCTAGCGATATGCAACCGCCAGGCTAGCTAAGGAACCGCGCCCAGTTAGCCGTTGCACTTTGTCTTCTATAAATAGTGGATCAAATCTCATTTTCCAACAACCCTCTTAGACGTTTTTCTCAGTCCCCTTTCTCTTTTATATAGCATAATCATTAGTAAATGATCACTTAATGTGTTAAGTATGTTTACATATGATTATCCTCCTGATCCCCTCCTTTACCTTGTCCAAAGAGAAGATCACTCACTCACTAGTGTTGTGATAAAGATGAATCATGAATTAGTCATGTTAATCATGTTAGCCTTTTTTATGTTAATCCATTTGTATTTATGAATACTTGGACTAGTTGTGTTCATCCAAGCTATTTATGAATACTTGGATTTGTTATGTACATCCATTGCATATGTGTTTGCTTGGATTTATGTTGTGTAGATCCAAGCTACATGTGTGTACTTGGATATGTCTAGTTGAGTTGTAATAGATTGTGTAGTAGTTCTCACTAAACTATAAAGTGATGTGGTTGTGTCTTGTGAGTTCTCACTAAACTTGAAAGTGATTAGTATTTATGTTGTGTGAAGTTCTCACTTAGCTTCAAAGTGAAGAGTCGTGAAGATTGGTTCTATCTTTGGATTAGAACTCGACATCTAGCCTTGCGTCGTAAAATGGTGAAGTAGGCAACGTTGTGTAGATTAGTCCTAGCTAAAGATTAGGTCTCGACATTTAGCTTAGTGTCGGAAAATAATGTAAGCGAAGATGTAAGGTTTTCCCCGCCAAGAAGGGAGCTTGTGGATATAGTAGAAATCTCGAGTAGGTGTACTCGAGGAGTGGAGTAGAAACGAGGATAGAGCCTCGTTGTCAAACCACTATAAATCTTGGTGTCTTGTCATTAGGTTGTCTCTTTCCTTACTCTTTACTTATTTCATTATCATTACACTTACCTATTACCATTGCTAATGCATTTGAATTGAACCTAATCATTATGCAACTTAGCTTCAAGCAAAAGATAGTTTTGATACAAACCTATTTGAAAGTAATTTTAATTAGGTGACTAATAGAAGAGAAACTATTCACCCCCCCCTTCTAGTTTCTACAATTGGTATCAGATCGATGGTCACTCAAGATCTTTGAAGTATATTGTACTTTAAAACTTTGATCGATCCATTGTCTCCTCAAATTAGAAGGTCAAGTTGTACTAAAGTTTCTCTTTGGTCAAAACTAATTTTTTTTGGAAAATAGGTCTTTTAATTGGTAATTTTGCATCCCTCTTAGATTAGTAGCTTTTATGCATTTTAGATCTACTCTTGAAATGTATCTACTAGTTTGCATCTTGCTTTGTGCAGGTACTCATGAAGATCAATTATTTAATTGGTTGTGGATTGAGTTACTTGCACTTGTAGAAAACTCATCTTCATTGATCTTCAACATCTTTGAATGATGATATCAAGATGATTGGGAATGATACTAGTCCTTGAAGACTTAGTACTCATCATAGTCATTGTTGGGCTTTGCATTGATTCCTTGATGGATTGTAATGCTCTTTGTGGACAAGGTACACTTTCGTTCTTCCACACGCCCATTGATCATTCTTTTGATCATTACTTGACTATGTGCTTGTTCTTGGCATCCTTGCCTTGACATTTGTTTGTGGTTTGTGATTATTTTCTTTTATCCTCTCAAACCTTCCTTGCTTGGATACTTGACTCACTATGGTGATGTAGAGTGAGTTAGTAGTAGTTTAAAGTATCAAGCATGATATCCATGGTTTGCACCCATACGGTTAGTAGGCCCTTTGTGGAAGAGAAAGTGAATTAATACCTTGCGCATATTTTGGTTTAGACTAAGACTATTATTGAAAGTGATCTTAGTCTATGCATCAATATTTGCCTTGTGTTTATTCATTTCAAAGCCGTTTAACACTTCACCGGAAAGGCACGTCTTAAACCACTATATATGACACAAGCTCTTCGTCTCCACGATTTGAAGATTGTCATTAATCCCTTGAGCATTGGTCTTAGTCTTGATTCACTTCCCTTGACTTCTCTCCACTTTGCTTTTTCGCTACGAGTAGTCGTTTGTCCGTTTCGGTTCTTTTCGATCTCGATTCAACTCGTAATCCTTCATTAAGGCATATTGCTTAGTGTTTTGATGATCCAATGATATACTAAAAGGTTTAAGATATATTTTTAAGTATTTTAGAAAACTTGGTTTTCAAAAATTTGGCGTATTTCATTGATAAAAAGCTGCCTCTATAGGCGGTTCTTTATCTCTGGCGGTTCTTTATCTCTGGCGGTTCAAACCCGCGGTTCTCTATCGATATGGAACCGTGGGCAGTAAAACTTGTCAGAGCGCCAGTTTTATTAATTTAATCTTTTTCAAACAAAACCCTCTCTCTTCCAAAAACACACAGCCGTCGGGTTCCCCTTTTTCCACCATTGTTGAAGCTTCAAAAACCTTCAATAACTTAAATTAATTGATTCCAAGTTGTGGGTTTCACTCATCCTTCATCAAACATCAATTAATTGTAAGTATTTTCTTTCAATCTCATCTATTTTGTTCTAGGGTTCATCCTTTCATAATTGGGGATTTTTAAAATTGAAATTGAATTAGAACCTTAATAGGAATATGGGTTGACATGGTTATTTTAATATGATTCCTTAGGTTCATATTCATTAAGGTTTCACTAAAACCCACTTATATAACAAATCCGAATTTTAGCTAAATGATTTTGGTTAAAAGATGGAATTGAGATGAACCCATGAACAAATAGGTAATTGCATTTTTAATACTTACCTAAAAACCTTGTTTTGAAAAACCAATGTTCTAGTCCATTGTTGATCTAACATAGTTCATATGTTCTTGGTTAATAATGGAATAGATACATCGTGAACATGAGAATGATATTGATTTAATCCTTTGTTTGTCAAGAAATTGATATAACACATTCTCATATTTTGATTTTTGATTTTATTTTTCATATGAGTGATTGGAAATATATTTTCTTGTGTTTATTTAGGTACTAATCATGCCTTCACAATACCAAAAGGATCATCAACTCACTAGACAATATATGCCAAACATTTCCCAAACCTTTGCTTCCACTCAACTTCGAAACTCCTTTTCATCACTTTCAACACGAAATTTCCATGAGGGTAGAGTTGTTGATGAGGGAATAACGGGTTATGTCTATATCAAATCTATGTTTGAGCATACGGGGTTTGATTGCTTGCTCTACATAGAAGAAGATATATACCCCTTGTTTCTTCTAGAATTCTTTAGCACTTACTCTATGTTTGAATTCAATGGAGAAATCTTCATTCGATTTTTGTTGAATGATCAAATCATTCAATATTCTCTCGAAGATTTTGGTGAAATTCTTGGTGTGCCATATGAAGGCACTTGTCGTTTCACGAACAAATGGAGACTTGATGCTCTCTTGGTATCCAACGACAAACCTCCAAATGACCACGCCAAAATTGATCTGGAATTTATCCTTGATATCATTTCGAAAGAGCGTGATGGAAACGTTGTGAGAAGACTTCATTCTAATGTGCGGTATGTGAATCGCTATGAAGTGCTCTCAAGCGATCTTAAGGATTTTATGGTCCAATGGGCAAATATCCTTAGGGAGAATGTATTTTGTCTTGGTGGAAACCGAGATCATATCCCGGCTTGTATGGTGCATATGTTATGTTGCATCTTTACATCAACCAAGTACAATTTTGCATTCTATATCACTCGACGAATAAATTAGGCTATTTCAAAGCCCAAAAAAAACCTTCCCTACGCTATGCTTCTTACTCGCCTTTTCAAAAGGGTTGCTCATGGCTTTCCCCACCTCGACCTTTCTTGCTTTCACCCGGTTCATCGGGTTATGTTGCCTATTCAAGAGGTATATGAAAGAAAGCCTATAAGTGATCGAGGTTCGCGAAAATCCGATCATCAATAGCCGGATGATGAGGACACCTATATGCCAACAAGTGATGGTGATGGCATAGGTTCTAGTTCTCATTTCAACTCTTCGAGTAATTCCCACCCATCCTCAAACTCATTCGTGGATGGACTTGAAGACTTAGCTCCTCCACCTCATTATTCCTCTAGTGAAGTACCGAAAGATCTCAATATAGAGCATCTCTACCGTGAAAATCTTAGGACTCGAGGTGAGTTACATGAACATCGGGTTGAGTCAAGGAAGGGATTCAAGTACTTGGGAAACATGATCAAGGGATTAGGCAAGAAAAGAAGATGGAGACTTTGAATTGTTTCAAAGTATACATGTTGGTAAACATGTAATGTGATGTTGAAAATTTGCTTCTTTTTACTTTATTGCGGTTGTGTATTAACTAATACTACTTGTTTGGATTACTTATTATTTTAATCCTAATGTTGTCTATGCCATCGTGTTTACGATTTGCATAGCTTTGTGCATCCTATGTGTTAGTTAGCTTCCTAGATTTTGGTCAGTAGTTAACTTTGGCTTGTTAATCCTATGGTAAAAATCTGGGCTAACCAAAGTTTGAGGAAGTGTGATTTTTGAACACCACTAGTCGCGGTTCCATATCGACCAGCGGTTCCTTATCGATAAGGAACCGTCCACCCTAGATAGGAAACCACCGACTACTGTGTCTGACAGAATCTTTGCTTTACACTATTTTCCTTAATTAGTGTAAACCTTGCTTGATTCTTTGCAAAAACCTGCACATTTCCTAAACTAGGTTACCTAAATTCATTATTCACATAAAATGTTTTTAACCCAATACTAGTTTGGATCATCCCCTCACCCTTTTAAACCCACCTTGTTAGCCATGTTGTTCACACATCAAACCATTCATCCTTAACCCTTAAACCATTCATTACAACCATGGTTTCTACAAGAACCTCAAACTCTTCCAAAACCTCCACTTCAAAGAAAAACCTTAAGATTAAGATTAAGTTGCCCAAACTTAACTCTTCACCCTTTCACACACCCAAGAGTGAGAGAGATTGTTCCAATTCTTATCTCTTCATCACCCTCACCACCTCTTGCTCCATGCAAGACTACCTCAACCTATGGTACCAATCATTCTCATGGTTCTACCTCCTCTTCATTCCAATCTAGAATGAATGAGCTAACCTCACCCTTCACTCCAAGTACTCTCTTGGATGTGACTACCCAACCTCAACCCATCCAAAGCATTCCCATTGTTAATGACTTTGTTGATACCTTGGTGACTTCACCTTTTACCCCTCCAAACTCACCCATTTCACCCTTGGAGAACATACCTCCACACTTACCCACATCACCCTTGGAGAACATACCTCCACACCCACCCACATCACCCTTGGAGAACATAACTCCCCCACCTCCACCTCCCTCAAACACTCCCATTTTGGGAGTCCCACTTCCCCTCTTTATGGGTGATCCTTACTTCTTTGGGTTCCTAGAAGCTCATGGTTCTCATTGTCCATGTTGCCTCAACAACAACTACATCATTCACAACCTTAGGATGGAGATGTTTGGACTTCATAGGAGGTTGAAAGATTTCTTGCTCACCTTGTTTACTATGCCTCCTCCTAGAAGATGAATGATGATTTTCTTTAATAAGTATTTTTCAAGAAAAACCAAGCCAATGAAGACTATTTATCTAAGAACTAGTTTTAAGCTAACTTTGTTTTAGTTAGTTATTTTCATTTCCCTATTGTATTTCCTTCCCTCCATGAGTTTTTCATGAGGATGATCTATGGATTTAGCTTTGTGTGTTTCTATATTTATGTGCACATTAATCAAATTTAATTTTAAATTGAACCTAAATCTATCATAACCTATAAAACTTGACTAAAATTGGTTCAAAATGTTATCTAAATATTTTGTCACCCTTTGTCAAGACATTCTTTGTGAATGTGTTGCTTTCATGCAACCCTAGCATAATTTAGTGCTAATAGAGGTAAAATTACAAGATTTGCAATTTTGTGAAAAAGTCTTAATTTTTCTCAAAACCCTAGAAAATCATGGTTTCAAGTCCACTGTACGCGGCTCATCAAAGTCGCGTGGTTCCTTAAGTGCTAAGGAACCGCCGCTCCCTATTAGGAACCGCGTACAGATAGCAAATTTTTGGCTCGTTTTTGGTCTTTCTTCATCACTCTATCCCCTGTCAAGATTCTATGTTTACTCAATTTGGCTAAACATTCCTTGACACTTCACATTTTATTTTTAAATCTTTGCCTTGTCTACTTTCTTCTTATACCCCCACCTTGAGATTTCATTCTCACACCTCAACAATGCCTAACTCCTCCTTTCATAACCTTGACATTTCATTGTCACAAATCTCCTCACCCAAAGCTTCCTCATCCAAGCTTTCCAAGAAACCAAAGATCTCGGTTCGACCTATTTGGATCAAGAAAAATGAACCCTCTTCTTCCAAACCACCTAAGAACCCACCTTCTCTCCAATTAAGTATTGGAATGAGACCTACTCCATTAATCCCATCACCGGAGAAAAGGAAAATCTTCCCCCACCACCAAAACCTTTCGACACCCCTCAACTCAATGACCTTTCAACCTTCCCAAACCTCACAAGGCATTGTGAAAGCATTTCGTATCCACTCTCCTCACCACCACCAAACCCTAGGTTTGATGACCTTCCCTCATCAACCGAATTTTTTTTGAATCATGGATCCTCGTGTGCTTGTTGTCGATTTCAACAAACTGAAATTGCTCATGTGTATGAGAAGTTAAATTTTCTTAAATTCCTCCTCACTCGACCCCCTCTCAAAGTTTTCGTTCCCGTGGACAAAAATTCGAATGATGCTTTGTCGTCTTTTTTTCCAACTAAAGTACTAAGCACTCTTGGAGTCAATAATACTTTAGTTGTTTTGGAGTCAATAACATTTTAAGCAATCTTGGAAAATTATCACTATCAGAATAACTTATGCTTTGTGGTTTATTTTCCATATCTTTTGCTTTAGATACTCATATTATGTGTATGACTATCTACCTTGTTAGTTTCTTTCATATTTTTGTAATATAAAACCTTTGTGTTGTGTTTGTTTTCTTTCTTTGATCATTCTCTCTTTTTCTTTTGAGTTGATCGTGGTTAAACTTTACAATTGATTATGAGTGATTCCATCAATTCTAAACTTTAACCCCTTGACAGATTTATCATCTTCATTGGTTGGATGTTTCTTTTCTACCTCCATTCTACCAATTGAACTTTGATTTTGTCATTTACCTCTTTGGACATACTTAGCAAATATTTGCTTCTAATTTGAGATTTCTGCTCCTTCTCCCTCTCATTTTACTTAGTAGGTAGTGATCATATATACATTGGTGTTTATTTTCTTTCTACTAACCTTTGTATAGCATGTCACCTTAGCTCATACACTTGGTGCCCCAAGCAAGGGGAGAAACCACCAAGGGGGAGCTACTAGCAAAGTCCGGTTTACATTTCTTATATTTCACGCTTTAAATAATGATAATTTTCCTTCAAGCAATTTGCTCAAATAATAACCGGTTCCACATTTATTTGATATGAATAAGTTGATGCACTTTTTACTTGTGAATGCAATGATCCCATTTTTAAGCTTGGTATGGGGAAAGTGAAACTTGAGGGTGATAAGTGTTCATGGTACCAAAAGCCCTAATCTAAGTCATTGATTTCTTTATGAGTTATTTCCATCAAAACCATTTCAAGAAAATCAAAAATATATAAATATTATCGTTCTTCTTTGCATTGCATTGTATAAATTCAAAATCATGCATCATATAGTGTAGATAAGTGTAAAAGCATTTTATATTGGCCAAGGTTGATTAATTATGATAAAGATGTAAATAGGTGCTTTAAAATATGGCATTGCATGAGGTCATGGCAATGATCAAGTGTAGGGGATTTGATATGAGCAAAATCTCATATCAATAAGTCAACAAATCACCCTAAACACATAGCAAATACCAAACTTTTATGCCATAAAGTAGTATTATGTGGTATGTTTTGTGTTTGTGCTTATTTAGGTAACAAGGATACAAATTTGAAGCAAACAAGTGAAATAAAGCTCATTTATGATGAAAAGACAAGAGAAGGATAAAAAATGACAAGCCATGAGAAGATAAACGACCTATCTTGACAACATTCAAAATTTGAGGGACTAAAGTGTAATTTTGGAAAAGTCAAGATCAAAGTCAAACCTGGTCAACTCTCAAGTCAACCAAGTCAAAGGACTCAAATGATCAAGAATGAAGGTCAAAGGACTAATTTTGCCAAAGAAATAAAGACTAGAGCTCAAATGAAGATTCTGCTAATTAAAGGGGCTAAAATGGACAATTTTCATACAAGTTTGGTTCAATCTGAGTGAAGGGGCTAGTATCCAATGAGAAGAGAGGAAAAAGAGCACTCGGATCACCACCTCAGCTACCAGCTGGGCCACTAACAGCCGTCTTATTTATTACCGAATCTCAAACAGTGGAGCGCACTTTCTCCTTTTCAACCAATGAGAAGACGCCAACCAATAATCATTTTATCCATTTTTGGATAATGATCCGAGTGAAAAGCTGAGAGCCAATTATATTCTTCCACGTGTCACTTCTAACTTAACAACAAACCCAGAATGAAGAATCTGCTACAATGAGTTTCAAGCAAAACTACAAACATGAAAAGTGCTTCCTTTTGAGAGACGAATCCATTCCTCATAACCAAAAACTGAAATTGATCCAAGAAAAAACCCCCAATTATGTTCTTGAGATGGATTTCACAATTGAGCAATGGAGGAAACTTGGCAGCTTGTCATTGGTTTAGACACGTCATCTACTCCAACTAACTCTCACCTCAGCTCTATAAATAGGATATGTTTCGCTCATTTGTGAATGTAGACTTTAGGTGTGAAAAACACACACTTCACTTTTTCCTTTCATTCTAGCCTTTGACTTTCTGTTAGAACTACTCTTAGGTGCTTGACACACACCTAAGAGTTAGATAGTTAGTTACCAACTTCTTGTAACCACTTTTCCCTCCAATTAATAAAGTTCAAAATTCATTTTACTCCAAACATTGATCATGTTGATACTGTGTGTTTCTATTGATCTTCCATGATCAATGGAACCTTGTTGATGTATTGAAGACTTGTAGTTGTTCAGTTTCACTTGGAGTTCATTAGCATTCCACTTCCAGCCATTTGTAGATTTGTAGCAGATTGATGATCGTATCATTGTTCTGGTGTTGATATGATGGTTAATATTAGTTGATTAGTGGTGGTTTAGTGTTTGCTAGAAGGCTCAGCGTCTCTCTATTCCTACAACGGAGGCTTCAAGCTAAAAAGTTTCAAATTCCTATTTTTGTTCCTCTAAATGGAATCTGCATGCTCAACTCCTAGTGTAGCTACTATGTGCTGATCTGAATATGTGTTTAGCTTAATTGTAGTATAATTGAGTTAGTTTGATAATGTGCTAGTGATCTTACAGCTTTACATCTAGTTTTACTTGACTTCATTTGGATTTTTCATCAATAATGCTCATTAGACTCATTTTGTGATTCAGCTAGTTAACAAGCTTGAATTTGCTTTTAAACTGATTCATTCCACCTTTTGAACAAGTTTAGATAAGTGTCTAGACCAGTCTTAGTCTTGTGATCAAATTCTCTTTGAAAAAGTTCATCAGCTAATTTTAAAGTAGTGTTTGGTTTAAGTCAAAATTTGGTAATTCAAGTTGTTAAACTGGTTGATAAGTGTTCATTTACATTAGGTAATCTAGTGTAAACATTTTGGTTCAGTTTTGAAGTCAAAAGAAAAGTCAAAAAGGCATTTGGTAGTGAAAAAGTTTGGGTCAAGTCATTTTCATAGTTCATCAGTTAAACTAGCTCATTTTGATTCCTTGTCATTTCTTCATTACTGGATAATATTAGCTGAAATATTTTCACAATTGTAGCTTAACATCTAAAGTTTTAGTGTTCATAAGGAAACAAAACAGTTTAACATTTTGAGTGAGAAATTAGCTTTTTGATAAGCATGTTAATGCAAGTGATGCCTAAAAACATTATTTGTGTTAACTAATCTTTCTTAGTTTTGATCACAACAGACTATACAACACATTTAGTGTAAAACACAAAATGAATTACTTAACTAACACTATCATCAAGGTAATAATCATATCACTAACTTTTCGTAATCATACTTAGTGATCATCAAAGTGATTATCCTTAAAACTCACTTTTGTTAATATGACAAAAGATTTTTTAATAAACTTTCTTTTTAAGAAAATGTTTTATTAAAATGGAAAATGTAAATTTGAAAATGGCATATTCCATATGCCATAAGAATATCATTTGAAGTTTTAAAAAACCTCAGATATTCCTACCCCACTAAAAGACAGCATAGTCTACTGGGCGGTACCTTAAATAGCTAGGCGGTTCTCTAGCGATATGGAACCGTTGGGATAACTAAGGAACCGCGCCCAGCTAGCCGTTGCACTTTGTCTTCTATAAATAGTGGATTAAAACTCATTTTCCAACAACCCTCTTGGACGTTTTTCGCAGTCCCCTTTCTCTTTTCTATAGCATAATCATTAGTAAATGATCACTTAATGTGTTAAGTATGTTTACATATGATTATCCTCTTGATCCACTCCTTTACCTTGTCCAAAGAGAAGATCGCTCACTCACTAGTGTTGTGATAAAGATGAATCCATGAATTAGTCACTGTTCATCATGTTAGCCTTTTTGTTTTATGTTAATCCATTTGTATTTATGAATACTTGGACTAGTTGTGTTCATCCAAGCTATTTGTGAATACTTGGATTTGTTGTGTACATCCATTGCATATGTGTTTGCTTGGATTTATGTTGTGTAGATCTAAGCTACATGTGTGTACTTGGATATGTCTAGTTGAGTTGTAATAGATTGTGTAGTAGTTCTCATTAAACTATAAAGTGATGTGGTTGTGTCTTGTGAGTTCTCACTAAACATGAAAGTGATTAGTAGTTGTGTTGTGTGAAGTTCTCACTTAGCTTCAAAGTGAAGAGTCATGAAGATTGGTTCTAGCTTTGGATTAGAACTCGACATCTAGCCTTGTGTCGTAAAATGGTGAAGTAGTCAACGTCGTGAAGATTGGTTCTACCTTGAGATTAGAACTCGACATCTAGCCTTGTGTCGTTAAATTTTTAAGTAGGCAACGTTGTGTAGATTGGTCCTAGCTAAAGATTAGGCTCGACATTTAGCTTAGTGTCGAAAAATAATGTATGCGACGATGTAAGGTTTTCTCCGCCAAGATGGGAGCTTGTGGATATAGTGGAAATCTCGAGTAGGTGTACTCGAGGAGTGGAGTAGAAACAAGGATAGAGCCTCGTTGTCGAACCACTATAAATCTTGGTGTCTTGTCATTAGGTTGTCTCTTTCCTTACTCTTTACTTATTTCATTATCATTACACTTACCTATTACCATTGCTAATGCATTTTAATTGAACCTAATCATTATGCAACTTAGCTTCAAGTAAAAGATAGTTTTGATACAAACCTAATTGAAAGTAATTTTAATTAGGTGACTAATCGAAGGGAAATTATTCAACCCCCCCCCCCCCCACCCCTCTAGATTCTACAAAGCACTTGAGCAATATTCGGTTTTTGTAACAAGGTCCATACTGTTTTGCTATATCTCAAAATCTACTTCATAAACTTCCCAATTTTCTTTCACAACTCGATTTTCCATCATGTCTTGAGTGGATTTTGAGATTTTCAGATTTTTGGATTTTTGGTCAAATAAGCAAATTTTAGCTTATTCAGGATTCTAGCTTATTCAGTTGATCATTTTCAATTCTAAAAGACATTCCAATCTTTTTGATAGTTAATTAATCAGTTTGTGCAAGAAAATTGTTTTGTGGTTGACTAGTTTTCAAATGGGCTTATTCTTGGCTTATTGAGATAAGCTAACTTGAGATTTACAAGCTTTTAAGTAAAATCCTGTTACTGGCCTAGCTTATTTTCGATTTTAAGCAGTTTAAACCAAACTAGAGTGAATTTGGTTCACTAATAAGCTCATTCGAGCTTATTGAAGTCACCTAGCCCGTTTTCATTGAAGTTTTCATTTTATTTGCAATTCAGTCCTTGGTTTTTGATAAATGTTGTAATCAGCTTCTAAATTCCATCTTTTTAGGGTTTGCAAAACTAAGTCCTTCCAGTTTCAGTTTGTAACAATTCAGTTAGTTGGTTTAGAAATCTGTTAAGTTGGTTAACTATTTTGTTACATTTTCATATTTGGTCCTTTTAGTTCCTGATGTTACATTTCAGTCCTTACACTTTCATTTAGTTTACATTTCAAGCAATTTACTTTTCATGCAATAGAAACTTGTACTTTGTGAATAGTAATTGGTATTTGCACTTTGTTTAACGGATGCATAGCCTTAATTATTTCCTCTTTTTACGTGTTGATTGAATTAGACATAAAAATCCAAATACCCTTAACATCCAAGAAAATTTAAAGCTCGATATTAGTAGGCCTGTCAATTTTTCTAGAATCGAGAATAAACGAACTTACAAATACTCAATTTTACTCTTTCTTAGGCAAAATATTATAAATAACCACTTTAGCCTCATTATTTTTATCAAGGTTGTTCTTAGTTCATCATTTGAATTTTCAAAAGAGACAAGTTCTTTCTTTTTAGAAACTTCATTATATTATAAAGGCAAAAGGTCACCAATTGTATTAACATGCCAAAGATCTAAATATTTTGATTTTACATAAGTCTCAAATCTGTTTTTTCCAATAAATAAAACTATCGGTTTCAAAAAGTGGTGGTGTTTGCATAGATTTCCCTTTTAGGTACTTGTTGGAATCCATAGACCGATTCAAGTTTTAAATATAATATATTTCAAAAATCTTGAGTAACCTGCTCTGATACCAATTATAAAAACTAGAAGGGGGGTTGAATAGTTTCTTAAGTTAAAATGATCAAATATCGGTTTTTCAAAAAATCCTTTTCAAAAACTAGACTTGAGCGATTTGTGTAAAATCTTCTTATGCACAATATGAACAATAGATAGTGGATCTAAAATGATAATCACAAGTATATGCAATAAAGAATAATGAATGGAAAGAGATAAGGGAAGGAAAGATCAAACCGAACACCAAGGATTTATAGTGGTTCGGCAACGAAGCTCACTCTTCGTTCTTACTCCACTCCATGAGTACTCCTTACTCGAGAGTTCACTAATCGACCAGATCCTTAAGGTGGAGAAACCGTACAGGTCGCTTAACCAATTTCCGACTCTAAGCTAAAAGTCGATACCTAATCTTAGCTAGGATTGATATACACCAATATACTTTAAGGCCTAAGTATTAACCATAATACATACACAACTTCCAAATATACACAACTACTTGGATCTTCATAATGACACAAGAAAGAAATAAAGTTTTTATCTTCAACGGATCTTGAGTTTGAAAAAACACTTCAAGGATGAAAGTATTTTTATCTTTGCACTTGAGAGGATGAGAGGAGAGGAGGAAGATTCACTTCTAAACAAGTAGTAGTCAACCAAATAATCAAGGATTTGAGTGATTTAAGAAGGTGGACTGAATCTGATAATTTGTGTGCAAAAGAAGTGAACTGCAAATCTGGATATGGTCTACTATTTATAGGACAAGAGCCTAACAGTCATATGTGGTCGTGGTTTTTTAAATATGCCCACGGTTCCATATCGTTATGGATCCGCGCCCCCTGTTTTGAGTCACGCCATTAGGCTCCGTTCCTTTTTGTATTTTAGTGGTGAAATCCCATCTGGTGTAGTTTTTATCAAAAAAGGATATTCCTAAACCATTTTGAATATGCCATATGTAAATTTATAATTTCTATTTTAACATTTTCTTAAAAATAAAGTTTACTAAAAACGTTTGTCACTTTTAAAATAAAAGTGCGTTTTAAGAAAATATAAATCATTGGTCACTTAGTTAGGGTAAGAACTTGTTTATTCATACCTTAAGTGATAATGGATGAATTGAAAAATACTTGAACTCAAGAATTCGATTTTTTTTGTTTTCGTAAATGCTTGTTTTTATATATTGTTGTAATCAAAACAAGGCGAGACCGAAAAATGCAAGTAACGTTTTTAGGTATCATTGCATTAACAGATTTGGTTTTAGTTTCATCTAGATTATCATATATGATATATTACAGAAGTTGAGTTTAACCAGATCTATTATATCTAAAGATTCAGTCCCTTCATTGAATGGGCAGTAATAATGCTACTTTGCTTTACTGTTTTGTGCTTCAATAACCTTCAAACCAAACCTAAGACATATAAACAGTTTGCTGTTTCTGAAGTCATTACTCCAGCATCATACGACGAGATACAAACGATTAGCAGTTATCAAATAATTATTCCAGTATCATATGAAGAGTTCTTGAAGTTACATCACTTATTAATTGTATAAATTGAATACATGGAGACCATTCATTCATAATAACGGCCAAAACATAATACAACATCTTCAATTTCTTTGATCTTTTGATAGCTATTCCATTATGTCCAAAAAGGCCGTTGAGGGAATTTCCATGGATGATAAACAACCCAATGCTGAATTGAAAACCTGTGTGGACATAAAGAAAATTGTTGGTGAGCCCAAAGATGGTGGTGCAATCAAAACTGTTTGTCTAGTAGTGGTGTTCAGCCTACAAAGGAATTGTTCTTGGAGGATCTTTCCTTTGATGTTACAGGCACAATTATAGTGATGTTGTGTAGAATGTGGGATGTGACTACTACTATGAATCATTATATAAGCACTGAGTTTGTTAATTTTGATGCAAAGGTACTTATATATATTAATGTATTCTTATACATTGTAGATTATTTTAAATCTTATGTCTACATGATATGTAATATTATCAATTGTGATTGCAGGGTCGTGCAATGCACTAAAGCGCTAAATCAACTATAGCTCACAATTTCATCAAGTTAAAAGAAGGATTTATTTATTCAATAAAAGGTTTTGTTGTAAAGAAGAATAAGGATACTTACCGTATATTCAAAGATGATGAGTTCATGCTTCAATTTGATGGTGCAACGACTATAAGAAGGTCTTCTGTTAAGCCCGTTCGCTTTGTGAGGCATCCACTTCAATTAGACGAACTCGGCAAGCTTGAGCCTACATATGGGAAATACTTGATGGGTAATATTTGTTTCCATATGTTTTTGTTTATAATTTTTATTTTGTTTTTATTCATGTATCAGTTTGTTAATTACAGATGTCGTTGGATATGTCACAAATGTTGGGAGAACTAACCATCTAAAGACAGGATCAAAAAATCTTGACTTTTACCTTTCTGATGGCAGGTTAGCATAACCGTGTCTATTTGTGACTATCTTCCGCGTTATTCAGATTATAATCAATCTTGCTTTTATTGAAATAGGAACTTACAGATACGTGTTACCCTCTAGGGAAGGCTGATGATACTATGATAGAGAAAAAGACCAAACATTCTGACCTGTTTCCAATTGTAGTTACTTCAGTTAGTGCTAAAATATACAATAGTAGGCAAGTATTTATTTTCGCTAATATATTACGCGTTTCAAACTATTGTAAACATGGTTAAATATTTTTATTTACCCATTAGATAAGCTTCACTATCGAGCAGCTCCTCCACGCTTTTGTTGGATTATCTTCAGATTCCTGTTTTGAAAGAACTAAATAGTCACATTCGATAATTAAGCATGGAATATTTATTTTCATGTATAGACTATTGCATGTATCCTATATTGCCTAATAATATGCTATAATTTATACATGTGTCGTAGTGATGATGAAGAAGGGTTGGGCCCGTAACTTATGTTTGTTGATCCCTCTCAGCCTACAAATGGAACTTTATAGAATCTATTGATATGGGCGCGCAACAAGAGAAATGATGTATTTTTCTTCCTATTAACTTTTGCTTAGTTTTAGATTTTAGATGAAAATTAATAATAATTAAAATTCTTTTGCTTTCTTTACAAACATAAATCTTCCATTGTCGTGTCAGGATTGATAATATTAGGGCAAGGAAAGGGTGGAAGTACCCATCTTGCGGTAGTGACACATGCAAGAAGGGTATAACGCGAAAGGATGGAGGATTTTGATGTGACGCGTGTTCCACAGCTGTAGAGTATCCAGTCCTAAGGTAAGTATTAGTTTAAGAATAAATTGAATTGCGACTTAAAGAAGTTGCTAATTATATGGTACTAAAACTGACTATACATCAATCCTTTGTAGATAACGGCTTAAATTGGAAGTGACTTACAAGACATCACCTACAGTGATTCTATTTTTTGATGAGGTTGCTAATCAATTGGTAAAATGTACCGCTGAATCAATATCTGACTTTGAGAATGAGGTATCATGATATTGATTAGGTTCTAATTCGTTGAAGTATAGTATAATACTTACTTTATATACAGGATGGTAATGGCGATCAACACTTACAACGAGCTTTGTCAAAAGATAAGGTTTATCTCAAAATCCTTTCTCATATTTTGGTTCTAACTTTGTATTTAACTAATTTAGTTTTGTCTATTATTCTTTCAGGAAAATTATCTATGCTTCAGAGTCGAAATAGATGCTGTTATTTGATTCAAGAATGGAACAATACAAGAAGCTTCTTAGGTATGAGCTTTAATGGGATAAAACTGAAACTTAAATTACTTTCGGTTTTAATTTGTTTATAAGAATTTTGGGAGATTGTCTTTTTTTGGAACTATTTTGTTTTGGTTTGAATTTGGTTTGATTTTGGTATGATTGTCGTGTTATTTATAATTCAATAGAACTTATGGAATTTAGCCTTAATTTGTGAGTTATTTTTATCTTAATTTTCTATAATATTGTTTTTAACGTTTACGTATGAAACAAAAATAATGAATTGTATCAGCTAAAAGACAATAAGGTTTAACTCAAAAATCCTTTCTCATATTTTGATCCTATCTTTTTAATTAACTAATCTATTTTTGTCTATTATCCTTTCATGAAAAATGATATATGATTCCAACCATGATGGAACCATTTACCTATATGAAACCATGAAGGAATAATGAAACCATTAAGGAACTATTTACCTATCATCAACTATTTTTTTTTGAATTTCATTTTTGTATGATCCTCATGTTTATAAAGTTACTTTTTGTGTTATATGTTCCTTCCTAACTACTTTAACATTCAACAAATTTAATATTAATTAAGATGTATATAAATCTATCGTTTCACATTCTCAACATTAATTTAAAAATTGTAAATCTCCTACCATATAATTATATATATACGTTGTGATTCCTACCTTGGTATATTATCTAAGTATGTCAACACAAATACCTAATTCTCACGGCAAAGAGAACAAGGATCAAAGCTTAGCTGATATTGCAAAAAATGTTAACAAGCATGATGAAAATGTTGCACCAGTTGGTAGAAGAGAGTGATATTGCCTTCAAGTATAAAAAGCAGAGACACATATGAGTCGCTTATCAATGAATTGGTTCTTTGCAAGCGTCAGAAGCTCAACATAGAAGACCCAACAACTTCATAAACTATATGGCAAATTGAATCAAATAAGAACAGCCAATCAGCATAAAGCTGCTTTTTTGTACCCATTTTCTAAATTGAATAAAACCTTTGTTTCAACCATTTTTCCTTTGTTTATTATATTATTTACATCTGTTTATATTCTTATAACTTCAAAAAAACAGCATATGGAAATTATATTTTGTTTTGAGCCTATAAAATAATGTCCAATTAATAATCTCTTAAATAAAGCTTTTATATTTACAATAAATAAGATAGTTCAGTTAAATAATCCCAAAGGTCAAGTAATCAATAGATTGAATTAGAAAATCCAACTCTTAAAACTCAAGCATCATGTTCATGTAAATAATCTTTTAGTTATGAAATCACTATGGATGAAGCTAAGTTTAAATTTATTTCTTTCATATATTTAGATTTAGATTTTTAGTCTACATAAAATTCTATCTATGGTAATCAAACAGGAAGGCAGCTTAATAGTATCTATATACCCTCTTTATCGAACATACTTAATAATTTCATCACAATTTAATCGAAAAAAACTGTCATGCGCGATAGAACCGTGTAGAATTACTATGGTCTAACACTAACAAACAATGCTATTCAAGAAGGAGGTAATGTCACCTGTTTATTTATCTATTCAATATTGTTATAATTTAAATGTACTATAATGGAAAATTTTAAGCAGACACACTACAACTTGCAACCAATCCTAACCTAACACAGGGGCATATAGGAACTGTTTCTACATTCAATAAATCATTAACAATAGCAGGTATTTTATGTAGCTAAATATTTTCTTTAAAAAATAATTAAAAATTATAATACCTTCATTCCTTTAAATATTTCATACATGTTGTTTCTAGGAACTTCCTGTCACCGAACACCTAGAAGGGTACCAAAACAACCAGGATTAACATCTAAAGGTGATTTTTGTTTATATTAGAATTTCAAATAGAATATCTATTTCTAATTTAAATAACAGTTTAACCTTCAATATACATCAACCAGGAGTTCCCGCATCCTACATTAACCTTGGACCTCCATCCTATCAATGTCGAAACTGCCATGCCAGGTATGAAGAAAGAAATAATAAAGGTCATAGAGCTATCAATCCAACAATTTCTTTATGTTGTCAAGAGGGAAAAATACTCTTACCCAAATTCAAAGCAACACAACCACCTTTAGACTACCTCCTTGACTTTTCTAATCCTGCTACACCGAAATTTAAAGAACAGATTAGGATATATAACATCATGTTCTACTTTACATCATTTGGAGCTAGAATAGATCATGAAATAAATAACGGAAGGGGTTGTATACATTAAGGATAAATGGGCAAAATTATCATCGTATTGGTTCTCTACTTCCGCAAGAAGGCCGACAGCCGAGATATGCACAACTTTATTTGTTTGATACAGAAAATGAAGCTAAGAACCGGATGTATGCTTTTCTAAATAACGAGGCAGGTAATGAGGTGAATGATACAATTATAGTAGACTTGATTTCCGTGGTGGACAGATTAAGCCCTATTGCAAAAGCATTCCGAATGGCACGCGAGTGGTGCCATTCTCATGAATCTGTCAATTTTGATTATACCTTCTAACTGACCAAAAATCTACAAGGCAATACAACGCCCCAAATGTTTCTGAAGTAGCAGCTTTGATCACGAACGATTTTGGGGATGGTGAGCCTATTAGGGATATTGTGATCAGTTGTAAACGTGAAGGCCCCAAAGAATCTCAGAATTGCATCCATCCTACATGGCCCTATAATATCCACTGTTATTTCCCTATGGTGAAGACGGTTTTCATGAGGAGATTCATTACCATAACAACAAGGGTGCAAGGAAAACAAACGGTTTGTGACAATGAAAGAATATTACGCATACATTATTCAACCGCGTAATAACCAAGGCAATACTTTGCTCAAAGGTGGACGCCTTTTTCAACAATACTTGGTTGATGCTTTCACTGCTGTTGAGGAACAAAGACTCAAGTGGTCGAGAAATAATCAAGATACCCTACGAGTCAATCTCTATCATAATTTGAATGATGTCCTTACAAGAGGAGACACGAATGCTGCCGGACTTGGAAGAAGAATTGTTTTTCCCTCAAGCTTCACGGAAGGCCCAAGATATATGATGCAAAATTATCAAGATATGATGGCCTTATGCCAAACATACGGCAATCCTGACCTATTCATAACTTTTACATCAAGTCTTAAATGGCCAGAAATTGCAGAAATGTTAGCTGATATTCCTTGCCAAAAACCACACGATCGTCCGAAAGTTGGAACACAAGTTATTAAAATGAAACTCGGGGAAATGTTAGAAGATCTGAGAAAAAAAGAAATTTTCGGTAAAACACGTAAAAGTAATATATTACTTCAAATGTTTAATCAATATGCTACTTTCCCAATAAATATTAAATGTAGCTAATATATTGCAGTTGTATATGTTATTGAGTTTCAAAAAAGAAGACTCCCGCGCGTACATATTTGGCTATGGCTTGCAAAAGAATGTAAATGCAAGATGGAAAATCAACTTGATGATATCGTATCAGGTGAAATGCCATGCCCGAAACAGGATATAGATGGATACAAAGTTGTCACAGATTTTATGCTGCATGGACCATGTGGTAAAGGTACAACGTGCAACATTTAGGGAAAGTGTTCAAAACGATACCCAAAGCAATTTAGTGCAGAGACAATAATTGATGATGATGGGTACCCGGTTTACCGTCGAAGAGATTCAAAAGTTACTATTGTTAAAGGAAAAGTCACATACACGAACCAAAATGTGGTACCTCACAATCGATATTTGTTGCTTATATATCAAGCCCATATCAATGTTGAATGGTGCAACAGATCAAAAGCAATTAAGTATTTATTCAAATACTTAAACAATGGTCGGATCGAGCTACAATTGTTGTTCAATAGAACGTTCAATGTAACGGTGAGGGTGAACCAGATCAGGTAATGGTAGTTGATGAAATAAAAAATTATTTGAGTTGCCGATATTTAGCTTCATGTGAACCTGTATGGCGGCTATTCTATTTTGATATTCACTATTCCTACCCATCTGTAATGAAGCTGAATTTTCATCTGCCAGAGCAAAACGCAATAACATTGCGTGATTCCCAGAATTTACCAGCATTACTACAATGAGAGAAAATTAAGACAACCATGTTCACAGAATGGTTTGAATTGAACAAACGAGATAAGGATGCTCGAAAACTGACGTACACTGGAATTCCACAACACTATGTGTGCCATGAACGGGAAAGGACGTGGAAACCTCGAAAGCAAAAAAAACGCATAGGTTGAATCAATTATTCAAACCCAACATCAGGATAACGTTACTATCTCATAATGTTATTCAATGTTGTCAGAGGACCTAAAATGTTTAAAAAAACTGATGACAGTTCACAATACATTATATTCATAGTTCAAAGAAGCATGTTTTGCATATGGCCTACTCAATGATGATAAGGAGTGGACACAGGCTATACAA
Source organism: Glebionis coronaria (assembly GCA_025667525.1). Classification (NCBI taxonomy): domain Eukaryota; kingdom Viridiplantae; phylum Streptophyta; class Magnoliopsida; order Asterales; family Asteraceae; genus Glebionis; species Glebionis coronaria. Next base: position 341,391,021 of record CM046875.1, on the reverse strand, counting down.
GAGGCTCGATTGTAGGCATTAGCAACACAACTACGTGCTTTATTTGTTACAATACTACTTTTTTGTGATGTGAGTAGACCTGCCAAATTTTGGTAAGAGACTTGGGAAGCATTGTCGGAAAATATTTTGTTGAACAAACAGAAACTTTACAAATATCCTGATCTACAACTCGCAGAAGAACAAATTCAAAATTACTGTTTAGTGGAGATTGAATCCATGCTTAATCGAAATGGCCGATCATTAGCAGATTTCCAGGATATGCCACGTCCGAATACAAGTTTACTAACAACTATGGATAACCGTTTGATAAGAGAAGTAATGAATTTTAATATGAAAGAAAGCAAAGTTGAGCATGAAAAGCTTCATTCTCAATTAAATCCAGAACAAAGGGCCATCTATGAAGAAGTTATTGATCTTGTAATAGATAAAAGGGGCAATTTTACTTCGTGTATGGACCTAGAGTAACAGGGAAGACTTTTTATACAAGAAACTCATATCAAGGTTACGATCAGAACGTAAAATTGTCCTTGTTGTTGCTTCTTCAGGTATGTAACTCATATACTTTTAATGAAAAACTTTATACGACTTAAATAATATATCTATCATGTTTTTCAGTAACAAAATCAAAACTAATATGAGCTATTCAATTGAACAAGGTATTGCTTCATTGCTCCTATCAGGCGGGAGAACAGCTCACAGTAGGTTCGTGATACCACTTGAATTAGTGGAAAATAGCACATGTGGTATCAAACAAACATGCATTTTGTAGAATTAATGTAGTCTCTGGAGTTCATTATTTGGGACGAAGCGCCTATGACTCAAAAGTATGCATTTGAGGCATTAGACAAGACGTTGAGGGATATATTGGGGTTTCAAAATGAAGAAAAAAGAAGTAAAATGTTTGGAGGAATAACAGTTTTATTAGGAGGCCAGTTTAGGCAAATTTTACCCGTTATAACGAAAGCGAAAAGGCCTGAAGTAGTACAAGCATGCATAAACCAGTAAGTTTTATGGAATTCTTGCAAAGTGTTTACTCTTACACGCAGTATGCGAGTAAATTTATATTCGTCATCAAGCGAGTTAGATAGAAGAAAACAACAATTCAATAAATGGGTTTTAGATGTAGTTGATGGGATTTTGCCAACAAAAAAAGAAGCGAAAGAGGAAGGAACGTGGATAGAAATTCTAGAGGATTTCATTCTCCAAGCTTGAAATTATCCTTTGGAACAGATTGTCAATCAATCGTATCCTGATTTTGAAGCTAGAAGAAATGATGAAAACTATCTAAGGGAGCGTTCAATTCTAACTCCTCGAAATGATGATGCAGACGAGATAAATGACTATATGTTTAAAAAGCTGTAGGGTGAGACCGTTACTTACAATAGTGTTGATGAAGTGTGTAAGGGATCTATAGACACCTTAGATCAACACCAACAGTACCCTATCGAGTTTCTAAACTCTTTAAAATTCCCAGGCATGCCACCTCATGAATTAAAATTGAAAAAAGAATTGCCTATTATGCTTTTGCGGAATGTAAATCCAAGCATGGGATTATGCAACGGGACACGACTGATCATAACTGATTTGGGTCAATTTGTCATTCGTGCCCAGATTCTTACAGGATCAAACGTGGGGAAAAGTGTTCTTATCCCAAGAATAACGCTCATATATACGCAAACACAATGGCCATTTATAATGAAACGAAGGCAATTTCCTATCAAGCCTTGTATGCTATGACTATAAACAAAAGTCAAGGGCAGTCACTCAATTATGTAGGTATTTATTTACCCAACCCTATTTTTAGCCATGGTCAACTCTACGTAGCAATATCTAGAGTAACTTCACCAAAAGGACTGAAGATTTTAATGATTGGAGATGAAGATCCTGAGCTAAAAAATTGTACACGAAACATCGTTTTTAAGGAAGCTTTTAACAATCTATTTTAACAGTTTAGTAACATTTGAAATAAAGTTATCTTCATTTTGGAAAAAAATCATAATTATATATGTGTTCATTTCTTTTAATTACATGTTTCTATTAGATAAATAAGATCCAACCCTAATTACAAAGACAAAAAACAGAAATTAATTAAAGATAAAATGAAAACAAACCTGTTTTAGACTTCTTCAATGATCCAATAAAAAAACCTGTAAAGATGATACCCAATTTTATTTTCAGAAAAATAGAATTAAAAAAATTGATAAATATGAAATAAAATGATAGATGATCATTTTCAGATGAATGAAATGAAATATGATGTTTTCAGTTAAAAAACAAACGAAAATTACATCTATCTAACAAAAAAGGAATAAAAAATATATTAAGTTGGAGTGTTTGTTTCCATGAATAATTAATAGACTGTTTGGAATAACAAACTAAGATAACAAGAACTAACTATCAATAACCCTAATGCAAAAATTAAATCACAATAACATATTTTATAAAACATAACCAAAAACAAGTTTCATATTCCATTCATAATTCATTACAACTATTCCAAGATTACAAGTTCATATCCAAAAGATGGAAACATTAACTAAACACAAAAGACTGCTACATCATCATTCTTAAAACAACCCCAAAAGAAACACTAAACATAAAGGCCTAATAAGATAGTTCCATCATCTGAGCTTGAAACTGGAGTTCATTCAAGCGAGTCCTAAACCTAGCCAACATCCCATTCAAAGTAGCAAGCTTCTCGATTTCAGTATCACGATACTCCCTTAAATAACCTAAACTTTCCAAATCAACTTCAAGTTCTTCATCTCTGTTTTCAAACTCAGCAATCAATAAACCAATCCTAACCAAATTATTCTTAACATTTTCAGCTTGACCCCTCAACACAATAGCTAAGCTTTCTTCATTAATAGCCATTTGACTAAAGTAAAAACCCATGCATTTCCTAGTATCAGTATTACCAGAAACGTCCTTAAGTTCTTTCAAAATCAAAGTAGATAAAGTTGAATTTGCCATTGATAAAAGATGAATAGTAAAGAGTAGATTAATTTTATATTAATTGTAACTAGCCTAATGGTACTCATCATTATATAGAAGAAGATTAAACAAATTTGTGGTTACAAACAATACCTAAGTAATGCGATGGTGCCCTTTCGTTAATCTTGCACTTGGCCTTTACTGTTGCAGATTGATAACGAATATGTGTAGAATCGTATAGAACAAGCTGAAGATGAAGTGTGTGTGTGTGTGTGTGTTTTTTTTTAAGGTAATGTTTAGATTTTGGAGGTAATGTACCCTTATATTATCAGTTCTAACTTAAAAAAAACAGCCTATTAAGGTTTTTTTAACAAGCACATTAAGTTATTGTGAAAGCCCAATGTTCTCTTGATTTAAAAAAACCATATAAACTATAAAAGTAACAAACTTATTTAAAAGTATAAAATTAAATTAAAAAATAAAAATACTAGATTAGAAACACAAAATTTTACAATTTATTCAATAAAAGAAACTATTAATACTCGGCTTTTTGGCTAAGTATAAAATCTTATCGTCCGAATCCTTTCGAATTGACTATTGGTCTAAAGTGCGACTCAGTTGTCTTTTGGTGAATCAAGAGAATGGTTTGGTTTGGTTTGGTTATCTAATTTTAAACTATTAGCAAGTAATTTAAGTGTCGTTAAGTAAAGTAGAAGTATAAAGTTTAAAACTAAAATGAAGAGTTAAAATAAATGCTTGAAAAACTTAAAGACAAGATTAGGAAAATTACTAGATCACTAAATAAAACTAACACTTGGAAATTTAATAAAAATAATAAACTAAACAAGCCCTGATTGGAATATAGGAGAAAGACACTAATCGGAATGTTACTCAAAACCCACGATCGGAATGTGGCAAATAGCATCAATCGGAATAATCAATAAGGGGGCAATCAGAATGTATTCCGATCATTTAATCGGAATATTGCAAAATTGGGGTGATCGGAATATTGGCAAATAGGTCCAGATCGGAATACATGGAGGATACCAATCGGAATGTCATAAAAAGGAGATGGATTGGAATAAGTCAAGACCCACAATCGGAATATCTGAATTTGAGGCCAATCGGAATAACTAGACACTGCCAAATCGGAATACCAAACCCTAATCCGATCACTTGATCGGAATAAGGGGGTGAGGGTGTTGGTCGGAATGAGCTACGATCGGAAAGATCAGAAACCCTTTCCCGATTTGCCAATCGGAAAAAGGGGAAGGCTGCTCGGAATACGTAGATCGGAAAGGGGTTTAAACCCTTTCCGATTTATGTGGGATTCGTAAAAAGCAAAGGTAATAAGCTATAGAATAAGCTAATACCCCAAAACTAAATGAATCAATGATGAACCGGATCAAATAAGCACTAATTTCAACTTATCTAAACTCAAAAATAAGCAAACTTTCAAATCAAACAATAAAAATATAAACTTTTTAAGAAAACTCTTTATAAGTAAATAAGCTAATCACAAAAATAATCCAATAAGCACAAGAATCTCAAAGCTTATTTGTATGAAAACTTAAGTAATGATCAAAAGATTAACTTTTTAAGCACGAAATCATTAAGAACAACACGGATCATATGAAATTCGCACCAAAATCAATCTAAAAATCAAAGAAAGGTAGAATGAGATTAAGGATTAAAAGCTTAAAGAGAACTTGATTAATGAAATAAGCAATGCATAAATGTTTAATTTTGAAAGATTAAAAGAAAAGATGAAACTTAGTGAGAGAAAGTTTAGAACTTTCTCTCTCTAAAAACTAGAAAGAAAAGTGCAAAAATGAAAAACTAAAAATTAAAGACTAACTCCCTCCTAATGTGTATTAGGAGGGTATTTATAGGGAAGGTGTAAGGAGTGCATGTGTTGCATCTTCTTTCTTCCTTTCTTCACGTCTTCTCGACTCGACTTTAATTCTTCGTCTTTTCTCGATGTCGTCTCGGGATTTGAACTTGTCTTTTAATTTTCTTCTTCTATTAGACTTAAGTTCTTCGACTTCATTAAACTTCCGTCTTTAGACTTTTTCTTCGATAAATCTTCAGAATAGGTCTTGAACTTCCGTTCTTTTTGCACTCTTGATCTTTTGACTTCGTCTTTTCCCATTTTCTTCGATAAAAGCCCGTGAAAGCCCGTGTTTTCTTCCTTTTTCATCTTTTGGTTCTAAAACACAATAAAAACACAAACCACGCATAATTCCGACTTTTACGACATAAATCACACGTTTTGGTCTTGTTATTATTGGAAATAAGTGGTAAAAGGATAAGTGTTTTCACACTTATTAAATCCCCTACACTTGACCATTGCAATGCCCTCATGCAATGCATTAATTTTAAAGCACGGTTTACATTTTCCATCATAAATAACCCACCTTGGCCTTTATTTAATACTAAACTAAAAAAGATAGAAACAAGTAAAGAAATTAAAAACTTACATTGGGTTGGCTGCCATTAACGTTTATCATCCTCAAGTTTCACGTTCCCCATACAAAGCTTAAAAACGAGATCATTGTTATTATAAGTTAGCAAACTATCACGAACTCATGTGGGCCAATTATTCACTTAGACTCCCTTATTCCTAGGTGTATCTCTTATATTTTATTTTTGTCTTGAATGATCACGAGGATGCATTGTTTGACTTATTTCGATAGTTATTTAGGCCGAAAATAAGGTGAACGATTTAATCAATAGTTAGCTAAAGGACAAAATCTTTTAAAACTGCTTCTCGGGACCTCATAAAGTTCATATCTTGGCATAACTCGCTTCACGATTTGAGACCTTTCTCGGACCGATATTTGGCAGCGACTTCATTCTTCAAAACTTTGAGAGACGTTCATGAAATAATGTCCTTCTCTTCATAATAGGAATTTCTTCACTTGAAGTTTTGAGAGATTCTTCATCTTTGGACCACGACTTCTTCATTTTTCTCCAATCTTTATTTTGGACTTTGATATACAACGATCCGCCTCCTTTTAGGACTTGGATCTATTAATCCTCATACCTTGTTAGGGCCTTTTTGGATAGACTTCTCCATGATCTTTTGGGGAGTTTTTGCTTTTCGTCGTGTGTCTCGATCCTTCATATTGATTTTCGATAAATGATTCTTCACATCACTTTTGGATCTTTAGCAGCAAAATGTAGCCCTCATGCCTTGTTAGGGCCTTTTCGGACTCGCCAATATTCGCATCCCGCTTCAATAAGTTATGCCTTGGCTATGAACTCTAATCCGTACCGAGCAACTTTTAAACGATCTTGGGCTAGAAGCTAAGTAACCTTTTAAATCGTACAACCTTATTTATTGCAGATAATTTATTAACAAGCGAAGAGAGAATAGGCTTATAATTTACTCACATAAATTCACGAAAGAATACCAAACTTATAATTGGCTCTATCATCTCTCGTTCTCCACAGTTTAAAATCTTAAGGAATGAGACTCGTGGATGCTTAGCCTATTAAATCAAAGTTTTGGGTTTTCGAGTCATCTATAGGATCTTGCAAATTCTTGGACTTTTTCAAGTTTAGAAATCGCATTTTAAAGTTCCCTTGATAAGCGACTCTCTAGGATCAATTATAGGAACTTGCGAAAAGTTCTTGTTCTTAACCCGTGAGAGTTAAGAATTTCGAGTTTTATAGCTCCCTATATAAAAGCCTAGCAAAACTTGACTTAAACACGTTAAGGATACTAGCTAGAGTAAACTTAGGTAAGTAAACTCGGGTTGAGTCAAAATGTTCACGACTAAGAAAAATTTAAAACCACTTTATTGAAGATTTATTCTAGCAAGGAAAGAAAATAAACATAATAAAGGAAAATACAACTATACAACTAGGCCAAAATAGATTAAAAATTTTGAAAAATGTCGAAAAATCAAATTTTCCGGATAAAATGAGGGCAAATTCATGGAAAAGACCATTTACTTCTATAGAAATTCCCCCTACACTTGAGATAAACATTATCCTCAAGGTTTAAGCATGTGGGATTAAACTCCCCTACACTTATTACATTGTGCACTTTGTTTAAATCTTGCTAATGAAAGGACAACTAAAGTGAATTCAATGTGAACATATAAAATATGAAATATTGAATCACAAGAGTTTAGGATAGAACCAGGAAGATGGGAACACGATATCATGGTTCGTCAAAAGTAATCAAGGTGTGTCTTTGAAGCTTTAATCCCTGCACAACACAAGAAACAAGACAACAAACACATACGGGGCTCCCCCCCTACACTTATTATGAAAGCAGTAAAGGATAGATCACGGGTTGCCTCCCGAGAAGCGCTTGTTTTTTATCACCGAGTCACGAGCCTGAATCGACCCAATTTAGTTCATGGGAAACGTGGTGAGGGATGGAATCATCTCATGAGAGATGTCCTCACCAAAGTACAGCTTCAAACGCTGGCCATTCACCTTGAAATTGGGTCCATTTGGCTGAGAAAGCTCAATGGTCCCATATGGAAAGACTTTGGCGACGGTGAATGGACCAGAACAGCGGCTCTTCAACTTGCCAGAGAAGATCTTCAACTGAGAGTTAAAAAGTAAGACTTGATCACCAACGTGGAACTCTCGATTCTTGATTTTTGCGTCTTGAATGATCTTCGTCTTCTCCTTGTAGATCAGTGAGTTCTCGTAAGCTTCATTCCTCAGTTCGTTGAGATCGTTGAGTTGAATCTTGCGATGATCACCGACTTTGTTGATGTCGAAGTTAGCCCACTTCAAGGCCCAGTGCGCCTTATGTTCCAGCTCGATGGGGAGGTGGCATGCTTTCCCGTACACAAGACGATAAGGCGTACAGCCGATCGGGGTCTTATAAGCAGTACGGAAAGCCCACAGAGCATCATCTAACTTATCGGCCCACGCGGCGCGATGCTCTCCCACACTACGCTCCAAAATTCGCTTCAATCCACGGTTGGATATCTCGGCTTGCCCATTGGTTTGGGGATGATAGGCGGTGGAAAGGCGGTGATTAACACCATACTTAGCCATGACTCTTGCGAATTGATCATTGCAAAAATGAGTCCCGCGGTCACTGATAATAGCACGAGGAACGCCGAATCGAGCGAAAAGGTGCTTCAAAAAGTTCACAACCACCCTCGCATCGTTCGTAGGGAGAGCCTTGGCTTCAACCCATTTAGAAACGTAGTCAACTGCGACGAGGATGTACTTGTTTCCTTTGGAGGATGGAAATGGCCCCATAAAGTCGATGCCCCATACATCAAATATTTCACATTCTTGTATGAAATTTTGAGGCATCTCATCTTTATGTGTCATCTTGCCTTGGCGTTGGCAAGCATCACAATGCTTAACCATTTCGTGAGCGTCACGATAAATGGTGGGCCAATAGAATCCAGCGTCAAACACTTTCTTAGCGGTGTAGTTGGGACCAAAGTGACCACCGGTGGGTCCTTTGTGGCAAGCCTGGAGAATGTCAAAAGCTGCCGGTCCATCAACACATCGACGAATGATCAGATCAGCACATTGTTTGAATAGGAAAGGGTCATCCCAAAAGTAAGTCTTAACATCATTCAAGAACTTCTTCTTTTGTTGGGATGTTAACCCTTTGATGAGAATACCACTCGCTAAGTAGTTTGCAATGTCCGCAAACCACGGGGTGTCATCAAGATTGAGATTTATGGACATTAAGGTCTCAAGGGGGAAAGAGTCATTGATCTCTTTGTTCCGATGATCCCCTTGATATGGATCCTCAAGTCGACTCAGATAATCCGCGGCCAGGTTTTCGGCACCCTTCTTGTCACGAATTTCAATGTTGAATTCTTGAAGGAGTAAAACCCAGCGAAGAAGTCTTGGCTTAGAATCATGCTTAGTCATCAAGTACTTCAACGCGGAATGGTCCGTGTATACGATGGTGGGGGATAAAACAAGATAGGGGCGAAATTTCTCAAAAGCATAGACAACAGCTAAAAGCTCCTTTTCGGTTGTCGTATAATGCAATTGAGCCCCCGTCATTGTTTTGCTAGCATAGTGGATTGGTTGGAAGTGTTTATTCACTCGTTGGCCCAAAACCGCACCAATAGCAAAGTCGCTAGCATCACACATCAATTCAAAAGGCAGCTCCCAATTAGGGGTAACCAAGACCGGTGCCTTAGTTAGCTTATCCTTAAGAAGTTTGAAGGCTTCAATACACTCTTTAGAAAAGATAAAAGGAGTATCTTTTTCCAAGAGGTGGGTCATCGGGCGAGCGATTTTAGAGAAATCCTGAATGAATCGACGATAGAAGCCCGCATGACCCAGAAAACTTCTCACACCCTTCACGGTTGAAGGTGGAGGTAATTTGGCTATGATATCTACTTTAGCACGGTCGACTTCAAGGCCGGCTTTAGAGATTTTGTGTCCTAGCACAATGCCTTCTTTTACCATAAAATGGCATTTTTCCCAATTCAGAACAAGGCGAGTGTCTTCGCACCGCTTAAGCATACGTTCCAAATTGGCAAGGCAAGAAGAGAAGGAATCCCCAAAGACCAAGAAGTCGTCCATGAAGACTTCCATGGTTTGCTCAACCATGTCATGGAAGATAGCCAACATGCACCTTTGGAAAGTCCTGGGGGCATTGCATAAGCCAAAAGGCATTCTTTTTTAATCAAATGTGCCATAGGGACAAGTGAATGTTGTCTTCTCTTGATCTTGGGGATCGATGGGTATTTGGAAATAACCCGAGAAACCATCAAGAAAGCAGTAATATTTATTACCCGATAAACGTTCAAGCATTTGGTCCATAAAAGGTAGAGGGAAATGATCCTTTCTCGTGGCATCATTGAGTTTGTGGTAGTCTATACAAACTCTCCACCCAGTTACGAGACGGGTAGGAATCAACTCGTTGTTTGCATTGGGCACAACGGTGATTCCGCCTTTCTTAGGCACACAATGGACTGGACTAACCCATGGTGGATCTGAAATAGGGTAAATCATACCCGCATCAAGAAGTTTGATAACCTCTTTTTTGATGACTTCATGGATTTTAGGATTCACCCTTCGTTGGCTTTGAATTGTGGGCTTAAAGTCGTCCTCCATGAGAATTTCATGTGTGCAAAAGTGAGGATCAATTCCGCGAATGTCGGAGATTTTCCAAGCGATAGCTCTTTTATGCTTCTTCAACACGGCGGTGAGTCGGGCTTTTTCTTCTTCTTTTAGGTCCTTCGCGATGATGACCGGTAACTTCTCGTTGTCTTCAAGGAAAACGTACTCAAGATGAGGAGGTAGGTCCTTAAGCTCAAGAGTGGGAGGGTCCTCAATAGATAGTGAAACTAACGATGGATCATCATTAGTCACCTCTTTAGGAGAAGGAGTAGAAAACGGGTCTTCATTGAGAAGTCTCTCAATAGTCCGAATGTCTTCATCCCAATCGATGGACGAATTATCATACTTAATATCGAGAGGACCCAAGCTAGCTTCGAAATCATCCAAGTCACTTTCTCCAAAAGGAGTCAATGCCGGAGCAATTGAGGCAACGGTCTCAACATTGGGTAGAGAAGAAAGAGTACTTTTGCAAGCATCATGAAAATGTTCTTCACAAGCCTCATCGAGAACATCAATAGCATTAACACTCTCATATGAATAAGGTTGCTTAGAAATCTTACCCATGTTGAAAACAATTTTATCGTCACCAACTCTCATGATTATTTCGCCCGCGGCTACATCAATAAGAGTGCGACCGGTCCTTGGGAATGGACGTCCAACGTTTAATGGAACACGGGGATCATCTCGTAGTCAACGACAACTAAATCCACCGGGAAGGTGAATTTGTCAACGCCAACAAAGACATCTTCGGCTATCCCCATTGGATACGCAACCGTACGGTTGGCTAATTCCAAAGTCATTTTAGTGGGGACTAGCTCGAGGAGAGATAATTGCTTCCAAACACTTAAAGGCATTAAGTTTATACTGGCACCTAGATCGGCTAGGGCCATGCAATTCTCTACTCCCGGGAAGTTGCAAGGAATCAAGAAGCGACCCGGATCACCAAGTTTGGTGGGCAATTTCCTTAAGAGCACTGCGGAGCAGTTCTCATTAAGTTGGGTCTGAGCAATGTCAAGAAGCTTCTCCTTGTCACTTAGAAGATCTTTAAACATCTTAGCGTATTTGGGCATGTGAGCGAGAGCCTCAGAAAGGAGATGTTAAAATTCAATTGTTTAAACATTTTGAGAAAGTTTGAAACCTGAATATCATCCTTGCTCTTTTGCTTCTCTTTCCTCAACCTTGAAGGATAAGGTATATTGGATGAAGAAGAAGGCTTTAGGGGAGTAGGATCACTCACAACCACGGGTGGTGGGGAAATGGGGATAGAAGGTGAAGGAGGTGAGGAAAGTTGCTCTTTTTCCTTATTCACAATCACGGGTGGAGGTGTAGGAAGTTCGGGTTCCATATAACCTTTTCCACTAGGAGTGGTGATTGCTTTCATCTCCCCTCTTGGATTTGCAACGGTGTTACTCGGAAGAGTACCCGAAGAAGAGGTTTGATTACCTTGGATGAGCGAACCAATCATATCACGAATGTTAAGCGCTTGAGTGCTGAAAGAATCTCTGATGTCGGCACGAATTTCATTGCTCTGTTTTGCCATGTCATTCATTAGCTCGGCTCTAATGTCGCTCCCTTGTTTCACCATTTCGCCCTTCAAGTTGATGACTTGACTCTGAAGATTCGTCACCAACTCCCGATTAGTCTTCATGAACGTCTCGACGTCTTGATTTAATGCCATCGGTTGATTGAGAGGTGGAGCTTGGTAAGCTTGAGAATTTCCTTGAGTTAGGTATGGGTTTCTTTGGGATTGATATTGATTGTTAGCACGAGGTTGGGATTGATTGTTTCGGTTATAGCTTTGTTGTTGGTTTTGGTTTGCAGGAGGGAAACCGGGTGGAGCAAGATAATTGTTGGATCGATAACTTAGCAAGCTACGGTCCCCTTGAGGACGAGCTTGATAGCCTCCCGTGGGATAAGTAACGTATGCCGCGTTAACGTTTTCAGAAAAATTGCCTTGGGTAGAAGGACAATCATTGTAAGAATGAGGACCACCACATGTGTCACAAGAAATAGCAACGGGTTTAGCTTGTTGAAAGTGGTTAGTGGCCATGGTCATGAAATTCTTGTTCATCTCAGCGAGTTGTCGAGAAATTTCAGTCATCTCATGATTGGAAGTAGTAGAAGAAACATTGACACTCGAGTTAGATCTTGAGGATGCGGATGAATCCCAATTCTTGTGGTGAGTAGTCATGTTTTCAATCAACTCTCTACACTCCTCAGGTCTCCTTTTCATAAAAGTACCACCGGCGACGGCATTGATCGTGTCACGATCACGAAAAGTGAGACCATTGTAGAAGGTATCAATGAGAGTGACGAGGAGCATGTTATGGTTTGGACAGCGGTCGATCAAATCATTGTATCGTTCCCAAGCATCGAAGAGCGATTCATCATTGTCTTGCATGAATCCACTGATTTGGTTACGAAGGCTTGTGACCATGGATGGTGGGAAGTAGCGCGACAAAAAGCGTTGAGTCATATCATTCCACGTATGAATAGAATTCTTCGGGAGACGGTCAAACCATTTTTCGGCATGGTGAGAAAGCGAGTGGGGAAAGAGTTGAAGGCGAAGGTCATCCATAGAAACACCGGGGCACTTCATGCTTTCGGTAATGGTAATGAATTTGTCGAGGTGTTTGTTAGTATCATCATCCGGAATTCCGTGAAATGGGTTAGTTTGCACTTGCTGGATCATGTGATGCTTCAACGAAAACTCCTGAGCCGTGACGTGTATTGGCGCAATCGGGCCTCCGCGTCCGTTCATGGTGGGTTGACACAATTCCTCCATTGTTCGTAAATCAGGTAGGAGGACATTGTTGTTGTTGTTCTTGTTATTCAAATTGGGTAGAGGTTGGTTATTATTGTTGTTATTAACACCAGCCATATCTAAATCTTCACGAGTCTCGGGCTCAGAATAGTTCGAAGATCTAGTACGCATACACCTGCAGAAGAAAAATATACACAGAGAGAATATCTATATAATCTTTTTGGTGCAAAACCTTTTGGAAAAGAATTGCTTTTTATGATCTTTTAATGTTTTTGTATTTTTGAAAAGTTTTATATTTTTTTAAGATTTTTGAAAATTTTTAAAGCAAGGAAAATAACGTTCAAAGAACTGATCCCAAAATTCAATGCGTCTCTCACTAGAAACCGTTAATCTTAACGAAAAGAGCCGGCATCGGCTCCATTTAATACTCGGCTTTTTGGCTAAGTATAAAATCTTATCGTCCGAATCCTTTCGAATTGACTATTGGTCTAAAGTGCGACTCAATTGTCTTTTGGTGAATCAAGAGAATAGTTTTGTTTGGTTTGGTTATCTAATTTTAAACTATTAGCAAGTAATTTAAGTGTCGTTAAGTAAAGTAGAAGTATAAGTTTAAAACTAAAATGACGAGTTAAAATAAATGCTTGAAAAACTTAAAGACAAGATTAGGAAAATTACTAGATCACTAAATAAAACCAACACTTAGAAATTTAATAAAAATAATAAACTAAACAAGCCCTGATTGGAATATAGGAGAAAGACACTAATCGGAATGTTACTCAAAACCCACGATCGGAATGTGGCCAATAGCATCAATCGGAATAATCAATAAGGGGGAAATCGGAATGTATTCCGATCATTTAATCGGAATATTGCAAAATTGGGGTGATCGGAATATTGGCAAATAGGTCCAGATCGGAATACATGGAGGATACCAATCGGAATGTCATAAAAAGGATATGGATCGGAATAAGTCAAGACCCACAATCGGAATATCTGAATTTGAGGCCAATCAGAATAACTAGACACTGCCAAATCGGAATACCAAACCCTAATCCGATCACTTGATCGGAATAAGGGGGTGAGGGTGTTGGTCGGAATGAGCTACGATCGGAAAGATCAGAAACCCTTTTCCGATTTGCCAATCGGAAAAAGGGGAAGGCTGCTCGGAATACGTAGATCGGAAAGGGGTTTAAACCCTTTCCGATTTATGTGGGATTCGTAAAAAGCAAAGGTAATAAGCTATAGAATAAGCTAATACCCCAAAACTAAACGAATCAATGATGAACCGGATCAAATAAGCACTAATTTCAACTTATCTAAACTCAAAAATAAGCAAACTTTCAAATCAAACAATAAAAATATAAACTTTTTAAGAAAACTCTTTATAAGTAAATAAGCTAATCACAAAAATAAGCCAATAAGCACAAGAATCTCAAAGCTTATTCGTATGAAAACTTAAGTAATGATCAAAAGATTAACTTTTTAATCACGAAATCATTAAGAACAACACGGATCATATGAAATTCGCACCAAAATCAATCTAAAAATCAAAGAAAGGTAGAATGAGATTAAGGATTAAAAGCTTAAAGAGAACTTGATTAATGAAATAAGCAATACATAAATGTTTAATCTTGAAAGATTAAAAGAAAAGATGAAACTTAGTGAGAGAAAGTTTAGAACTTTCTCTCTCTAAAAACTAGAAAGAAAAGTGCAAAAATGAAAAACTAAAAATTGAAGACTAACTCCCTCCTAATGTGTATTAGGAGGGTATTTATAGGGAAGGTGGAAGGAGTGCATGTGTTGCATCTTCTTTCTTCCTTTCTTCATGTCTTCTCGACTCGACTTTAATTCTTCGTCGTTTCTCGATGTCGTCTCGGGATTTGAACTTGTCTTTTAATTTTCTTCTTCTATTAGACTTAAGTTCTTCGACTTCATTAAACTTTCGTCTTTAGATTTTTTCTTCGATAAATCTTCAGAATAGGTCTTGAACTTCCGTTCTTTTTGCACTCTTGATCTTTTGACTTCGTCTTTTCCCATTTTCTTCGATAAAAGCCCGTGAAAGCCCGTGTTTTCTTCCTTTTTCATCTTTGGGTCCTAAAACACAATAAAAACACAAACCACGCATAATTCCGACTTTTACGACATAAATCACACGTTTTGGTCTTGTTATTATTGGAAATAAGTGGTAAAAGGAAAAGTGTTTTCACACTTATTACTATCATGCCCCCAAGAAGAGCCACCCAAGCCCCCTTAGTGAAACGCACGGGTTTTGGATGCCTCGTTATCATATATGATCATGTACACACAACTATCATTTAATTGTTCACCAGGAGATCACAGACTTGTTTGTATTTGTTTTCAAGAACATTATTATATTATCATATATGATACCTTCATATATCATATATGATATATTTATCATATATGATATATAGAGGTATCATATATGATACATTTTGTTCAACTCTCCTCACAAGCTTATTCACATAACTTACTTTATGTTTATCCTACAGCTTTAACAAACTTTATTAAAAGCTTATTCACATAACTCTATTCTAATTCATATGCTTATTCATATCTCTCCTAATAAGCTTATTCACATTAAGCTTAATTATAAAAAATCAAATAAGCTTAATAATAACACATCAAATAAGCTAACACATCCATAATCACATCAAAATAAGCTGAAAAAGAATAAATTGATAAGCTAAAAAATGATATCATCTTATTCATATCAAATCTAAACTCGTATATAAATTCACGCCATATAAGCTTAAAATAAGCTTATTTACATCAAATAAGCTAAAAAGATATTGATCATGAGGATATTATATGATATTGATGAATTGTTGGAGAATATGATTAAATTACGAAAGGATATGATGAGATAATAGATCGATGATGGTTCAGATTTATGATTTTATATTGGGATGATGGATCTAAGATGGTATATGAATAGTGTGTGTTTTGTGTTTTTTTTGTATATGATAGATCTGAGATGAGAAAGACGAGAGTGGGGGAAATTTGGGAGGTGGGTAGGTGGGCTGAAATAACCAAAATGTGTGTCCGCCCTTTTTTAATTAAAAAAGAGAAGTTATTCTAAACTTTTGATCAATATTAGATGGAAAGTGGAAATTGACCTCCTTGTATCCAAATGATACAAGGTATCCAAAATAATTGTTAGCCTTAAAATGTGAGCGCTATTTACGGAATTACATTAGATTCAGATAGGCAAAACATGGAGGGACTACTATTGCTAAGTTGTCAAAGTCACTCCTTGTCTAGCCTATGTATACCCCTCCATACTTCCATGAAGGGGTGAGGATTCTCATTGTTTTATTTCACTTTCTCTCTCTTGAAATAAACGCACTCCTTCTTCCTTGTTATCTTTATCTCTCTAAAATGTCTAACCACTTGTTTTATCATCCCCGACCTCTAGATCACCCCTAAATAGCTTTGAATCTTATGATTAACAATTGGTATCAGAGCTAACCGGGGGTGTTTTGTGTTTTCTAATTTGTGGCTTTTTTGGCTTATTCTTTAAGTTGTTATAATTCTACGAACTTTGGTTTTTGTCGTTTATTTGGTTTCCGTCCAAAAATGTCCAAAAGTCTCATTTTTTTAATGGTGTTGGTGGTTTTATGATTGTTTACATGTCATCTCTACTTTTCTCTCTATTAATCTATTTTCTAACAGTGTCAAATTTGAAAAAATCACAAGATCCACCATTTTCGGTGATATCAAGAAAAAGTCAAAACCCTTTTCCGATGCTTATTCCAATGCTTATTCCGATACTTATTCCGATGGTTATTCGGATGGTTATTCCGATGGTTATTCGGATGGTTATTCGGATGGTTATTCCGATGGCTATTCTGATGGCTATTCTGATGGCTATTCCGATGGCTATTCGGATGATTATTCTGATAGAGTGCAAAACATTGCGATGTGAATCATGTATTAAAACATTGCAAGATACCATGTCTTATCAAAACTACCGAAACCTATCACAAATTAATCCACACCACTCTACATCTCATATCCAAAACCAAAACCAACTCTTATCTAATCCCTTCGTCCCAACCATTAACCAACATATCATGTTCTAACCTATCCCATCGACACCTACACCACATAAATTCTTGACTCGAATACATAAACATAAAGATCTCAGTTATTTTTCTTTCGTGTTATACAAGAACCGTTATGACCTTGACAAGATCCAACACAAATTCAAATATCCGTCACAGATCTGTGGGATGATACCCTAATTTGGTTTACAAAATATAAAGATTGTGTTATAACAAATCTGTTATACACTAATATTTGATTCGATTTGATGCAAATCAAAGAACAGACTCAAGACCAAAACGGAAAGAGAACAAATCATTTAAGAGATATCATATTCATTTTGTGGTTAACCATGCATGTTGAGATCTTTATAGATCTATACACACGAGACTATGATCATCATTGATCTATATTGGATCAAATGTGAAGGCATGACCTCCTTGAATTTTCGAACTCAACATATCAATTTTGAACAAGAGTGTTCAGATTTTTTGTTAAATTCGGTTTGATAAAAAATAGACTTACCCGAGACCTTTTGCTAGATAATGAAGCCAAAAACTTATAAGCTCTTCGTTGGTTCCTGTTAGATTCGAACTGAGATGTGGATATATAGTGTTATATGATTGATTCGTTTTATGATGAAGAGATATGAGGGGTTTGGTTTGTGTTATACTAGAAATGATTGATGAGATTTGGTAACAAGGTGATTTATTTTTTAATCAGATTTTTGGAGAGAGATGATGGGAAAGATAAGTTGTATCGGATTTTTCTGGTGATGAGTTTATGAGAGATTGATGGGAGTGATTAGATGAGATGGGGGCGGAGGTAACTAGGTGGAGTGATTAGGTTATTTGACCTAAATTTTAGGTGTATAGTAACTTATATCTAAATTGTTGGATTAGGTTATATGTTAGTAAGCCGGGTATTGAAATTCTATTGGGCTGAGTTTTCTTTCTCTTGGGCTTGGACAAGAATCTTTTGGAGTATTGGTGTGATACCAGTGAAAGTGCCGTATGATGCTAAGTTATTGTCTCAAGAGCTGTTCAGTATGAGCCTCTCTCTTAAGTTGCGACTCACTTGAGGATGTGATATCCCGAGCCCAACGTCGTTTATTTAATCCTATTTTATGAATATTTTTGAAATTTTTAAGAAATTTCGTTTGCTATATATTTGACGGTTTAAGTTGAAACCAACGTTTACGGTCGTAATTTTAACGTTTGACGATTTGAGAAGAACCGATAACGACTACGATACCGACGGATGCCCAAAATTTATCTTTGTTATCGATTGATCGATATTTGAGTTTTTCGAGATTTTATTTTTATTACGTGTTAGGTCAAGTCGAAACCATGTTTATATTCGTTTTGTGTGCGTTTGAACCATTTAAAAGTATTTTGAGGTAGCCGGGACGAACCCCGACCCCCGTAAATTTTCAAAACCGACTACTAGTCAAAATCCCCCTCTTTAAAAAAAGGATTTTCCACTAAGGCCAAAAGATAGCCAAAATTGCAAGAAAGGTCCCTCAAAAATCTATAAAAAGAAAAAAGGGAAAACACACTTCACAAAAATAATTCCAAAATTTTTCTTTCTCCTTCCCCTTTCTCTCCCATGGCCGTCGGCCACCACAAACACCACCACCACATCCATATTTTTTTGGGTTTTGGAAGAAACCAATCAAAGACCACCTCTTCTATCATCCTTGTAAGTGTTTTAATCAAACAATAACAAACATGTAACAACTTGATTTTTCCAAAACATATGATTTTTCAAAAACGGATTTTGATCTAATTAAATGGTATACAAGTTTATTTCATGTGTTTATAATGTTAAATCATCAATAAAACAAGATGAGTTTTATGTTGTTGGTGTTATACAGCCCCCAAAACCCACGAAATGTGGGGGTGTTTGGTGGGTTCATGGTGTTTGATGTAATGTGTTGTAGGTTTGTGTTCATAATGTTGTTTTTGATGTTTTTAAATAGGATAAACTAATTGCATGTATGATTTAGGATTTGGGTTTTGATGAGGGTTTGATGTTCTTAGTGTTATAGGCTGTTTGGGGTGTTTTGGAATGATCATAAGTGATTAAAATTGGTCTAGGTGATGTTAGATTGGATTGGAATCAAGTGTTAGGGTGATTTTAGACCAGATTGTTCAACCATGTTTTTCGTGGGTTTAACTTGGTAAGCAGGTCATAAACATAGGATAGAGTTGTAGAGCTTTGTCTTAGCTTCGTTTTTGTATAAGGTAGAGCTTACGACTCCAAACCAGTCAAAAGTTATGATATTTTGAAAGTTCGTGTACCGGGAGATGAGAATCAACACAATCCGAATTTGTGTTTGGTTTTGGGTCAAATCCCGGGGACCATAGATAGAGTTTGGTAAATGATTGAAAGTTGATTTTTGGTCTCAAACCTGCACTTGTGAGTTTATTTTTGGACTTAGGTGTTTTATTTGTCAATGGTGTATTTTAAATGGGTCAAACAACTCTTACATGTTAGAAGTGCAAAATCAGTCCTAAACACTTATGTTTAGTAATGTGATGTGTAACGAGTCATAGAAGTGAAAACTTTTCATGGGGTTAAATATGGGCTTTATACAGGTCATGAGGTATTTTTGTGAATTTTCTTGAAATTTATATAGGTTCTTAAGTCATAGCAAACAGCCCGTACCTTTGGTAAGTACCGACAAATCTATAAAATGGGAATCAACTTTAATTACGTATGTAAATGGTATCAGTCTAGTAACAACTACTTGTTTGATTTTGGCGTGAGTTTTCATAAGCATTGAGTGTGGTTGCATATGCGTGTGTTTAGTACAATAATGTACGCGGAGTATTGATTTGGTTTTCGTACCTTGATTTTTAGGTCAAGTGTTAAATTTTCTCGGGCATCCGCGTCGTCGGTGACATTTCTCGTTACGTCTTCGCTAGAACCACTACTACTACGCAAGGTGAGTCTATAGCCTCGCTCTTTACTTATTTCAAATGTTTTTACCCGCGAGGGGGATACATGCTAATTTAAATGAAAATGAACATAAGTCATGAATGATTGTTGGACCCGAATGTTGTCTTGAATTGTGTTGAGTACCTAGTTGCAAAAGTCCCTAAATTCGTGAACTATTAACTATTGTCTTTCCCTTGTGTGGGTTGGAGATAGCCGCTTATACAACTGATAGTACTATGGGGTTAACGACCCTATCTGAGACGAGAGCTAGTACGTTGAGTACCCTCTGCGGACGGATAACTTGTGATAAGAAATAAGGTATAATTGCAACCGATGCCTTTAGAAGGGGCACTGGTTTCATCTTAATCATGCCGGTAAATGTACGCGGGTGATTGAGTTAACGGATTAGTGTCACGAGCTTAAACACAATTATTAGCTATTGCTAAAGATAATATCCTTGAATAATAGATTGTGAGTACGACAATGCTATTGAATGATCATGATTGGTTTTTAATACTTATGTTCAACTTGTGATTTGATAAACCTATAGATTCGCTCAACCTTTGTGTTGACGGTTTTAAGCATGTGTTTCAGGTAATCAAGATTGATAGCAGCGGAGCATGCGAGGATGGAAGTTGTTGTGGCTTGGCGGTCTACTTGTTTTTCCACCCGTATTTAAGTTAAAACTCTTTTATTTTTCTGTCATGTGAACAAAATGTATCTTTTGGGGTTGAGATTCAGTGGGGACCTAACGCAAACTCTGTTTTGTATTATCTTGGGATTTGGAAAACTGTAGACTTGTATGTTTTTAATAATGTTAAATTTATGTTTAAACTTTTACGTCTCTTTGAGTCGTTTAATATAGCTTATGTGTGATGATAACTACGTAGCACCCAAATGTTGTAGTTCCGCTGCGCATATGATTTAGGGGTGTTATAGATTGGTAATCAGAGCCATGAGTTATAGAGAACTAGGTAATTTTGAAAAATCCTAAACTATAACTTTTGGTGTCGTATGAAATTGTCCAAGCACACAACTATCCTGCATGGCTCCGGTAAGATTTCTTTAGCATTGCTTTATATTTTAGATGTATCCCTCAAATTTACATGAATTCCCTAGTATTTAGTAAGTAAATACTTTGATATATATTGAGATATATTGTTGTGTACGTTGAGTACTTATTATCATAATTTACAAATTCTCGTAAGATTATCTTATATGTTGCATGTATTTGGCATAACGGGCTACATTGCATTACATGGCAACACTGCGTTGTAATCCTACGTGTATGTAGGAATGATTGTATGTATAAGTATCTATATACTATGGTATTTGAAGGCATTGCACGTGAAGCAATGGTCCTTGCTTGATTATCGTACATTTTACAATGCGGTTCTGTTGAGAATTCGGCCTTACCGCTAATTATCAATCTTGATAATAAATTTATTGTTCGAATAACCGAGTGTGAACCTCGTTTGATATTCTAGATACGTAAATAATTCTTCGTAACATATTGTATATTGACTAGGGTGATCTCGATTGTCGTTATCGCACCGTGATGTGTCATTTTGGGACATCTTCTTTTTGGAACGTAAATTACTTTCGTATTACTGTATTTCCTTTATTTCCTTATGGGTTTGATATATTGGTTGGCGTAACTATAACATGGACGAAGTATAATCAACGATGCGTACATCGTGGCGGCGAATCATGTGTGTATATTATGAAACGTGGTTGAGGCGTATCGCCTTTTGATCGTTTTTATCATCCTGCTTGAACTTAAATATGCGTGTTAAAAATAGACTAGCGTTGTGATCAAGCGTGATAGCTTGAAATTTGTTTGGTTTGTGTTAATTTTGTGGTGTACGATTTCGAGACTCATCCGAGGCCGATAACAACACTTAGTTGACATACGTATTCTCGCTTCGTGTATTTCATTTTGTTTTTATTGTCTTATTATTTTGAATTCGATATTATACATGACGAGGTCCTGCATTTGTGTGAGTTAAATAAGCATTAAACTTTGTTGATCGAATGATTTAAACATAAAGTGTTTTACATATTAAATGAATGGTGAATGAAACTTTTGGATAAAAATGACGTATGACGTGTCTTGTAACAAGTAAAAATTCGTGTAGAGAGTAAAGTGAAAAGGTGAAATTATTTTCCTTCAAACATGGTTGGTAAATCATAATAAGTAATTTATATTACTCGTAAAATCCTTGTTTTCATATATTAATAATTTGATACTAGAAGCTAGTGATGGATTTGTTAAGAATTTGCCTAATTTAAATTTAAAACTAGGAGATTATTAATAAAGAATAACGATATGACTATTGAGTATATGCAACTTTGAATTTAATATGACTTAATTTTAGGTCATTAAACTATGGACGTATTTTTGTAATATGAAACATGAGTAGAAGAATTGGCCACGTATTTTGGAGTTAGAGACTTTGTAAAATTGGTTTTATTTTAAACTTAAGGTCATGTTATATGCATTGGTATAAACTTGAACTCATAACTCGTTGTAGTAAATAAATTGGGGCAAAATCGGAAGATACACTTTAAGTGAGAAATTATAACGCTTGAAAGGAATTATTGAACGTTGATGGAACGTCATTTTATTCTGCTACGAGATGTGTTAATGTTAAAAATCACTTGATAATGGGCTAATGATTAAAAGTTGAATTTGATATATCTTTGAATTATTTAAATAAGCATCTTGATTATTTATTATTTTATTATTATCATCGAGATTCAAGTGTCGACTAAAATCAGTAATTCATCCGAAATAATACTACGTGAAACTTCTTTAGCATTTGAGTCGAATCGCGTGAATATGATTTAATAAATCAGTTTTAAGGAAGACTTACGTGTAATAAAAAGTCAAAGGTTGATTTTAAGAGTTAATTGGACTAGTTTGAGTCATGTTGGATACGTGTATATATGTGATAATATAAGTCGTAATAATAAAAACGTAAAACTTGGAAAATTCTTACTATGTACGTTTTTGGTACTTAAGATATGAACATTAATGAGATTTTGACACAAGTATGGAGATTTTCAAACCTAATGATTTTACCAGTTATAATAACCGAGTCACCGAATCAACTAATGTTAGAAATTTTCTTGCAATTGAAATTTTTCCAGAAATAAAAACTTTGTAAGTTGAAAAATGAAAGGTATAAATTCTTTAATGGTGTAACACAAATTTAAATATGCAAATGTTCGGTTTTACAATGTACAAGGTAACACTAATTAGAATACGCAAGTGGATTACCCAACACACGCCTACTTGTATATTATTTAATAAAGATGTATATATAATGTTTTGAGTCACGATGGTTCGATCGTACGACATCTCTTCTTCGACTTTGCGAGTCTATATCTGAACTTGAGTAGTCATGTGATTGTTTATTTTAATATTGTCTATGGTATGAAACCGTTATTTATTTTTAAAGTACTACTTTGCTATTACTTGATAATATGGGTATGTCACCCGGTGTATTTTTGTCCTCTTCATGGACGCCGTAACTTTTCTTCTTTCGGTTAACGGAACCTAAAATTCTATATTTACTTGAATAATGCTATAAATCTTCATTAAAGTGGTTATTTATTTATATTGAACAAAAGCAAGGAGGCGAAGCCGCTTTACCGAATTGTAAAGGTGAAAGAACTCGATCCTCCTGGTGAAATTGTTTATATTCGACCAGGTGATTCTTCTCCTCTCCCCGTATACCCTTGGTGGAATGTGTGTGCAACTCGAGACGATGGGAATTATGATCGTTGTTCTATTTTTGACGCTTGTGTTGATATTTATATTTTACTCCATGTATTCGTAGATCGCTGTTGTTATCCCGAGACTTTTGTCATATATTTGAAGTATTTTCATTTCTAATATAGTTAATTTTAGTTGGCAATTATATTGCTCGTTTACCTCGTTCGATCCCATTGATTTTTGATTTTATTACTTGTTGTGCTTGCAATGATCTTTAATCATGAACCACCTTACCGTTATTTTGTGAATAGTCTATTTTGAAAATATGTATGAGTGTCTCAAATGGTTCGTTCAACCAAATGTGAATGGTGTTGATTTATTTATTTATTTATTTATTTATTTTCTCATAAAAAGGAAAAGCAAAAGTATGTTTCCAAAGTGGACGAAAAATGTTTGATGTGTTTCTTAAAACGATAGTAACAATATTTTCCCATTTCAAATTCCATTTCAAATAATTTAATCATTTTGGAAGTATAGGTCGAAAACTTTCATAGTCATATTTGGTGTGTAATAATAATGTTCGTGTCGTCACTCGATCCTCAATTATGCACAGCTTAGCTAACTATGCATAATTAGGGAAGAGTCCTGTTTTATTGGTTGTTGTTGCTTGATCCTTAAGTATGTATTATCTAGCTAATTATGCATAGTTTAGGAAGGGTAACGTAGTTTCAAGTCAATTGGTCATCTTTAAAAACCGGTAGTGTTTTTTATAAATGTTTGGATGAGAACGTTTTAAAAAATGGTGGATCCTTATGCAAGTAATCGTATTCTCGTTGATTCCTAGAGAAAATTTTTGAATTTTCTTGTGTTTCCTTGAAATCTTTTCTTTCATTTTGTGTTGAATTAGTAAGTCACCTTGACCGAGTAATTTTGGAAAATGTTTTATGGGTTGAATGTAACATGCGAATTTCATCGGAATCACAAGGGTGTTGATGAAATACCAAAGGGGCTCGTATCGACACTGAGAAGAGTTTTTAACAAAAAAATGAAGACTGACGAAGTAGAGGAAATCCGAGTTCGAGTAACTCTGAGGGAAATGACGAAGACTTCTCCTACATCGAATGTATCGTACTTTATTTGCTTCTTTTTATTTTTCTTTTTCTTTTGATATGACAACGACACACGATAAACTGTTGAAGTTTACCAACTGTGCATCGGTAGTTGGAAGACAATTCCATTTGCCGCCTTCGTTTATTCAAAGTAAGGAATCCTCTTTGCTTGACTCGATTTTCTTTGATCATCGATGGTTAAATGGTAGATAGCCATAGTTGATGTTTTTGTGGTAAACCCTTGCCTTTTATGTATTTATGTGGTAAGTGATCTAGTCAAGTGACCGTAAGTTGTGAGAACTTGAGAAGAAGTTGTCCAATAACGTCCGATCATGGAGAACCTGCACCATGTAATATATTTTTTTTAACTGTGAACGATGATGCTTATTGGGATTTTGACCACGTTTGGGACGGAAATGAGATGGTGTCATTATATTTTATATATATATATATATATATATATATATATATATATATATATATATATATATATATATATATTGGGTATGGATCCGTGTGTGAGCACCCTGCGATGGCATATGTTTGTATTTTATTTCTTTTTGGATATGCATCCATAGCTAGCAAGCCTGTGAACCTTCTTAAACTTGCAATTTTCTTTTTGACTGGACTCATCCGAGAATCATCTCAAATATCCTTATTTTATCCTGGCTTGCTGATTAGCAAGCATGAGTTAATTTGATTGAACTAATTTCTTGGCATGGTTTGGATATGTTGCAAACATGTCGTAATGTGGTTGTATGTGTTTTATTATGGCTTTTGTGTTTGATTGGATTGTGATGTTTTCGAGAGAGTTATGTATACGTCAGATGATTTCGTATCGATGAATTTGTTTTTGATGAAATAGGTTTGTATGTACGTAATATTGCAATAAGTAGATTTGTACAACTGATATTAATTACTTCGTCTTTTATTTTCTGAACGTTTTCGATAGGGTTATGTGCGACCCGTGCGATTTCCTTGTGAATAATTATTATTTTTATGAGACGATGAACCAAGTGAAAGAAAGATTCGAATGTTGGAAGACATGCTCCGAGCATGTGTGATTGATTTTAGTATTAGTTGAGATCGACATTTGTCGTTGGTAGTATCTTTGTAAAACGACATTTACCAAGTTAGCAGTTGAATGGACTTGAAATGATTCGAGAGGCTACGGAAGAGATGGTGTAGATTAAGAATCACTTGCTAACCGCGAGAAGCTTTGAAAAGAGACATGTTGATAACCGTAGGAAGAATTTGGGAAATTTAAGTGGAGATCATGGATCGAGATGTTAAGAGAATTGAAGCAAGGTATAATACTCATTGTGAAGGTGTGATGGAACCCGAGACGTGAACCGAAGTCCACATCGGAACGTGAAGACCTTTTTAGGAAGTAGTACCCTCATCTTTCTAGTAATACGAAATGCGAGTATAAGAACCGGAGAGCGCTGGGACGTTGCTCCCTTAAGGAGGGGAGGATGTGATACCAGTGAAAGTGCCGTATGATGCTAAGTTATTGTCTCAAGAGCTGTTCAGTATGAGCCTCTCTCTTAAGTTGCGACTCACTTGAGGATGTGATATCCCGAGCCCAACGTCGTTTATTTAATCCTGTTTTATGAATATTTTTGAAATTTTTAAGAAATTTCGTTTGCTATATATTTGACGGTTTAAGTTGAAACCAACGTTTACGGTCGTAATTTTAACGTTTGACAATTTGAGAAGAACCGATAACGACTACGATACCGACGGATGCCCAAAATTTATCTTTGTTATCAATTGATCGATATTTGAGTTTTTCGAGATTTTATTTTTATTACGTGTTAAGTCGAGTCGAAACCATGTTTATATTCGTTTTGTGTGCGTTTGAACCATTTAAAAGTATTTTGAGGTAGCCGGGACGAACCCCGACCCCCGTAAATTTTCAAAACCGACTATACTCAAAATCCCCCTCTTTAAAAAAAGGATTTGCCACTAAGGCCAAAAGATAGCCAAAATTGCAAGAAAGGTCCCTCAAAAATCTATTAAAAGAAAAAAGGGAAAACACACTTCACAAAAATAATTCCAAAATTTTTCTTTCTCCTTCCCCTTTCTCTCCCATGGCTGTCGGCCACCACAAACACCACCACCACATCCATATTTTTTTGGGTTTTGGAAGAAACCAATCAAAGACCACCTCTTCTATCATCCTTGTAAGTGTTTTAATCAAACAATAACAAACATGCAACAACTTGATTTTTCCAAAAATTATGATTTTTCAAAAACGGATTTTGATCTAATTAAATGGTATACAAGTTTAATTCATGTGTTTATAATGTTAAATCATCAATAAAACAAGATGGGTTTTATGTTTTTGGTGTTCTACAGCCCCCAAAACCCACGAAATGTGGGGGTGTTTGGTGGGTTCATGGTGTTTGATGTAATGTGTTGTGGGTTTGTGTTCATAATGTTGTTTTTGATGTTTTTAAATAGGATAAACTAATTGCATGTATGATTTAGGATTTGGGTTTTGATGAGGGTTTGATGTTCTTAGTGTTATAGGCTGTTTGGGGTGTTTGGGAATGATCATAAGTTGTTAAAATTGGTCTAGGTGATGTTAGATTGGATTGGAATCAAGTGTTAGGGTGATTTTGGAAGGGTGATTTTAGACCAGATTGTTCAAGCATGTTTTTCGTGGGATTAACTTGGTAAGTAGGTCATAAACATAGGATAGAGTTGTAGAGCTTTGTCTTAGCTTCGTTTTTGTATAAGGTAGAGCTTACGACTCCAAACGAGTCAAAAGTTATGATATTTTGAAAGTTCGTGTACCGGGAGATGAGAATCAACACAATCCGAATTTGTGTTTGGTTTTGGGTCAAATCCCGGGGACCATAGATAGAGTTTGGTAAATGATTGAAAGTTGATTTTTGGTCTCAAACCTGCAATTGTGAGTTTATTTTTGGACTTAGGTGTTTTATTGGTCAATGGTGTATTTTAAATGGGTCAAACAACTCTTACATGTTAGAAGTGCAAAATCAGTCCTAAACACTTATGTTTAGTAATGTGATGTGTAACGAGTCATAGAAGTGAAAACTTTTCATGGGATTAAATATGGATTTTATACAGGTCATGAGGTATTTTTGTGAATTTCTTGAAATTTATGTAGGTGCTTAAGTCATAGCAAACAGCCCGTACTTTTGGTTAGTACCGACAAATCTATAAAATGGGAATCAACTTTAATTACGTATGTAAATGGTATAAGTCTAGTAACAACTACTTGTTTGATTTTGGTGTGAGTTTTCATAAGCATTGAGTGTGGTTGCATATGCGTGTGTTTAGTACAATAATGTACGCGGAGTATTGATTTGGTTTTCGTACCTTGATTTTTAGGTCAAGTGTTAAATTTTCTCGGGCATTCGCGTCGTCGGTGACATTTCTCGTTACGTCTTCGCTAGAACCACTACTACTACGCAAGGTGAGTCTATAGCCTCACTCTTTACTTATTTCAAATGTTTTTACCCGCGAGGGGGATACATGCTAATTTAAATGAAAATGAACATAAGTCATGAATGATTGTTGGACCCGAATGTTGCCTTGAATTGTGTTGAGTACCTAGTTGCAAAAGTCCCTAAATTCGTGAACTATTAACTATTGTCTTGCCCTTGTGTGGGTTGGAGATAGCCGCTTATACAATTGATAGTACTATGGGGTTGACGACCCTATCCGAGACGAGAGCTAGTACGTTGAGTACCCTCTGCGGACGGATAACTTGTGATAAGAAATAAGGTATAATTGCAACTGATGCCTTTAGAAGGGGCATTGGTTTCATCTTAATCATGCCGGTAAATATACGCGGGTGATTGAGTTAACGGATTAGTGTCATGAGCTTAAACACAATTATTAGCTATTGCTAAAGATAATATCCTTGAATAATAGGTTGTGAGTACGACAATGCTACTGAATGATCATGATTGGTTTTTAATACTTATGTTCAACTTATGATTTGATAAACCTATAGATTCGCTCAACCTTTGTGTTGACGGTTTTAAGCATGTGTTTCAGGTAATCAAGATTGATAGCAGCGGAGCATGCGAGGATGGAAGTTGTTGTGGCTTGGCGGTCTACTTGTTTTTCCACCCGTATTTAACTTAAAACTCTTTTATTTTTCTGTCTTGTGAACAAAATGTATCTTTTGGGGTTGAGATTCAGTGGGGACCTAACGTAAACTCTGTTTTGTATTATCTTGGGATTTGGAAAACTATAGACTTGTATGTTTTTAATAATGTTAAATTTATGTTTAAACTTTTACGTCTCTTTGAGTCGTTTAATATAGCTTATGTGTGATGATAACTACGTAGCACCCAAATGTTGTAGTTCCGCTGCGCATATGATTTAGGGGTGTTATAATTGGGCTGAGTTTTATACGCAAGGTTATAAGAAGTAATGTAGACGGGCTGAATGAATATAGATTGGGGCAAATAATGGATATGTAAACCGGACCAGTATCTATGAGGACGTATGATTATATTATTGAGAATCCGGGTATTCGCTATGTCTCGATCGAAAGTGCTTGAATGAAAAAGAAAATTATTGGTTTAAAACCTAATATTTTTGAAAAATATTCAACGACCTCACATCAGTTGGCCATGTGACTGACGTTGGGCTTAAATGACAAGTTGTCTAGACAAATTGTGTCCCTTAATGACAATTCATCTCATAATTTGTTCTAGATAACGACATTCACAACACAAAACCAAAGCAAACAAAAGACTTAACGCTAAAACGATCCGATATAAGATTCACTTTAACGATAACGGTTAGTTTTGGTTCTACAAAGACAAGTGATCACGAAGTGGATTTGATACTCTTTATTTGAAGTTGAAGTGGGATTTCATGAAGGCGTCTACTTATTTCATCATCGAGCCTTCCTTCTATTTTTCTACCTCTTTTCTTCAAACCCAGTCTATCGATTGATGACTTGTCTAACACCCCCACAAATGCTATGCGCAGCGGAACTACAACATTTGGGTGCTAGGCAGTTATCATCACACACAAGCTATATCAAACGACTCATAGAGACGTGAAAGTTTTAACATAAATTAAACATTGTTACAAACATACAAGTCTATGGTTTTCCAAAATCCAAGATGATACAACACAGAGTTAGCGTTTTGGTCCCCACGAATCTCAACCCCAAAAGATACATTTTCGTTAACATGACAGAAAATTTAAAAGTGTTCAAGTTAATTATGGGTGGAAAACAAGTAGACCGCCAAGCCACACACAACTCCCATCCTTTGCATGCTCCATGCTATACTTCATCGATTACCTGAAACACATGCTAAATTGGGTCAACAAATAATGTTGAGTGGAATTCATAGGTTTTATAATCTCATTTTGAACATATGTGTTATAAAAATCATTCACGATCATTCATAGAATTGTCGATCAAACAATATTTTATCAAGGTTATGAAAATTGTGTTTAAGCTCATGACACTAATCCGTTAACTCAATCACCCGCGTATAATTACCGGCGTGATTAAGATGAAACCATTGCCCCTTCTAAAGGCATCAGTTGCAATTATACCTTATCTCTTATCACAAGTTATCCGTCCGCAGGGGGTACTCAACGTACTAGCCCTCGTCTCGGATAGGGTCGTCAACCCCATAGTAATATAAATTGTATAAGCGGCTATTTTCAATCCACAAAAGGATTAAACAATAGTTAATAGTTCATGAATATAGGGTCTTTTGCAACTAGGTACTCAACACAATTTAAGGCAACATTCGGGTCCAACAATCATTCATGACATATGTTCATTTTAGAAAACTAGCATGCATCTCCCTCGCGGGTAAAAACAATTTAAAACAGTAGTAAGAGAGGCTACAAATTCACAGCTTATGTATATAGGAGTAGTCGACGATACGAATGACGATCACTGACGATGATGAGGATGCCCGGGAAATTCAACACCTAACAAACATTAACGCGTAATGAGTAAATCTCATTTACAAACTTTAAGTACTTTATAATATGTACATATTAGTCAATTGTGATAATTAAAAACTCACACCAAAACCAAACGAATAATCGTTATTAGTTTTATACGATCCATCTACGTTATTACCCTTTTTATGTTTTTCGCCGATACTTACCAAAAGTATGGGCTGTTTTCTAAGACTTAAACCCTTTTATAAAATTTAGGAAAATTCTCAAAATACCTTAAGACCTGTAGAAAAACAATTTTTAATCCCATTAAAAGTTCACACTTTTATGACCCGTTACTCAACACATTACTAAACATACGTTTTTCGGACTAATTTTGCACATTGACCATGTTGGACTTGTTTGACCCATTTAAAATACACCATTGACCCGTTCAACACCTAAGCCTAATTATAGACTCACAAATGCAGGTTTGAGACCAAAAATCAACTTTTAATCTATTATCAAACTATATCTATGGTCCCCGGGATTTGACCCAAAACCAAACATAATTTCGGATTATGTAGGTTCTCATCTCCCGGTACACGTATTTTCAAAACATCATAACGTTTGACTCGTTAGGATTCGTAAGCTCTTTCTTATACCAAATCGAATCTAAGACGACCCTCTACAACTATATCCTAGTCTCATGACCTGTTTACAAAGTCAAACTTATGAAAACAAGCCTAAACAATCTGCCTAAAATTACCCTTCTCAAAATCAACCTAACACTTGTTTCTAAACCATTTTATTGACACCTAGCCTTAACTTAATCACTTCTAACCATGTCTAAACACCTAATTCAGTCCTTAACACCAAAAATATCAAATCCATCTTAAAACCCATTCACTAAATCAAACATGCAATAAGCTTAACCCACTCAAAAACATCTAAAACAATGATTTAAACATAAACCCACAAGCAAAACATCAACCACCAAGATCCACCAAACACCCCCATATTGCCGTGGAGTGTTGGTGATCAAAACACCCCAACCAAATTGATTTTGGTTGGTTTGTTGGGTGATTATTCATCACTTACACTCTAACTAAACATGCATTAACCCCATTAACATCAAAACTAATTTTTGAAAAACCCATTTGATTCTTGAAAAAATTTTATGAATGCATGTTGGATTGGAATACATCAAAACACTTGAAATGAATAATCTAAACGTGGTCTAACCTTGGTTTTAATCAAAACAAAGTAGAAAAAAAAATATGGTGTTGGTGTGGTGGTTTGTAGCCGTCGGCCTAAAGAGAGAAAAGAGAGAGAGAGAGTGAAAAAATTTTGAGTGTGTTTGTGTTGTGTGTGTGTGTTAATTTTCCTTTTTGTAAAATTGGGAGGTCCTTGTGTGCAATTTAGGCATTCTTTTGGCCTTGTTTAAAAACGACCTCAAATGTTTGCGGGAATGACTTACTAGTCGACTTGGAAAATTTTGCGAGAGTCGGGGGTCATCCCGAACACTCCAAAATACTTTTATGACAATTTAAATGCACCCGGAAAGCAATAAAACGCACCCGACTCGACTTAACACGAACCGAAAGAAAAATCCTCGAAAAATTATAATATCGATAAAACGACAATAAACATAGAAATTTGGGCATCCGTCGGGATCGTAGTCGTCGTTCTTCTTAAATTGTCAATCGTCAAGATTACGACCTCAAACATTGGTTTCAACCAAAACGATAAAATATATAGTAAATAAAATTTCTTAAAAATTTCAAAAATAGGCGTAATTTAGGGTAAGATAAGTGACCTCGGTTTCTGGGTATCACATCCACCCCTCCTTAAAGAGAGCGACGTCCCGGCGCTCGCCTCTTCTTATACTCACATTTCGTGCCGCTGGAACAAATGAGGATATCTCTCCTTGAAAAAGTCCTCACGTTCCCAAGTGTATTCCGGTCCACGCCTAGAATTCCATCGCACCTTCACAATGGGAATTCTACTATGCTTCAGCCTCTTGACCTCTCGGTCCATAACTTCCACGGGTTCCTCCACGAAATGCATTTTATCGTCCAGCTGAATCTCGTCCAAAGGAATCACCAATTCCTTATCCGCCAAACTCTTCTTCAAATTTGATACGTGAAACGTGTCGTGAATAGCACTAAGCTCATTCGGCAATTCTAACTTATATGCTACCGGTCCAATTCGTTTAACAATCTTGAATGTCCAATATACCTCGGACTCAACTTTCCTTTCTTCCCAAAACGAATCACACCCTTCCACGGCGAAACCTTAAGCATGACCATGTCTCCGACCTCAAACTCCAACGGTTTTCTTCTATTATCGGCATAACTCTTTTGTCGGCTTCTTGCAGAAAGTAAACGGTTCTTAATTTGCACAATCTTCTCTGTCGTCTCCAAAACCATTTCGGGCCCAGTCAAATGACTCTCTCCTACTTCGCTCCAACACACAGGAGATATACACTTCCTTCCATACAACGCTTCGAATGATGCAGCCTTGATGCTCGCATGATAACTATTATTATACAAAAACTCCACTAAAGGTAAGTGGCGTTCCCAACTTCCTCCGAAATCAATCACGCATGCTCGGAGCATGTCCTCCATCGTCTGAATAGTTCGTTCGCTTTGGCCATCAGTCTCCTGGTGATAGGCCGTGCTCAAACTCAATTCGGTGCTCATCGCACGTTGAAGAGATTTCCAAAATTCCGAAGTAAACCTACTATCGCGATCTGAAATGATCGATAAAGGTACACCATGTCTTCAAACAATCTCCTTCACGTACACACTGGCAAGTTTCTCCATGCTGTCCGTCTTCTTCATAGGTAAAAAGTGAGCAGATTTCGTCAATCTATCCACTATTACCAAAATCATATCACATCCACTAGGAGTTCTAGGTAAACCCGTCACGAAATCCATAGCGATCTTCTCCCATTTCCATTCTGGGATCTCAGGTTGTACCAACAGCCCAGACGGTTTCTTATGTTCGGCTTTAACCTTCGCACAAGTCAAACACTTACTAACGTAACGAGCAATCTCCGCCTTCATATTCGGCCACCAATAGACTTTCTTCAGATCATGATACATCTTATCAGATCCAGGATGTATCGAGTACTTCGACTTATGAGACTCGCTCATAACCACATTTCGTACTCCAGGCATTCCTTCCTCGGATGGACACAACGATAACCAAATCCGATTCTCAAAATATCTCAGCCCGTCTGACCTATCCACAAAAAGAGGTTTCAACAGTCTCCCCAGATTCTAAGCACCAACATTTTCTTTCATTAATCCCTTCTCTTGAGCCTTCAATATTGTTTCGGTCAAATCAACACCCTCAGTCATCACTAATGCTCTGACTCTCAAAGGTTTCTCTCTATCCTTCCTACTAAGTGTATCCGCTACAACGTTCGCCATGCCAGGATGGTAGCGAATCTCGCAGTCATAGTCACTCAGTAGTTCCACCCATCGCCTTTGTCTCATATTCAACTCCTTTTGGTATAAAATGTGCTGCAAACTCTTGTGGTCAGTGAATACAAAACACTTAGTCCCATACAAGTAGTGTCTGCACAACTTAAGCGCAAAAACTACAGCTCCCAATTCCAAATCATACGTAGTGTAGTTTTCTTCATTCTTCCTCAATTGTCTCGACGCGTAAGCAATCACCTTCTCACGCTGCATCAACACAGCTCCATAACCCTTACGAGACGCGTCACAATACACCATGAAGTCTTCGATTCCTTCTGGCAATGACAAAATCGGAGCAGAACACAATTTGTCCTTAAGTGTTTTGAAAGCGATTTCTTCATCATCTCCACATTCAAACACCCGATTCTTCTCAGTAAGCTTGGTCAACGGCTTTGCCATCGACGAAAACTTTTCGATGAATCTCCGATAATACCCAGCTAAACCAAAAAATTGTCGAACTTCAGTCGGAGTTGTCGGTGCCAACCATTCCTTGATTCCCCAAACTTTGGCAGGATCCACACGAACTCCTTTGCTATCAATTACGTGCCCAAGGAATTGCACAGATTGTAACCAAAACTCACACTTTGATAATTTCGCGTACAACTTCTCTTTCTTCAGCAGATCCAATATCTTCCTCAGGTGCTTCTCGTGTTCTTCCTTGCTCTTGGAGTAAATAAGAATATCATCGATGAATACAATGACAAACTTATCTAAATACGGCTTGCACACTCGATTCATAAGATCCATGAATACTGCAGGCGCATTTGTTAGCCCAAAAGGCATCACTCGGAATCAAAGTGCCCATACCGCGTACGAAAGGCAGTTATAGGAATATCCTCCTCTCTAACTCGCAGTTGATGATACCCTGATCTCAAGTCGATCTTTGAGTACACACAGGAACCTTGCAATAGATCAAACAAATCGTCAATCCTCGGCAATGGATACCGATTCTTAACCGTCAACTTGTTGAGCTCTCTATAGTCGATATACATCCGAAACGACCCATCCTTCTTCTTTACAAACAACACTGGCGCTCCCCATGGTGATGAGCTCAGTCGAATAAATCCCTTATCCATCAACTCATTCAATTGATCCGATAACTCCTTCAACTCTGATGGTGCTAATCGATAGGGTGCACGAGAAACTAGTGCAACTCCCGGCATCAAATCGATTCGAAATTCGACTTCACGAGTGGGCGGTAAACCCGGCAACTCATAAGGAAAAACTTCCGGATATTCTCGAATTACAGGCACCTCTTCCAACTTTGCCTCTAAGTCACCATTACTAGAAACTTGTTCCAGAAACACATCACATCCATCTTCTACATACCTCATCATTTTCAATCAAGATATCACTTGCAAACGAGAGGTACATTCATCTCCCTTCATAGTCAAAACCCTATTCCTCAACGGGATTTGAACTTATCTTTCTCCACAAACGATCACGACATTATGCGCCATTAGCCAATCCATCCCAACGATCACATCGAACGATCCTAGCTCTATAGGCA
The DNA here is from genome assembly GCA_025667525.1 of Glebionis coronaria. Classification (NCBI taxonomy): domain Eukaryota; kingdom Viridiplantae; phylum Streptophyta; class Magnoliopsida; order Asterales; family Asteraceae; genus Glebionis; species Glebionis coronaria. The sequence goes on along the minus strand of CM046875.1, from coordinate 341,355,503 downwards.
TTAAGTCGATATCAAAGGCATAATTCCCTAACTTCAAGGTACACCCTCTTAGTATAGAATTTGTACTAACAATCTTCCCATCGGCTAATTCCACGTTATAATTAGTCGTTAGCATTACCGGCTCTCTATTGATATGACGACTAAATTTTACATCTACAAAGCTCTTGTCGGAACCAGAATCAAACAATATACTAGCATAACGAGCGTCAAGTAGAAACGTACCGGTAACCACATTCGGGCCTTGCGGTTTATCAGCGGTACCTACTCGATACACAGCAGCAGCATTATTTCCTCCTTGCCTATTTCCAGTCTTCGGGCAGTTCCCTTGCTTATGCCCCCTTTCTCCACACCCAAAGCAAACCATCACCTTCGTGGCATTTTCCCCAGTAGCCACCCCTTTAGCTCGGCAATCTGCAATTCTATGACCCGCTTTTCCGCACTTGCCACACGCAGGTGGGCAATTCCCTATATGGTACAAATTACATCGACCACAATGAGGATTCACCTTAGCTCCTCTATGGGTAGTGACATCCCTCATCCCATCATTTCTTCTCTGGTTGAACTGCTGGTTGCGGTTCTGACCTTGGTTGTTACGGTTTCCTCCATGATTTTGACCTTGGGATTGATTCCCCTGAGTTGCTTCCCACTTTCTCTTGTTCCCCTCGGCAATGTAGTCCTTCTTATCTTGCAGCTTGACATCCATTAGTGTGTGAGCCATTTGGACTGCTTCATCGAATGACCCAGGCTTAGATGAAGTTGTCTCACCCTTGATATTGCTTGACAAACCCTTAATGTACTGCTTCATTTTCTTGTGATCATCAGCAAAGGCATCGAGACACAAAAGGCTCAACTCATTAAACCTCCTTGTATACGCGGTGATGTCATTGTTCCTCAGAGACAAATGCCTTAACTCATCTTCTAGCTAACCCAGCTCTTCTTCGGGACAAAACTTTTTGGTCAAGAGAGCCTTGGTAGCAGTCCAAGTCCTCGCATTTGCTACCGCTAGTCCGACAGTGGCCAATAGATTGTTCCACCAACTTAAGGCGTCATCGAGAAAAGTGGCAGCTGCAAACTTGACTTTATTTGCCTCTGAACATCCGTTAATTTCAAAAGTGCTTTCGATCTTCTCCAACCATCTTCGGAGTTCTAAGGCTCCGCCAGTACCACGAAACTGCGTGGGACCGCATTTCATAAAACCAGCATAAGTACACTCCCTTGGGGCTTGCTGTCTTCCTGCATTTCCACCTTGATCTGGGTTTCGGTTTGCACGATCCGCTTCGAGTGCATTTGCAATTGCTTCTTGAATCAATGTGTTCACACGGTTAGCTGTCAGCTTTGCAGGCATGGTGAATTCTCAAGTACACCTCTCTACAAAGACAGGGAAAATAGAAAACAAAGTAAGTATACACATCAAGATTAAGATGGATTTCTCTTTCAAGACATAATATAATTACAACAACACATCACTACAAGGTTACTAATATTCATCAGTCACATCACAAAAGAGCAAATTAAAGACATATCATAGATTATGAAAGGTAAATATGGATTGCATTGATAAATCAACCAAAATCTATGACAAGTAATGCCACTATAACCATATACCAACAAACTTAAGTCATCAAGTTTTCATCACAATACCATCATACAGGAGTCTAAAATAGTTCGATTACAACGATCAAAAGATAGAATAAAATACAAGTAACTAGTCACGTGGTGATCCACACGACCTCTTGGATGGTGGTTCTTCTTCATCGTCCACGGGCTCTTCGTCAATGTCTTCTTCGTCCTCGTCCATCTTCCTCTTTCCCTTATCACTCGGCCCACACTCAGTTACCTTCTTCGTTCCAGAAGTAGATCCACACCCCACTGCTACCTGATTCCCTAAAGTGATACACACACCCCTGGCGGGTGGCTGGACCATGAAATCATTAGCCTCCAGCTTCGAGTCATCTACAAATCTCCAATCTTGTGGCAGGGATTCTCTAACACGATGCTCCCAACTTCGCATCCTAGCCAACCTCGCCTGATCTTCCCTAACTTGCTCAAGACTAGCACTCAAGTTTGCTATCATCGATCTCAAACTATTAATATCACTCTTATTCGCTACTCCATCAAATTCAACCCTTGTAGTTCTTGCCAACAACCTCTGATGTGCCCTCTCATTCTCGTCAAACCTTTTGATTACTCTAGTTTCCACCACGTACCGTTCGTACATCAAGCTATCCATTCTTCTCAAGCGATTTTCAGGATCCCAATAGTTTCTTGGCCTCGGAAAATAGACCTTCGCCACATTTTCATGAATAGAACGCGATCTAGATGCATTATTGGATTCCGCACCACACTCATTACTCACCCGAGTAAACCCCGGCACCGTCCTCAGGTAATCCTTACAAATGTCCATTGGGGGACGAACGGGTTGCTGATCATATCGGCCTGTCGGAGGCACTTCATATCCCTTTGGTGAATTTGGAGATTGAACTAATTCGGGCTCGGTCTGACCAACGGCATTTGCTGGAATTCCATCATCCACCGGATCCTCTTCCTCAGAATCCTCTCCACCATCGTCACTAACGCTGAAGTTGTCCACATCACCTTCATCACTGTCATTTGCTGGCTCTATCGCTTCTTCTTGAGCTATCCATCCATTGTCACCATTTGGCGGGTTCGGAGGAAACGGTCCCCCTTCGTGTCCTATGACGTATTCGTCTCCATTTCCGTTAGGCGGTACCTCGTCCATTCCTGCAATAACAGAGAAATTTGGATGGTACCTAAGATTATTATTCAATATTTATAAATATATGCATGCAAATGCAATGCAAAGGTGGTACACATGCCCAAAATGCAATAATATGATGCTCATGCATATGCAATACAAGAATTACGGTATCGAGAACTCCACGTACAATTCCAACGTTTACATATAGTAGTTCAATATCTACGTAATAAATACTCACATATATTACTTCAAATCAAAGGTATACATCTATACCATCGATACAAAAAATAAACCTTACCGGAGCCATGCAGGATAGTTGTGTGCTTGGACAATTTCTTACGACACCAAAAGTTATAGTTTAGGATTTTTCAAAACGACCTAGTTCTCTATAACTCATGGCTCTGATTATCAATCTCTAACACCCCCACATATGCTATGCGCAGCGGAACTACAACATTTGGGTGCTAGGCAGTTATCATCACACACAAGCTATATCAAACGACTCAAAGAGACGTGAAAGTTTTAACATAAATTAAACATTGTTACAAACATACAAGTCTACGGTTTTCCAAAACCCAAGATGATACAACATAGAGTTAGCGTTTTGGTCCCCACGAATCTCAACCCCAAAAGATACATTTTCGTTAACATGACAGAAAATTTAAAAGTGTTCAAGTTAATTATGGGTGGAAAACAAGTAGACTGCCAAGCCATACACAACTCCCATCCTTTGCATGCTCCATGCTACACTTCATCGATTACCTGAAACACGTGCTAAATTGAGTCAACAAATAATGTTGAGTGGAATTCATAGGTTTTATAATCTCATTTTGAACATATGTGTTATAAAAATCATTCACGATCATTCATAGAATTGTCGATCAAAAAATCTATTATCAAGGTTATGACAATTGTGTTTAAGATCATGACACTAATCCGTTAACTCAATCACCCGCGTATAATTACCGGCGTGATTAAGATGAAACCATTGCCCCTTCTAAAGGCATCAGTTGCAATTATACCTTATCTCTAATCACAAGTTATCCATCCGCAGGGGGTACTCAACGTACTAGCCCTCGTATCGGAGGGTCGTCAACCCCATAGTACTATCAATTGTATAAGCGGCTATTTTCAATCCACACAAGGATTAAACAATAGTTAATAGTTCATGAATATAGGGTCTTTTGCAACTAGGTACTCAACACAATTTAAGGCAACATTCGGGTCCAACAATCATTCATGACATATGTTCATTTTAGAAAACTAGCATGCATCTCCCTCGCGGGTAAAAACAATTTAAAACAGTAGTAAGCGAGGCTACAAATTCACACCTTATGTATATAGAAGTAGTCGACGATACGAATGACGATCACTGACGATGATGAGGATGCCCGGGAAATTCAACACCTAACAAACAATAACGCGTAATGAGTAAATCTCATTTATAAACTAAGTACTGTATAATATGTACATATTAGTCAATTGTGATAATTACAAACTCACGCCAAAACCAAACGAATAATCGTTATTAGTTTTATACGATTCATCTACGTTATTAACGTTATTACCCTTTTTACGTTTTTCGCCGATACTTACCAAAAGTATGGGCTGTTTTCTAAGACTTAAACCCTTTTATAAAATTTAAGAAAATTCTCAAAAATACCTTAAGACCTGTAGAAAACCAATTTTTAATCCCATTAAAAGTTCTCACTTTTATGACCCGTTACTCAACACATTACTAAACATACGTTTTTCGGACTGATTTTGCTCATTGACCATGTTGGACTTGTTTGACCCATTTAAAATACACCATTGACCCGTTCAACACCTAAGCCTAATTATAGACTCACAAATGCAGGTTTGAGACCAAAAATAAACTTTTAATCTATTACCAAACTATATCTATGATCCCCGGGATTTGACCCAAAACCAAACATAATTTCGGATTATGTTGGTTCTCATCTCCCGGTACACGTATTTTCAAAGCATCATAACTTTTGACTCGTTAGGAGTCGTAAGCTTTTTCTTATACCAAATCGAAGCTAAGACGACGCTCTACAACTATATCCTAGTCTCATGACCTATTTACAAAGTCAAACTTATGAAAACAAGCCTAAAAAATCTGCCTAAAATTACCCTTCTCAAAATCAACCCAACACTTGTTTCCAAACCATTTTATTGACACCTAGCCTTAACTTAATCACTTCTAACCATGTCTAAACACCTAATTCAGTCCTTAACACCAAAAATATCAAATCCATCCTAAAACCCATTCACTAAATCAAACATGCAATAAGCTTAACCCACTCAAAAACATCTAAAACAATGATTTAAACATAAACCCACAAGCAAAACATCAACCACCAAGATCCACCAAACACCCCCATATTGCCGTGGGGTGTTGGTGATCAATACACCCCAACCAAATTGATTTTGGTTGGTTTGTTGGGTGATTATTCATCACTTACACTCTAATTAAACATGCATTAACCCCATTAACATCAAAACTAATTTTTGAAAAACCCATTTGATTCTTGAAAAATTTTTATGAACGCATGTTGGGTTGGAATACATCAAAACACTTGAAATGAATAATCTAAACGTGGTCTAACCTTGGTTTTAATCAAAACAAAGTAGAAAAAAAATATGGTGGTGGTGTGGTGGTTTGTGGCCGTCGGCCTAAAGAGAGAAAAGAGAGAGAGAGTGAAAAAATTTTGAGTGTGTTTGTGTTGTGTGTGTGTTGATTTTCCTTTTTGTAAATTGGGAGGTCCTTGTGTGCAATTTAGGCATTCTTTTGGCCTTGTTTAAAAATGACCTCAAATGTTTGCGGGAATGACTTACTAGTCGACTTGAAAAATTTTGCGGGAGTCGGGGGTCATCCCGAACACTCCAAAATACTTTTAGGACAATTTAAATGCACCCGGAAAGCAATAAAACGCACCCGACTCGACTTAACACGAATCGAAAGTAAAATCCTCGAAAAATTATAATATCGATAAAACGACAATAAACATAGAAATTTGGGCATTCGTCGGGATCGTAGTCGTCATCGTTCTTCTTAAATTGTCAATCGTCAAGATTACGACCTTAAACATTGGTTTCAACCAAAACGATAAAATATATAGTAGATAAAATTTCTTAAAAATTTCAAAAATAGGTGTAATTTAGGGTAAGATAAGTGACCTTGGTTTCTGGGTATCACAACTTGCTTGAGCGATAAAATTTATGATTGAGACTTGAATTATCTAGTTTCCACTGTCAAGTGGTGGATGGTCGACGACATGGATAACTATCATTTTTGGGAGCTTTGTTGCAGTTCTCAGTGTCACACACAGTTGCTCGTGTGGATAAGTTCAAGAGGTATAAGAGACTTATTTCTTCACCGTTCTTCAATCGACATAAGTGCAAGCTTAAGTAACAAATTTGGGGGATTGTACTTCATTTTCAAGTTTTGAATATCAGGTTTACTTCACATGTGGTCACGACAAATAGCCGAATGAATTCGAGGTTGGTAAGTTAGACAGAGAGAGATGGAATCAGCAATCAATTCTCACGGGATATTTATGAGCCTCATAACGACAATGGTACTTCATAGTCTAAGCAAAAATATTTCAAAGTTTCTCAACAACTTTCAAAACTTTTCAAGACATTTGCTTAAGACTAAGAACTTATCGAGTATATGTACGTCCACTATAATGATGCTTCTGAGAGTTTGAAATCATCATAGGGGAAGATCGTGTACTTTGAAGTAATCGGATCAACTTACAGGGGGAAGTAGTGTACATGGAATGGTATCTACTTACTTTATATGATTTTTATGAAGTATTCTGCAGGCGTGAGAAGAATTGTTGCTAATTTCCTACATGTTACCCCAAACAGATTATCACCAAAATCTAAACGACATGAAACAGTATAGAAGCAGTGTTATTTGGTGTGGTTCTTCTACAAATTTATGTTGTGCACTTAAACCGATGAGCTAGAAGATTGTTTAAACTACATCAAAGTGTCAGAATCTGCTTAAGATACAGATATTGGTATTGGGGGAATCTGTTTCAGAAACTTCGTCAAAAAGAAAGTCTATGAAGAAAGTTTTTTAATACATGTTGCATGAATTGGGGGAAGTTAATCCAAATCATGCATATTACAATTGTTCCACAAAAAGCAAAGACAAAGAGGATTCAAGCTGAGGTATAAGTTATGAAGACAAGAAGAATTAAAAGACATCCTCAGCATTGGAAGCGCCTTGGAAGACTTTATTTTGTTGTATTTTTACTTGTTAGGAACATTGTAAGTAATTCCGTATGTCTCCACATTGGGGGAAGATTGTTAGCCCTAAAATGTGAGCGCCATTTACGGAATTACATTAGATTCAGATAGGCAAAACATGGAGGGACTACTATTGCTAAGTTGTCAAAGTCACTCCTTGTCTAGCCTATATATACCCCTCCATACTTTCATGTAGGGGTGATGATTCCCATTGTTTTATTTCACTTTCTATCTCTTGAAATAAACACACTCCTTCTTCCTTGTAATCTTTCTCTCTCTAAAATGTATAACCACTTGTTTTATCCTCCCCGACCTCCGGATCACCCCTAAATAGCTTTGAATCTTATGATTAACAATATTATATAAAAAAAATTTTATGCCAACATTTAATAGTTACACTTATTTTTTATGTAACTTCTTTTATTTTATCTCACTAACAACATAAATTAAATCAAACATTTAAAAATACTTATAAACACAAAATATACGAGTCATGCCACTTATATGAACAACTTCATAGGCTTTGCTATAACAGTCTATATGGACAACTTCAGAATGTTATTACCAAATCGTTATAGCCAATTATATGGTTCTAAACTTCTGATATGAAATATGTTTTTCTAAAAATGACAAAAGAAGAAAATCATATAGGAATAAATAAAGGTTTTGCATATATACTTAGGTGTTGTTTGATAATAACTTAATTAATTTAATCTGAAAAAACTGAATTTATTAAGTAATAGAAAATTTGTTTGTTTATCACTTAATAGTCATATATGACTTAGAATATTAAGTAATAAAACTAAAACTGTCTATATTAAGAGCAACCACTATGATAGGTTTATGAGGTTTATAAAAGTATGAAAAGGTCTAAGAATTTGTTAACCATAGTGAAGAATCATTTCATGCTTATGTGGCATGAAGAGGTTCATAATCCTAGACCTCTTCATAATTAAATGCATTTGATTAATATATGAGGTTTATAAAATTTTGTGAAAGTTCTACATAGTGAAGATAGATTCAAGGTTCATGAATTATGCTATGATCCAACTATGAACCTATTAAAAAGTTTAGCATAGGAGATGCTCTAAGTCACGTGTTAATTAAACATGACCTAATGAAAATAATTAACAAACAAAACTCTTTTATAAATTTTGATAACAAAAGCTTTAAAGATGTATTTAGAGTACGGGGAGTGGTTGGCTTGAGCCATCCCACAACACCAAAAAATCTACATGGTGTGGTTGAGCCATGGTTATTATTCCCACAACACCAAAACCTCCACAACACCAAAATTAACGCTTCTTGGTTGGCTTGAGCCGTGGGGACAATGTGGGACCATTACTTAAAAAAAATTAAAATTAAAAACATTTCATTAAAAAAATACATAAATTAAGGAAATACATAAATTAAAAAAAATACGAAAAAAATAGAAATTAAAACTAATACATAAATTAAACTTAATTTTTTTTCCCGAAATATAATTCTCGGGTCTTCCTCTTCAACTCTTAGATGCTCTCCGCGTCTTCCGGGAACTTTCCGGTAGTGTCGAAAGTAAGGATTTTTAAATCCTCATTCTGTTTAGCAATATCCAAACCGCGAGTCTTGCGGCTAGTTCACGATCCATTGATTCTTTTTTCGCCTCTCGGTTAATCAAGATTTGTTCTTGCATCATTTCGGAAACCCGGGCTTTAGACGAAGAGGATGTGGCGGACGAGCTATTCGAAGATCGTTGGCTTTTTATTTTTCGTGGAGCCTCCAAAGGACGCGGAATTGCGTCGTCCCCAAACATTTCCGGCTCTTCGTCGACATCGGTTACACGACCGCGGGTCCGACGAGCTTGTGTTGACTCGGGGTTTTGCCACTTGTATTTGTCTCGTAAAAATATCCACGCCTCACGATGCCTAAACTCGGTCTTGTATGTTTCCTTAAACATTTTGCAAACCCGAGAGTACAAAAGCTCGTCATTTTCACCAGTTGCCAACGTGGTAGCATCGTAAAGCGCAATAAACTTGCCAAAAAGTCCGTTCATCGGCGTCCACTTACCCGTCAACATGTTTTTGTTACGCTTCTTGTAATCCTTTTCTGATGCACGCTTGTTCTACTCGGTCATAATCTTGTACCAAAAAGTATCCTTTGATTGATTGCACCCGTTTCACTGATCCTCAGAAATTGGGATAAAACACTCGGCCAAAAGCCGTTCCTCCTATTGAGTCCAATATGTTCGGTCAGTTTTTGGTTCACGTGGTTTTTTCACTTGCTTGTTTTTTGGCGGTGGACTTTTTTCGGTTTCTTTTGGGTGGTTCGGCCTCGTCGTCCTCGTAGTCTCCGGCGGTATCGTCATCTTCGTCACGGAGCTTGGTTTGTGGTTCATTTGGTTGAGATGAATGTTTTGGGTATGTTGAAGGTACTTGGGATTGTCAGGGATTACATATACTTTGTGTTTGCATCCACATTTGAAATTGCTCCGGAGAACAATTAACAAACGGGTTAATCATTAAGGGTGGGATTTGGATATTGGGACGTGAAAGTGTAGGAGAGGAAGAGTTAACGGAAGATGGTGTTGTAGGGTTAGACGAAGGCCCGACGTTTTTGGTGTTGAAGTACTCGTAAACCCAATTGTTCGCATTGTTCGAATCCATAACAAGTGTGTTGGTGTTTTTGTAATGTATGTTTTTAGTTTTATAAAAAATAGGATGATTTATGGGGTTTTATAGTGAAAAAATAGGTTTTTTTTGAAAAAAACGGGCCTTCACCCGCTTCTCCAATGGTAAAAATCAAATGCAACGGTTATAATTTTTTTGAAAATTAAAAAAACAATATATATATATATATATATATATATATATATATATATATATATATATATATATATATATATATATATATATATATATATATATATATATATATATATATATATATATATATATATATATATATATATATATATATATATATATATATATATATATATATATATATATATATATATATATATATATATATATATATGTATATATGTATATATATATATATATGTATATATATATATCTACATTATATATAAGAGGAGGGATATGCCACATAATCATGTTGCTAATCCATGTCATCACTTTCCTTTTTAATATTTTTCCGAATTTGTTTAAAAAATATTTGTTTTGTAAATCTGCCATTTACAAGGTTCGAACATGCGACCTGCCGTATGCAGGTACTCATCCTTAACCACTAGAACAAGAGCTTTATTTGGTTTATAAGTAAGGAACCAAGATATACAAACACATGTTAAGTTCTTATCCGAATTAGTTTAAAAAATATTTTGCATTTACAAGGTTCGAACATGCGACCTGCCGTATGCAGGTACTCATCCTTAACCACTAGAACAAGAGCTTTATTTGGTTTATAAGTAAGGAACCAATATATACAAACACATGTTAAGTTCTTATCCGAATTAGTTTAAAAAATATTTTGTATTTACAAGGTTCGAACATGCGACCTGCCGTATGCAGGTACTCATCCTTAACCACTAGAACAAGAGCTTTATTTGCTTTATAAGTTAGGAAACAAGATATACAAACACATGTTAAGTTGTTAAATTTCTAAAAGAATTAACGCTTATGGTATATCCACAAATTATATATCTGCATATATTTTGTTATATATACCTTTTTATTGGATATCTTTTAAAATTATAGGCATATGTGGCAATTTATGTTCATATATTTTGTGATAGATATCTTGAAACGTAAAATTAAAACATCCTAGCTATAATATTTCCACATATTCTGTGATAACTTTTATGCAATATATAATTATCTCTATTTTTTTAGACTTGCATATAATTTTGTGATTCATCTCCATATATTTAGTGATATAGTATATCTCCTATTTTATGCAATATATGATTATCTCTATTTTCAGAGATATGCTTGCATAATAAGCTAAACTTTTTTATTCATGATTAAAAACTATAAATACCCCATTATATGTCGATGGAAGATATCAGTTCCAACCCAAACATTTAAACCTAGAATAACATTTCACTATCACGATGCAACCACAAAGGAAATCAGAAAGGCTTTCAAAATCTAAACAAAATAAAATCACCGAAATCACAACTTCCAACATTCCTCCTATGTCCAGCATGAAGATTCCAAAAGCATGCTCATTGATGTCCAACAAGGGTCCTATCTCGAGCATGGAAATTCCAGGTACTTACATTCTATGGAAATTGATATACCTGTGATATCATTCTAACTTTGAAATAACCGATCAGTACATTCAATATTACCTGCTTAATTGAAGGGTTATTTATAATTCTAATCTAAATATCATTACACAAAAGAATATAAGAACTATATACATATCTGTGATAAGAAGTATATAAATCATGGAAATTCCAGCTACTTTCATTGTATTGCATTTTATATACCTGTGATATGATTTCAACAACTATGATATGAGAACTATATACATACCTGTGATACACCTGTTTTGAACTTAAATCCCGTGACACATAAGATGGTTTCAACAACTGTTAAATAAAACTAGAGGAATCAACAACTTTTAAATAAGCGATCAGTACATTCAATATTACCTGCTTATTTGAAGGGTTATTTGAAGGGTTATAATATTTGAACAGTTTTCGTCAACGCGTAACTGATACAAAGCTTGAGTTCTGTTGAACTTAAATCCCGTGACACATAAGATGGTTTCAACAACTGTTGTTGGTACATATGTCGCCTGCAAGATAATAAACTTATATTATTTTAGCCACTATATTAGAACTTCTATCCACATAATAAGTGTAGGAAGTAGATAAAAGATAAATCACCATTCTATTGCAACGGTATTGCCTTTGGTTGTGCCCGCCTTTGGTTGTGCCCACTGCCATCTGCAATTCATAGAAAATAACTTAGACCAATATCTCTAATTCATAGTCTTTTAGAATAAATGCATGACCTAAGAAAACCAGTCTATTGATCTATGTACAGGTGGTATACAAGGTTATTTAAAAGAAAAACAAAGTTTGATTGTAGGCAAATTATTCAGTTCATCAGTTTTGGGTCATTCACATCTTTGTTATAGTCTTTTAGAATAAATGCATGACCTAAGTAAACCTGCCTATTCATCTATGTACAGGTGGTATACCACAACAAAATGAAAGCATTGAGAATTAAACTTCCTGGTTTGGTTACCAGGAAAGTGATGAGAACAATGATAATGACAATCAAACTTCAAGGTTTGGTTACCAGGAAAGTGATGAAAGCAATGATAACAGGTTTGTTTTTCCCAAAAACAGAGGGCGACAAACTTCTAGGTTTGGTTACCAGGAAAGTAACGAAAACAATGATAACATATTTGTTTTTCCCAAAAACAAAAAGAGCTTTGTGAATGACAATTCTTTCAACAATTCTAAACCTTATGGAAATGAGAATACCTGTTTTAGTAACCAATCTCGCTTTATGTCCCAATCTCACTTTGGTTCTCAAAAAAACTCTAAACGTCACAATTCCAGTTTTGAGAATGTTTCAAACAAAAAACAAAACACAGGAATGCATTCTGAAAGTCTTTCCTCAGGTAAGTTGTTAATATATATATATATATATATATATATATATATATATATATATATATATATATATATATATATATATATATATATATATATATATATATATATATATATATATATATATATATATATATATATATATATATATTTAATACATGTTGCTAATGTAATACGTTTTAAATTTTTAGGCTTGAAGTTGAAGGAAAGAACAATAACTGCAATTAAGGATGTAAATCCTATGATTAGCAACATGTCAATTAAAGGGAGATGCATATCAGTCTGACATTCTCACAAGCTAAATGAAATTCACGACCCATACAGTTTAGATTTTGTCTTACAAGATGAAGAGGTAACCTTAATTTATATATTAATGTTGTTTTTTTGAATTGTAACAAAATCTAATTAATATAAATTTGCCACAGTCAAACAGAATTCAGATTTTTGTCATAAGAGAGCTAATGTTCAAGTTTGAACCTCTTATTCAAGATGGTGAATGTTATATAATCTCTAATTTCGGAGTTGCTGAAAATAGTGGAAGGTTACCATTGTTACCAAACAATTGGAAAATATCCTTTTATACAGGAACCGAAGTTACGAGAATTGAAGAAATCGATGACAACTTCATTGGTTTTGTTCATGAACCACTGGGACGTATTTTGGATACAAACAATGAGTATCACGAACATGATTGTATTCGTATGTATTATATTTTAGTCTTACATACAAAAATATAACAAATTTGTTTATTTATTTGTATTTCTGTTTTTTTTATTTCAGATATTGTTGGCACCGTTGTAGCTATTGGAAATATTGTATCTGTGAATGGTTATGGTTGTTCTAAGATTCGAAGATCAGTTGTTATTGAAGACTCAAAGTAAGTAAAATAATTTTAAATAGTTACTAATAAGGTATAAACCAAAATGCATAACATAAATTGATAACACGTTATGTAGTTCTTTAAGGATTGAATGTACTTTCTGGGACAAATGGGCACTCATGTGGAATGAATATGCTGAGAAACTTGATGAAATTGATCATTTAGACTTCATTCTGATGTTAGGGAAGGTCAAATACTGGAATGGTATGTTAATTTCTGAACAAATTTATATTTCATATAGGTTTATTTTGTTTACTTAATCTTATTAGTTACGTAATACTATATTACTACAAAATAATGCAGGAAAACCAGTGATACATAATGCTTTATTCGGAACAAGAATTTACATAAACAAAGATTATCCTGCGTTACTGTCTTTTCGAAAAAGGTATGCTAAAAACTATTAGCTATTTTTTTAATATGCAATTGATTAATATAAAAGAATATTGATTTTATCAAGTTATATATCCATATCTATGAAGCACAAAATGGATATGATGCAAGCGAGTTCCGAATTCAATCTCATAATCAAGAAACACATGTTGTGACTCCTTCAGAATTTATGCACGGTTGTGTGAAAAGAATGGTCGGAATGATCCGCAACATTGAACCGGAATGAAAACATTGTTTTTTTTTATTTTTGAATTTTATTTTAATGATAATTTAATTTTACGGATATGTCTAACGAAACTTGTTATCTATAATTTAGGATACATATTGTGTTGTTTATGCAAGAGTGCACAACATACAATATGAAAGTGGATGGGTTTATACTGGGTGCAAAGCATGCAACACGAAGGTCACTGTAGTTGGATCAAAAGGGTCAACTTCCTCAAGAAACAAAAAACAATTATTCCGTTGTAAGAAACATGGAGAAACATATGCAGTCGCATCTAGGTACAAAATTTAGTTTATATATTTAAATTTTTATGTTTTTTAAAACAACAAATTAAACCATTTGTTAATCTATATTATTTGTTTTTCATAGGTTCAAGTTCATTATTCGTATATTTGATCCAACTGGAACTACACAAGTTATTATTTTTGATAAGAATGTGTATAATATGACCAAGTTGACAACATGGAAGATTATGGAAGAACATGGCATGAACACAGATGAGTACTTTCCTGATGATCTTAATCAGATTATTGGGAAACAATATCTGTTTAAAATTAAGTTTTCGGAATATAATTACAACAATAACAACCATGTCTATCGAGCTGAAAAGGTTACTGAAGATGATGAGACAATCAACTACTTTAAAAGTGGTTTCTTTGATGATGAGGTTAGATCAATTATATTTTTAAATCACTTTTAATTCATTCATTTGTTAACAATGATTTTCTTAATTATTTTTTAGTCAAAATGTTACATGTTGAAAATGAAGATTATAGCGACTCTATTGAGGTTAATGAGGTAATTTTTTTGTTTTTAAATATGCTTCACAAAATGTAAACTTTAAAACCAAACAATATTTTATTTAATGTTTTTTAATTTAACTCTACAGGAAGCAGAAATGAGTTTTCAAAAAATAAAGAAGATGAGGTTACAAATCCATCAATATCAGAAGTGAATGAGGTTTTTCAAACTGTATTTTTAAATTGTTTTAAACACAATATTATAAAATATAGTAATAATTAAAAAATTTATCCTAAAATTATAGGAAGCCAAACAAGGTTCAACAAAAGAACAGTATGCCATAGAAGATTCATCCACAGAACACATTCAAAAGAAAGATGTAATTTTTGAAAAATCTTCTGACATAATAGCACCAAGTTGTGGAGCACCAGGGAGTAAAAGCGAAAAAGAATATGTTTTTATTGATTTATCAGATTATGAAACAGAAGATGAAGATGAAGTTGAAGATGAAAACTCCAACAACAAAATTGTGACAATGAAGTTGGAGAAAAACCCTTAGTTAACAAGAATGCATCTCACAAACATTTATCCATACTATTTTAATTTTCAGCTAATAATAAACAAACAACATTGGTTTGTGTTAAGATTATGTTTACCATGTTTTTTCAGGAATAATTGACTTCTTGAATATTTTAAGAGTTTTCATTATTATTGGTTTTTGAATAAAATTTTGAATGTTTATCCAAATATTGTTGTTTTAATATATTCTGTTCAAATGAGGAAAAGTTTCATAATGATTCATAAGCATAACTTAACATAAGCAACATCTTTGAATGTATAGATAAAAAAACTGACCTCTTAATGACCAAGCTTGACTGTCGTGCAACATAGCTTCAATAATATACCAGGTTCATTTAGCTTTACTTCATTTACTTCATTTATCTGGATAAAAATGGAGACCTGCTATAAATATAAGATCTAATATGATTTTTTTTCAGGTTTTATTGCCACCCCCAAAACCCATTTCCAACAGCTTGACATTTTTTTATGTAACAGTCACATAAACTAATACCATGTTAGGTATTAATCTACTCACCTGAGCTCTATGTGCGTCAAAAAACAGTTGTTTCTGCTAGAGTGCTCCCCTGCAATAAACAAGAAGTTTGAAATGCAAGTTGTATTAGGACTATAACTATCACAGTTACCAACATACGAGTTTAATAGAATATTATTGACTTTACTAATAATGTATGTTTGTATTGATGGGGTCTGATAATTGTTATTGATCAGTTAGGAACATGCGTGCTTTGAAACTGTCTATGTACCTAATGTCATAATGAGGTTAACACTTTTTGTTGTTTTGTTCCTTAAAATTGCCTTATGCAGAATTGTGTTTCGTGGGTACAAAGATCATGAGAGCCTTGCGATGAGCATGTAGTCTTACAAATTCAGGTACAAATTAATTGTGTTTGCGTTTTTTACTCACGTTTATAAATAAAACATGATCCAGTTGCAAGGTACCATATCAGCGTAACCGTATGGCCTGGATTAAGGAGTACGTAATCTGATATTTCGGATGCATTTTGGATCTAATTGTGTAATACTTACATGGTTCTAATCATGTTTGTATGAATTTTAAGATTACAAGTTCGTGTAGCTAAGTTACGTTCAAACAATATTTTTCATAGTATGCTGCTTGCATTAAACAGATAGAGTCGGGGTAAATTTAATATTTGGACAGAATTCTACAAAAGCATGGTAATACAAGTTTCCTTATTGTGACAAAATTTGGCGCATTCCTTTAATATTAGAAAAGGCAAACCTAACCCAATTCGTCGTTTATTGCCCATACTTGTTATTAGACATGACAGTATTGTACATAAAAAGATTAGTAGGATGGATATACACACGAATGGTTTGAGTTGACGCCTTACGGATGTAGCTTTCTAATTATATATTACAGGTTGAAAAAGAACGAGCCGGGTTAGGTTGAGTTGGGGGACATTAACTCTACCATACAGAACAAGCTCTAGATGCAAGTAGATTCGTTTTTGTGTATCTCAAAACGAATCTACTTGCATCTAGAACTTCCAAAAAAACCAGATGTGACGATTCACGGTCTATATAAAGTATGATATTTAAAACCTACCTGAAAGAGTTACGTAAAGCTAGAAGCGTCTTCGTCAACTTGGTGACATGGTGTAAGCACTGCCATTAAAAAAATGGTTAGATATAAATCAGAAATAAAACAATTATCACGAACTAGCCCTTCAAATTTTCTATGAGAAAAGAGATTTCAACCCCTAACATAATTCTATACACATTCAGGTCAAGAAAATGCACTATTTATTCAATAAACGTGCTTCTATTGCTGGAAATATTCATGACTGTAGGGCATAAAGATAGCATGTATGCAAACTTATATTGCAACACAAATGTATATCAATCTTTATCACGCGTACATATATAGCATTAGTTTTAAACTTGTAACATGTATTTATGTCTCTTTAACAAAATGATATTTGTGTATTTTTAGGTGCTGATCCGGGAGAGGTGGCAATAATATCCACAAATTTTACCTAAAGTCATTTTCACCAATATACCCAACCTGCCCGACAACACATCTTGCCACCGCAAGTGTCAACCAAAATTCATATTTTTATATTTCACTCAAATGGAAACCAACCCTAAACATTTGGACAGCAGCCAATATATGTGGTATACATTATTTAATAAAAGGGGCAAAGGTTGGATTTGCATGGGAGTCAAACATGTCTTTTAAGAGAAATTCAATTAATCACCAGCAATAAAATTAGGAATCACATCCTGATGCTTGGAATGAAATACTTTATGCACAACTTTTGGTCAAAAAATACCAAAGTCAAAAGCAAATGTGAATTACACTTTGATCTTACTTTTTAAAAATATGATGTAGAATATACAAATAAGAATATATAGCATATTTTTTGGTTTTTTATTTTGAATATTACTGTTTATATGTGTAGAGAAAAGAAAGATTTGCTGATTACTACAAATGAATAGATGTTCTTTTTAATTGTTTATTCTTCGTGGCGATTTGAAATTAAAGATTTGCCACTAAAAATGTAAAAGAAAGATTTAGTATTTACATGTTTAGTATTTGATTTGCGTTATCTTTACATTTTGAATTACGCATTAAGTCAAAAAATCTGCTGTAATTGTAGAAAATATAAAATATATATTTAGATAAACATTCTAATTATATGGTTTATATTTTGTAGATTTTAAAAATCATGTAATCCACCTTTTTATATTTTTTTAAAATTTTATCCAAGAATATATACATAAAATATTTGAAATTTAAGTCCAGAAATTTGCGTTAATTTTAGAAAATATAAATCATAATTAGATATTACATTCTGTAAATTTTAAAAATCATTTAATCCATGTTTTTATATTTGGTTTAAATTATATCCAAGGATATATATATATACAATATTTGATTATGTATATAATTATTAAATATATACTTGAATGATAAGTTAGAGCAATTATACATGTATATCTGGAATTAAAATAATCTTAGGATTAGGACACTTCAACTATAAATACACCATAATCTGTTGCTGCATACCATACGTTTTAATCAAACAACCTACTGAATTCACAAATTTCACAAACACTATGCACCCACAAACAACATCTCAAAGCCGTTCTAAAACCACAACCAATGTAAGTGCTAAAATACATGCATCAAGCAAGCCTAATATATCCACCAGGCCATCTACATGCAGTATGGAAATTCATAAATCAGGTACTTTGTTAATCATCAGTTATTAGTTATATAATTATTAGTTTGTTCGTATTTTTTTTGTTAGATCAGTATTGGTAACTTGATATGTACTTCAAGCATTTTTAGATCTATACTTTTGGTTTGCAATCAATAAATGCCTTATACATACACTATTAGATATCTATTTAGCCAACGTAGATCCATTATTATACTAATATAAATGAGTAATTGCTGATTTAATATGTTTTTTTTAATTTAAAATCACATGAATTGTTAGTCTCTAATTACTTTTATTTGTTATGGTTCAAAATAAACAAACAGCAACTTCCACAACATTCCAGCCTATTGACAAACACAAAAGAGATACATCAATAATTGATAATATCATGCAACCTATTCCTGATAATATCATGCAGCCTATTCTTGTCACAAACAAACGTCGTCGATTGACAAAAAATGGTTATTACGTAAACCGCATTGATAGTGATGTGATTTCATCAAATGATGACAAGATAAGCAAAAAAAAAACAAAGTGTTCAATCCATACAAAAGGAAGAAAGAATGGTATTACTTTCAAACTATCCCTAATATTTATTTTTTAACAAAAAAATATAACTTTCAACATACCACTGACTTAATTTCATTCCATTTAAAATGCAGGAATATAAATTGAAAAAACCTATAGAAATTATTATTATTGAGGATACTTCATCGGATGATGAGAAGATACAAAAACCACATGATAGAAAAGTACCACTTGACGCAAAAGAAAAGGAAGGAATAATGGTAATAAGTTTCTAACAATTTATAATATAATAGTTCCTTTAAGCAAAATACAAAACATACTATTAAATTTATTTCTGGTCCCTTAAAAATGCAGGATTCTGATGACGAAGAACAAGTTTTTTTCAAAAGATCAGAAAAGCACAACAAAAGGCAAAAACAAACTATCATTGACGAAGAAATAGATGAAGAATTTTATGACAACAAAAGCTATAATAAGGATGACGCACGGTTTAATATAAACATAAATGAGAAACATACCAAAGATATCGATAACTTTGACAATGAATCTGATGAAGAGGAGGCTGGGGAAGATTTATACGATTCCGACATGTACAGTGTCAGATCCGTATCAGGCGAAGATGAAACTGATAGCTTTATCAATGATAACTCTACGGATTATGATTCGACAGATAGTGACGATTACTTTTAATGGGTTTATAGTATTCATTAAACAATATTATCTTTCATTTTTAATGTTTTAAGGATTTTTAATTTTAATACATCAATAAAACATTTAAGTCGTATGCATATATTGTCGTTTCTACTTATATGTTTTAGCCAAGTTTGTTTATTAGATTGAATCAAACAAATAAATTTGTTGTAATCTTATCATTTATAATTAAACGTTTTATAAACAGGTTTGGAGCTTTCAGATATACTAAGGAAAAACAATTGCCACAATGAGATACAACATATAAACAAAATAACCAATTCACTTTTATTACTAATTCAACGACATCGATCAATGCAATTACATTTAAGAAACCTTTAAATTGACACAATCTAACGTTTTTAACGTCTGTTTGGAACCAACCTAAAAAACACATAAGGTTGATAAGTTAAATACTGTAACAAGATTAAACACAAAATTTAATATTCTTCACCTTTAAATATTAAAAAGAAAAGACTTCTAAAAACCATTAGTTAGTAAAAAATAAAAATAAGACAAAACTTTAAAAAATCGTTAGTCATATAAGCCATCAAAATTAATGAACATTGCTTTTTATTAACATGTTGAAATATTATCTTATTTGTTAACTAATCTGTTTGTCATACAGGAGAACATCAAGAATTGATGAATAATGAAACAACGAGGAAAAGAAAACGTATAGATACTCTTACACAAACAAGTAAGCTTTTGGACTTAATCAAAAGATTAATTTATGTGTTGGTTTATCATAACATGTGACTAACTTTTGTATTAATTAACTTTATCAAATGTTACAAAAAAATATAAGACACAACAAGTGCAACCTCAGACATAGCACTTCGAGTGAGAGGTCGTCAACCAAAGATCAAAACACGTAAGACAAATACAAAACTAATAATACCAGTTAAAGATTGATACAAAAAAAATATAACACCTTTCATGTTTTATTTGTAGCAGCCATAATTGATGAACAAAATCCTCCCCGTAGAGGACGTCCTCCAACACAAGCAGGTAAAATTTTTGAATAAATCAAGCCGTAGTTTTATATATTGGTGAATAATAGTATGTCATATGTTTATCATCAATTTAACTTGACTTTTAAAAAAACTACAAAACAAGGTACATTAAGTGGAATATCAGACATAGCACTTCGAAGACCCGGGCGCCCTCCAAAAAGCAAAAACAAAATTTGTATGTCAAATACAATACTCAATACTTATATTTATACATCAATTTGTAGTTGGCAATTTTTAAAGTATGTCTATGTAACAGATACAGACCCTCCATCTCGCAAATCAGAAAGGATGAAAGACCAACAAAGAATGGGCAACAATTCATTTGTTGGAATATCTAATGGTATTAACTATTTATACATATATAATTATTGTAAACAATATTGAACTACATTTATCAAAACAATAACATCTACTCAACTAATATCAACACTTTAACCTACTTTTATAAATTACAGAATACTTTGACCATGGAGATCCAATTTACAGATGTGAATCATGTGACGCACTATTGTGGCACGCTGAAAGTATGATAGGGAACACACATGGAATTATAGATTCATTTTCACTTTGTTGTGGGCGAGGAAAAGTAAAGCTAACAAACGAAGTAGAAAAACCTCCAAAATTGTTGATGGAACTTATTAGTGGAGATCACCCAAAGAGCAGCAACTTCATTGAAAATATAAGAAGCTATAATTCAATGTTTGCATTCACATCTATTGGTGCAAAACAAGACATGTCAGTTACCGATGGTCGTGGTCCATACTGTTACAGAATACACGGAGAAAATTACCATAGAATGGGTACTTTACTTCCAAAAGAAGGAAAAACACCGATGTTTGCACAACTTTACATTTACGACATAGAGAACGAGATACAAAACAGGGTTAACTGTATCAGGTATGATAAAAAAATTTACAATGAATTTGTACATAAGTATTAACTTCTACAGCTATAGTTAATATTACTTATATTTCTGTCTACAGCAACGACCAATCAACCTACTCCAAAAACCATGAAATAGACCACCAACTAACTGTTGAATTACGTGACATGCTTGACGAAATAAACCCATTAGTTGCTCAATTCAGAATGGCTGGTGAACGGTTAGCCACTACAAATGAGGAAAACAAGTATAAACTAAGGCTTATTGGTACAAGAACACGAGATGGAAGGGATTACAACCTCCCGACAGCTTCAGAAGTTGCTGCTCTAATTGTAGGTGACTTTGACTCAACATCAAATGAACGAGACATCATTCTACACATGCAAGAAGGTGGTGTAAAAAGAATCAGCGAATTGCATCTATCCTATATCGCACTCCAGTACCCATTGTTATTTCCGTACGGTGAAGATGGATACTGGACTGACATATACCATTACGGAGTCACTGATAAAACACCAACAAATAAAAGAACAAGGGTAACAATGCGTGAGTATTTTGCATATCGATTACAAGAAAGACCAAACGTTATCTCAATGTTATTGGAATCAAGGAGACTGTGTCAGCAATTTATTGTGGACGCTTACACTATGATCGAGCATGAAAGAATGTCATTCATCAAAAACCAGCAAAATGATTTAAGAAGCGAAACATATAACAAATTAGCTCAAATGGCGGAGGATGAAGATTCAGGAGTAAAACTTCGAGGGAAATCGTATGTATTACCATCGTGATATACTGGAAGCTGAGGTATATGATGCAAAATTATCTAGACGCCATGACAATTTGCAAAGTGTATGGTTACCCTGACCTCTTCATAACATTCACATGCAACCCAAATTGACCGGAGATTTCACGCTTTGTAAACCGCCATGGTTTGAAATCAGAAGATCGACCTGACGCGATAACAAGAGTATTTAAACAAAAACTCGACAACCTGATGAGAGATTTCAAAGACAAAAATTACTTTGGACGACTAAAAGCAGGTCAGTGCACCATATACAAATTTATACCTCATTATTACTCATCAAATTTTAAAAGTTATAAAAAAATATTCTAAAAATTTGTTATTTAAACAGCGGTATACACTGTTGAGTTTCAATAAAGAGGACTACCACATGCGCACATATTACTTTATTTGGAAGAACAAGACAAGATCACGACAGCCGAACAAATAGCTAAGTATATTTCATCAGAAATACCAGACAAAAATGAAGACCCGGATTTGTATCAGATTGTCAATGATCATATGATCCATGGTCCATGTGGTGCTGACAGACCAAGTTGTCCATGTACGGTTAAAAACAAATGCACAAAAAAATTCCCAAAACAATTTAACGATAAAACATTCATTGATCAAAGTGGTTACGCAATTTACAAAAGAAGGAACGACGGATCAACAATAGAAAAGACATGAACAGAATTGCATAATGGATACTTAGTACCCTACAATCCAGGATTGTTACGACGTTACCAGTCACACATAAACGTCGAATGGTGCAACCAAGTAGCCTCAATAAAATATCTATTTAAATACATAAACAAGGGACCAGACAGAGTAACAACTACTCTAGAGGATGCAGATGTCGATGAAGTCAAAGATTACTACGATTGCCGGTACCTATCAGCATGCGAGGCGGCTTGTAGGATCTATGGATTTGACACACACTATAGATTCCCACCAGCTGAAAGGCTACCATTTCACTTGCGTGGAGAACAAACAGTAATATTCAACACAACTGACAGTATAGATTATGCATTGGATAACGCATCAGTCAACGAAAGCAAATTCACCGCATGGATGGAACTCAACGAAAGAGACGAGGACGCCAGAAAATTGCTTTACCATGAGATTCCAAAACATTACGTATGGAGACAAGAAGAAATAATTTGGTTTCCAAGACAAAAAGGTACATGTATTGGACGCGTACATCATGTACCTCCATCATTTGGCGAATTATTCTACTTACGAGTACTACTAAACAAGGTTAGAGGACCACGCGATTGGGACGACTTTAAGAAATTTGATAAGGTTGTTTACCCAACATACAAAGACGATTGCCAGGCTCGTGGATTTTTAGAAGATGATAAAGAATATATAGATGGATTATTCGAAGCAAGCCTATGGGGTTCGGGAAATTATTTAAGAGCATTTTTTGTGATGTTAATTATGACAGACAGCATGTCTCGCCCGGAAATTTTGTATGAAAAAACTTGGGAAGTGTTGGCTGCTGATGTTTTACATATTGAGCGAGTCAAGAGAAACGATCCAGGTATGTAATAAACAAACACTCTTTATCATAATGTATGCCCGTTCAAAACTACTAATGCCACATAGATACTATAAAATCAATACAAATCAAAATGTAAAATTTATAACAATTTATCGTTTTTTAAACAGGTTTGGAGCTTTCAGATATACAAAGAAAAAAATTTGCCTCACATATATCCAACACATGCTCCTTCGAAACAACAAAAGTTTAAATCAGATACCAACCATGCCATACCCAAACAAAATGTACACAATGGCAAATTATAACAGACTGGTGCACGACGAAATGAAATACAACAAAGATTTATTACGTGAGGAACATAAAAGACTCTACAAAACATTAACGGGTGAACAGAGAGATATACACAACACTCTGATGGAAATTGTAAAGAGTAAAAAGGGAGGCATGTTCTTTGTTTACGGATATGGTAGGACTCGCAAGACATATCTCTACAAGACTTTGTTGGTCGCGTTAAGGTCAGAAGGGGAAATAGTGTTGAACGTAGCATCAAGCGGTATTGCAACACTTTTGTTAGAAGGTGGGAGAACTGCACATTCAAGATTTGTAATTCCTATAAATGTAGTTGATGATTCAGTCTGTCATATACCAGCACAAAGCGAACTTGCAGAATTGATTAAATTATCAAAATTAATAATATGGGATGACGCACCAATGACGCACAGACATTGTTATGAAGCATTCGATAAAACACTAAGAGACATATGCAGGAAAGACATATCAAAACCTTCTGAAGAGATTTTTGGTGGAAAAGTAGTTCTGTTTGGTGGCGATTTTCGACAAATCTTACCTGTTGTTACAAACGGAAGTAGACAAGATGTTGTACACGCATCAATTAACTCGTTAAAACTGTGGAAACAATGCAAAGTCATGCGTTTGACCATTAACATGAGGTTAGGATCAGGTACACATAACTCAGAACGAAAAGAAATCCAAGACTTTGCGGATTAGATATTAAGCATTGGAAACGGAACAATGGGTGGAAAAAATGACGATGAATCAATGGTAGAATTCCCAGAAGATATGTTAATACCTGATTCCGATGATCATATAGGTTCAATAATAAAAGCGACTTACCCTGATTTGGTGCAAAATCTATACAACCCAACCTTCTTCCAAGAGAAAGCAATTCTTGCACCCACACACGCCCTTGTGGATATGGTAAACGATAGAATGCTACAACTTCTACCAGGAGACGAAAAAACATACGACAGTTCAGACTCGGTTGGTATTGTAGATTTAGACACAAATTTTAATGAGTCACTTTACACAGCCGATTTTCTTAATAGCATTAGAGTTGCCGGCATTCCTCAACATACTCTGAAATTGAAAATAGGAGCACCAGTTATGTGCATGAGAAACATAGACCAAACTGCAGGATTATGCAACGGAACAAGACTACAAATACAGAGGATGGGAGTAAATATAATTGAAGGAAAAATTATATTCGACGGCAATGTTGATACTATTTGTGCAATACCACGTATGATTCTTAGCCCATCTGATACTAAAATGCCATTTAAATTAAACCGCAGACAATTCCCAGTTGCGTTGTGTTTTGCAATGACTATTAACAAAAGTCAAGGACAAACATTGACACAAGTAGGGCTATTTCTTCAACGTCCAGTTTTCTCACATGGACAACTATACGTGGCGGTATCAAGAGTCAAAAGCAGAAAGGGACAGAAAATTCTATGTTGCGATGAAGACGGAAATTATGCAAAATCCACAACAAATGTTGTTTATAAAGAAGCTTTGTTTCGCATATGAGGTAAAAGCCATAAAATTCTTTAATTTAAAATAATAATCCAACATAACTATTATTCTGAAATTATTTCTCTTATTCTTGAAATACTATATTTATTAATCTTTGTTGTTGTCTGATAGGTGTGTAAACACCCATCCTTTTTCCACTTAATTCTGGCTAAAACGAGACCAAAACACGTATTTAATGTCATTTGTTTGGAATTGTGCGTGGTTTTTGTGTTTATTGTGTTTTCAGAGCCAACCGGATGAATATTGAAGAAAACATGGGATTGCACGGGTTTTATGGAAGAAAAAGACTCAAGACGAAGTCTATTGTCCAAGAGATGCAAAAGTTTTGAAGTCACTGGGCCTATTTGACGATTTATCGAAGAAAAGGACCAAAGATGGAAGATTTACATAAGTCGAAGAAACTCAAGTCTATTAAACGAAGAAATTAAAAGACGAGTTGAATTTAATCGACGACAAATCCCGAATCAGAATCGAAAACGTCAACTTTTCTGAAAAGACGAGAAGACAAGAAGAACGGGAGAAAGCCCACTCACCAACCAAAGGGGACACCTATATAAAGGGTTCCCCTCACACTTTTCATCCAGTTTTATATTTCCCTTCTTTTTCTCTTTTCTTGTTCATAGGTTTCACCAACACCATTAGGGTGTTTGGTGATTTTGATCATTGTTTTTCCAAATCTTGTAGTTTAATCTTTATCTTTTGTTTGTTCAACATTAATCAATCAATACAATCCTTCCATTTCATCTTGTTCATCTTCATCTTTTTGTTTCTAAGTTTAAGTTCTTATTTGGTTGATTTGACCTCCAAAAGTTGTTGGGTTTTATGTTTTTATTGATGGGATTTGTAGTTTATGGTTAGTAGATGATTAGGGATTAGATTTGTTTAAGTTTTGGTGAAAAACTTGGTGATTTTTAGATCGAATTCGAGTTCCCCTATTTTTTCTGAGTTTACTGTTCTTGAGTTTCCCAGGTTCCGGATGAACTAAAAGTTCCGGATGAACAAAAAGTTCCGGATGAACATTAAGTTCCGGATGAATGTTATTCTCAAAAGTTCCGAATGAATGTAGTTTTTAAAAGTTCCGAATAAATTTCCTTTTAAAAAGTTCCGAATCAATTTTTAAAAGTTCCGAATGAATGCTCTTTTCAAATCTTCCGAATAAACTTCTGAGTCAAAAGTTCCGAGTGAAGCATCTTGACCAAAAGTTCCGAACCAAGTTCCGGATAAACTTCCGAACGAAAGTTCCGGATAAACTTCCGAACGAAAGTTCCGGATGAAATCTTCCGAGTGAAAGTTCCGGGTGAAATCTTCCGAGTAAAGTTCCGAACGAAGTTCCGGATCAAAGGTTCCGAACCAAGTTCCGAGTGAACTTCCGAATCAATTTTCTTTTCTCTTGAGTGTTTCGAATCTAGTTGAGTGTTAATTACTGTTTCTTCATTTTTTATTATTATTTCAAGTTTTATTAACTGTTATTAATACAATTGCTTTTAAATTTAAGTTTACATTTTAGAGCATTTAACCCTTTAGTAGATTAGAAAACCAAACCCCTTTTTTAGTACCAAGAACAATCATTCCACTTAGAACCGAGATCAATTCGAGAGGATTTCGAGAGAATCTAGAACCCCATTGAAAATCCTAGTATCAAATGGCGCCGCTGCCGGCTCTTCTCGTTAAGGTCAACAGTTTTTTGTGAGAACTTGGATTTTGGGATCCGTTCCCCGCGAACGTTACTTTTTCATAAAAAAATTTTCAAAAACACAAAAAAATATAAAATTTTCAAAAATCCTAAAAATTAAAAAACATAAAAAACCAAAAATATTTTTGCTTTGTTTTTGCCTTGTTAGTTCTTTTGTAGGTGCATGCGTACACGGTCAACGTCTTATCAAGAGCCCGAGCCTCTCGAAGACTTAAACATGGCCGGTGTACAAAACAACAACAGCATACCACCTCAAAACAACAATAATAACAATAACAACCCACCTTTCAACAACAATAACAACAACAACAATGAGCCTCTACCGGATAATCGCCCGATGATTGAACTTCTGCAAGCTCATGTAGATGGCAACACTGATCCAATTGTTATACCCGCGATTGCAGCCAACAATTTTGAGCTCAAATCCGGCTTTATCCAGATGGTCTCCGCTCAACCATTCTTGGGGCGTACCATTGATGATCCACATGACCACATCAAGAGATTCTTGCAACTCAACAATACGGTCAAATTCAATGGTGTTCCACAAGAGCTAATCCGGTTACAACTTTTTCCCTTTTCTTTAGAGGGACAAGCCCGGCATTGGCTTGCTAAGGAACCGCCACAAAGTATTCTTTCGTGGACGGATTTGGAGACCAAGTTTATCAATTACTTTTTCCCACCCTCTCGTACTACCGCTTTGCGGAATGAAATCATAAATTTTGAACAAAAGTACGATGAGTCGTTTAGTGAATCTTGGGACCGTTTCAAAGACCTTTTAAGAAAATGCCCACAACATGGTTTTACCAAAGTGCACCAAATTAACACTTTTTACAGCGGTTTAAGCATGAATGACCAAGATTCACTAAACAGTGCCTCTGGGGGTAATCTTTTGGCTAAGACTTCCAATGCTGCTTGGGATATCATTGAGAATAAGTCTCGTGTGCAAACCAAGAGTGTTCGGACCAATGTCGCTAGTGCTAGTACTAGTGACAGCGATAAGCGACTTGACAAAATCACTACGCTTCTTGAATCGCTTGCTACCCAAACCGCCAGCAACACCAACAGCATCAACGCTAGAAACGCTAAAGACGCTCAAGTCAATGCTGTTAGCCAACCATGCGAGATATGCGGGGGTCCTCACTCTTACACCACTTGTACTGCCACCCAAGTCTACCCTTCTGAAAATGTCAATGCAGCTTATGGCACCTATCCTCAACCCGCTTATCAAGCTCGTCCTCAAGGTGACCGTAACTTGCTTAGCTACCGCTCCAACAACTATCTCTCACCACTCGTTTTTCCTCCAAACAACCCAAACCAACAACAAAACCTCAATCGCCCTCCTCAACAACAACAACCTCGTACACCATACATACCACCTCACAAACAACCACAACCACCTCAACGAAACAACCAAGTTTACCAGCAACCTGCTTATCAACCACCCGCATATAATGTTCCTCCCAACCAACCCACCGCTTTACACCAAGAAGTGGAAACCTACATGAGGACTAACGATGTGATCGTGGGAAATCTTCAGTGGGAAGTGCTCAACTTGAAAGCAGACCTGGTTAAACAAGGGAACGATTTGAGAGCTGATATGAGAAACACGTTGGATAGTCAAACGAATGACTTAAAGAACATGATGGCTAGTTTCTTCCAAGGTAATCAACCCTCTTCTTCGGGTACTCTTCCGAGTAACACCATTGCGAATCCAAGAGGGGAGATGAAAGCAATCACCACTCGCAGTGGCAAAGGTACCAAGGAACCCGAGCTTCCTATACCTCCACTGGTGGTTGTGACTAAGGAAAACGAGTCACCTGCTCCTATTCCTCATCCTTCTACTTCCCTAATTTCTCCGCCTCCTTCACCTTCTACCCCCATTTCCCCACCACCCGTGGTTGTGAGTGATCCTATTCCCCTAAATCCTTCTTCTTCATCCAATATACCTTATCCTTCAAGGTTGAGGAAAGAGAAGCAAAAGAGCAAGGATGATATTCAAGTTTCAAACTTTCTCAAAATGTTTAAACAATTGAATTTTAACATCTCCTTTGCCGAGGCTCTCGCTCACATGCCCAAATACGCTAAGATGTTTAAAGATCTTCTAAGTGACAAGGAGAAGCTTCTTGATATTGCTAACACCCAACTTAATGAGAATTGCTCTGCAGTACTCTTAAGGAAATTGCCAACCAAGCTTGGTGATCCGGGTCGTTTCTTAATCCCTTGTAACTTCCCGGGAGTAGAGAATTGCATGGCCCTAGCCGATCTAGGTGCCAGTATTAATCTAATGCCTCTAAGCGTTTGGAAGCAATTATCTCTCCCTGAGCTAGTCCCCACCAAAATGACTTTGGAATTAGCTAACCGTACGGTTGCTTATCCAGTGGGGATAGCCGAAGACGTCTTTGTAGGAGTCGACAAATTCACTTTTCCTGCCGATTTCGTCGTCATTGACTACGACATGGACCCTCGTGTGCCATTGATTGTTGGTCGTCCATTCCTGAGGACCGGTCGCACTCTAATCGATGTTGAAGCCGGTGAGCTTATCATGAGAGTGGGTGACGATAAAATCGTCTTCAACATGGGAAACCTTTCTAAACAGCCTTATTCATACGATAGTGTTAATTGTATTGACGTTCTTGATGAGGCTTGTGAAGAACACTTCAAAGATGCTTGTAAAAGTATTCCTACCTCTCTTCCTAATGTTGAGACCGTTTCCTCTATTGACTCATCACTATCTCTATTTGGAGAAAGTGATTTCCTTTGGAAAGATTTGGAAGCCACCATGGGAGACGTGAACTTAGCTAATGACGATTCTACCACCAATTGGGATGAAGATCTCCGCCTCATTGAAAACCTTCTCAAAGAAGACAATCTTTCTCCACTATCTCCGACGGTTACTGCTATTGATCCTCCTTCTCCTAAAGAGGTGACTAATGATGATCCATCGTTAGTTTCACCATCTATTGAGGATCCTCCCACTCTTGAGCTTAAGGACCTACCTCCTCATCTTGAGTACGTTTTCCTTGAAGACAACGACAAGTTACCGGTCATCATCGCGAAGGACCTGAAAGAAGAAGAAAAAGCCCGCCTTGTCGCCGTGTTGAAGAAGCATAAAAGAGCTATCGCTTGGAAAATCTCCGACATTCGTGGAATTGATCCTCACTTCTGCACACACAAAATTCTCATGGAGGACGACTTTAAGCCCACAATTCAAAGCCAACGAAGGGTGAATCCAAAAATCTATGAAGTCATCAAAACAGAGGTTATCAAACTTCTTGATGCGGGTATGATTTACCCTATTTCGGATTCACCATGGGTTAGTCCAATCCATTGTGTCCCTAAGAAAGGCGGAATTACCGTTGTTCCCAATGCGAACAACGAGTTGATTCCTACCCGTCTCGTTACCTGGGTGGAGAGTTTGTATAGACTACCGCAAACTCAATGATGCCACGAGAAAGGATCATTTCCCTCTACCTTTTATGGACCAAATGCTTGAACGTTTAGCGGGTAATGAATATTACTGCTTTCTTGATGGTTTCTCGGGTTATTTCCAAATACCCATCGATCCCCAAGATCAAGAGAAGACAACATTCACTTGTCCCTATGGCACATTTGCTTACAAAAGAATGCCTTTTGGCTTATGCAATGCCCCCGGGACTTTCCAAAGGTGCATGTTAGCTATCTTCCATGACATGGTTGAACAAACCATGGAAGTCTTCATGGATGATTTCTCGGTTTTCGGGAATTCCTTCTCTTCTTGCCTTGCCAATTTGGAACGTATGCTTAAGCGGTGCGAAGACACTCGCCTTGTTCTAAATTGGGAAAAATGCCATTTTATGGTAAAAGAAGGCATTGTGCTAGGACACAAAATCTCTAACGCCGGTCTTGAAGTCGACCGTGCTAAAGTAGATGTCATAGCCAAATTACCTCCACCTTCAACCGTGAAGGGTGTGAGAAGCTTTCTGGGTCATGCGGGCTTCTATCGTCGATTCATTCAGGATTTCTCTAAAATCGCTCGCCCGATGACCCACCTCTTGGAAAAAGATACCCCTTTTATCTTTTCCAAAGAGTGCCTTGAAGCCTTCAACTTGCTTAAGGATAAGCTTACTAAGGCACCAGTCTTGGTTACCCCTAATTGGGAGCTGCCTTTCGAGTTGATGTGAAATGCTAACGATTTTGCTATTGGTGTGGTTTTTGGCCAAAGAGTGAATAAACACTTCCAACCAATCCACTACGCTAGCAAGACAATGACGGGGGCTCAATTGCATTACACGACAACCGAAAAAGAGCTTTTAGCTGTTGTCTATGCTTTTGAAAAATTCCGCCCCTATCTTGTCCTTTCCACCACAATCGTATATACGGACCATTCCGCGTTGAAGTACTTGATGACAAAGCATGATTCTATGCCAAGACTTCTTCGCTGGGTTTTACTCCTTCAAGAATTCAATATTGAAATTCGTGACAAGAAGGGAGCCGAAAACCTGGCCGCGGATCATCTGAGCAGACTTGAGGATCCATATCAAGGGGATCATCCGAACAAAGAGATCAATGATTCTTTCCCCCTTGAGACCTTAATGTCTATAAATCTCAATCTTGATGGCACCCCGTGGTTTGCCGATATTACAAACTACTTAGCGGGTGGTGTTCTCATCCAAGGGTTAACATCCCAACAAAAAAAGAAGTTCTTGAACGATGTTAAGACTTACTTTTGGGATGACCCTTTTCTATTCAAACAATGCGCTGAATTGATTATTCGCCGATGTGTTGACGGACCGGCCGCTTTGGACATTCTCCAGGCTTGCCACAAAGGACCCACCGGTGTTCACTTTGGTCCCAACTACACTGCCAAAAAAGTGTTTGATTCGGGATTCTATTGGCCCACCATTTACCGTGATGCTCACGAGATGGTTAAACATTATGATGCTTGCCAAAAACAAGGCAAGATCACACATAAAGATGAGATGCCTCAAAATTTCATACAAGAATGTGAAATCTTTGATGTATGGGGTATCGACTTTATGGGGCCATTCCCTTCTTCTAAAGGCAACAAATACATCCTTGTCGCTGTTGACTACGTTTCCAAATGGGTTGAAGCCAAGGCTTTACCCACTAACGACGCGAGGGTGGTTTGTAAATTCTTGAAACAACTGTTTGCTCGATTCGGTGTTCCTCGTGCTATTATCAGTGACCGCGGGACTCATTTTTGCAACGATCAATTTGCAAGAGTCATGGCAAAGTATGGTGTCAATCACCGTCTTTCCACCGCTTATCATCCTCAAACTAACGGTCAAGCCGAGATATCCAACCGTGGATTGAAGAGAATTTTGGAGCGTACTGTGGGAGAGCATCGCGCCGCGTGGGCCGATAAGTTAGATGATGCTCTGTGGGCTTTCTGTACTGCTTATAAGACCCCGATCGGCTGTACGCCTTATCGTCTTGTGTACGGGAAAGCTTGCCACCTCCCTATCGAGCTGGAACATAAGGCATACTAGGCCTTGAAGTGGGCTAACTTCGACATCAACAAAGCCAGTAAATTTCGCAAGATTCAACTCAACGAGCTACAAGAATTGAGGAATCAAGCTTACGAGAACTCATTGATCTACAAGGAGAAGACCAAGATTGTCCACGATGCTAAAATCAAGAACCAAGAGTTCTACGTTGGTGATCAAGTCTTACTCTTTAACTCTCGGTTAAAGATCTTCTCAGGCAAGTTGAAGAGCCGCTGGTCTGGTCCATTCACCATCGCCCATGTTTTTCCCTATGGCACCATTGAGCTTTCTCAGCCAAATGGGCTAAACTTCAAGGTGAATGGTCAGCGTTTGAAATTGTACTTTGGTGAGGACATCTCTCAAGAGATGATTCCATCCCTCACCACGTTCCCCATGAACTAATTTTGGGTCGAGTCAGGCTCGTGACTCGGTTATCAAAAACAAGCGCTCCTCGGGAGGCAACCCGAGTATCTATCCTTTTCCGTTTAACCTCCTAAGTGTAGGGGGCCTCTATAGGTTCTTTGTGTTTGTGTGGTGATGTGATTACAGGGATAAGTGCACTCTTGGAATCTCTGAAGAACCGTGCTCCCGTGTTATCCGAAATCCGGTTCTATCTCTCAACTATCGTGATTCAATTTTCTTCATACTCACATTTGAAATTGATCACGTTAGTCGTCTCTTCCTTAACTTGAGTTAACCAACGTGCACAATGTCATAAGTGTAGGGGAGACTTTTCCCACATGCTTAAACATTGAGGACAATGTTTATCTTAAGTGTAGGGGGGACTTCTATCGAAGTTTTAAGTGGACTTTTCCATGAAAATGCCTTCATTTAACCGGAAAATCATCTTTTTCAACATTTTTCAAATTTTTTATTAACTTTGGCCATGTAGTCGTAATTTTTAAATTTTTATCGTTGCTTTCGTATGTATATATCCAGCAATAAAGTCAAAATATTAATAAAGTGGTGTAGCTAGTTTAGAAATCTTTGACATATTAGGCCCGTTGCGTTTATTTTGACTCAACCCGAATAGACTTATCCAAGTTCATTCTAGCTAGTATCCTTAACCATGTAGACCTTAATTGGTTTATTAGGCTAATTTTCCACGAGTCTCATTACTTGAGATTTTATATTATGGAGAACGAGAAATGATAGAGTCAATTATAAGTCGGTATTCTTGCACAAACTCACTTGGTGTAATTATTTGCCTATTCTCCCATCACTTGCTAATAATTTATCTGCAATAAGTAAGGTCGTACGATTTGAAAAGTTACTTAGCTTCTAGCCCAAGATCGTTTAAAAGTTGCTCGGTAATGATAAGAATTCATAGCCAAGGCATAACTTATGAAGCGGGGCGCGAAGATTGGCGAGTCCGAAAAGGCCTTGACAAGGCATGAGGATTCCATTTTATTGCTAAAGATCCAAAGTGATGTGAAAAACATTATTCCCAAAGTCAATATGAAGGATCAAGACTAACGACGAAAAGCAATCAACTCCCATAAAGATCATGGAGAAGTCTATCCGAAAAGACCCTAACAAGGTATGAGGATAAATAGATCCAAGTCCGAAAAGGAGGCGGATCGTTGTATCTCAAAATCCCAATTAGAGATTGAAGAATAATCATGAAGTCGTGGTCAACAAAGTTGGAGAACCCCTCAAAAGTCTCCAAGTGAAGAAACTCTATTAACGATGAGAAGACCATTATCTCAAGCACGTCTCTCAAGATATGAAGTATGAAGTACATGCCAAATATCGGCCCGAGAAAGGTCTCAAATCGTGAACCGAGTTATGCCAAGATATGAACTTTTTGATATCCCGAGAAGCAGTTTTAAGAGATTTTGTCCTTTAGCTAACTATTGATCAAATCGTCCTACTTTGCTTTCAGCCTAAATAAACTATCGAAATAAGTCCAAAAATGCATCTTCATGATCATTCTAAGACAAAAATAAAATATAAGAGATACACCTAGGAATAAAAGGGAGTTTAAGCATATAATTAAGCCATGTGTGTAAGTGTTTGATTTACTAACTTATAATAACAATGATCTCGTTTTTAAGCTTAGTTTGGGGAACGTGAAACTTGAGGGTGATAAATCTTCGCAGCACCAAAGCCCTAATGTAAGTCATTGATTTCTTTGCAAGTTATTTCCATGTAGCTATTTTCAAGTGAAAATGGTTTTCTATCCTTTTATTTACTTTAAAGATTTTAATTTCTCTTAGTACTTAAATTTTTGTTTAATAGTATTTTAATAAGGCCAAGGTTGATTAATTATGAGAAAAGTGTAAAATTGCTTTATCACTAAGCATTGCATGAGGGCATGGCAATGGTTAAGTGTAGGGGATTTGATAGGTGTGTAAACACCCATCCTTTTTCCACTTAATTCTGGCTAAAACGAGACCAAAACACGTATTTAATGTCATTTGTTTGGAATTATGCGTGGTTTTTGTGTTTATTGTGTTTTCATAGCCAACCAGATGAATATTGAAGAAAACATAGGATTGCACGGGTTTTATGGAAGAAAAAGACTCAAGACGAAGTCTATTGTCCAAGAGATGTAAAAGATTTGAAGTCACTGGGCCTATTTGACGATTTATCGAAGAAAAGGACCAAAGATGGAAGATTTACATAAGTCGAAGAAACTCAAGTCTATTAAACGAAGAAATTAAAAGACGAGTTGAATTTAATCGACGACAAATCCCGAATCAGAATCCAAAACGTCAACTTTTCTGAAAAGACGAGAAGACAAGAAGAACGGGAGAAAGCCCACTCACCAACCAAAGGGGACACCTATATAAAGGGTTCCCCTCACACTTTTCATCCAGTTTTTCATTCCCTTCTTTTTCTCTTTTCTTGTTCGTAGGTTTCACCAACACCATTAGGGTGTTTGGTGATTTTGATCATTGTTTTTCCAAATCTTGTAGTTTAATCTTTATCTTTTGTTTGTTCAACATTAATCAATCAATACAATCCTTCCATTTCATCTTGTTCATCTTCATCTTTTTGTTTCTAAGTTTAAATTCTTATTTGGTTGATTTGATCTCCAAAAGTTGTTGGGTTTTATGTTTTTATTGATGGGATTTGTAGTTTATGGTTAGTAGATGATTAGGGATTAGATTTGTTTAAGTTTTGGTGAAAAACTTGGTGATTTTTGGATCGAATTCGAGTTCCCCTGTTTTTTCTGAGTTTACTGTTCTTGAGTTTCCCATGTTCCGGATGAACTAAAAGTTCCGGATGAACAAAAAGTTCCGGATGAACATTAAGTTCTGGATGAATGTTATTCTCAAAAGTTCCGAATGAATGTAGTTTTTAAAAGTTCCGAATAAATTTCCTTTTAAAAAGTTCCGAATCAATTTTTAAAAGTTCCGAATGAATGCTCTTTTCAAATCTTCCGAATAAACTTCCGAGTCAAAAGTTCCGAGTGAAGCATCTTGACCACAAGTTCCGAACCAAGTTCCGGATAAACCTCCGAACGAAAGTTCCGGATAAACTTCCGAACGAAAGTTCCGGATGAAATCTTCCGAGTGAAAGTTCCGGGTGAAATCTTCCGAGTAAAGTTCTGAACGAAGTTCCAGATCAAAGGTTCCGAACCAAGTTCCGAGTGAACTTCCGAATCAAGGTATACTTCCGAATCAGTTTTCTTTTCTCTTGAGTGTTTCGAATCTAGTTGAGTGTTAATTACTGTTTCTTCATTTTATATTATTATTTCAAGTTTTATTAACTGTTATTAATACAATTGCTTTTAAATTTAAGTTTACATTTTAGAGCATTTAACCCTTTAGTAGATTAGAAAACCAAACCCCTTTTTTAGTACCAAGAATAATCATTCCACTTAGAACCGAGATCAATTCGAGAGGATTTCGAGAGAATCTAGAACCCCATTGAAAATCCTAGTATCATTGTCATAGGTTCTATTCAACAGACAGACTAAACCAAGATGCGAGGACTTTAACAAATTCGACAATACACAGGTTTAACAAACTCATGGACGATACAATACAATGCATTTTTAAATTAACACTTCTTAGATTCATTTACATATACATGTTCTAATATTTGGTCAGAATAACCTTCATATATTATACTTACGGTGTTTTTCTCATTTATGTTTCTTTCTGTGTGGAATGTAGAATGAATATAATGGAATGTAGAATGAATACATAAAACAAAATCATGTTCGGTTTATATAGGTTGAAAATACTTTGTGGCAGTAAAAAACACAAAATAAACAGCGTAAAATCAAAATAAAATTATGAATATAATATAACAAAAACAAATTTATGTCATATTAATAATATTTATGACATAAAAAAATAATTTGTATAATAATTTATACCACTAATTATAATAACATATTAATAAATATTTACATAATATTAAACAATTAATCAGGTTTTGAGCACATATGTATTTAGTGAGATTCTCATAGTTCACATCTATGTAAAAATCATATTCTGAAGAGTTTACTTTATGTCGGGTTGTTTGCCATTGCCTTCGTAAACACATCTTATATTTTATTTTCATATCCTTATTAAAACTGCTTATGTGGGCTGTTTAGAATTCTTTATTAAAATGCTTACATGGTTTACGATTGCCTACTAAAAGTGCAAAATAGTTTCTAATCTCGGGGTATTTATCATCAGTTCAGAAGTACAAATAATAAAAAAACATAATCATTTATTAAAAAGTTTTAGCCTTGCATTTATATTATTGGAATTTTTCATCAAACCAGTTGCTAGGACATCTGTTCCAATTAAAAGAAAGGTAAATTTTAATCGACTACAGTTTAACCTTCTGCTCTCTATTTCTTTCATTTAACTTATCACCTATTTGTCATCTATTCATACAATTCCATCATTTCGTTATCTTGAATTTGTGACTGCTCATGTTCACTTCGACTGTAACGATACTTATCACAATGGAGGACCAATCATGTATTCTAACTAAACTTCTGCAAGTGTTGAATTCAACAAACATATTTACTCATTGAATCTTACAAAGACTTTATCAATTCCTATACTTTGCATTAGTTTATGTTTTTTAACTCTTTTTACACTTATTTTGTGAAATTAACACTCATCCGCTCAATTACCAATTAAACAAACTAACTTTCAAACTCAAAGTGCCAAAAAATGTATTAAACCAAACACACCTCGACTGATTTTAAAGAAAACATTTAGTAACAGTTTATTGAAACAAACAAACTGATCAACATTTATTACTCAGTAAACTACCATTCAAGAACAAATTGCAAGTAGATTTTTACACTAATAAAACTTATAAGGAAATTTAGACTAACAATATGAAGTAAAATAATAGGAGCATTACCAAAACATCTAAAGCCTCCGTTGATGGCGAACCTCGCTACGGCTGATCAAACTAACTCAACAGCTACAAGTGATCACCATTATCTGAAATCTTCTACTACTACTTGGATCATATCGCACCATCACATAAAAAACACAGTTAACGTTATTACAAAATAACAACCTTTTTTATATCAAATAATAAAACCAACTCTATAGTACTTAACTTAATACAAAAATTACACAATTATATATTTTTCACCCAAAATAACTATGAATGAATGTGTTTTAAAATTAACAATTAAAACAATTAAAGATTAAGATGTATGTTTAATTTTAAGAATCAATCAGTTCATTTAAATGAAGATCTAAACTTAGTACCTGCCCAACTCAAGATAATAACCGATGGATTTCCATACTCGTCTAATCATCTCGAAGACATGATGACTGACAACGTCGCCGGAAAAAATTGTCGTTTGTTCCGGAAATAAAAAAAATCAAATGATTAAAAAATTGCTATCAGTAAACATATAAAAAAATTGAGAAAAATAAACAGTTGACTCACCATAAAATCAAATTGAAATCGTATTTCTTGGCTAACCATAAATTTAGAATTTCTGCTAACTTTTTTTAATAATAAGGAATTGTGAGATTAGATGAGATAGTGAAAATGTAGGATAATGAATTTTTAATTTCATTTTTTACAAAACTAGAAGTGTAGAATGAGTGGTTAGGTAGAGTGGGTGAAATCCGGTCTTCAAAACCGGTTCACCAAATCCGGTCTACAAATCCGGTCCACAAATATCCTTATTATGGCCCAAAACAAACATGCTTAAATATCTTCGACAAATGGAAAATACATCCTTAGCTTCCGAATTCTTCCTAAGATCACCCGCGAAACAAAAAAGTTTGAGCTAATTTCACATGTTAAAGTTAGATCTATTTCTTTCGTTTCATATACAAAATTGGCATAGCAGAAATCTAATATGACACATCCAACTCTTTTGCGACAAGCTTCACGTGTCACGAAAATCTCTTCTAATCATAGTAAATTTTAAATTATTATTGTTAATGTTTTTAAAAATATTAATAAAAAAGAAACCTTAGTTTGGATAATAATTTTTTAAATTTATTATTCTAGCTAAATTATTAGATAACGAGTGCCTATTTGTCTTTGCAAAAATTAAAATTGATTTAAGATTTGATTTGTATTGTTTTTGTTTATTCATAAAGCTTAAAATTTTTTATTTATTTTTACTTTGTAAGATTTGTTAAACATGATGACATTTTAGTGACCTACTATAAACTTACACTTAAATATTCAAGTTTTGGGTACATATATTTTATAAAAGATTTATTTTTGAGAATCTAATTTTTTTTTAATAAATGATATATCAGAGCATGTTATAAATATATTGAAACCTATTATGTAAGTTAAAAATATTTACGCGTATAAAAAAATTATGTCAGCTATCGTAAATTTTTAATTATCAACTTGAGTTCAAAGATTGGTGATGAATGGATTGATTTATGAAAGTTTATGATCTTCATTTTGTACTATTTGGATAATACTGTGTATGCTCATTAAACAAAACTCATTTTCGTTTCAGTTTGTTTTCATATGACAGCTTATTAAAGTCAAGACTAAATATTATCGAAAGTTGTGTTGTTCATATAAAGTCTGATTTTATCTCAACCAATGCAACTATATGTCGGTGTATTAAAGGTCAAGAGCCGGAAGAGTTTACAGATTATATGTTGTGACCTAAATAAGTTTTGTGCATGTGAAAATGAGGTTGGGTGGATGAGATATTTTTCCCAGACTTAACTGAAACTAAATATAAATTAATGATGCACTAAAAATAATTTATACGCAAATGTTTACCAAATAAAAAAAAGTTAAACGACAATCAGAAGTCATACCCGTCCATCGGACGGGTAAGCTATAAAAAACAGGAACCAACCAAAATAACCAATAACAGATTTGAACTATCAACAAGGCTATCTAAACCCAAATTTTAAGCTTCTAAATCCTAATATTCAACCTACCCAGTGGCTTCAAGCTTATAACCATTTTTCGCCCAAAAATCCATTAGAAAGAGTGCCAATGATTCTTCTTACAGGAAATGTCTAGGACCCTTAAAAAACACTAAGAACCAACAAACAAACAAAAATAATAACTCAACCAAGGATCTTATGATCTTTGATTTTCAAACAGTGGGTATAAAAGAAAATTGAAGAGCACTAACTTTTTTTTGTTTTGACTGATTTTAATGAAATAAAAGGGAACAAACTAATTTAATATTAATCTAATAAGAGCGGATGAAATCAAATGAAATCCCAAAATGGTGCTTAGGCTAGCTTGTCAAGCTATTCAAACACCCCTTTTGGACAACAAAGTTGCACATAAACAAAGATAAAGCAGCAATGGATAGAAAAAATAACAAGATATCAAACTTAAAACAGCAAAAAAAACAAATTAACAAATAATCAAAACAAAAAAATTGTAAAACAAAGTAGATGAGCTAATAGAAGACTTAGATGAAAAAAACTAAAAAGAGAGAAAGTGTAACTCACATTGGGTCAAAGACATTGTTCACAAGATCCCCCACTGTAATAATTACTTAGCAAATATATGTCCTTTAGGGGACCAAATCGTCCAAATGTCCTCAAAAGGTCTTAACACCTACAAACACAGCAAAATGTTATTAGAAAA
The DNA here is from genome assembly GCA_025667525.1 of Glebionis coronaria. Taxonomy (NCBI): domain Eukaryota; kingdom Viridiplantae; phylum Streptophyta; class Magnoliopsida; order Asterales; family Asteraceae; genus Glebionis; species Glebionis coronaria. The sequence continues at coordinate 341,314,497 of CM046875.1, read as the reverse complement.
CAAGCCAGCTTCAAACCTATTGCTAACGTTAGTCTTACATTACTAAAAATTATTTGCTAAGTTTTAATGTCTTCTGAACATTTGCTAATTTCAATCGATTCACGTAAATATTACTGGTTCATTTGTGTTGTATGAGATTTCCAACGGGCTAAAGTTGGCTGAATTGGAAACAAGTCCAAAAGGTTAACATGGTCGACGGTTAACTAAGTAGTCCTCAGTAGTCTTCTGATGCTTAAACGCGCCTATGTCGTTTCACATCAAAAATTGCGGTATAACAGAACAAATATCGTTTGGCGATATTATTTAATGTAATACATTTATTGTTTTTAAACGGACAACACATTTTAATACACTTTTGAGCTGTTATGCAACCCGCTCGTCCTGCACATCGTGCCACTTCCAATACCTAAGAATTCGTAACTGTCTAACTTCTGAACAGAGAGAGGAAGGAATCAACTTGGTGTAATATCTATCTACTCTGGAATTTTTAGTGACTTGGGGAGTGGAAGCAATGTGTATGTCTACATGATAGAAAAGGTTTGTTTCATCTTCTGTTTAAATCATATTTGATGACATGTACTCTAGAATTTTTTCATATGATATTTATATCTAATTAAGATTATGTTGAATACCCTTTGTGAGGGTAAGAAGGAATACTTGAGGAATCACAAGACTCTAAGACCGCGCACGTACATCAGTTCTAGAGGATATACATTTTCCAAGAAGGCTGGTTAGTAACTCTATGTACTCTAATTACCGCACTTACTTGACCCTGTTTTAACCTAAAATTAAATTTAGTTGGTTTCAACCTGCTAATAGGTTAAAGATTCTGGTCACACAACTAACATGTCATATAGAAGCATACTACAGCAAAACAGTGTCCTTTTTCCAGTATGTACTATGTGATTTATCAGCTCATTTTAATTTCACATACCGCATGACGAAGCGTGGGCTGATTTAGTTTTTTCCGCTGAATAAACGAGAGAGAGTGGAGACCACACATGCCATAGGTAACAGCTCTTATGCCTTGCCAGCAGAAATCAATCCAGAGACTGTCCTCGGGTAACTCTAGCGGTATTATCACACTGAAACATTTATACTGTTTTTCCATAGACGGTGAATAAGATCCCTAACAAATTTTTATAAATTTTTAATTGAATGTCAGTTTCAAGAGGAATCTTCTTTGGAAATTAGGTGTATTGCAAACACATCCTGTACCTTTTTAAATATTTAGTCATGAATACTAAGGTCCCATACCCTATGCCTTTTTAGACTATTGGGCGATGAAGCAAAAGGTTGGTTTGATACTACTTCTCGGAATCTGGTAACCTTCGGATCTTAAGTAAGTGTGTCTGCAGCCTCAGTTATCTTTTAGTTCTAACAGAAGTTCAAATATAATAACTGTTATTATAATAATGGAAGCTCCCAGTTTTCAATTCAAGCATATAATAATTGTAGTTAGAGGATAGGTAAGGTACCGAAATAAAACATGAAACATAAAGCGTAATTACACTAAGCAAAAGATGTAATGAACTGAAAGCTATGAGGAAGATAACTTTGACCAAAGTCGTAAAGCATTCACATCGGATCTTTACGAAATAAATATTTACAAAGTGGAGAGCTATGTGTGTCATAGTAGGCCAAACTCTAAAGATTGTGTCATTGTTATTAAAGGCATATATCTATACCATGTATCATCATTCTACATAAAATTGCTCTAATCAGTAAACCATAATAACACTTTTTGTGTTTCAAGGACAGTATTGGTGGGCTGGTCTAATGCGAGGTGCTGTCTCTGTGGCACTTTCTTATAACAAGGTAGAAAATGAAGTACTTCGTATTTGAAATTTTTTTTTGCTGCCTCATTGTAATAAATAGATTAAGTTATTTTCTTTTGCCTCAAAACAATTCAAAGTGCTAAAACCAGAGTAGTGAAACATTGAATTTGAAACTCCATTCCTATTAAAGAAACATGAAGTCTGCACATTGCTTGAAAGCTAATAAATGAGCATTAGTAGTTTTATCTAATAGATATAAACTGGTTTATAAGCATTTCGAAACAGTTTAGGTATAAGCATATTCTATAATAATGATTAGAGGTGACAACATGAGGGTTAGTAAGGGGTAAAAACTGATTTGGATGACCCGAAAACATTTTTTTCTCTGGAAGGTTTATACATTCGGAGACACTCTCCTTCACTCACTAAGAAGTTCCTCACTAATGATAGTTATTATTATATCCGACAAACGGACTTAACCCATAATAAGGAAGGGAAATCGATACCAAAAGGAAGCATCTTTCCAGGTTTAGAGACAGAATAATTGATAACGATACTAAGTTTGCTGGAAAAAAAAGACTCGGATAAAAAACTGGTGGTAGAACCGAACACCAGTCAAACGAGGATCGATCTTTAGGAAAAAGAAAATACTCAAGAACTGAGAAAGACAAGATGTCATATGAAATATGAATTTGGCATGAATGCTTTAGATGAATTTGACTTTTAAGAGTTTAGGAAAAGGTATGCTCAAGCTGGTTTACATGTCCCATGAAATTGACAGTCTTATGTGTTGGTCTTTTTACTTTTAAATATGTTTAAGAAACAAAGGATTTTTGCAAATGCTGTTTATGTTCATTCAAAATAATAGCGTTATATCTAGCTCTATGAAGTTCTATATGCCCTACGTTTATAATATCCCATGTATGACATGTGGCATGACTCGTGATACATAAGGACGAACATAAGTAAGAGATATATGAAATCATCAGAGGGAAGTCGTAGAATGCCATTCAAGCCTATTCTGCATATTTCCCCAATCTTGCTCTTTTTAATTTAGTATTTAGGCGATATACAATAAATTTTAACTTCCTCTTATTAATACATGGTAAAGGTATTATTATTAAGAGTTTGTACGAGAATAGTTGTTCCATGTATATTACCCCTCAAAGTATTCGTAATGTTTCAAGAGTGTTTTGGTTGTTCGGATGACTTATAGTTTTATAGCATATTTTAATTCATAAGCTCATGTTAATAAGTTCACAATCTGAAATTAATGACTTATTCGTTTTTCTAAAGTCAAATAAGCCGACAACATAAGGTAACATAAGGTAACTCGAGCACACTTTGAACAATCAACAACCATTTATACTAAAAATTCAACTTGCTTAATTAACAAAAAAAATTCACTTTTCCTCTTCGATTACAGTTTTACATACTTAAAAGTTTTAGCAGGTAAATAAGTTGAATCGCAAAAAATTTAGTCAAGGTCAAAAGGGAAAGCTCAGACAGAGTTCACTCACGCACATAAAATTTTAGTCAAAGTCAGAGAAACGATTTAGCGCCATCCAAATACCACCTTATACAACACATAAGTCAACCATACAAGAGATCAACAACTCAAACAGAAACATCATCATCAAAAATCAGTATGTTATCAAACAAAAAGCTTAAAAACTTGATACCTCAATTAGGGCTTCACAATAGGGTAGCAACGACGCAGATCCTTTCTTCTAATTTACTTCAAACCCAAAAAACAAACAACCAGTGATGCGGCATCGAGATATTCACCATCATACATTCACCAACACTGTCATCAACTCCGCCGTTGTCATCTCCACCGTCACCATATCCACCATCTTCACACTACCATCATCGAAGATAAAACAAATTAACAAGACCACTAAACAATTAATCATTTAATCAATCAAACACATATTTAAAAAAGATTAAAAAATAACTTATCTTTTAAACAAATGTCAATCAACAACCACTCCATGTGTGACCTGTGTTCTGACCAGACATGACGGAGATTTCAAATGTTGCCAAAAATGATAGATTTCTTCATCTATCGGAATAAAATTAAAAAAAGTAGGTGTTTATGGGTCCCACATGAGGAAAGTTCATGAGGAAAGTTGAAATGAAATGAAATGAATACATGTGATCTATAAGACGACAGGTGTAAAAACTCCCACATGAGAAAAGTTGTAATGTTGTTTAAAATGGAATCTATTAATACTATTAAAACAAGGTTTATGCATATGTCATCTTTAACTATGTGTAAACTTTCGATTCGTTAATGAAATTAAAAATTATTAAATTCTGATGTCATGGATATAAAATAAAATAAATTTATTTATTTTCAAAATTACCAAACATATATGTATGTATTTCTTGAAACACGAGAGTAACGAAGGGTTTTATGTAATGTGATTGGTGGTAACGGGAGGTGCTAATATTTAACACTTGATTTTCTTTTTTCCATTAAAATTCAAATTAGTTCTTAGTGGTAACAGATTTGTACAATTATCTTTTTTTTTAAAGATTCATCTTTTACCTTTGTTCTTCATCACTATCTTCAAATAACATTCATTCTTCATAATTTATATTTGGGTTTTTTAACGTTGAGTGATCTTCTTCCCTAACTTCCTCCGACCAGTTTTGTTTCTTCTTTGTCAACACCTCAAGGTATCATTTACTATACTTTTATGTGTTGTAAGTCGATTTATGTTATATTTATTTAATTAGTAGTAGTTAATTTCAGATATCATGTGTAAGATAATTGGAGATTCTAGATGTGCTTAACAAGTGTTTGAAGAAATGCTTCAAAGAAACAGATGGTATAATTGTCCTTTCTTATCTTTTTATATTGTGGTAATTTTTATTCAACAAATACATGTAAATTAATTAAACAGACGATTTTGGGCTTTTTTTATACAAATGTGTTATTTTTCTTTCTTAGATATTTACTCTCTAATTGTTACTGTATAAATTTACATCATCGTCTAAAGTAACCATATTTTATTAATTCTAAGCTTATTTTTAGATAATAATGGACTTTTATACCGTTTAATCTATGCTTTTAGAGAATATTAACATTCTCATACAAAGATATTGAATAATGCAAGTAGTCACTTCTTATAATCCAATTCACTTGGCTTCCTTTCATGCAAGTAAGCCCCTCAGTGAGTGTTTTTCTACTCCTTTTTTTCATCTTATAAGCATCTATGAACTAAAAATACAGAAGTAGTACTTTTCAATGTTGTTTCTTTCTTGCTAAAAGTGTTTTTTGAGACTTGTGGTTAGCTTCATTGGAAGTACTACCAGTTTGTTCATTGATAGTCATTTGTATTTAATGAAGATAGTGATTTCCCTTATTACAAATTTAGATAATAAATAAACTCTTAAGTTATGCAAAAGGTCATTGTTGCAACCAAGGTTGCCTTATACTTTCTATTTGTTTTTTATTCCGATAATAACAGTAACTAAAATATCGAAGTTAAGTATTTGACCATTTCATGAATATTTGTTGTTAAAACATGGGAGGTCGTTTAACTACTACAACGTCTTAGTTTTACACTTACCATTTAGGCTTCAGGTGTTAAGAAAAAGATATCACGATACTTATTTGGAATTAGTTCTTCATTTTTTCATATACTTAGTTGATCACTTTCTTTATTGCAGAACCACGACTTGGCAAGAAGCATATAAAAAGTTGATTTTTTGGCATGACTACAGATTGTAGGACGTGTACGTAACCATGAACTGAAGCAACTCGAGGTTGATTAAAGGTTATGTTGTTTCAACTTTCAAGTATTTAAAATATTGGTTAGGTAGTTCATGTTTTTGGGTTTGTGGAGAAGGGCGTTTATGCAATTGATATAGTCACGAACACAAGATATGTGAAGCTAAATTATTAAAATTGTACAAAAGTTTTATAACGTTTAACAACTACCTTATTTTTTAGCCATTGGCTCTTACTTTGAGTTTCGTTTAACAATTACAAATATTTTTCATGAGGTCTCGTGTGTAACTTTGTTTAGTTTTGTAGAATAGTTAATTTTGTTTTGTTTTGTTCATATTTTTCTTTTTCAACTTTAGTTTTGATTTTTTTAGTTGTTATGAAGTCTGATTCCTATTTCATCGTTAAATTATTCACAGCTTCTTCGTCATGTGGTGGATTGAAACTCCGTCCTAAACGGTGCTTTGCCTCTAGAAACTTATGAATTTGGTATGACTTATATTATCAGGTAAGTTTAACATCACTTAGTATTCATTAGCCAATTTGATGTGTTATTTAAAAACATGTATGTCTGTATGATGTAGTAAATGATATTTTTTTAACTCTCAAATCTGCATCTCAAGTTTAAGGTATTTATACCATTACTCTTTGTTGCATAAAACTCAACTGGTACCACTAAAATTAAGTTGCATGTGGTTAAAATGTGAAAAATCAAAATTATTCTCTTAGTTATTGGATATTTGGTTTATATAACATTAATGCCAAAACCAATTGTATAAACTGGTGACTTTGGTAATAGTCAACTATGAACTGCTAAGTCGACTATGCTAAAATACGATCGTATGCAAATTTTTGTTGTGGCATTAACTTTGGTTAGTTTCATTGGTACCAACAGGGAGGCAATTTTTGGTTGGACATGGAGTCATTTTGGAAGCTATTGCAATCGCTTATGAGGCAAAAGGGGAAGTGTTTGAAGAACTCTCATAGCTCTTCGAAGAGGACGTGAGCCCTTTAGGTAAGTTCTCGAACCTACTGTTAGCCCATTTTGACTTTTTATATATTAGATCCATCGTAAAGGCGTAGACAACGAGTTGGTAAAGTGTAGTTAACCTATGTTTCTGTAATTATATCTCTCAAACATGTCTTTTAAAGTAATTAATAGTTTTTCTTAGAGTTATCTGCTGAATTGGATTTAATTCTCGAGGAAATGTGTTAGTTTAGGAGATTTTATAAACTCTATCGAGTATCGATGTATAAAGTGTTTTAGCTTTATCTTCATATGCTTACTTAACATGCTGGATAATGAACAATAAGTCATCGTTATACCTATTAAAACAAGGTGTATACTTAAGCATTGTTATACCTTTTATTGATCTAGAAGTGATTGTTTTGGGCTTTAATACAATTGTTTTAAGTATTTGATCTTAATATATTCTTTTAATTACATATGTGGAATATGCCAAAATGCATAATAAATGATTTTGAGCTGCTCTTTAGTGAAAGTCGTGCTTATTCTTTCATTTCCGACTACTTATCACGTATAGTTTTTGAAATTTTGTAGATCGTAATTTTAACAGGTTCAATGCATCATTAGAGAAAAACATTTACTATCTCAAATGTACAGGCGAGGTATGGGTTATTCTCTAATCTTTAAGTTGTGGATTTTATCGATTGACACTATTTACAAGTCAAAGAGGTAATATTAGTCTTTGAGTGAACGCTCGCCTTTTAACTTATTACCAAATAAAAGATATTTTTTGTATTTGGAAGAGGCATCGTTCTGCACTCCAAACTTGACATGGTGAAAGTAAAGCTTATGATGAAAATTTTATGTACTTCAGTAGAATTGAGAGTATTTGTAGGTTGTGATAAACTAGATAATTATAAGGTGATACCATGAATCTAATGAGACATGTTTTGACCCCATATTAAACTAACCCATTACTTGACTCACCCATTGTGCCACATCTAATGGTAATTTAGAAAAATGATCATAATCTACAGGTCATTTGACCTAAAGTGAGTATTTCATTTGCATTTACACTACTGTGCTACAAAATTTTATTTGATGGACAAACCTTTAGAAGGTATTCTCAGTCATTAGAAAAATATATTTATAGTAGTTGAGTAATCTTCAACATAAGGCAATGCAATTTTCTTGTTCATAGATTATTTTTGAATCATGTCAAGCGCATTCTAATGTGCTTTTCTGTACATTTTGTAGGATTCTTTAATCTTAGGTGTTGCGGTGCAGTTTTGGTTGATTAAGTCATGGAGTCTACGAAGCTTTTGAAGTTCAATGTTATAGATGTTTCATTTAAACCGGAAAGGGTTTAGTTCAAAGTTTTTTTTGAAGTTCAATGTTTTATAGATGTTTATTTAGTTTGTTTAACTTTTTTGGTATCTAAGACAATATTATGTATCTCAGTTTAAATTTCTTAGTTTTATTGTTGCATTCAAGAAAGTAGGATTTATACAACAAATGATGAGAGGTTACGGTTGGAATTATACTTGGGAGATTTTATTGGATGGTTAAATTGGCTTTATTAGTGTTAAATGATGTACAATTCGAGCAACTTTTATACATTTATTATCATCCGATCAAGTAAATGTAAAGTTAAATACGTAAACTTTTATTTAATTTAAACTTATGTGAAAAAACCTGAGACCAACCGTGTATTACACGGGTCTTAAGCTAATATAACATATATCAAGAATATATCGTTATTAGTACCTTCTTTCTAATATTACTATAACTGTACCCGCGTAATGAGACGACAAATACCTAATAACGAATTTTTGGACTAACAAATATTAACCTCTTACTCATTGTAAAGTTATAAAAAAGCAAAATAAAAAAACCCACTAAAATTGAAAAAGACTAAAAGTTAATAAAAATATATCAAAATAAATATCGAATTAAAAAGCCCAAAATTTAAAAAAATATAGTGAAATTAAATTATAAAAATAATAAAAAAATAAAAAGATATTTCAATTTTAAAACAAAAATGTTATTTTAAAAATTTGTCACAAAAGTTTGTTAGAAAAGGTTATAATATATATAATGTTGATAAAGATATCAACAACTTGCTTTATTTAATAGGTAAAAATGTCTGAATTTTCAGCCTTACTATTTTAAGAAGGTCCCAAATGTTTTATAAAGTAGTATAGATTATGAATATAAAATATATCAACAATATATCATGAAGAATTAGTAAATCTATGATAAATCCATCAGAGCCGTGACAGCCACACACCTAGAAAAAATGATTCTTCATTTTGGTCCAACTATTGTTTGGTCCAATTATTGTTTGGTCCAAATTCCATCGTGTGAATAAGCTCAATTAGACTTTGCATAAACTTGTAAGATATTTTTTGTATAGGCTTTTATTTCAGTTTGATGTAACTATGACTTTCGTTCTAATATTATTGTCCGCTATTCCATTTTGGGTTGTCTTAAAATTATTGTCCACTTTCAAAACTTCCAAAATTATATACAGAATTTTGTTTGAGTTTCCATATTACCCTTATTTGAGGTTATTATTACAAACAACTAAAAAATCTAAAATTAACTTTTTTTTAAACTTAATATAAAATTAATTTGTTAAGGGAAAAATTGTCATTCTGCAAAAAGTAAGAGAGAAAACTGAAAAAGTGATAAACTCTATTTTTCCAAAACTCCATTTTGGAATCGTACTTTTTCAAAACTCCATTTTGAAAATTATACAAGTAGCTCACCACTTTTTCACAACTCAAATTTGAAAGCATCTAAACGCAAATAATCATTTTTCTCCAATTATTATCTAAGCACTCTTTTTAACTTATCTAAATTTTCAAAATAAATTAACAGATAATCTGGTTGCAAACGCAATCCCAAACACCCACTTACACAATTTTATCAATTTATCGATGAGCATATAATTAATTTGATAACACAAAATCGAATCGTACTAAGCGGTTTGTTACTAAAAAAATCAAATACTAGCGGTTCGGGCTATAATCAACTATTTTATAAGTTTAACGAGATTAAATTTATATAAATAATAACAAAGTTTATAATATTGAATATCATATTCATATAATTAAATGACATTGATAGAAAATTCATATAAAGTTATTTCGTTACAAAAATTACATTTAAATATTAATAAAACACATATAAATAAAAAATATTTTTCAACTTTTTTTATTACTATCACATTAACTAAATTTTACAAATACATGTTTACATATGTTGACTCATAATACACTAAAGTAAAACAATATTTAAAGGTATATTTGAAATAAATATTTACATAAAGAAAAAAATTAAACGACAATCAGAAGTCATACCCGTCCATCGGACGGGTTTTGCAACTAGTATATATATATATATATATATATATATATATATATATATATATATATATAGTTAGGTTAATGTAGTGTAGTCCTTTAAAATTGTTAAAGTTAGAAGCAACCTAGACCATTGGATGTACTATTTTATGTAAGATCAACTACAAACTTGATTAATGGCATATTTGTAATAACTTTTTAATTAAAAGGGTATAATGTTCCATTGTAAATAAAAAGAAAAAGAAATTGTTTTGTGTATTAACGACCGTATGTTTATTATTGATACCCGTTACACTATTTACCATGATTTTCGCATATTATATTTTTCCCCAACCACCACATTCAACCTAGAAAAATCTTGACAAATCAAATTGGATATGATTTTAGAAGTGTAGCAACTAATCTTGGATATTAAGAGAACCAATCTCGTCATTGTTGCTACATACGTTTCTTAAATCATATCAAAAAGATTTTTGTTGGGTTGTAATTTGGTGATTTGAGGTAACTTATGATCATAACACTTGGCGGTATAAATAATGAAGAATACAGAGTCAAACGAATGAATTGGTGTTTCTTTCCCCATTTTATACAGTTCGTGATACATTAATTTGTTTGTTAATTTAGTTTTTTATTCATTGTTTTAATGATACATAAATCCGATATTAATTTTTAATTTTTAATGAATAGTAAGAAGAAGTAGCAGGTGGGATAATATGAGGAGGCAAGGTATGCAATTGACCTAACCAATGTTGTAATATCCAATAAGTTTGTATTGATTTGCGTTTGTTTGGTGTTAGGAGTTGAATGTATCAATAGTTTTTTCACAAGCGATGTCGCAGTCTAAGACATTAAGAAGCATCGAGTGTATTTCATTTTTTTTATTTTTTAAAGCATTATATCTTAAAAGTTGATTTATACATGTAGGTATCAAATACTAATCTGTTTTACAAGTTTCTTATACGAATGTACCAGTTGTTTTAAACAATAAGGTATCTAAGAGAACCTATAAGTTGTTTATTGCCAAGTATCAAACAAAATAATAAACTGATCTACCCCCACAAAAATTTGTTTTTTTACTAAATTTTTTGTATCTGAAATAGAAGCATTAGATTGTATTTAGTTAATATGGGGTTGCAATGTATCACCATTATGGAAAGGGGTATTAAATTAAGAGTTTGTGTTTGGGTTTCTCCGGCTAGAAAGTGGCATGATACAGATCTGTATGTGTATAAGTTTTTGTCGTATATGTATCAGTTTGGTATGATGATTGTCGTATAAAATGTATCAGTTCTTTGTCGAATAAAATGGTATGATGAATGATGGATAGAAAATGATATGATGAATGATGTATGATACATTTTGTATGCGTATAAGTTAATGTCGCATATGTATCGGTTTAGTGTATCAAAATTGTTGGGAATGATGCTCTCTTTCTGTTTTGTTTAGATTTTGTTGTGGATAGACAAGAAGCTGGCAATAGCATCAAAAAAAGGAAGATACGGGACACTGGATGCGGTATGCGTAGGGTGTCGGGTCGAATAGTACATGGTAAAAATGTTGGGAGTTGCATAACAACAAGGGCAAACGTCCCATGAAAAGGAACATGGTCAAAATGGCCTAAAAAGCAAGTTTCCAATGATGGTATATTCAAATACTTAACCGTGGCTGCAAAATCAAGTTCTGTTGATGACAACCCAAATAAGGGCCTTGGTGAGCGCAACATAGATTTAGCTGACATGAAGGTGAAAAGAAAGGTTTTGGATGAAGCAAAGGGAAATGGAAAGGGGTTGGATGATCGTAAGATAGTGAATAGTAATATGCCTGATTCGGAAGTTAGTAGAAAACCCGGTTACCATAAAAAGATGGGGGGACACAAAACGAAGGGAAAAAGGCAATGGTATACAATGAGAAAGATTCGGATGATGATATCAGTGATACAGTTGTATCGAATATATCGTTTGTTTGTTTTAGTTACATATAATGCATCCGTTATAATAATAAGTTAAACATATTTTTTTAAGTATAATCAGTTTGAATGGCGTTTAGATTTAGAATTTTAAGATGAAACTGTGAAAGTTATAGTCAAACATGAATAAGTAGTCAGTTAGTAAACCTTGTAGACCAATTACAACGAATTCCATGAGTTCTGAAGCATGTGCAATTTGTGTTGATAGAAGTTTTGTTAAGATAGCCATATCGCCAAACTTAATAACACATGAACCTATAGGTTAGTGTTTTGTTCAAATAAATTGCATTGGTGATACAAAATAACAATGATCTTGAAAATCGATGGTTAATAACAAAAAAACGATGTATATAAAATAAACTGAATTAAATTGAAATTCTCATAATCCAAACAAATCAATAACATGAATGTCGCGTATAATCTAAATAGTGGTCTTATTACACAAACAAAAACAAAAAGCATAAACAAGGAAGCATCGTCATTGAAAAAGAAGCGTAATGTAAATTAATATGGGTTGTAATCATCGTTGTCCGTTAGTTCATCCGATGATGTTTCCTTTCCTGTTGAACCATTTTCTATAGCATCCTTGTTGGTTGGGTAGTTACGTGAATCATGGAAACCATAAGAAATACACGTCCTGCAAAACCGCGGGCTTCTGTTTGATTTGATAATAGCTATAATGACCTGCGATTGAAGGCGTTTTGAAGATCGCTCACCTTTATTGCAAACGACAGTAGGCGGCTTAATGATAACTTCTGGTGGTTCCGTGACCTCAAATCCTACCTCACGTACATATGCTTTGTACGCCTTTAAGGCTAATTCTAATGTATCAAATCTTGTTCCTTCTAACGGTTTATTACTAGCTTCCAGGACCCAATACTTGGTACCTTTATGAGAATGCTGGAACATGCCAACTTGTACAGGGGATGGATAATTAACATCAACCAGCACATCTTGTTCATTAAGCACCGATTGAGGAGTGGATGGTTCGCCTAAAACCTTAAAATCATAGTTTTTATACACATATTAACATACTAAAAATACTTCTAATTACTAATGAAAATTTTAAAATAACTAAAGCAACAACAAAATATACACATAAACATAACAACCGCATGATTTATCTGAATGGTGTGGTTGTTTTATGCAAAGTATCCAACAAAATAACAAACTGAAGTAACCCACCAAAATTTGGGATTTTTTCTAACTTTTTTGTATCAGACCATACAATCATTTGCTTGTATTAAGTTACCAAACGGTTGTAATGTATCATCGTTATTCGACTAACTAATTTTTTTAACTATAGCTGATACACTTTTCTATTAAAAAAACCTCATACGCAACCATTTTTAAAAACTGGAATATCCTCAACTAATTACAAGTGATACATCGTACTGAATAATGAAAAACAAACTGCATACACGTTTTTAAAATACATGACACACATATATTTTTGAATTTGTGACACATATCCTCAACTGACACATACAAGTTTACTTCTGCGTATTTAAAAGGTTCTATGAAATAGCATAACAATTTATATTGATACAAAAAATAAATGAGACATAAAGATTTAGCGACAATAAAAGTGATGTAAGGCTAGTCAACCAAAAGTTAAAATCGAATCAAGATACATAGATAACAAAAACCTTATTGGTAAGAAAGAACACCAACAAATCTTCAATGATGATGTAAAAACGCTTAATGTCAGACGTTCAGGATGGAAAAAATTTAGCAGCCACTAATGCATTACCTAGAAATAATAAGGTATAGTACTCTGTAGTAATTTCCAACAAATATACACTATTTCAAAAACTTTATGCGTTACAAATGGTACCAAATTCAGTATGTACACACCAATCAAGACAACCAGGTGATTCATTGATTAAAAATAAACAAATATAAGAAAATTGAAGTATTATAATGACGCAAGGAGCATTTGTATTGTTTAATACACATTTCTAAAAAAAGTCCATATAAATGTTTCAGGGTTCAAGTCTTAGCATAGAAGATCAAAAAATTATACTATAATTCATTGAAAAAGAATCCATGTTCGATCTCGGATTATAAAATTAAAGATCTCGGATCTCTATTTTACCAAAAGAATTGCTACTGACGACGGTGACGATCTCGAAACCGTACCATGTATCACCGATCGGACGACTACATACCTGGTCGGATCTGAAAAATATCAAAATTACGAAATAACAAGTCTTGGTCACAGGCGAATCTGTTAAATACGAAGATGTTTGTGGTGCGTCACTGACGAACGAGAATCAAAGAAGGATCTGGATCTGTAAATATTTTAGATGTGGTGTCGAAAGAGATGGAAGTTTTCTTTTTAAAGAGATGAAGTTTTCTTTTTTAATGTAGTATTCAATCTCATTAGATGTATCATTATCTCATCAATTAAAAACAATAAAAAAAGAATGAACATTGAATCAATTGAAAAAAATATAAAAAATTGACAAATGGGTTACTATTACCTTCACCATTAACGAAATTATATTCTTAAGTTGGATCGGTGTACTCATAATTATAATAAAGAAAATAGATTGAAGTATATTGTGGTTGATTAAGAATGAATATTATATAAGAATTATGAGAATAATATTTTATTAATGAATATGAAAGATTATTATTGATGGAGGCAATAAAGATGGATAATATAACAAACGTAAGAATGAAATATGAAAGGATTACCTAATATACCCTTATTAATACAACATAAAAATTTATTGTAATTTTTTTTTCTTAATGACATTGCTATGATCTTGATTGAAACAATAAATCTAATGGTTTAAAAAACTTTTCACTTTAACAACTATAAGACACTAAACCATTTTAACCATAATATATATACATATATATATATATATATATATATAAATATATATATATATATATATATATATATATATATATATATATATATATATATATATATATATATATATATATATATATATATATATATATATATATATATATATATATATATATATATATATATATATATATATATATATATATATATATATATATATATATATATATATATATATATATATATATATATATATATATATAGCGTTCAAGTAAGAACCATCCTTAACGTAAAAACAATAAGAACCAATAATATTATGACACATGGCACCAAAATTTAATATGCTAAATTTAAATAGCTAAATTAAAATAAAATTATAAAATAAATAAAAGGGCAGTGTAGGTATTTATTTCTCCTAATTTTTTGCATAACTATTTCCCAACCGCATCTACACCTAATAAGATATGACGGCACATATCTAAATCGGAGATTCAACCCGCTGTTGATGCAGTATTTCTTTTGTTGATTTAAGTAGTTTGTCATAATTTATGTATATGAAACCGTACTGTGAATACGATTATTCCTGTGTGTAAATATTACCTTTGTCGCACCTTTTTTCTTTGTATACTATCACGTAAATCAATTCTTTTGATAATTAACATCATGCTTTATTGCATCCATTTGCTTTTCTCGTGTGAACACACTTTCCTCTATGTGAACACAAATCACAATAGTATTGCTTTGTTGTCTAGTGATTTAAATCACAACTAACAAGTTAAAACATCGAGTGATAGTACAAATCACTCAGAAATTAATGTATAAACTATAGAACGAGGATAAGTCAATATGTTGGTTTTATTTTTTTAAATACTATAGAACAAGGATAAAAATTTGTTAGTTGTACAACTTTATTTTTAGAAATGTATCACTTTATTTTTTGTAATTTATTATATATATTAGTCCATGTTTTTCAGTAGTTTTTGTATTTTATTTTCACGTACGTATCATTTAAACATATTAGTTAGGTGTGTGTTTTTTCGTATACGTATCATTCAATATTTTTTTAGTTGGTCGTGTATTTTTTGAGATACGTATCACTCGATGTTTATTTCCGCATACGTATCATTTAGGTCTTTTTTTGTTGGTTATTTTTTTTTTGGAAATATGTATCACTTGGGTCTTATTTAGTTGTGTCATTTTTCGAATACGTATCACTTAAGCCTTTTTTATTTGAATGTATGTTTCTTAAATATGTATCACTTGTGTCTTATTTAGTTAGTTGTTTCTTTTTTCAATACGTATCACTTGAACCTTTTTTATTTGAATGTATATTTCTTAAATATGTATCACTTGGGTCTTATTTAGTTAGTTGTCTTTTTTATTTTCAATACGTATCAGTTGAGACTTTTTTATTTAATGTATATTTTTTAAATACGTATCACTTGAGTCTTATTTAGTTAGTTGGGTCATTTTTCGAATATGTATCACTTGAGACTTTTTTATTAGAAAGTATATTTTTTAAATACGTATCACTTGAGTCTTATTTAGTTAGTTGTGTCATTTTTTGAATGTGTATCACTTGAGTTTTTTTAATTGATTGTATATATTTTTCAAATACGTATCACTAGCTTTTTATTTAGTTGGTCATGCATTTTTTTAATCTGTATCATTTTAGTTTTTAAATTAAAATTGTGCATTTTTTTAATTGGTATCATTTAGTTGGTCATGCATTTTTTAGCGTCACATATGAATAACGTAAGACTAAATAAACATATAAAATAATAATGTGTACTCCAAACAAATAAAATAATATTAAAAACAAAATTGATGGCATAGTTAATTCACCATTTGGTCCTCATGTGAAAATGAAGTAAAGAAAATGTCCATTTACTCTCAATGATTAACAAAATTGCCATTATCATATTAAAGTTACTAATCATTTAATAACAATTTGATCTTATTAATGATGGTTGATCTAAAGTTTCAAAACGGTTCCTATTGTTTTTATTTTAAGACTGGATATCACAATAACGGTCTTCTATATATATATATATATATATATATATATATATATTATATGTATAACTATGAATTGATACCACACCTCTAATCCCAGTCATATGTGACATGGCACTTCTAAACCAATAGAATTTGTTTGTTAGCTAAAAAATCTCAAAAACTTGCCAAAATTAGTGTACGAAAACGCAGTTTGGAAAAAGCGGGACGCAGTTTGCAAAAAACTGTGTTTTGATACCGCGTCTATATATAATAGGTTAATAGCATTTTTTCTCATTTTTCTTTATTTTCTTACCAACACACCGACGGGAAAACACACACATCACGGGGAAAACACACACATCAACCACTTCACATCCATTTTTCACCATCCGACACCCATGAAACCCTTTCAATTATAACCCTTTTAAACCTTAAATCAAACAACTATTCGTTTATCATCAAAGAATTTGTTATGTCATCAGTTGCTCGAATTTTTTATATCATCAATTATGGATAAACATAAACCCTAATTAAAAAATGCAGCCGTCACCATCTTATCTTTTGAAGATTAACCCACTCTTATATTTTAATTGGGTGCTGATCCATTTTGGGTTTGGGTTTGGTGTAAAAACCCTAGATCTGGCCATTCGTATAGAAAGAATAACTGCAGTTAGGTGTCCCATTTAAATTACAATTCAGCCTTAGTAAAACTAAACATCGATCTCATAGAATTTGTTTATTATGGATCTTCTAAATCTTTATGACAGAGTTTAAAGGCCATCTTTACATATTGTAGGTCGTCATTTAAGCTTTTCCAAGACCTACTCCACATAAACTAATGGTTTGCATCTCTTACTTAAATAATTTCATGTATTATTGTATGGCATCTTCTTATATCTTTAATTTGTTGACCATCAAGGGTCAGATTGATGCTGAAATGGGATGGCGACATGGTCAGTTGATAAAAAGCTTAAAAACTAATGCACATTATGGTATTTTTTTAGGAAATGTATTCTAATTCTCAATGTTTATTGTGGGCTTGCTGATCTCTGGAAATGTAAGGTTTGAAAGCTATGGAACATCAGGTTTTGGACTCATGTATATGATTTAAGAGTTTTTAAGGGGGTGTTTGGCACTACAACTTGCTAAACTCATAGATTTATTTGGGTTTATGCTTTATATTTTTCACGTGTTTATACTTCTTTGATATGTAAGTAGTGTAGACGATTTTGCCTAGAATTATAGGTGTCTATAAACGTTTTGTGTCTTTGATCAGCTGATACAAAGACATACGCAGATTGTGATGAACGCGACACAACTTTTGATTCAGGGCACCTACGAACCCCTTATCAGCTATCAAGTGAATCTTCAGGAGACAATAAGATTACGGGAAAAGGTACAAATGATAACTCCTCGGGGTTGATTTCTAGCAAGGTGAACAATGGTCAATGCGAACAAAAAAACAGTGTCACTGAAGGTGCTATAATTGTGAATATTGTGGCTTCTCATAACGATTATTCAGATGTAGAACTGCCACGAAGGAAACCTAATAAGTTTCGTTTGGTATGTGATGTACTAAAGGATCCTTCAAGTGAATTACGTGCACGTGGTGACACTATAAATTCTAAAAATGTTAATAGTAGGTTCACTGCAGAAATTGAAGGTGGGTCTGATGATATCCTCACTTTAGACAGGTTCTTTAAAAAGCACTAACTAAACGGTGTTAAAGCTAATGATGCGACATAAAACAAGAAGAGGAAGTTAACTAAATCTGAAGGACCAAGGGTTGACAAGGTTAAAAATTCAAAGCTTGAAAGTAAGGACCCAGTTGAGAATAAACGAAGTGTTGATCCGCAATTTACCCGAAAAAATGATTGTAACTGATGTTATAAATACACAAATGAAAGCGTAGTGTATGAAGGTATTCTATTCGATTTATAATTTGATTTAACTTTTGATGCCGATTATTGGATGGTCAATGTTTTTTCTCAGAATATCAGTTATCCAGTTGTCCCTATGAATTTATGAACAAGCAGTTGGAAGAAAAATTCATTTTGAGTTAAGAGGTGAATCAAAAATTCAAACTAAGACCTTTAGGAAGGGGATCTGATTTTTGTACTGCAGTAACTTGAGCTTCAAGAACGTCATACTCACATCCATACTATCTCAATACACACACTAAATTAACTTGACACAGTCAAGTTACTAATCTCATACTATCTCAACATTTTTTTTGTTTTTCTATTTTGTGACACAGTCATCTGATTTAGTCTTGATCTCAATCGAAGTTGTTGTTTTTAACTTTAGATAGTTTGCGTCTTAAAAGAAGGAGATCGGTTTGAAATTAACAATCTAACCTCGCTTTTCTATTTGGGATTGTTGGTCAGGATTGTCATTGATAAATATACACCCTTGTCAAAATAGTATTCAAAATTCCCAATATACACCTTACTAATCTCATATATTAGTTACTAATCTCATTTGTGACATTGTCAAGTTACTTGATGTCACCGAAACAAGCTGACTGTGTTGTCTAAGGGATTGGTTCCAACATGAACATTGATAACTGAAGTGTGTGCAACCAAGTTGCGTTCTTTCTGTTCAATTGGTAAGCATCGGCCTGTTTATTAAGCTTGAAGCGGATGTGGAAAAGCGGAAGGTAATGGGATTCTGTCGACATGCTCATATTTCTCCTCTAACTGGTGAATGTTTGTTGCAGCCGTTTATCTGCATATTAATCGATTTAGTGTGTATGTTTTTTGCATTAATTAAAACGGGTAAATTCTGAATCTAGAACAGGTGGAAAGTAGCCTAAAGTGTACTTAAAATTTGCTAAAGCCTCTTTACTATATTCAGAAATTGTAATATTAAAATCTTTGGTTTAAGTAATTGTGTGTAATTCCAGAAATTATTGATGAAAATAAGATTTGAACATAAACCTTTTATTAGGCTGACCATATCCACTCGGCTAACCATTATTCACCTTCTAACAGTTACCTATGCACTTTCAGTCTCTTATTAGTGTTTCAAATTTCACTGATGGGTCTTCCCTGATACCAAAATTGAACAACATAGGTCTGCACCAGACCCTTTTAATGGATTGTAATCATTGATAAACTATAAACACTTCCTGAAGTTTACTGATAATGGGTCAACATGTGTGTTCTTTGTTGATATTGGAATGGGTCGGGTCAGGTTTGGGTTGACCTATAACACACTTCCCGGTTCAAGAGTTCTATTTATTTTGTTATGAACGATCAGTTAACCATACATACACATTTCAGGTTCACAATGGACTTATCTATTATAACTGTTTGAAAGAGCTGATGGGGATCCTTTCTTTGTTGCAACTATTTTTCCACATGAGCTGGTAAGATTTATAGTGATTCAGTCTCACCTATTCTAATTTTAGCTTTACTATAGAGTGTGTTTGGGATTGCACGTAAAAGAGCTTATTGCATACTTTTTTTAATTTTAAACACACAAATAACCATACATACTTGTGAAATAAAATTTGTTCCTTTAATACTCTCACATTACTACTTACAACATTGGTTTGAAGGTGATTTCTTAAAGAACACGAAGCGGGAACCACTATAAAAATCATTTCTGGACTAACCAAGGCAATTATAGGTTTATATGTAAAACACTTTTACCTGTTTTGGATTTATGGTCTAAAAGGGCGTTTGGTTGGTTTTACAGAGAATTAAATGTCTTTTTTGACCATGTTACATGCTTATACATTGTTAGTAACCTATGGCGTACACAGATAAATGAGTTATGGTCTGTTGAATATGTGGTTTTGAAGGCTTATACATGTTTAGTAAGTTGGTTTTGCAGCCTTATACACACCAGACAGTCCTTTAGCTCTACAGTTGTATAGCTTAGAAGACCGGAAAGGGGAAAAGCTTAAAGCAGAGATTATGTAAGCCATTTGGTAAGGTACCAAGCGGATGAAGCATTTGCTGGAGCGTGGCATTCAGACGCTACAATTGTTAGCTGCTCTGTGGTGTTGGTAATATTTGGTCGAAAAGTTACATTGCACATAAGCTTTGGTATTGATGATAGCTAAATCATTGTCGAAAATTATGGTGTTGTAGTGATATATTTGTTTAAAAATTATGGATAACAGTTAACTTTTTTTTAACTAATTACATTTGTATTGATGAGAATAAGTTAGTATCTGATTGGTGTGACCACTCTCATATTTGGTGTGCTGCAGATTAGTAGTTTTTAGCTATTTGTGCGTTCTGTTCTTCCGGTCGAGTCTCTTGTTAATCATTTTGAAAAAAGGTACGTTGTCTATTTGAATTATTAGATTTCTGATTGGTTGCCTGAACGAGTAAGGATGAACTCCATTATGTAAGAGTCAATCACTGATTGGCACGTATATATAAACATATCAAATTTTGTTTATCTTTTAGAATTTTTCTATCATTTTAATTATGGTATTTGTTTACTGATGTAGAAAGAGAGGGATTAATTGCAAGCTGAAATTCAAAATTTTTCATCTACCTCAAATGGACAAACACAAAAATTACAAGATCCGCACTCACAAAAGTTAAAATCACTTGATTCTCAAATTCAGGATCTCAAAAAGAAAAATGACAGTCAAGTTCCGATCTTGAAGAAAAACAAAAGAGTGATGAAGAAGAAAAGAAACGTTGACATGGTCAGAGAGAGTACAATTTTTCAATTCGGATTTCGTTGACAAACTCAAGGTTATCTTCAAAAAAAGGATCAATGGCTTTATTGACTGGCGTGACTCGACATACTTCTTTGTCACATTTCAGGTTATCTATTGATTCTTCTCCTTATGGTGGCTGAACGACATGGTCTTGGTCAAAGACGAAATGAATGATTTATTTCATTTTTTGGCTGTTGTACACAGGCCAGTGATTTTTACATTTTTCCATAAAAATGTGGGAAAATCAGTAGGATTGACCAAACTAAAGTGACAGGGACGTTTAATGGTTCTCGAGCTCCTTTCTACACCTTCTATCAATGTTGTTCAAAATCTCGCCAAATTTGATATATATTTACTTCTTAACATTGTTTGCCAAACACTGTTTTCTGATTGTTTGCCAAACATTGAGCTTATTTGAACTAATTGTTCCATTATCTTTTTAGTTGAACTGATCTTTTGGCTGTTGTACACTGTTTTCTATCAATGAGTGATTACAAACTTTAATATTCACCCATCCTTTTATGCAGGTAGAAGAGCCGAAAGTGAACTTTAAGGATAAGGATTCAGAAATTTAGAGAAGAAATCACCATAATGCGCCTTTGGTTGTTCCTTTGGTCTCAGTGTAATAAGTTCTTAATTGTGGATTTGTGTGACAGAAGACAACTGGCTGCTGATACTAACTTAAGATCACTTTCGTTGGGTCCCCGAATGAGACACTACACAGAGGTGACTGATTTACTTTATTTTTTTGGTTTAAATAAATAGAATTACATATTAACTTTGCACTCGCTATGTGGCTATTGGTAGTCGCTTCCCTTTTAATGTAAATATAGTATAATGCTATCTTATAAAAGGAGCAAAATATTATGTAAATGGAGCAAAATGAGTGGGCTGGCCAGGTAACCGTATTATTCAATGGGACGTAGGTCCTTCATATATACTAGATATTTATTCTGTTTGCTCTAGGCTCACCTCACTGAACTTGAGTTATGCTCTCATACACTTCAAATCCCTGATATCACCAAAATCATAAGTCAAAGCCTTATTCTATAGCGCCTGATTGTAAGTCTTGGTTTCCTTTTTATTTGTTACAGAAGTGGAAGCTTATTAATTCTATGTTAAGTTATATCTTTATATTGTCACTTTTCTTTCAGCACCCGTCCAGCAGCACGTGGAAGATACTTGAAAATGAAGTTATTAAACCTGGGAGCAAGACACTCTGTTCAAGAGTATAAATCCATACTACAGATATGACTTGGTACTATTTCGAGTACATATGACTGCCCCTATTTACTATTAGTTCTTGATATCAATTTTCTCAGTGTTTATAATTCGTGTTGAACATTTAATTTATTTTAGGTTAGAAGGAAATACTTCTATCTACTTTCTACTGTATCAAGCTTCTAAAAGAGTTCATTCCACGCCATTCACATGGATCGGATGGTCTCAATTTCCAGGTGATTATATATGATATTGCAAGAACTGATCTTTCATATTAAATGAGTGTTTGTGTTTAAGTATTGAAGTTATATATCTAACTTTGACCAATACTATATAACATTGCACCCATTTTATAACCCTTGACTATATTCTAGCAAAAGTTTTATCACCTTCTGGATTTAGTTTCTGCCAAGCATGCAGTTTTTGGATGTATCTAAAGCCCAAGCATATGAAAGCACATTCTTCCCTAGAAAGAAAAAAAGATGTCGAATTTATAGGGCCATGTACAAATTGAAACGTAACATCAAATTTTTTTTCTACCAATAAAAATAGTCACATCACATGGCCATAACGAGGACCAGGACCCTCCTCCAACAACTCTGCAACATTAAAAGAACACAGTTAAAGAAGATCAATTCATTGTATCGGAAAGTTGGTTTAGAAGTTTCTGAAGTGAGCCTTAATTTATTGATTCTCGGGTTGGGTAGAATGGAGGGTTTAAATATAAACATTCCGTGTCTTAATTATTAACACATATCTAAATTACATATATAACGTGAAACTGTATACACATATCTTAATTATTTACAGAATGGCACGTTTATGTCATTAATAATTGGTTATTACTTAATGCTTCAAGGTTGGATGGTTGGTTACTCAAAAGATTCAGATGATTATTTATTTGTAGTCAAATGACCACTTAATCATACTGGTACCACTTCGATAACCTCATATTTGTTATGTTTACTTAATGTATGCTTCTTGACGTTTCTCATATATGTTATGTTTATTTCTATAAGCCTGACAGCCCCACCAATGACTATAAAAATCAAGAGGCTCAGATCCCTAATCATTATGGATAGACAAACACTATTAGAATTTCTTTGTGTAGTTCGTACGACTTAATTACATCTCTAGAGGTAAAAAATATAATCAGCTACACATGATAGAAAGATATGATTCAGGTTAGCATTTACTTATATGCAGCTACATAAAAAACTGTGTTGTTTTAAATTACAGTGTTACCCTTGGTTCACTTAGATGTTGGTACTTATAAGGTTAAGGCGTAAACCATGCATCTGACTATATATATTATGCTATTCTTTCCATTCACAGGTCGCCAAGATTTTCGAAAATCAAGATGCAAGTAAGGAAAATTCATAGACAATTGGGGGCTTTAATAGCAAGTCTCATCGATTTAACACTTAATTATCACTATGCACGTATCGAACCGTCGGCAAGCGCTGTTGTACAGATTAGGGTAATGAAGCAAACCATTGAAGAGGCAAGTAAAAAGGTCAATCAATAATCCTATTTTAATACCCACACCCCTTCAATGCATGATCTGAATAATTCACCTGATTGAGGCTAATGTATGCAGATTTATGCTGGGCTCTTTGTTACAGTATCTCTGATGTCAACAATTATCTCTCAAAATCATTGGTTGTTGCTTCACAGAAGGTAGTAAAGCTATATAAACTAAAGAGTATTTATTTATTATTGTATTATTTTCTTAACTTGATGGTACTAACTAATTATTATATGTTTGATATTTTTTCGATCTTTAGCTAATTAAAAAAGCGTCTAGTGGGATGAACCTACTTATATATCAAAACTACTCAATTGTCATTAGTCTATATCGAGCCTTAAATTCGGTAGAGCATCTTGTCTTGACTCATTGGATCTGTCAATTATGGCCAACACAATTATTTATAGCATAAGCTATACGACATGTATATCAGAAATCCAATATGTGACAAGCAAATGGGCCCCATATCATTGTAGGACTGTTTTTTGGTATGGCGAATGACTCAAGGGTCATTCCAGTTATGGAAGGTTCGACTACCATTTATGATTCAGGGAAGGCAGAATTAGCGTACATAAATCAACAATATGTACCCGCCAGGTACAGGGGAAAAGAATATTTCGTTTGTGTACTTTGCAGATTGGCTGAAATGTGGTAATTCAATATTTCAATGGCCATGAACGTTTATAATCGTTTTTACTAACTGGATGTTGCAAGGTTTGGCTTTTGTTGGCATCAAAAAGCTTACGATGCAGGGAAATAAACTGATGATTCTGTGAGATATATCGGGAAAGACCATTCAACAAATAACATGGGAATCCACACCCTCTTTGGAGGCACTCGACAGGTATGCATTTACCCATTAATTTAGTTGGATATAATTTTTTTGCTAAAATCAAGAATATTCCATCTTGATTATGTACAAGCAACTGAACATGCATCTTTATTTCATAATTCAACTGAACATGCATCTGTCTCAAACCCATTTCATGTACCTGATAAAAAGATAACCTCCAAGACGTTGGTTGAGAGGGTCAGTACTATTGTTAAGTCTGTTAGCTTCCATACAAGGGGATGAAACTCTTCATCTTTACCAAATTTAAACGTGTTATGTTTTAAAGATCATTTTACATATAAGCTGTATATGTTAGAATCGATCAAGCTTTTCTTCTTATGTTGGCTAATGTAGTGACTTTTGATTCTTTATAATCTAATATTTGTTTTAGTTTTATAGAGATGTTATACGCTTTCCTATTCTACATTGAAGCTTAATTTTAGCTAGGTATTTTTCATTTTTTAACCTTCAATCAGTTATGAAACTTTGTTATATGTAACATTCTTCTTTCTACTTCATTGGTCTGTTCAAATCATGTTTTAACAAATGTACAGGTTTAATTTATGTCTGAATATGGTCCATAATATATACGTAGTAGTATATAGGTTTAATAGGTGTCACGAAATGTCAAATGTCTTAACTCTTAACTACGTTTTAAATATGACAAATTCAGGGAGTCTAACAAAAACGAATTTCATTATCAATGGAAATGAAAATGTGGAGTGTGGTTTTTAATTAGTGTTATTCCATAAAAATGTAGGTGATGGGGGTGGGGGACATTGAATGGTGAGTGGAAGTCCTGGTATGAGGTATTCAGGAGGCGGATATGGTGGAATAGGTAAGTCATTGATCTTATCAACAGTCTCTTATGGCTTATTACGATGGGGGCATAGTGTGGCGTAGATGTAGTCAGTATGCCAAAGGGTCTTTCTGTTGCGTCTGTTATTTTTTAACTACGTTTTCATTTTCATTTATAATATACCAGTAACAAAAGACATGTACTATTCCAGAGCTCGATTGTCAACCTCTCATTTTATTCTAGATGTCATTTGAAATGAATGGTACGACTGACTTGGAAGCGTTAACCAATTTATTGACTTGCACATTCAGATTATCAAATGAATGGTTATTAATTTTCTATAGTTGGAAAAATGGTAAGTGGGATAAGCTCTGATATATGTGCAGAATTGAAATTATTTAGGGGAGGTGACGTAGACTTAGAATGGGATGATGAGTCGGCTTCTAAATCCGAGGTGTCGGCTTCTTAATCAGATAGAGGTACACATAAAATTTCTGTATTCCCTCATGGGAGAGGTAAGCTTAGCATCATTCCCAAAAAAATACTGCAGTATTCTATAGAAACGCTTAAGCTATATTAAATAATCGTAATCAAAAACCCCCTGCATCCATTATTTCATTCTACAAATCCATTACCGTTGGATACTTGCTTCTGGTATACTAATTGATCGCCAATACTTGTCGAATACACAAGGCAAAAATCAATATCGCTAACTATGAATATCATTTATTTATTAGATACAAGCAGACGTATGTATGAATCTAAATCATTATTCTGTTTAATCACAGATTCAGGCTACCAAAACTTTCGGACGGTCAGATAGTCGATGGAAGACTAGAGTGCCACTACTATGGATGGTAGTTTGAAGGTGAAGGAAAACAATCAATTAAAGGTGTCATTCGTTGTTTGAGTAATATACTAGAAGCTATGGAATGTGGATAGCTATAATATTATCATTTCTTTCGGTCAGTTTGCTTTTCATGAGTTTTTATACATTTTTATCTCTAGGATGGGGAAGGATTGTTCAGTTAACTTATTGGTTGATTGCGTTCAGTTAACTTATGAAGTATGTTCAAATTAGTAAGTAATGGTACATTGTCTTTGTATGGTTGGCTTGCCAAATGAGCTAAATTACTGAAACAACTATTATACCATCAAGGTGGATGGATTGAAAAGAATGCAGACAAGTTTAACTTTACATCAATGGTCAATCATAATTATAGATTATTTCCATGAGCATTTGATACAATTTTTTATGCAAATTAGTGAAACTGTTAATAGCATCATGCACAGATTTACTGCATTGAAAAAACTAATTATCTGCAATTAGATTGAGAACTCAGTTAGTTGGGTGCTTGATATCAATGTTTTGAAACCCGGTTATAAAATCGACCCGGCTGAGTCACCGGATCCGGGTCAACCGAATTTTCTAAAAAAATTTTTTTTTTCTTCATATTAATAATTAGCAAGAATTATATATAAAAACTAAAAAAACTTTCGTATATTAAATATATAAATTGTTTAACAACCAACAAAATATGTAAAAATAAAACTCCATTGCAAATACGTAAATTTACATATTCTTTTTTAAAAAACTCGAAAAAATCGAAACCCGGCCGGATCTCGAGAACGGGTTGACCCGAGTTACTTCAAACCCGACGAGTCTAACCGGGTTCCGAAAATGTGAAGCCCGAGTCAAAATGACCCGTTTTTCAGACGGAGCCGAGTGACCTGATCGGGTCGAACCGAGTCTGAAAACATTGCTTGATGGTAACTTTTACTCTAAATGCTTACACAAATTCATCAATGCACAAAAGGTATCGTTGATTAAAAATTTCTATTTATGTAATGTTGATTTTGTCTTATTTATAGGGATATAATAACTCAAGTCAAACAAACCTTAAATGTTAAAATTAATTCAAGTTTTCATCTAAGAACATGTAAGGATGCCCCAGTTCTCCTCTTCGTGCCATCAAGTATGTTCAGGAGATCAAATTCGTTTAAGAATCCCAAGTATATTAGTGCTTAGGAAAAATCAAACACATGGTGACATAGATAAACAAAATTATAGTTAAATCTTTATTAAAAACAAGAACATTTGAGCGTTGATGATGCAGATAATACCAATTCCTCTTGACTTGTAGAATAGAGATAATACGCATAAGATTTTATTTTAGCAAGTGTCAGTAATGTTACGCATAGCTTTCTACAGTTATACACACATGCATTGACTTTTAAACTTTGAGTCTATTAAAGATTCACATAAAACGTGATATGGTTTTTCATTAAAAAAATTATATACGCATTGCCAACCAAAATAAATAAAATATAAGATACGTTTTAGACTTTTTTTTTAAATTTCGGATTGTCTAACAAGTTATATTATTTGGACATTAAAAATTGAAAATATTAAAAAAATATATTTAAATTATGATTGAATTTTAAATTTAAACATAAATGTAATATTTGTTAAGCATAAACATAAAAGGAACAACGAACGATTGGTGATGAAAGAAGAATTACAATGAATATATTCCACATGTATCAACTGCACGAAGGATTCGAGTCTTACGGATTACTGTTTAGAGGCGACACGATGTACTCAACGTTTAGCCTTCACCTGTTGGCCCGAGGTCTCGCGACAAAGCACGAGTTCTAACATCTTGTAGAATAACAATTTACAAGTGCCCCATAAACTATATTTGATCTATCATATGTTTTAGTGTTCCTTAACTTTTGGTTTCACTCATATTTGGCGATCGATGTGCTGAAAACGAAGTAGGGATTCAGACTGTGTTTGTGACTTGGCTACTCAGGAGGAAAGGATCGAGAACTTTGTAATTTGTCCGGACCCGCGTGATACTGCTACGCTTTTGATGTTTTTAGTGTTTTAATGCTAAACGTTGTTAAACATGATCATATGGCGTGTTATTAAACGCAATAAGGAAAAGAGTTGTTACTGAATTAATTAATACCATTTTAGCCTTTTACTTTGTAATTTTGCCGTTATATGGGGTTTTGATATGTAACACACATGACCTCAAGTTATGGAGATAAGTCAACAAACATAAACTCCAATTACTGTATGTCGCACTTGTACAATTGTAAATATTATTAGTTTATCTTATGTTATTACAGTTATTTTGTTTCTTTACCAATGTTTTGTATAAAAATTATATATTAGAGCATCATTATTTATGACTATTTTTACATCAAATGACAACATTAAGAACTTAAAGCAATCATACATAAAAAAAATAAAAAATTAAAGACAAGATCACGGATATCCACTGATAAATAATAATTATGGAATATAACAATGTGTGTTTTCGTTTTTGAACACAAACGAGTCCCACTATAAAAAAAAGTACATAAACATATAATAAAGAACCTAAACATCATAAACTTGCACTGATATAAGCACCAAACAGTTCAAGATGACATTGACCCAAAAGATACCATCCTTATAATTTTTCTTATTTAGAATAGCTTTTCTAAAGATACTGACATTACTTAAGCATAAACTACAACTAAAATATACCAAAGGGTAAATTAAAAAACAATAAACTAAAAACGTACATATAGTAAACCCTTCGGAACAACAAAATAAACGACCCCGCTCGTTGGCGGGTAACGACGCTAGTATATATATATATATATATATATATATATATATATATATATATATATATATATATATATATATATATATATATATATATATATATATATATATATATATATATATATATATATATATATATATATATATATATATATATATATATATATATATATATATATATATATATATATATATATATATATATATATATATATATATATATATATATCAAATCAAATCAAAATCAAATCAAATCAAAAACCCTTATATAGGAAGGATGGTGAAACAATTCCTTAAATACAAAATTATATAAAAATGACACATATAATTCATTAAAGAGTTTCCATAAAATGATGCCTTAAATACAAAATTCAATAAAAATATATATATGAATTACAAATGATGCCTTAAATACAATATTCTATAAAAATATATAAGGAAGGATGGTGAAACAATACCTTAAATATAAATTTCTATAAAAATTATTCCATAAAATGCTTCAAAAATAAAATAGGAATTACCAATTATGCCTTAAATACAAAATTCTATAAAAAATATATATAGGACTTACAAATGATGCCTTAAATATAAAATTCTATAAAAATATATAAGGAATAATGGTGAAACAATGCCTTAAATACAAAATTCTATAAAAATGTTTCCATAAAATGCTTCAAAAATAAAATAGGAATTAAAAATGATGCCTTAAATATATAATTCTATAAAAAAATATATAGGAATTACAAATGATGCCTTAAATACAAAAATTTTTAAAAGTATATATGGAATGATGGTGAAACAATGCTTTAAATACAAAATTCTAAAAATGATTCCATACAATGCTTCAAAAATAAAATAGGAATTACAAATGATGCCTTAAATACAAAATTTTATTAAAATATATATAGGAATTAAAAATGATGCATTAAATACAAAATTCTATAAAAATATATAAGGAAGGATAGTGAAACAATGCCTTAAATAAAAAATTCTGTAAAAATGATTCCATAAAATACTTCAAAAATAAAATAGGAATTACAAATGATGCCTTAAATTCAAAATTATATAAAAATATATATAGGAATTACAAATGATGCCTTAAATACAAAATTCTATAAAAATATACAAGGAAGGATGGTGAAATAATGCCTTAAATACAAAATTCTATAAAAATGATTCCATAAAATGCTTCAAAAATAAAATAGGAATTACAAATGATGACTTGAATAGAAATTTCTATAAAAATATATATAGGAATTATAAATGATACCTTAAATACAAAATTCTATAAAAATATATATGGGAGGATGGTAAAACAATGCCTAAAATATAAAATTATATAAAAATGATTCCATAAAATGCTTCAAAAATAAATTAGGAATTACAAATGAGTTAAGTATAAAATTATATAAAAATATATATAGGAATTATAAATGATGCCTTAAATACAAAAATCTATAAAAATATATACGGAAGGATGAAGAAACAATGCCTTAAATAAAAATTCTATAAAAGTGATTCCATAAAATGCTTCAAAAATAAAATAGGAATTACAAATGATGCCTTAAATACAAAATTCTATAAAAAATATATATAGGAATTACAAATGATGTCTTAAATACAGAATTCTATAAAAATATATATGGAAGGATGGTGAAACAATGTCTTAAATACAAAATTCTATAAAAATGATTCCATAAAATACTTCAAAAATAAAATAGGAATTACAAGTGATGCCTTAAATACAAAATTCTATAAAAATATATATAGGAATTACAAGTGATGCCATAAATACAAAATTATATAAAAATATATATGGAAGGATGGTGAAACAATGCCTTAAATACGAAATTCTATAAAAATGCACAACAATAATATTAATTTCAAAAAAAATTAATGTAAAATCGTTATTCATAACATTAACATATACAAAATTTATTACCTCATAAAATTCAAAAAGACATAAAATATTTATACAATATTATTAAAATTCTAAAAAAAATTAATGTAACAAAGTTATTCATACCGTTAACGTATGTAAATTCAATTAACTCATAATATTCTTAAATAAATAAAATATCTTAAACTACGTTATTTTTGTCTATTCTATGCTACATTATTAAAATATGAATGTCATAACTAACACTACATATACTAAACTTCTAATACAAACACACATAAATTCAATTTTCATTAAAAATATATACTTAAAGCTAGCCCGTCCACCGGACGGGTCTATAGGCTAGTATATATATATATATATATATATATATATATATATATATATATATATATATATATATATATATATATATATATATATATATATATATATATATATATATATATATATATATATATATATATCTTTATATTATATATAACAGGAGGGAAATGCCATGTCACCCACCAACTAATCCATGTCATTAACTTAAGAATTGGTCTTAAATTTCCAAAAAATATGTAAAAATATGTTGTTTGTAAGATTCAAACTCGGGTCTGTGTGACCACAAACAAATGACTAAACCAATAGAACAAAGCTGGATGTTGATGTTCCAAAACAATAATATTAATGAATTGACCAGATATCGTACAAAGCACAAAAAATAAGCTTTTAAACACATAAGTTATGATATTTTTGGAACAGAGACATTGATATCTACAAAGTATCTCCACACAAAACTAGATCTTGACCCTGTTTTCGGTAATGTTTTTCAAAACCCTCTAATGCTAATGTTTAAATTACGGAGTATATCTTTTTATTAAACCAAATATTATTCATTCGACCTAATTATTCGTCCTCACTGATCGATCTAATCACAACACTATATCCTCTCAAATCATACATTCGTATTCGTATTATATCCTAACAAAACACTAAAAATCCTTAATTCATTCGTCATTCATCATCGATATCCATCAGGCGTCTCTCTTTTAAGAACCCTAATAAGGGCTTCATAACGAAACTAAAACCAACTGATGTTATGGAGTATATTTGTTAGTGTTTGTAGTTTTCTTAGTTATGAAATCATCATAAACCCTAATATCAAGCATCCTCTTATCAAGTCAATTAATTTGATTTTATTTTTTAGATATTGTGTATGCATATGTTGGTTGTCTTCTTTGGTTTGTTTTGCAGGTTAATTTTTTTTCCCAAAACCCTAAACCATGGCCTTGATAAAAGGGAGGTTCTACTATTTGGACAGGTAACTTTCAAATACAACGGCAAATAATTGATATATGAAGCATGGATGATTGATAATTTAGTTACCACTTTCAACTCCATGTTAAGATTCATTAACTACCTGAATTTTGATTTCACTTTCTTTTCATTACCTGTCATGGGCGTATCTCATCCTTCACTCTTATATACATAATCAAAGTTTGTTACTCATATTGTGTTTTTAGTTTATACTTTTTCATCATGCATGTCTTTTTTGTTTTGTAAACGATTTTTGGTGCTAGAGATCAGGTTAGAGGAAAACCACACAAATCTACTTCAGTTGAAGGTATTCATGTTTAACTCATATTCTATTTATTTTCATGTAAACAAATGATGGAGATATTGCTAAATTTATATTCGCTTTCCAACCATTGCAGAAACGAATACTAACTTGAGCAATATCTCTAAAGATGTATCGTCAATGTTCCAAAGTGGATCGTCTGTTGTAACGTCGTTAAATGTGTTTAAAGCTACTACTCGACCTTGGGGAAGGCCTCAGAAGCAGCGCGATAACTTTATTGTTAGTGAACCTATTATTCTTATTCATAGTGGACGTGATGTTATGAAAACTCCATCTATCCATGTTGTCGGCACTTCCAGGTGTCATGTCTGATATTATATTCTTTAAACACCTCCATCTTTTGATCCAAATGCTGAAAACCGTCAGTTCATTTATATTATACGTGTAGATATTTATCCGTTTTATATGGCGAATAAACTCCATTTGAATTTATAACGATTAGTTTTTAATTGCCCCGCTATCTCTCAAAGTACAACCATCAACTGTTTCCTATAGTAAACAAAAAATTATATGGGTGACCCGTTACACATCTCCAATAGCTTGTCTAACGTATGATTAAATTATTTGTTACATACCTATTGGCTTTATGTTTATGTGATTTATCAATAACCTTCACTTTTTTTTCTTTTACCATCGTTACTCACTTGCTATTTTCAGGAAAGCTAGTTTTGGGTAATTGATATGGTACATCTTAGCATCACTGTTATTGATTTGGTGGTCAATTATTTTTGGGGTCTGATTCTGTTATAATTTTTTGGCACCGTTATTGTCACGATTGTTGTTCTTGTCTCACTAGTCTTTCTTTCATTTGTCCAAAGCAGTCTCAAAGTCTGGTATTATCACCTCTGGTCTCACGGTTTCATACTTTCATATCCAGTATCCTCGATTTCATAGTTAAAGTTATGGTATTATCTTTTTTGTGTCAGAGTTTGTGATTCTTTCTGGTCAAAAGTTGTCATTTTTTATCAAATGTGCCTATCTTGTTGTCTGGTTAATTTTTTAAGATCTGGTCTTATAACAACTTTCTGGGTTCATCTTTGAATGATGAACATGTATGAGATGAAGAAAATAAAACCAAATCCTGAAAATACGGAAACATACCTCTTCTGGATAAGATTATCATAATTGAGGAATCATGTCTACTGGAATTGCGGAATTATTCAAATTCCATATTGCGGAATCATGAGGTTTTATAATTGCGGAATCATGTGGTTTTGTGGTTCCGGAATGATATGGTTTTGTGATTGCGGAATCATATGGTTTGATATTGCGGAACCATGCCAAAGTAAAACATACCGAGATCAATCCATACCATCGCCTTATAAATCCACAACACTAATCTATATCCTAATCCCATCGTCTCATATAAACCACAACTACTCCATCTCATAATATAGAACCTAAAGACTCGAAGAAATAAAACATATAGATCTCTGATTCATCACGTGTTTAGACATGCATGCCGAGAACTATTTAGATCATTTACACGACATCGAATATCATCACAGATCTATGTTTTACAAGATCGTTTCATTTAATTTTCGAATCCATTAAAGAAGAATCATGAACAAGCATGTTCCGATTCTGTCCTTGATTTGATTGATGATTAATCAAAACCAATCACAACAATATTAACCTTACACAAAACATCATTGATATATGTAAAGGACTTTCACCTTCGTTAATATTCGAACAAATCAAGAACTAATCATAACAATGTTTGTTATATTCGATTCTCTGATTCGTTGACCACACAAAAACAATTGACCTACCAGAGACCTTGATTGATCTTGAAGCCCTTTCTGTCTCGTACTCAATCTCGTTTAAAAAACTGAATACGGCGATTTGATATGGGTTTAATGGTTATATAGGTCCGATTGGATGGTGTTTTTTAATTGGTTTGTAACCGTTATCAGTTGGGGTTAGAGATTGGTATGAACAATTGATTATCGGTTGTTGTGTGAGAGAGAGATGAGTTTAGACGGAGTTTACAAGATAAAATGAAAGAAAGCGGCTCAGGGATTAGGAGATATAAGTTTAGGCTTAACTGTGAGTAAGATTAGGGTAAGTCACTTTTATATATCCTTAATTCTTATGATGGGTTGGTACTTTGTGCATTCGGTGTTGGTGGACCTAAAATGGGCTTGTGCTATATATTAGATGATATTGGGTTGAAATGTTATAATGGTATTTGTTGGGCCGAATGCAGATTGTAGTTATTATATCCGAATTTCAAAATTTGGATGTGTATAATTTGTTATAGTTTGGGTCAGTCAAGTTCACTATTAACTAGGGCTTGGCAATGACCGAGTGGCGAGACAAAGTGACGTGAGAAAGTGACAAAAATTTATTTGACGAGATCGAGAAAAATGGATATATTTTTAGTGGCTACGGATTTTTTGATCGGGTATTCTTATTTGAAGTTGAAGATGGATTTTTCGAAGGCGTGCACTTATTTTATCTTTGAAAGATAACTTGTTCGTGTTTAATCTTAGAATGAAGACTTGTTTATCTAGTTTCCGGGTTCGGGGTGGTTGGTTGATGACTTGGATAACTATCACTTAAAGGAGCTACATTGTTGTACTCAGTTTCACGCGCAGAGTCGCTCTGGATAATTTCAAGAGGTGATGTGCTTATATACATTTTCAGTAATGTATTGCATTCTTAGAAATTTAAAGGATATTTCTACACCGTTCCTCATTCAACAATAGTGCAAGCTTAAGTCACAAGGTCGATGAATTCTTATTCAGTTTCACGTTTGGCATATCTGGTTCATTCCATCTGTGGTCACTTCAAATTCCCTACAAAGGGGTTGGTAAAGATAGCCATGGAGAGTTATGAGTAGAGAACTTCGATCAACAACTGATTCTCGTCGAATATAATTAAGCTTATTTATTATTCTCACGAGATTTTCAGGTATATGTGCGTACGATTTATTGCTAGTTTCGAGGTTTCGAAACCATCAAGGGGGAAGAAGAAAACATTTGAACGCACAACGAGTACACGTGATGAACATCATACCTTCTTTTGATTTGAAAGCATTCCGGGAAGACAAATGTCATAACCACAGAGGAAATCAGTGTTTTAACTCGTGGCATTATCAGTCTCTAAACGGTACACTACTGTTCGATGTTTTAATTGTTTTGATGTTGCAATTATACATCATCATTATCCTATATGGAGAAATATGCATTTCTGGGACTTAATTGATTCTGGTGCATCTCCGGAAGAATATATGTGCATTTCTGAGACTTAATTGACTCTGGTGTTACGATGTCAAATTCATGAATGGGATAAAGTGTCTACTTTAGTATTTGGGCTTCATACATGGGATTGGTTTTCTTTCTTCAACTACGTGGGGAAGAAATGTCTTGGTTCTTTCTAGTATGCATAACTTGAACTCTCAGGGGGAAGAAAAATTCAGAAGAATTATTTAAGTGCGAGAAGACACGTTGTTGATCTACTTGGTGTGCCCCAAACTTTCAATCACTCATGGCAACATTATCATTTCATATGATGGGGTTTGCTTGTTAAATCCCGTTGTGCGCTTAATCATTATATGCTTTATTGAAAGCTTTGAAATTGCTCATGAGGATTGTCGGTTTAGGGGGAAGCTATTAAAAGCTTCTACATCAAGATTATGTGGCATGAATTAGGGGGAAGTTAATTCAAAAGCTTCTCCTTAACCAGAAGTATATGAGTTACTTAGCTCGTGCCGTTATAGTATTTCTTCTACAAGTTACTACAAAGATGAGTCGTTTTGAAGTGAAGACTTGAAGTCAAAGGCCTCAAAAGACTTCATCAACATTGGACGCTTCATGGAAGCTTTTGTTCTTAATCATTATGTACTTGTTAGGAAAAATATTGTAAGGAATTCTACACGTCGTCCCATGGGGGAAGATTGTTGGAAATTCACTTTATGTGACGACATTTAAAAATTCCCATTAGTTATCATAGTCACACACGCAGGGACTAGATTAGGCAACTATGTATAGTTTATACGTGTGTGACTATATATACCCCTCCAAGGCTTCCAAGGAGGGGTTGTTGTTTGTGTTTTTCCCATTTTCACTTTAATACATTTTCCTTTCATTTTACACACACAACCTCTCTCTCTATCTTCATCCATGGATGCCACCACTTACCACCACCCACCAAGACCACCAGATATATGAAATAGCAAACCCACAATTGGTATCAAGAGCTATGGTTGAATCTTAGGATTGACGTGTTTTTATCTATTGATTTGGTGGACAAATTTTTTTTTTCTTTTGGTTAGCTAAACAAATCTTTTGTCTCGTCTACATTTCTTTTGTCTCGTCTATTATTTATGTGTCTCAAACTTTGATATAATATTTTCTCATATCAAGATTTTTGTCTCATATCAAGATTTTTGTCTCATATCAAGATTTTGTCTCATCAGTATAAAAAATTTCTCATATCAATATTTCGTCTCGGGGATATATTTTTTAATATTGCGATCTCTATCACTTTTTGTCTCGATCTGGTATTCAGAAAGTTTATTCTGGATAGTATTCGGAAAGTTTTTTTCCGGATTATCAAGAGAAGACTTATTCCGGATAAGTCACATAGTTATTCCGGATAAGCTATGGGTATTCAGGATAAGAAGTAGAAAAGGTATTCCGGATGAGCTACGGTTATTCTGGATAAGAAGTAGAAAAAGTATTCCGGATAGAGTCCGATTATTTAACAACCCTCTTTTTTGGTGGAATCCAAGGGCTCAATCTGGGCCATCCATTGGTTGGGGCCAGATCAAATGATAAAAAACACGAAAGGACTAATATTTCCAATATACAAACAAAAAGGAGGGAGTAAATGTGAAAATATGCAACCCTCCACCAACTAACCCACCACCAACTACTCCTCATTTCACAGTAAAAAAACACACATCACACATACTCTCTCTACCGATCAAACCCTAACAAACAAATCCGAACTTCTGATAAAATTAACCGGCGCCGGAGATTTTAGACGGAGACGCCTGTATTTGACGGAGATCTTTTACTGGATACGAAGATCTTTGACGGAGAAGATGGTATTTCACGGCGTTCTTATACCGAAACCGAGATCCGTTACTACGACGACAATCTGATTTCATTTTGTACTGACGATCTCATAAGTTAGGTTGAATCCAATTTCATTTTTTTCATCTCTAATAGACTTATTTGTTGATTGATATGATATTTTGATGATAATATGCCTATTTTGTTTCATCTCTAATAGATTTATTTTGAATCCAGTTTCATTTTTCATTGATTTAATACATGTATTTGTTGATTTATATGATATTTTGATGATTATATGCCTATTTTATGAGTTTGATTTGTGTATTTTGACGACTTTTGTGAATATTAGTGATGTATTGTTAGTTTTAGTTTCTAATGATTGATTATTCTCATATTATTATGATTTTTGGCTTATTTATGAAACTTCTTTCTTATTTAGAAGATGTTTAAGAAGATTTTTTTGAATTTTGTTGATGTTGGTTATTTATGTTGATAATGTGGCTTATCATCGGTGATAAGAGGCTTATCGTCGATGATAATAGGCTTATCACCAGTGATAAAATATATATTAAACATGTTAATAAAAAGGTTTTAAATAACGACGTTAGATATGCTAAGATTCTGCTTTTTTAAAAAAGCTAGACTCTAATGTTCAAGACGTACCGAGTAATAACGGCGATAAGATGATGATTTATGAAGTGGGTTGTGATTGATGATGATAAGGTGTTTGATGAAATTGCTTAAAAAATAATGTGAAATCTGATAGAGTTAATGTTGTAGAGGTGCAAGATGGTCTAAGTAATCTGATAATCAAAATCAGTTTAACATTATCCAAATTATAGAAAAGCACATATATACGATTTTGATACAAATAACTAGTTAATGAGTTTTAAAACGCAATGCCAAACATTGCCATACAACTTCAAAAATCAGTTATGTGTTATCTTTGTAAATGGATTCTTGGTTGAGTGTTGATGTAGGTAAATCGTACACGTTTTAGGAAAAACATGTATGTGGCAAGTATTATGTAGAATATTGATAATCAATGAATCTATGAAGGGGTTTGTTGATTTCTAGAGAGAGAAAGTTAGAGAGAGAAAGTGAGAGAAACTATGTGTATTTTATTAATATGGAAACTAGCAAATGACAACAACCAACCCCTTTCCATGGTGGAAAGGGGTATTTATAGTTCCAAGCATAACATGGGCTTGGGCCGGTCCATGACAAGCCCATGGACCGGTTCTTACTTAAGTTAATAAGTAACTAACAACTATTTTCTAACTACGAGCTATTACAACATAAATATTATTGTGGAGTGACCGATACTTCTAATATACGTAAAAACGTATTTCTAACAATCTCCCCCTAAGGGAGGTCACTCCACGTTTACAAAGTTCTAAACCTAGCATACTATACTAAGTCTTCGTTCTTTAGCTCGTAGTCTTTTCTTCTTTTCTTTCTTTTGTTGTGAATATGTTGGTTTGATCTTTTTGGCTTTGACTTGAGAGCATTGTTCTTTGGCCTTTCACGTGCGATCTTTGCCTTTCTTGTGAACTTTGCCTCCTCGTGACTTCATGTTCCACATACTTACGTCTTTTTGTTGAATTCTCGAAAGCTTCAGAGTTTGGTACAGCGGAAGACTTTATCTTGTACTTTCTTGAATTTTTTGCTAAATTTTGATGCAGAAAGACATAAGCATGTGGAAACGACTTCTACAGGTACACCGCAACACCACCGTCTTTACTGGTACTCAGCAACGCCACCGTCTTCAACAGGTACACAACAACGCCACCGTCTTTAACAGGTACACAGCAACGACACGAATAAAATGGCTTTGAACATTTTATTCTAATTCGGTAGCATTTTACCTGCGGTCGGTGAAGACCGTTGGACGATATTAGATATCGTACCCGTGACGGATAGTTTCAATTAAGTAACTTCCTGACAGGATTTCGCGGGTGAACCCGTTCTCTTTATTCGACCGTCCAAAGCTGACTGCGAACATAAAGAGTGAATCACTTGGATAAATTATCCTTGTGATTAAAAGCCGTCAATTCATGAAACCTGGAACAAGTGAATTTCAATTAAGATTTTCACCATCGTTGCTTTCCAGTTGTCACGAGCTCAATTCAAAAAGAATCTTGCACGTTACCTACCAAGTGCTGTTTGATGTTGACACTAGAAGGATTTCCACTCGTCACTGTGGTCAATAAAGAGTCACTCTGAGTGTTCTGGCAAGATCATATGATAATGCGAAGAGGCCTGGAACGAGTTTAAGTTCAATTAAGAATTAAACCACTGTTACCTTCCAGTTTTTCACAAGATTGGTTCTAAAAGAACCGCACGTGTAACCTACCATGAGCTTGTTTGATGTTGGCTCAAGCAGGATTTCCATCTTCATTGTAATACTTGCGTATTACTCGGATGTTCTGGCAATATTACAGGAATATTGCGTAGGACTCATGAAAATCTCTTACTTTTCACATTGTGTGAGAAAGCAAGGAATAAATGGAAAGTGTCCTAATGAGACTTTTGATGATCTCTTGGCTCTAGACTCGATTGTGCGTTTTGATTTAGTGAGCGATGGCTGGAGAGGAGTGCCACCTTTTCAATACCAGTCTATTCGGAGTGAATAAACCAATAGATAACGTGTTGATCTCCGTGTGATTAAAACAAATACCTTTTGAGAGATATTTGAGTTAGCTGGGAAGGGTTGTGCATTGCATCACTGGGTCCATGATGTCTTTCTTCAATACCGAGAATCATTAGCAAAAATGACCTCAATAGCATATGTATTGACCCGGTTTCTGCCTAAAGTTGTAAGGAGGGCTTCTTTCTTTACACCCTTTATCTTTACAATTCTTTTTCATTCTTCAACCCCTTCAATGCTTACCAATACGTCATCACTAGCACCTTGTTGTGATTGTTCCAGTGCTAGCTTAAGTACTTGGTCGGCATTCAGCTACGTTCACATTCTTTCTCCATCTTTCCTAGGACTTCTAATTCTATCTAGGGAATTGTCCTTGGGAAGATTCCATCGGCTCTGATGAATCATTGGACTAAACCTATTCCTACCACCCTTTTGTCACCACATCCGTCGTGAATTAAGCGTGTTTTGGGAAGGAATTGCCACCATGAAAAATCATTGAAAATCACCTAAAGTACTTGTGATATTGAAATCAAAAGTTTTGTACCTTAGGTGTTTTGTTCATCAAAACGCTCCCCCTTAACATGTGCTTAACACATATTAAGTTGGATTATTGTTAAGTCTTTTTCATCTTTTAGCCAAGTATCACTTACGTCTCCTTAATCCCATTTTCTCCCCTTATCCAAAATGTTAACCATTAATATTTGGGATATTGAATGGATTAACCGGTCTTTGGGTAAAAATGAAATCGATGTTTGGCCATAGAACAAGTTATTGCTCCCCCTTAAGTTAATAAGGGATAGTTGTAGTGCTTTGGTATGACATATTTTGAAAGATTTAGAATCTCGTGAGAAATTCTTGAAAAATTATCATACCTTAACACTATAGCAAGCCATTAAAGCACATTATTCACAAATATACATATTCACAATTGAAAACCAATATAAAGTGACCTGAAATGTACGACCCATTAGATGGATCGTTGCAGTATCTTGTGGTGCACTAAATACGGTCTTCCACCCACGAATCTTTCCAAGCTCCTCATCAATCTACGTTCACGGAGCTTTTGATCGATCTTCTTGATCACGTACTTTGCCATCTGTCGGTAACCCGGATGCCAATCCTCCGTCATCTCTGGCAAAGTCCCACCCGAGTTCAGATGCTCCAACTTTCCTCTGACTTGTATAAGAGTTCCATCACTATACTTGTGAAGCTCCCCCACCCTCATAAACTTCATCAAACCTCGACTGTTCAAGTAGAAAATGCCGTAATTCGGGACAGAAATGCCGGTATAGGGACATCTTTCTACATGTTGAGGTAGCACTTGATTCACAGGACGGGTTAAGTTGAGCTTCCTTTGATAGCTTTCGACTCCCAACTGAAGATCCTCAACTCGTGACTTGATGACAACGCTTCGTGTGAACATCCGAAGTGCTGTATTCAAAGCAATCAGGTCTTCACGAGGAATGTGTGTAAGTTGATCTCGGGTCATCAGAAGCAGCATATCTTCGATATCCTCAAGGCGAATGATGGAAAAATCTCCTTGCTGGATTTTGTATTCCCTGTCATCCTCCCTTTTCAAGCGAATCTCCGTTACATGATAATAGCCGTTCTTGGCTTCAGTTTTCATTCCTAAGATGCTGGAGATGCGGATGTCGGATCTAACATTGCTTCCAGAATTGACCAAGCAGCAACCCCTGTACGCCCTTCGGACTCATTCGTCCCAATGAGATGCACCTATGACAGCATACATATCATAATTACGATTCATTTTTGGGACCCAGAGTCGATTTACCTTTTCCTCGATAAAGGGTATTGTCCCCCAGTTGGCAGCTTTCAGTAAGGTCAGGGAGGTTGCGTACTTTGATGACCCCTTCAGTAGATACACAAGATCATTGGTGACGAAGAAGTCAAGAGCAATCTGATTATCTTGAGCAGGATCCATTGGAGGTGGAGCTCTTTCTGATTCATGAAGTCCTGGCCGTTGAACGGTTTTCAAAGCCTTCAGGATCTCATCGGCATAATACTCGAACTCCATTCGGGTTAATCGGGTTTTGGCGCGAAGTCTCCTATCGTTCAGCGCTTTCTTCACCAAGGATGGAGTAACCGAAGTCTTATACTCATGAGCAAGAAATGCACATAAGTCAATAGGACTGCGGATACGGAGATACAGCACATCTTTGTCAGCATCTGTGATCGGATCATATTGTGCTGCTGCCGTGATCCAAGCCTGTGGTGGTGCAGTTTCGTCTATCTCCAACGTGTCTTCCCAAACTCGTGTGCTTGGTTCAGGAACCGTAGATTGTTGTGCTTGTTGTAGAGGAGTTGAAGTGCGAACATCTGTTGGTTCAGTTTCAGGCATTTCAGCAGTGTCGTGAACTGGAGAGTGTTGTGCAGCTTCGGGTTCCGTCACTGATTCTGCAATCACAGGAGGAACAACAACAGAACTAACGGGGTTAGTGGTAATAGGTAAAGATACAGCGATAGAGATACCGGTAACCGATGACGCTGTAGTGGCATTCACATCGTGGCGCCACTTAGTTCGTCTTGATTCCGATGATGTAGATTTGTCCTTCTGCGCTGCATCTTTCTTGGACTTGGTTCCAGTCTTAGCAGTTTTCTTGGAGCTGGTAACCTTGTCTCCCTCTTTCGGCTGTTCACCCCCATCATCATCCTGATTGTCATCCCCGTTACTACCCCTAGCACTTTCCTGATTCTCATCACCACCATCATCGCCATCATCATCATCCTCATCCTCGTCATCATCATCCTCATCATCCTCATCATCATCACCACCCTCGTCATCGTCTTTATCCTTTTCTCCTTCTTCTTCTTCTTCTTCCTCT
Organism: Glebionis coronaria; assembly: GCA_025667525.1. NCBI lineage: Eukaryota > Viridiplantae > Streptophyta > Magnoliopsida > Asterales > Asteraceae > Glebionis > Glebionis coronaria. The sequence continues at coordinate 341,271,118 of CM046875.1, read as the reverse complement.
TCTTCACCCGTACCCTCTTCTTCACTTTCTTCCCTTTCTTCCTCAGGTAAGATGTGATATGGTACCACACTTCCAAACGTTTTGAATAATCTATCATCCTCCATGATAGCATCATTCAGGGATTTATATAGAGCCCGTTGAATCCTAGACTTGTCAAACGATCCAAGTTCCACCATACGAGCCTTAAGGATCTTCTTCAATTCAAAATCCGTCAGGTCAGAAGCAATCTTGTAGGCGGCCTCTGAAGGATTGGATGATTTGATCATCAAGTTGTCAGCAGCAAGTGTCTTCAACTCATCACGAAGTTTAGGCATTAGGGATTCAACGGATTCTTGCACTATTTCTTTCACAGAGGCTTCAAGTGCTTCTTTTTGCTCTTTGTATTTATCCCTCATCGCCTGAAGTCTGGTAATACGTGCAGCATGCTTATCAGCCTCAGCTTGCTTAACCCGAGCAAGTTCTTCTGCATGTGCTTTTCGAGTCAACTCCATATCTGAAGCAAACTTAGCAATCATCTCCTCTTGGGCTTTCCTAGATGCTTCTTCACTTTGAGCTCGTCTTTGCAACTCTTGGCGAAGTTCATCCATTTCGCGTTTGTGAGTATCCACATGTTTGTCAAACATTTCGGCCATCACTAATGCAGCCATTGCAGATGTTGCAGAGCTGCTCTGGGTTGATTGAAGAGGCTCGGTTGTTACTGCGGTGCTAAGGATGGGAATTATAGGTGGTGGAAGAAATGGTGTTGAAGCCGGTCTGGTTGGTAAGGGTTGTATGGGTGGAGGTTGAGTTGTTAAGGGTTGAGTTGACACCATGATCGTAGGGGCAACAGACTCCTTTTCCAAACTTGCTGTAATAGGAATTGATGGCTCCTTCGAAGTGGAATAATGTTCAGGTGACCCAAACTCATCAACATCATCCGGTTCCACGTACTCATCCTTAATATCTACCCTTGCACCTGAACCACTACCGCCTGTATCTTTCGTACTCCTTTTAATTGCTATCTTCATCATTTGTTTCTCGGTCTTGTCAAGAGCAGGATCAACAATATCTTCTTCATCACGTAAAGCCATCTCATCAGCCTTACCCTTTCCCTTCTTACCCTCTGTCTTCTTCTTCTTTGGTTCGGGTTCAGGTAACGCAGCTGGTTGTTTACGTTTACCTTTACTCTTAACCGTTGTGGACGAGTCTTCTCCAGTCTGAAGGTTTGCTTTCAGCCTCTTGATTTCTATCTGCAGTAGCTTGTAATCAGCAGAACCTTTGATTTTCTCAGACAGAAGGTAATCAGGAATAGGACCCGGAATCACACCAATAGACGGTCCTTCATGCCTCAGATCCACAGTATCATCAGCTTCTTCAGTGTGATAGCGACTTCCTGCACGCCTATCAATAGTAGTATCACTCTTCATAAAGTAATTAATGATAAGCTTGATGAACCTTGGATAAGGAAAGAAATTTGTCTTCAGCTTCTTGTTCTGGAAGAGTTGAAAGGTGAATTCTTCCCATATCAACAAAGCATAATCTGAATTTGCAGCTTTGTACATGCCATAGAAGAGGTTTATTATCGGACTGCGCAAAGCATCATGGCCACTCGTTTTTGGTGTAAGACATTTACTGAGAATACCCATCAATGCTCTCCAAGGTTGTCCTACCTTAGCAGTGGTAAACTCAGACGCAACTCGTATTTCCGGACATCCAAGTGCGTCAAATAACTCCACGAGTTCATCTTTAGTAGGATCCCTCGAGAATGACATGCCTTTGGGTGTATCCCGTATACCAAGAATCTTACGGAAGTCTGAAACTGTGAGTGTCTGCTGCTTGTTGTCGATGGTGAAGGTGATCCTGTTCGAAGTGATTTCCTTGGTAGCCCAAAATTCAAACATATACTCATAAGGCACCGAGGCTGTACTCCTAAGGGCGTTCTTGAAATGAGAGTTATCGAGAATGGCTATGGCGACCTTAAAACCATGGTGAGTGGATTTAGAGACTTGCTTTAGTCGGTAGTTGTTGGGTATAAACTTAAGGGTTCGTGCTTTAGCAATATCGGCTTCTCTAGATTCTTGGATTGCTTGTACTGTTGGATTAGTCATTGTATCTGCTTAAGATAAGACATGAAAGGTTGATGCACAAAAACATATAGATATATATCCTTCTTACTTCTAAGCATAACACATTTCATAGGATAAAACAACAAGTACATATAGCATGCAAACAATAATAATCAAACAACTCTTCATCCGGAACATTTCCTCATTCGGAACTTCTTCATCCGGAACATTCCTTCATCCGGAAGTTCTTCATTCGGAACTTCCTTCATCCGGAAGTTCTTCATTCGGAACTTCCTTCATCCGGAAGTTCTTCATTCGGAACTTCCTTCATCCGGAAGTTCTTCATTCGGAACTTCCTTCATCCGGAAGTTCTTCATTCGGAACTTCCTTCATCCGGAAGTTCTTCATTCGGAACTTCCTTCATCCGGAAGTTCTTCATTCGGAACTTCCTTCATCCGGAACATTCCTTCATTCGGAACTTCCTTCATTCGGAAGTTCTTCATTCGGAACTTCCTTCATTCGGAAGTTCTTCATTCGGAACTTCCTTCATTCGGAAGTTCTTCATTCGGAACTTCCTTCATTCGGAAGTTCTTCATTCGGAACTTCCTTCATTCGGAAGTCCTTCATTCGGAACTTCCTCATTCGGAAGTTTTGTTCAAAAATTCCTTCATTCGGAAGTTGGTATCCAGTGTTCATTCGGAACTTTTCAAACGAAGCTTATGATGAATAATCTAAGTGCGTTTGTGAGTTTCTAAGGCAATCTATGGTAACCAAACATAATCTAATTCTATTCCGCGCAAAACCCATCAAAAATCCCTAATCAATTAGCCTAATTGGGGCGAACGAACCCTAACTAGATTTAAGTTGATTATTTGATTTAATCAATTGGATTTACATGATTTATACGAATTAGAGATTGAATAATTGATGTTATTTACCTTATAGAGCGAATGAACAGGAACTAGACGAGTGATTTGATTTCTTGTGTGTGTTTTGTTTTCAACAATGGCGGCAAATGAGTGAATAAACAGTGAAGGAAAGTAAGGGGCGGGGGTGTTTTATTTGACTTAGGTCAAAAAGTTGACAAGTTTCAACAAATAACACTTTAGTCCCTACATTTTCTCATTCTTTTCCTTTTTGTCTAAAGTTTTCATTTTTCTTATCCCTTGTTTAACTTACACACATCTTAGCAAACACAAGTTATTAGCATATCTCCAATATCTAAAAGCAATGCCTAACACTTAGAACGAACACAAGTCGTTTTCTAAAGCAAAACCACTCAAATACCGTGTAGCCCTTAATTTTCACAATCACTTTTGAAAATCAATTTTAATGACGAAGATGATTTTAATATTTTCTCCCCCTTAAACGATGACCCGTTTTCTATTTAAAGAGCTGTAGTCATTGTTTAAAGAGTCAAATATTGATGAAAGCATTTCCAATTTATATCTTGAAAAATTTTGATTCGTGGTGTCAATAAGATTTCTCTTATTTTTACAAATTAATGCACTGAGACGTACACAAATTCGTGTTAGACCAAGTTGTAAAGTAAACTTGATCCCTTTGCATGATTTGGCTTGTAAATCACGCCCGAGAAAATTAATTCCCGTTCTGAGCCAACGTTTTCCAAGGAAATACGTGACTTTAATATGAAAACCGGGTTGCAGTCAGAAAAAACTACAAGCCATTATGGGCATGTTTTAAAAATGTACAACTTTTATACGGACTCTATTTATGGCACCGTGTCAATATTGATCGACATTTCTAAGGCCGTAAATATTACCGTACTAAAAGACATGCCCGATTTAAAACGAAAAATATTTTTGGTTTTTCTTGATTTTATAATTTTTATGGTTTTTCTAGGTTTTATATTTTTTATGGTTTTTCGTTGGTTTTATATTTTTGTATTTTCTTTTTGTGGTTTATATATTTACGATAATATACATGATCACGAACAAAGGATACTCTGAATAGTTTACCACGACTATTCAGCTGATTCTTCTGCCAACTCTTTGAGAGTCGCTGGAGTGAATGATTTCATGCCAAGCTTGTCGATCAAAAACTCAATTCGTCCTCGATCTAATGCTTTGGTGAACATATCCGCCAGCTGGTACTCAGTAGTGACAAAATACAGCTCGATCACTCCGTTCTCCACCTGCTCTTTAATGAAATGGTAGCGAATGTCTATGTGCTTGGCCCGGGAGTGTTGAACATAGTTGCAGCAAAGGGCAATGGCGCTCTTGTTGTCACAATACATCGGGATTTTGTTGAATCCCAAACCGTAGTCAGTTAATTGTGATCTCATCCAAAGGACTTGAGCACAACAACCGGACATGGCGATGTATTCAGCCTCCGTGCTTGATATTGCAGCGCTTTTCTGCCTTTTTGAAGACCAACTGATCAATCTATCTCCTAGGAGTTGCACAGATCCAAAAGTGCTACGCCTCGTGTCTTGACATCCAGCATGATCGGCATCTGCGTATGATATTAAAGCAATAGAGGAATCCTTCGGATACCATAGACCACGATGAAGTGTTCCGATTAGATACCGAAAGATCCTTTTCACAACATGTAGGTGCTTTTCGGTAGGCCGAGCCTGATACCGGGCACACATGCATACAGCAAATTGCAAATCAGGCCTGCTAGCAGTCAGATATAGAAGGGTGCCGATCATCCCACGGTAAAGTTTTGGATCGACAATAATCCCATCCCTATCTTCATCTAACTTGGATTTCTCCACCATTGGAGTGTCCACGGGGTCACAATTTTCAAAGTTATATTTCTTAAGAGATTCTAGAGCATATTTGGATTGATTAATAAAGATGCCTCTGGGATTCTGAGAAATCTGTAATCCTAAGAAAAATGAAATTTTTCCCATCATCGACATCTGAAAGCGTGTGGACATTATCTTCTCAAATTGTTTAGACAATTCTATGTTAGTAGCAGCAAATATTATATCATCAACATAAATTTGTACCAGAAGCATGTCGTTGCCGTCTTTGAGAGTGAATAGAGTGGGGTCCACTTTGCCTTTGGAGAAGCCTTCCGACATGAGATATGTTGACAGGAGATCATACCACGCGCGTGGAGCTTGTTTCAACCCATAGAGAGCCTTCTTAAGCTTGTACACATGATTAGGAGACTCCGTACTGACGAACCCATCCGGTTGACTAACATAAACTTCTTCCCTTAGTTCACCGTTCAAAAATGCCGTCTTCACATCCGTTTGATAGACGATCATGTTCATATGAGCAGCAAACGCAAGGAATAGTCTAATCGCCTCCAATCTAGCCACAGGAGCAAAAGATTCCTCAAAGTCTATACCCAAGGCTTGTTTATATCCTCTAGCGACCAATCTAGCTTTATTCTTCAATACCGCACCCATCTCATCAAGTTTAACCTTATAAACCCATAACAAAGTAAGGATGTTAACCTTGTCAGGGCGAGGAACCAATTCCCATACTTCTAGTCGTTTGAATTCATTGAGTTCCTCCTGCATAGCTTCAATCCAAGATGATTGGGTCATAGCCTGCTGCCAATTTTTGGGTTCAACTTCAGAGAGAAATGCATCAAAGTAACAATAAAGTGCACTCTCTTGTAATTGATGGCGTGTAGAGACTGGTCGATCTAGATCTCCAATAACATTCCTAATTGGGTGATCTTTTGTCCATTTAGTGCTATGGTTTTCAATCCTAGGTGGTCTGGAGTGAACAATAGAAGGAGCTTCTTCTGAGGTAGACGCGGCTGAAGGGTTTTCAGGGATCGCTACACCAAAGAAAGGAAGCTCTTGCAAGTGAGCATATTCCAAGTCGTGATCAGTAGAATCCTCTTCCACATCATTAGGCACAAGTAGGGGTGATAATTCAGGTGTAGTTTGAGAATCACTTGGTGAAGGTGCATCTGGTTCAATGTGAATTGTAGATGCATTAGATAAAGGTTCATTAACTTGAGCAACCACTTCAGGTATTGGAGCAATTACTACAGGTGCTGGAACTTCATCAGTCGGGGGATCGAAGAATTCATCAAACAACGGTTGAAACAGTTTATCCCACTCGGGCCTTGATGGTGGTAAAAATGATGTAGAAGTAGGATTGTTGGGAACTAATCCGGAACTTATAGCACCGGTTCCCATCTCATGAAGCGCGGGTTCAGAGCTGTGTTGCTCAGAAGCCATCGCTGTCAGCTCGTCGAAATCTGCATCCATAGTTTCTACAATCTTGCCAAGACGACGGTTATAGATTCGGTATGCTCTTTTGGACGGTGAGTAACCAATGAAAATACCTATGTCGGCTTTTGGTTGAAGCTTACCCAAGTTCTCACTATTGATGTTTGGATAACACAGAGCACCAAACACATGGAAAAATGAAACATCGGGTTTGCGGTCATGTAGAAGCTCATAAGGTGTTTTTCCATGGCGTTTCCGAATGATAGAACGGTTTTGGGTGAAACTTGCAGTAGAAATAGCCTCTGCCCACAAGAACAATGGAGCGTTCGCATAAATAAGCATGGTCCTAGCAGCTTCCATAAGTGTACGATTCCGTCTTTCAACGACACCGTTTTGTTGTGGAGTGCGTGCAGCGGATGTTTCATGTGATATACCAACTCCTTCATAATAATCACGAAGAGTCTGGTTGACGAACTCTGTACCATTGTCTGTACGAATACGGCGGACAGTGGTATTCAAACGTACCTGAATGAACTTCAGAAAAGTGATGATAGCCTTCGGTGCTTCATCCTTTGTACGTAGAAATCTAACCCATGTAAACCTGGAAAAATCATCCACAATGACGAGAATGAATTTCTTACCGCTCACACTTTCAGTTCTCATCGGTCCACAAAGATCCATATGCAAAAGATGAAGTTTTTCTTGATTAGTGTCTTCAGCTTTGGGGTTGTAAGATTTCTTGGTGCTTTTCCCCCTTGAACACGCGGAACATAAATGGTCCTTGTGAAATTTAAGCTTTGGAAGACCACGAACTAATTCGTTTTTAGCCAGATGATTAATAGCATCAAAATTAAGATGAGATAATCTGCGATGCCATAACCATGACTTGGTCTTAGAAGCTTTAGAGAGAAGACATACTGGAGAAGCGGCCATCATGTCTTGTAAGGACAAAGTGTAAAGATTTGCACCACGAGATCCCTTCAACAAATCTTTTCCTTCCAAGTTGCGGATGAAACAAGTGTGTTGTCGAAAAGCAACCTCAAGGTTGGAATCACAAAACTGTCCTACTGAGAATAAGTTATGACCAAGACCTTCTACATAGTATACCCTAGAAATCGTCACGTTTCCAATCTGATATTCACCATACCCCATAATCTTTGCTATATGATCATTCCCAAATTTAACCGTACCAAGAAACTTGCTGACGAAATTTCGGAGCATCGAGCGATTTCCGGTCATATGTTTTGAACAACCGGAGTCCAAATACCACAGGATGATTTGGACCACCTGAAAATATCACCACACAAAGACAATGTAGAGGTATCGGAATCTGAGTGTTCCTTGTTATTAGCAGGTACAGATTTAATAATCTTAGATTTGCTGACTCTAGGTTTCCTAGATTTCCTAGCCTTCTTCTTCTTAATTGGTGGTGTAGATTCTAGTTGGCTTAAATCCTGAGGTATTTCTGCACTGATAGGCACTATAGTGGGGGCTGACCTAATTAAAGGGCGCTGTTTCCATACTTGAGTGCGAGTGTTCCTAACTAAAGGACGCTCAGACCTAACCTCAATGGATGCATTCCTAGTTAAAGGGCACATTTTACCATCTAGTGTAAAGGTCCTACCAGTGGGACGCCATTGCCAGCCAACTTGGGCACGAGTTCTACCCGTTGGCTTCCATTCAAGACCATTCTTAATAGCATTCATTTCATTAACGTGATCAATCAGACACAAATCATGACGCTGGGAAAACATACATTCATTACAATTCCAACAATTTAAATCAGAATTCACGAATGGTTTAGGCTGCTGCACAGGCGCAGAGCTTTTAGTCTTAACATGATTCGTTTTATTTAAAACTGAACTAGCATTCCTATTGTGGACTTCTACTTTCTTCTTTGTGGCACTACTAGTGGAGGGCTTGATCTTAGCTTTCTTGAGTGGCGATCCTTTAGCCTTAGTAGTCGCTTTTAATCCTGTAGAAGGCAAAGTGGGAACATTAGCAACAGATTTTAAAGGTGTCTTACTTGATTGTGCCAATGACGGTTTCGCTCCTGGAGTCTTATTAAATGGAGTGACAGCAATGGGCCTATTATTAAGTAGTGCAGACCCTGGTGTACCTATGTATTGCAAATAAGCCAAGCAATATTGAACTCGCTTAACATATTCATGAGCCGAATAATAGTCGCTACTTGAGGGATCTAAGGCATAAAGATTGTCTAAAATATCCCTAAGAAGATCGACATGCTTAATGGCATTCCTCATATAATCATCATAGGTAACCTGGTTTCTCTTATGAAGCGGATTCTTATAAAGCACTACTGACTTGGTTGTTGGAGCACTAGTGGACGGTGCAGAGTCGGTAGCTAAGTTATCAACAACTTCTTGTCGGGTGAGAAGAAGTGTCTCCTTCAACTCAGCCAAAACCATATTTTTGTCTATGAGCAGGATGTTCAAGTCAGAGATTTCCTCGCACTTTTGGTTCAGTTGTTCAACAAAATATTGTTGCTGTGCCGCATTAAAAGCGAAGCGTTCTTCTAGTGAACCATAAAGAGCGGATAATCCCTGTCTTGTCCGATCCATCTCCCCTAGAACAGACGAAAGTCTAATTTCTAAGACTTGGTTTTTAGACTCTGCAGCCTCTAGTTCCATTTTTAATGTTTCCTTTGATGATACCTCTCTCTTCAATCTCATGATTTCTTCCTCTAATGTCTTAACAATTGCAATCATCTTGTCACTAGTCTCAACACCGTTTTCACAACCATTTGATATCAAAAGATCCTCATTGTGAGTTTGTTGTTTTAATTCTAAAGATATACAGTGTTGTTCTAGTTGATTAAAGCGTTTTGAAAGTAAATTGTAAGAATCTTGTAGCTTTAAAAACTCAGCGTTAGATTCGTGACAAGAATGATTATCTACCTCATTTACAGTTTCAGCAACATTTACAGAAAGATCACAAACATCATCACAAATATGCACAGCATCACAATTCATCATAGCGGATGTAAGCTCATTCGAATAATTAACATTTACAGTAGTAAGCACATCACACGAGATTACTTCGGACAAGAATCGGTCATATTCGGTTAAAATCTTTTCTTTTTCAATTAGTTGCAGTTCGTAAGCGGTGTCCATTTCATAAAACACTTTTTGAACTTCCCCAATTTCAAACTGAAGATTTTCCTTAAGAGATGCAAAACTTCCTTTTAGACTTTCGACAAACGGACTGATCTCAGTTTTAAACACCTCGTTCATGTGTTCGAAAGCCCATTCTCCGGCGTTTAAGCCATTTGAAGTCGTACATTCCAAAATGACCTTGTCAAAGTTAGTAAAGTATCGGTTAATCTCTTGCAAGTTTAACCATACAGTGCTAACAGGTGGAAGGTTCTTTGGAATTTCCTTAGGATCTTCCATGTTGACAAGTGTAGGAAATGTACTAGGGCTTTCTTCCTCTATCATGTAGGTTGGTGCTGTAATGAGATCTTTATCCATATGGAAGCGAACTCTAAAATCAGTTTTAGCAAGCTCCTTATTCATTTTAAGATAATCACAATCGGGATATTTTGCAGAATTGTATGACCGATCCTCATCAACTAGATCCTTATTTGTTCGATCATCGGGAAAAACAATCGGGTCTAAGGCCAATCCTAATTGAGTTGCATTATACAATCTTGGACTATGTCTAAAAGCTTGTTTTGCATACCTTGGGTTAGGGGGAAGGCCTTTTTGACGTGATAAGTTAAACTCTCTAAACGAAGCATCAAATAAGTGCACTAGTTGAGAAGCAGCGTATTGTCTTAAAAGCAAGTAGTCTAGACTTCTAATCTTATTAGTAGCATTAATCTCCATTTCATTCTTCTTAGATTCGAGTAATTCAAAATCAGTTTGAAGTTTTTGAAAATTAGTGACCACTAACTCCTTTTCTTTAAGTTCATTAGACAGATTTGCTCTTAAGTTTTCGATCTCTTGCAAGTGACACATTTGTTTGTTTCTAAAATGATCATATTCGAGATTTGTGAGAACACTAGACGAAGGCACTAATTCCAAAGTTTGTACTTTCTCATTGCTTAAGGCAAGCTCATCAGACAAATTCTTATTCTTAGCTAAGGTTTCTAAGAGTGCAGCATTCATTTGGCTAAGTAATGTAGCAGGAACCATGACCAAATCTTGTTGAGCAGGAGTAGGCGTATGCGAAATGGATCCCGGTTGTGATTCACTCAAAGTCTGGGGATTCACATTGATATTGCTATCATTGTTTGTCTCCTCATTTGAAAGACTCACCACCGAAGATTCATTCGAATCAGCACTCTCTTGCACAACTTGATGTGGTTGAATACTAGCATCAGTGGCATTATCGGTGTTATTAATAAGTACCTCAGATCTCTTATCTGGCCCTAAGCTGGAGATAGTTGCCATGAGAGCAGCCTTTGCAGTTTGAAAGTCATCACAGTCGGAGTCATACGCATCAAGATCATCGGCTTGGTAAGCTGCATTCTGCGTAGTGACAACGTCTTGTTCAGCAATCCCTGGGTCAGCAAGAAATGCAATCTCCTCTTCATCAAGTTCCCTTCCTTGCGCCTGAGCATTTACCAGATAGATCTTTTCTGCAAACCACTGTCCATCCCTTCTCCTCTTGGGTTTCTTACAATCCCTGGACATATGACCCTCTTCCTTGCAGTTGTAGCATGTAATCATTCTCAACTTGCCTGTATTAGCCCGTGGAGGATTGTTGACCATTGGAGCAGGAGCAGGATTGATCGTGCGAGCATTGGTTGATGTGGAAGGTCTCCCCTGATATGGTTAAATTGGCTGAACCATTACCCTGCCATTCTCAGTTGTAGCTTGTTGGCGAGAATTGGATGAATTCCTCAACTGATTGTTGGTAGGAGCTGATCCTCTGTATCCTCGTTTGCTTAAAGTTCTTGTGAGATAAGCAGACATAGTAGTTAGCACTTCAACTGGGTCAGCTCCTTGTTGGAATACAGGAACGGGGACTTCCTCATCATCACAATATAGTGCTTGATCTGGATGAGCTGCATAATCAGTAAAAGGAATACTCATTTGATCAGGGTAGCTTGTTGGATATGCTGCATTCTCTTGATAAGAAGAATATGATGGCTGAGCATAAGGTGCAACATTTGCTGGATGAAGTTGTGAAGCATACTGTGGTGAAGGTGCATTGAACCGATACTGTTGCTGATGTGAGGTGGGTGGTTGTGGTAGAATCGAGTATTGGGGAAAGGCTGGTGTCATGTAAGGTGATTGATGATAGGCTTGATGTCCCAAGATATAAGGTGTGTTGTTGTGTGACAAACTTGGTTGATTCGCCATCAAAGCTAAGGAATCTGGATACATACCACGAGGAGAACGGTGCATAATCACATGCTTCTCATGCTGCTGAAGGAAGGCATATATTTGATCCAAATTGCACTTATGCAGATCCCTGGTTAACTTGACATCGGTAATGTACTCACCCCATTCAGCTTGAGGTAGAGTATTCAAGAATTTGGTGTTAACCTGGAATGGTGCAATCACAAGATTGTATACATTCAGATCATTCATGAGTGTGGTGAATCTGAAGTAATATTCGTGAAGCGTTTCCCCTGGGTTGTACGTGAATCTATCAAACAGGTCATACAACTGACATTCCCTTTCCTGTTTGGTGAGAGACGTTCCTTGTAGCAACACCTTAAGACGTTCCCATAAATCCTTTGCCACCGTATACTGACTCACCATCCTATAGATGTCATGGGGAAGAGCTTGGAGAATTGTTTGAAGAGCTTTTTCATCTGCATCTGCAACAAGTTGTTGAGCTGGAGTGAGTTCTTCAAATTCTCGTGGTCTAGTCACGTTGTCAACCACAATGGTACCATAGTCGAGTGGACCATTCAAAATCGATTTGACCATAAGCCTTCCGTATGTCGGTTTGCCCTTTAGATATTGCATCATTCGACCTTGCCATGCCTCAAACACCTCTTTAATAAGCATCGGTGGACGGCTATCAGTTCCCGTTATGATTGATATATCTGTAAGAGATGTCATCTGAGGCATTACTGAATTTGGATTCATTTTGTTTTCTTCAAAGAAACAGAGATTATCGGTTGATCGAGCAGTGAAGTAAAGCTTGTGAATTGTGTTAAGTTTTTGTTGTAGGAAACCAAGATTAAATCCTCTAAAAAATCGTCGAAAAAACAAACAAAATCACCCTTGATTCGGAACTTCTTGAGTCGGAACTTCTTGAGTCGGAACTTCTTGAGTCGGAACTTCTTGAGTCGGAACTTCTTGAGTTGGAACTTCTTGATTCGGAAGTTGTTGATTCGGAAGTTGTTGATTCGGAAGTTGTTGATTCGGAAGTTGTTGATTCGGAAGTTGTTGATTCGGAAGTTGTTGATTCGGAAGTTCTTGGTTCGGAACTTTGTGGCTTGATTCGGAAGTTTTTTGGTTCGGAACTTTTTGGCTTGATTCGGAACTATTGGCTTGATCCGGAACTTCTTGGTTCGGAAGTTCTTGATCCGGAACTTCTTGATCCGGAACTTCTTGATCCGGAAGTCCTTGATCCGGAACTTTTGCTGAATAAACAGAACCTTGTTCCGATGAACAGTCGAACAGTAAAGATGAAGATTAAGCCCAGATTTTGACCAAATAACCCAAAAAGTTTTGTGCTTTCGACTAAAATAAGTAACAACTAATACTTATCCACTAATCCCAATCACAAAAACACCAAAAAACACCAAGAATCAAGATGATTTCTCTTAAAGAACACTAATACAATCAAAAACTAAAAAAACCACACAAATCACTACCTTAAGTCACCCCATAGCTCTTGATACCAAATGTAGAATATTGATAATCAATGAATCTATGAAGGGGTTTGTTGATTTCTAGAGAGAGAAAGTTAGAGAGAGAAAGTGAGAGAAACTATGTGTTTTTTATTAATATGGAAACTAGCAAATGACAACAACCAACCCCTTTCCATGGTGGAAAGGGGTATTTATAGTTCCAAGCATAACATGGGCTTGGGCCGGTCCATGACAAGCCCATGGACCGGTTCTTACTTAAGTTAATAAGTAACTAACAACTATTTTCTAACTACGAGCTATTACAACATAAATATTATTGTGGAGTGACCGATACTTCTAATATACGTAAAAACGTATTTCTAACATATTAAGTAGTACGATTTAATTAAAAACCGTAAAACCGATAAATGCGAGTTCGTTCTCGGAGGAGGTGTGTGTATTAGGTGCCAAAAATAAAATAATCAAGTTTGGATTAGTGTCCTTTTGTGGTTGAAAGAGATTGGACAAGTAAATGACGAGTTACGCTAATTTAAACTATCACGAATTAAAACGTAAAAACGTACAAAACGTGACGAAATATAAATAAAAATTAAAATTTTAATAAACTTAACTAAAAATAAACCTTATTAAAATAAAAGAAAAATAAAAGAAATAAAAACTTTTTTGAAAACGTAAATGGACTAAAAAGTCCAAATAACGAAAGCGCAAAACTAATAACGAACGTACAAACGCGAAACTATAAATTTAAAACCTAAAAATAAAAATATATTTTCCTAAGTCCGAAATGATAAAAGAAAATTTTTAGAAGAAGAATTAAATTTTTTTGACTTTTTAATAATTTTTTATGAATTAAAAACAATTTAAACTAATTAAATGATTAAAAAGAAATAATAAATGATTTAAAAAAAAAACTTTTTTTTATAAGTACTCCTTCCTCCCAATCTTTATGTGACACTTTTTTGTGTCACAAAAACTGTCACAAATTAAAATCCTCCTCCCTCCCAAAACTATAACCGACACTTTTTTTGTAAAAAAGTGTCGCGATAGCCTATTTCACTCTCTGTGGCACAATGAACGAATTGGGCACTTTTGGCTTGTTTTGTTGGCGTTTTTTGGTACTTTTTGGATACAATAGGCACCCCCACACCAATTGAGGTGTGGGGAGTCAATAGCAAGTAAAGAAACAACAACAAGAACCAAAATGACACCACAAATCAAGCAAATATCCTACTGATACAGCTATTAAGGGGTCTGGTGGGTCTAGAGGGAAAGAGTGAGCTAGTTTAAGGTAATTTAAGCCACCAAAAACTTACAAAAGCTATATACCAACTGATCTACACTAAAACCTAACCCTAAGCTATATTTATACAAAAAATAAAGCACCAAAACACCAAATCTAGGCCTAAACCACTCTATGCACACAGTGAGTGTAGGGGCACTAGCTGATGCACTTGGTTGTTTGGTGAAACTTAGACTACTTTATCTAGATTTTAAGCATGCTACTTAACCAATTAACCTACCCTAGCCCTAAATGCACCTATTAGCTATCTATGAAACCAATTTCAAATAGTAAAATACCAAAGCTAACCTACAACAACCTATGTTATCCTATTGGCAGTTTTCCCTATTTAACCCAAGTTATCAAACATGCAAATTTGTTATATCACTACCCTAAGCAAACCAACACTCAAACAATAAAAATCAAATAAAAAGAGTAATGCTCAGGGTCACATAAGCTTTTAGCTTTCACTCACAAGCTTATACTACCTAGTTCCAAACACTACTTTAAAAACTGAAAACGAGATTTTATCAAAGACTTTGAGATTGAACTAACTGTTTCCAATATTACTTGCTCACAGCCTACACTACCCTACTTGTTGACCAAATTTAAACAGAAGATCACCCTAACTTAACCTAAAAGAGACTACTGATGCTTTCTATCCTATTAATGGCAGCAAGCAGGAACTCTAGCGAATCAAGAACCTATCTGGCGAGAACTTAACCAAAACCTACAAGAGCACTAAAATGACAAAAACGAGTGTTTACACTAAAGTTGTAAGCTAGATGTTACTATTAGTACATGCAACCTACAAATCCAACCACCCTTATGAATCTGTGACAGAAATTTTAACAAGCCAAGATCTTTCAATTCAATACCAAATCCAACGTTAACAGTCTCCAACTATCTAACAAAACATAGAATACTCCTAATTCTAACACCAATGTCTACAAGACTTGAAACTCAAAAGTGATAAATGGTGTTGTATGTCAATCAAAACCAAACAGCCCTAATGATAGTCTTAACTAATGTTAGGCAAGTACTTTAAAGTGAAAGGCAGAACACATCAAACTATGACAATATCACATAAACATGAAAAGCCAATTAAATAGCTATAAGAGCAAACTAAATAAACCACATAAGTAGAAACATGCATAAATTTAAAGAACTCAATAAGCACGAAAATAGTAGATTAAGCTAAGAAGAGGGAGTTCAAGGTTTGTCACCCGATTCCACCAGCTCGTCCAAGCGTATCCACGCCTAAGGGCTTATGGGAGTGCGTGAAAAGAACCCTAGTTGGTTGGTCTACAATAGACCAATAGGGGACAATATCTTCAAAAAATAGGACTGATGCTTTCCTAATGCAAGATTTTTAATCCCTGCACATACAAAACAAAAACAAAGGCCTCACGTAGAAAAGCTTCTTGTTAAGCTTATTTGTTAAGTAAGCTTAACAAGATCTTTTAGCTACACTAATATCAATAACAAAAACAGATTAAGATTTTAAAAAACAGTCACTTGAAAAACCACTTTTGAAATCACACTTTTGGAAACAAATACTCAACAGAAAATAACAATGAGCTATACTTCAAGTTTATAGCATATGTTGTTAGCATAAGCTATAAACAAGCTTATAGCTTATTGGTTCTCAAAAGAATTTCTAACCAAACGAATCTGAATAAAAACCTTTGATGCCTTAAACTAATTTGCAAGTAAAAATAAATGTTATACTAACTGGAACACAACTTTTGCCCATTTAACAAAGTACTTTAACTATTAATTTTATAAAATTGATACAAAAGTTGTAACAAAGCTCATTCACAGGTTGAATGATACTTTTATACTAATAAGATGAATATTCTTGAATATAAATAAAAAATGAAACGCCTAGCTACAATCTTCCAAATCTGCCCTTGGATCTTCAAACGAATATGATTGTTTGATTCAAGGCTTGAAGTTGGTCAAAATGGCAACATGTGAGTGCCAGCAAGTTTGCAAATGATCTAACCTTTGAAGTTGTTTTGGGGAGCACGAAATAAGCCTGAGTCGTTGATTTCATCTGCCATCCCTTGTCTTCTTGTCTATGTGGGTGCAGGGGACAATCGAATTGGGACCTACAGCCCATGTGAAGGTTGTCTAGAGGTTGGGGTGTGGTGAGAGTGACGTTAATTGTGGTTCTGGAAGGTCCCATCAATAACCCCTTTGATTTGCAGATATGGTGGTTAGGGTTCTTGAGTGAGTTTTGGGAGAGATTAGTGCTACAAAAATTTTATGACGCCCAAGATAAAATAAATAATACGATTTTTAAAGAATGTGTTTAAGTATTAAAACATGGTTTGGGTCAGGGTTGTAACCGGGTATATTGGTTAAGGTATGGGTGGGTAAATGGATTTGAGTGGTGAGGTGGCATCCAGGGATTGGTGGGTGGAGTTTTGTGTTATGGCAGGAAGTACCCCTTATGTTCCAAATTGTTTTCATTTGAAGTTACAACAGCTTTTCCCCATTTCCCTTTGTTATAAGTTTGCATCAATTATCAAAAATGGCACAAAGACTTTCAAATACTTTCATCAAGGACTAAACATGTAACTTGTTCATTCTCCAAGGTATCATAATGTACATTCTTGAAACTTAAGGGACCCACTTGTAATTTTTAAGATTTACAAGGGCCGAAAGTGACAAGTCTTCAATTCTTGAGGGACCAATCTTGACAAATCTTCAAACGTCAAGGACTTCTTTGGAAAATCATGATTCGGGTCCGGTTCTTTGTGCGGCTTTGTTTCCCGTGTTCGTTTTTGCTTCATTCTTGTGATCTTTTGGTGAATTCACGATATCCGTACCTAAAATACACAATGAACAAACACAAGCATATTTTGGGGTATTTTAATGATATTTTTAGCGTTTTAAGCCCGATTTGGACGATGAGACTATGTATACTTGCAGTCTCATCAAGTGTCTCATGTTTTGTTTGATAAGGGTGCTAATACTCAGTAAACCTTTTCTTATCAAAAGGAAATAGTTGCAGTAACAAAGAGTGGTGTGTTCTATTATTTGAATTGGCGTTAACTAGATCAAACTAGACCAAATTGTATATCGAGTATTAGGAATTCAAGATTTTTTTGTTGAAAAAAGTACTTTTCTTTTGATTATTATTTTTATAATCTATTCTAAAACTGTAACATTCTCGCATATCGCCGTAAATTGTAACAACAAAATTATGAATACTTGGATGAATTCAAGCTTCATGATGGTCCCATATTCTTAAAAATATGTGGTGAATGTGGTTCCAAGAACGACTATTTTAGTTAACATATCCGCTCGTTTACCAAAATGTCATGCTAAATTTGTTGTCCCTAACTAACCCAACTTTGGTATCATTGATGTTCTGTCAGAGAGCTTGAGAAGTTCAATGAAAAAGATGTGGTTGTCATCGCCACCAGTAAGATAAATGGGCCACTGATGTATATGGATGTGTATATGTGATTTATTTGATATAGGTTATAGGGTAAATTAGAAAATTACCTTTAGGAAAAAGTAATAGACTAATAATACCAATGACGAATTCAATTAAACACGTGACTGAGTCGAGTTCGTTGTACACGAAGATCTTATGAATTTGAGACGTTTTGCTTTGATTTGGACAATCGATTAGAATTTTTTTTTGATTTTTAAACTACAATTAAAATCTACAAATTTTAAGCTATTTAAAATTAACCTAAAGTGCATGAATCGTAAACCCCGCTATTTAAAAATCTACAAACAATTAATTACTTAAAAAATAACACTATTTAAAAATTAAGCTATTTAATAATCTTTAAAAGTAAATCTAATTAATAAAAATAACTTTTACTCTACTTTAAAAGTAAATCCAATAAAACTTTAAAACTAACTAATTTACTTTATTAAAAAGTACTTTTAAATCAAATCTAATTAAAAACTATTTTAAATCCACTTTTATAAAAATCTAATTAATAAACTAATTAAACTTTTAAAATAAAAACATTTTTTTATATTATGTTTATTTTTTTTTATTATTTTTTTTCTTTTTATATTTAAACTACTTATTATTTAAAATTACTTTAATTGAAATTAAAAGTTTTATATAAAATAAAATGTTTCTAAAATAAACAAACTAAAACAAACACTACCAATTTGATTAACACTATATTAATGACATTAAGGGAATTAAAATCAAAAGAGCCTTGAGCTCAAGTGGTAACACGCTGGACCTTCAACCAAATGATCTCGAGTTCGAACCCCATTTGAGACATTAATTTTGGAATTATTCTTTTTGACAGATTGCTAAAAAGAGATCACAGGAGTGATTTGGTGAAGCTTATTAGCTTAAGCTGATCAGACTCAGCTTTTGAACTTATCAGTTAATTGGACTGATAAGCTGAATATATTGAACAATAACAAATCACAATTACTCAAACTTATAAACATGTAAAATCAGTCATACAGATTCAAGCTAATAATATTACACAATTCAGTAAGGCTACTCAACAAATTTAAACAATCAAAAGGTCAACTCAGTAATGTTAAATCAACCAATATCCTCAAAACAGTATGATTAAAAAGCAATATTCAGCTACCAAAGTTTATAACAGTTGATCAAATAACGAGAGCTGCTAAAATGCTTAATTCAGAAAGTTAAATCAAAACTGATTTATTTAACAAGTCATATGAGACTAAACACACAACATTCTTTAAAAACTAAAACCCATTACTCAGCGAATCAGATTAAAAATTTCCAGCAAGCTAACATATTTCGGAAATAACTCTCTCAGATTCATAGTCCTAATAAATCCCAAATAAGCAGATATAAAAAAACCTATTACCCAATTTTTTTTGTATAAATCCAGCTAAAAGAAGTTTAACAAACATGTTTCAATCCCTTAAAATCTTTCAGCATAAAACTTATCAGAACACCATTAAGCAGTTAAATAATATCTCTAAGACAAACAGTAAACTAAAAACATTTAGCAAATTAATCTAATATCCAAAAATTCTTAAACTATCTCACAGTTTTATAAAACAAATTTATTACTACTACTAAGATTAATAACACTAAATCAATTTAGCAATCTAATTAAAACATACAGAAATTTAACATTAATCTAAAAGACCTTTGCACCTTTTTGGAGATTTCCTTTGAGACGTAGGCTACCGCTGAGCTACCTATGAACCGAGATTAGAACCACCATTATCCACCATTCGGCCATCAAACATCGAACGAACCAATTCCATCAACATTAGAACCTCCAAAAATTAAGTCGAACCAAACACCACCTGCTTCTTTTACTTTGCACTCATCCAGTAGGGATAAGTGTGATCCAAACTTACTTTTAATATTGAATATAGACTATTGATTAGCTTATATTCAACATTCAAACATTATTCTCATAAAATAGAATAGAGAACAAATTTATAAATCACTTAAAACAATAAGTAAATAGACACGATTGAAATTAAAATCAACTGAACTTTTATTAATTTTCTAGAAAAATATTACAAAGCTTTAAAAAGGAAATACAAGATTTAGTCTAAATCTATTTCTATAGCGTAACTCTAAAAGTAAAGAAAGGATGAAATTACAAGTAGAAAATGGGGGTTTTTATAGCCTCCCAAGGGCTGTTGATGAAGAGCATATTCGGATCTTCCAAAGGGATATTCTTCTTGATTTCCAGCCATTAGATCAATCTCTCTTTTCTCTTTCTTCTTTGGCCTTGATCGGACGGTTATTATCTCACATAGCACACACGGATTGCCAACGTGGCATCCGTGTGTGCTAGTTGGGCTTCTTTTGAGGCTTGTGATTGGTGGATTAGGAGGATTGAGGTGTTGCATCCCATAGGAAAACGCCACGTAGCCTCTTCTCTCCATGATTTCTCTTCCTTAAACCATGGGGGTTTTATTCCCCATGGTGTGAATTAAATCTTTATTCAAAAAGCCCCAAATATTAAAGAATTTATTTGGACTTAGGGTTAATGAACAGTAAGGTTTTTTTTACTGGTTTTGTGAAGGAAAAATGGAGAAGATGGGTAAGATAATGGTGACATAGAATGTATCGTTTGGATTTATTGAAAGTGGGTGAGAGGAACAGTTTATTTATTTAAGAGTGGGTGAAAACGAATGATTTATTTATTAAAGAAGTCAAAGAAAGTGACGTGTGGTGAAAGTGGGATGGTTTTCTTATTTCTGTGTGAAACAAACGTGTGAAATAAATTGTGACTGAGAAAATCGTTTTTATACACACAAAGAAGCATTTGTTTATAAAACCCTAAAGGCCCAATTCACTTGTTCTTCATTTTTCCTTTCTTTCCCTATTGGGCTTGGGCCTAATATTATTGTTTCCATCCGAATGTAATACCCCACTTTAGGCCTTTTAGACTAGTCCCAACAATATAACCATGTCTAATCAATATTGGGCTTTTCAGGCCCAATAAGCATTTGTGGGTCCCACTTGGCCCGTTTTATTGACAAATGATTAAATCCTCTAGAGTCGAGCTCGATTTTTGGCTTATTCAATCTTTTTCTTCAAACTCGTGCCGATTTTTGTCGGTTTTCGCGAACTTGGTACCTACACTCATGAAAACAAGAAACAAGCATATCCAAGGCATATTTGATACATTATGTGCAATATTTCATTGTTATTTGATACAAATGATATGAGTAAATACACTCATATCAAATTCCCCCATGCTAAGCAATTGCCGTGTCCTCACGCAATGATAAAATAAAGCTATAACTACACCATTATTCAACTTTTGACTTTTTATTTTGTAAAGACATAAAATAACTTTAAGAATCATAAAAATCAAATAGATTCATCGTCCTCGACTTTTCACTTTTCCATGCCAAGTGAAAAAACAAGATCATTGTTATTATAAGTTGGTAGACTAACACGAACTCATGTGGGCTAATTATTCACTTAGACTCCCTTATTCCTAGGTGTATCTCTTATATTTTATTGTTGTCTTGAATGATCACGAGGATGCGTTGTTGACTTATTTCGATAATTATTAGGCCGAAAATAAAGTGAACGATTTAATCCATAGTTAGCTAAAGGACAAAATCTTTTAAAACTGCTTCTCGGGACCTCATAAAGTTCATATATTGGCATAACTTGCTTCGCGATTTGAGACCTTTCTCGGATCGATATTTGGCAGTGACTTAATACTTCCAACCTTGAGAGACGTTCATGAAATAATAGTCTTCTCTTCATATAGGATTTCTTCACTTGAAGTTTTGAGAGATTCATACTTGGACCACGACTTCTTCATTTTTCTCCAATCTTTATTTGGGATTTTGATATACAACGATCCGCCTCCTTTTTGGACTTGGCTTCATTTATCCTCATACCTTATTTTGGTCTTTTTGGATAGACTTCTCCATGACCTTTTGGAAGTATTTGCTTTTCGTCGTGTGTCTCGATCCTTCATATTGATTTTTGATAAATGATTCTTCACATCACTTGAGATCTTTAGCAATAAAACATAGCCCTCATGTCTTCTTAGGACCTTTTTGGACTCGCCAATCTTCGCATCCCGCTTCAATAAGTTATGCCTTGGCTATGAACTCTAATCCATACCGAGCAACTTTTAAACGATCTTAGGCTAGAAGCTAAGTAACTTTTTAAATCGTTCAACCTTTTTTTTGCAATTAAATTTATTAACAAGTGATGGGAGAATAGGCTTATAATTAACTCACATAAATTCCCGAAAGAATACCAAACTTATAATTGGCTCTATCATCTCTTGTTCTCCATATTGTAAAATTTCAAGAATGTGAAATCAATGGATACTTAGCCTATTAAATCAAAGTTTTGGGTTTTCAAGTCATATATAGGATCTTGCATCTTCTTATACTTTTGCAAGTTTTAGAATTTGCGTTTTAAAGTTCCCTTGATAGACGACTTTCTAGGATCAATTATAGGAGCTTGCGAAAAGTTCTTGTTCTTAACTCGTACGAATTAAGACTTTCGCGTTTTAAAGCTCCCTATATAATAGCCTAGCAAAACTTAATTCAAATACGTTAAGGAAAAGCTAAGGTTAAAAACCGAGTCGAGTCAAAAACTATTCTTATTGAAAGCCTACATTCGTGTCAAAAACACTTATTTTATTTATTAAAACTTAAAAATAACTAAAAATTTAAAATTTTATTGAAAAATGAGAAAAACTACACGTTTGGACACGACAAAAGCAATTGCAAGCGATTATATCGATTGACTCCCCCATGCTAAAACCAAACATTGTCCTCAATGTTTCTTAGCTCAAGAGTAACACCCCCTTGCTAAAATACGAAGAGTCTAATGCAAACTCCTAGCATGGAAAGAGCACGTAAATCTATAAGCCGTTTATTAATTATGCCTAAAGATAAAATGTTAGTCGATAAAAATCAAGGGATAGAAAGTGTGCCCCTTTTTGGCATTCAAAGAATGGAAGATCAAGTGGACCTGCAAAAACCGAACACGAGAGTCTTCAGATATTAGGGTCATACCTAAGATCACAACACAACAAAACACGAGCACGAGCTTGAAAGATCAAGCCTTATTATGTGTTAGAAAATAGAAAGAAGATAGAATGTATGGGACTCCCCCACAAGGCACCTCGTTTTTGTTCACCGAGTCATGAGCTCGACTCAATCCCCACATTCATTGGTCCTTAGGGAAAGTTTGAAGATCCGGGACAACCTCCGTAGGTATGTCCCCTCCAAAGGAATGTTTCACACGATGACCATTCACCTTAAAGTTAGGCCCGTCTTTTTGAGCTAGCTCAACGGTGTCATAAGGGAAAACTTGTGCAATGGTGAATGGTCCGGACCAACGGGATTTAAGCTTGCCCGAGAAAATCTTAAGTCTAGAGTTGAATAAGAGGACTTGATCACCAACATTGAAAATGCGGTTTTTGATCTTTGAGTCATGAATCCTCTTAGTCTTCTCTTTGTAGATCAAAGAATTTTCATAAGCTTGATCCCTTAATTCACTTAGTTCATTCAATTGAACCTTGCAATGATCACCCGCGGTCCTCAAATCAAAGTTACAATGCTTAAGAGCCCAATACGCCTTATGTTCAAGTTCAATTGGCAAGTGGCATGCTTTTCCGTAGACCAACCTAAATGGTGTACAACCAATTGGCGTCTTGTGAGCCGTACGGAAAGCCCACAATGCATCGTCCAATTTATCCGACCATGAAGTGCGATTCTCTCCAATAGAACGCTCCAAAATCCTTTTAAGAGCTCGGTTTGAAACCTCTACTTGACCACTCGTTTGAGGGTGATAAGCCATAGAAAGTCGATGAGTGACAACATATTTCTTTAGAACTTTTTCAAATTGTTCATTACAAAAATGGGTCCCACGATCACTTATAATAGCCCGCGGAGTTCCAAACCTAGCAAAGAGTTGTTTCAAAAATTTCACCACAACTCGAGCATCATTCGTGGGCAAAGCCTTAGCTTCGACCCATTTAGACAAATAGTCCACGGCTACGAGAATGTATTTGTTTCCTTTCGAAGATGGAAACGGCCCCATAAAATCGATCCCCCACATGTCAAAGATTTCACAAACTTGGATAATGTTTTGAGGCATTTCATCCCTTTGTGAGTTCTTTCCTTGACGTTGACAAGCATCACAAGTCTTGATCAAATCTTGGGCATCACGATATATGGAAGGCCAAAAGAAACCGGCATCAAAGACTTTCTTCGCGGTGGTGTTAGCACCATGATGTCCCCCGGTGGGTCCCTCATGACAAGATTTAAGGATATCTTGAGCTTCTTTGCCAAACACGCACCTACGAATCAATTGATCGGCGCACACACGAAACAAATAGGGGTCCTCCCAAAAGTAGTAGGAGATATCCTTGAAAAACTTTCGTTTTTGTTGGGACGACATACCATTAATCACAAACTTCCCCGCATGGTAATTTGCGATGTCCACAAACCATGGGGTACTATCATCACCACGAAAAGCAATCATACCAAGCGTCTCGAGAGGAAATGTTTCATTGATTTCCTTATTCTCTCGATCGCTTTGGTGAGGATTCTCAAGTCGAGATAAATGATCGGCCGCGAGATTCTCGGCTCCTTTCTTGTCTAGAATTTTGACATTAAATTCTTGAAGGAGGAGAATCCACCAGAGCAACCTCGGCTTAGAATCTTGTTTATTAAGAAGATATTTGATGGCCGAGTGGTCCGTATACAATATGGTTTGAGACAAGACGAGATATGGTCTAAAATTTTCAAAAGCATACACAACGGCAAGAAACTCCTTTTCCGTTGTAGTGTACTTTGTTTGAGCATCCATCATAGTCTTACTTGCATAGTGTATAGGCAAGAAGTGTTTTAGCTTACGTTGTCCCAAAACTGCACCTACCGCGTAATCACTAGCATCACACATAATTTTAAAAGGTAGATCCCAATCCGGGGCAACTAAGATTGGAGATTCGGTTAACTTCTTTTTAAGCATCTCAAAGGCTTGAATACACTCATCCGAAAAGATGAAAGGAGTCTCTTTTTCCAAAAGATGGGTCATAGGCAGAGCTATCTTAGAGAAGTCTTGTATAAAACGTCGATAGAAGCCGGCATGGCCGAGAAAACTTCTTACTCCCTTAACGGTGGTGGGTGGAGGCAATTTGGCAATCACGTCGATTTTAGCCCTATCAACCTCAATACCGGCCTTAGAGATCTTATGTCCTAACACAATTCCCTCTTTGCACATGAAGTGACATTTCTCATAATTAAGCACAAGATTTGTTTCCTCACAACGTTGCAACATTCTTTCAAGGTTAGAGAGACATGAAGTGAAAGATTCCCCAAAAACCGAAAAGTCATCCATGAAGACTTCCATGGTTTTCTCGATCATATCATGGAAAATGGCCGTCATGCACCTTTGGAACGTCCCCGGAGCATTGCATAGTCCAAAAGTCATGCGACGATAGGCAAATGTTCCATAAGGACAAGTGAATGTGGTCTTTTCTTGATCACGAGGGTCAATGGGGATTTGGAAATGGCCGGAAAATCCATCCAAAAAGCAATAGAATTCATTCCCCGCTAGTCTCTCTAACATTTGATCCATAAAAGGTAATGGAAAATGATCCTTCCTAGTGGCGTCATTAAGTTTCCTATAGTCAATACAAACACGCCAACCGGTCACAAGTCTAGTAGGAATCAATTCATTATCCTCATTAGTAACAACCGTCATTCCTCCTTTCTTTGGAACACAATGCACGGGGCTAACCCATGGACTATCCGAGATAGGGTAGATCATTCCGGTGTCTAGAAGTTTAGTGACTTCCTTTTTGATCACCTCATGAATCTTTGGATTGACCCTTCTTTGATTTTGGATAGCGGGTTTATATTCATCCTCCATTAGAATTTTATGAGTACAAAATTTGGGATCTATACCCTTAATGTCAGAGATTTTCCATGCAATGGCCCGTTTATGTTTCTTAAGCACTTTAATAAGCTCATCCTTTTCATTTTCCTTTAATCCCTTAGCAATAATCACCGGTAACTTATCCGTTCCCTCAAGAAAAGCATACTCCAAATGAGTGGGTAATTCCTTAAGTTCTAATTCGAGTGCTTCTTCAATAGATGTTTTCACTTTAGTCTCATTTTCATTCACAACTTTTAGTTCCATAGGTGGTGATTCAAAAGAATCCAAATTCAACAATTTTTCAATCAACGCAATATCTCCCTCGGGATCAAAATTCTCAAAATCAAACTCACTAGGATCAAATGGTGTGCTAAGGTAATCATCAATTTCCTTCTCGATTTTTGAATAACTATTATTCTCAAGCTCTTCAAGAACGAAGTCACCTCCCTCAAATGGAGTGAGTGGAGGATTAGCCGAAGAGATAATAGGATTCGATGAAGTGGGATTGCCACTTTTAGAAGTATCCGAAAAACCAAGCATACCTTGCGAAGCTTCTCCGCTAGCAACATCAATCACATCGACTTGATTGATTGATTCCTCGTCGTCCTCGGAAGAAAACTTTGAGATGTTACCAACATTAAGAGTGATACTTTCATCATCAAAACGTAAAGTCATATTTCCCTCTCCAATGTCAACTAAAGAACTAGCCGTATTTAAAAACGGTCTTCCCAAAATAAGAGGCACTCGAGAATTTTCCGGATAATCACAAATCACAAAATCCGCCGGAAAAATGAGCTTTCCTACTTTGACTAATACGTCTTCGGCTATACCTTTTGGAAAGGCGATCGATCGATCCGCTAGCTCGATAGTCATCTTAGTAGGTGAAAGCTCGGGAAGTGATAACCTTTTCCATACGGAAAGAGGCATCAAGTTAATGCTAGCGCCTAGATCAGCTAATGCTAAGCATTCTCCCATATTAGGGAAATCACATGGTATCAAAAATTGACCGGGGTCTCCAAGCTTTTTGGGAAACTTTTTAGAGAGAACCGCGGAACAACTTTCATTTAAAGAGGTAGATACTTCAACTAACTTTCCTTATCATTCATCAACCTTTTAATTGTAGAAGCAAACTTAGGCATGCTAAGCAATGCATCCGCGAAACTAAGATTAATATACATTTTCTTAAACACATCTAGAAACGTAGAAACTTGAGCATTGTTCTTTTCGCGGAGCTTCTCTTTGGTAAGTCTCGAAGGGTAGGGTAGTGTGGGTTTAGTCTTCGGAAGCTCGGGTTCCAGAATAGGCAATTGGTCTACCTTTGGTGGAATAGGAATTTCCTTTTCTTTAACCACCTCGGGTTCTTGCTCCACTTCCCTCACCGGAGAGGTACTCACACGTGGAAGCAAAGGTCCGTCTAAAGCTTTCCCACTACGTGTGGTTATAGCTTTCATCTCACCCTTCGGGTTTGGAATGGTGTTGCTAGGTAAGTCACCCGAAGACGAGGAAGGTTTGGTCATAAAAGATTCAAACATCGAAAGCAATTTATTTTGACCTTGTTCCAAACTTTGTTGCATACGATTTTGACTTTGCTCTAATCTTTTCTCAAAACGGTTTTGGTTTTGTTTAAGTCTTTGTTGATTAAGCTCAATCTTATTGTTTTGCCCTTTAATCGTATTTTGAAACTCATTTTTCAAAGTTGCCATTTGTCCTTGAATGTTATTTTGAAAAGCTTTCAAATTTTCCTCGTTAATGTAGCTTGACAAATCATTTTGATTATTGCTTTGAAAACCTTGATTGTTTCGATAAACATTAAACCCATTTCCTTGATTAAAATTCCCTTGGTTACCACGGTTAAAATTATTCCCATTGTTTCCATTGTTGTACCTATTTTTAACCGGTGGAAAACCCGGTGGAGCAACATGATTTTGACGAGGAACTTGACCGTTGGAGCCATAAGTTCCCGTCGCGGCAAAAGCATTAGCTTGATCAAACCCCGTGTTTAAACAAGCATAATTAGGATGTGCTCCACCACATGATACACAAAAACACTCAACCATATTAATCGATCCATGAGGATTCTTCCTAAGCTCATTCAAAATCGTGTCAATCTTAGAGTCCAATCTAGCAATCTCGATATTAGATGAATTCACATTGGAAACAACCGGTGTGTTTCGTGAATATTGTGCTCTAGACTTATCCTCAATTATCCTCCACGCGTCTCTCGGAGTTTTTCTTAAAAGATTACCACCCGCGGCGGCATTTAAAGAATCTTGTTCAATCATATTAAGCCCATTATAGAAAGTATTTATTTGATGCAATTCCGAGAAACCGTGGTGTGGACATTGTCTCAACAAATCTTTAAATCTTTCCCAAGCAACCCCAAACGATTCATGCACTTTTTGTTCAAATCTAGTGATCTCGTTCTTAAAGTGTGTTGTCTTAGATGGTGGAAAGAAATAATTCATAAACTTTGACACTAAATCATCCCATGTTAAAATCGAACCCGGTGGTTCTTTCTCATACCAAAGCTTAGCATTACCCTCGAGCGAGTACGGAAAAAGCATGAGCTTAATCACGTCATTCGGCTCATCTCTAAACTTGAGAGTCGAGGTAATTCGATTAAAATTCTGAATGTGAGAATGCGGGCTATCGGTCTCATTGCCACGAAATTGGTCGGCACGAATGAGCGATACAAGATCCGTCTTAATCTCAAAATGATCCGCCAAAATAGCCGGCACAACGATTGCTTCCCCATACCCTTCGGTGGGTGCGCGGATCAATTCCTCCATTGTTCGGTTATCGGCCATCTCTACAACAATAGGTGGAAGCTCGGGTTCCACTATTCGTTGTTGACGATTTCTATTTCTACGAGGAATATTTTCAAGCCTATTAAAATCAATCACAAGACGAGAAGAACGTAATTGCATAAACTACAAAGACGAGAATTTAGAGGATTGAAGAAAAGAAATTAGACAAGAAGAAGATTATTTTTGGTATTTTATTTGGTATTGCTCAATCAATAATGATCGATAAAAAACAAGGAATAAGGATAACTACTATGGAAGTAAATTACCCTCGGTCGACTTTGAAACGATAGGTGAAAACCTAAACGTCTCGAGGTTCAATAAGTAAACAACAAAAAATAAGATTTATTACTACTTGAGTCGGCAAACCAATAATAGGTTGTCCCTCTCAATATACGCACAAGCAAGCGGGGAAACGAGGTGGCACAAAGCACTTAAAAACCTTTTTCCTTAGACGGCCTTTTATAGCACGTCGCCTTATACCCACCTTATAGTTTGTATAAATCGAGTTCAAACTTCTTATTAGTATTTATCTATTTTGCCTTTATTTTTGTTTTGGATTCGACTACAATAGCTAGGTGATGAAATCCCAACTAAGGCTTATTTGAAAAGTATGTAAAATTATTGTTCTACGTAATACAATATATTATTCACAAAAAACGAGAAAACCGATACATACTATATAATAGAAAAATAACAAAACTTTCTGAGGACGGAAAGGGTCTTCAAATCCACGATCAACAAATCTCCACTAAGACGAATCGTACACAAGTTCCCCGGCAGCGGCGCCAAAATTTTTTTATGTATGTGGATGTGTATATGTGATTTATTTGATATACGTTATAGGGTAAATTAGAAAATTACCTTTGGGAAAAAGTAATAGACTAATAATACCAATGACGAATTCAATTAAACATGTGAGTGAGTCGAGTTCGTTGTACACGAAGATCTTATGAATTTGAGACGTTTTGCTTTGATTTGGACAATCGATTAGAATTTTTTTTTGATTTTTAAACTACAATTAAAATCTACAAATTTTAAGCTATTTAAAATTAACCTAAAGTGCATGAATCGTAAACCCCGCTACTTAAAAATCTACAAACAATTAATTACTCAAAAAATAACACTATTTAAAAATTAAGCTATTTAATAATCTTTAAAAGTAAATCTAATTAATAAAAATAACTTTTACTCTACTTTAAAAATAAATCCAATAAAACTTTTTAAAACTAACTAATTTACTTTATTAAAAAGTACTTTTAAATCAAATCTAATTAAAAACTATTTTAAATCCACTTTTATAAAAATCTAATTAATAAACTAATTAAACTTTTAAAATAAAAACATTTTTTTATATTATGTTTATTTTTTTTATTATTTTTTTCATTTTATATTTAAACTACTTATTATTTAAAATTACTTTAATTGAAATTAAAAGTTTTATATAAAATAAAACGTTTCTAAAATAAACAAACTAAAACAAACACTGCCAATTGGATTAACACTATATTAATGACATTAAGGGAATTAAAATCAAAAGAGCCTTGAGCTCAAGTGGTAACACGCTGGACCTCCAACCAAATGGTCTCAAGTTCGAACCCCATTTGAGACATTAATTTTGGAATTATTCTTTTTGACAGATTGCTAAAAAGAGATCACAGGAGTGATTTGGTGAAGCTTATTAGCTTAAGCTGATCGGACTCAGCTTTTGAACTTATCAGTTAATTGGATTGATAAGCTAAAAATATTGAACAATAACAAATCACAATTACTCAAACTTATAAACATGTAAAATCAGTCATACAGATTCAAGCTAATAATATTACACAATTCAGTAAGGCTACTCAACAAATTTAAACAATCAAAAGGTCAACTCAGTAATGTTAAATCAACCAATATCCTCAAAATAGTATGATTAAAAAGCAATATTCAGCTACCAAAGTTTATAACAGTTGATCAAATAACGAGAGCTGCTAAAATGCTTAATTCAGAAAGTTAAATCAAAACTGATTTATTCAACAAGTCATATGAGACTAAACACACAACATTCTTTAAAAACTAAAACCCATTACTCAGCGAATCAGATTAAAAATTTCCAGCAAGCTAACATATTTCGGAAATAACTCTCTCAGATTCACAGTCCTAATAAATCCCAAATAAGCAGATATAAAAAAACCTATTACCCAATTTTTTTTGTATAAATCCAGCTAAAAGAAGTTTAACAAACATGTTTCAATCCCTTAAAATCTTTCAGCATAAAACTTATCAGAACACCATTAAGCAGTTAAATAATATCTCTAAGACAAATAGTAAACTAAAAACATTTAGCAAATTAATCTAATATCCAAAAATTCTTAAACTATCTCACAGATTTATAAAACAAATTTATTACTACTACTAAGATTAATAAAACTAAATCAATTTAGCAATCTAATTAAAACATACAGAAATTTAACATTAATCTAAAAGACCTTTGCACCTTTTTGGAGATTTCCTTTGAGACGTAGGCTAGCGCTGAGCTACCTATGAACCGAGATTAGAACCACCATTATCCACCATTCGGTCATCAAACATCGAACGAACCAATTCCATCAACATTAGAACCTCCAAAAATTAAGTCGAACCAAACATCACCTGCTTCTTTTACTTTGCACTCATCCAGTAGGGATAAGTGTGATCCAAACTTACTTTTAATATTGAATATACTATTGATTAGCTTATATTCAACATTCAAACATTATTCTCATGAAATAGAATAGAGAACAAATTTATAAATCACTTAAAACAATAAGTAAATAGACACGATTGAAATTTAAATCAACTGAACTTTTATTAATTTTCCAGAAAAATATTACAAAGCTTTAAAAAGGAAATACAAGATCGAATCTAAATCTATTTCTACAGCATAACTCTAAAAGTAAAGAAAGGATGAAATTACAAGTAGAAAATGGGGGGTTTTTATAGCCTCCCAAGGGTTGTTGATGAAGAGCATATTCGGATCTTCCAAAGGGATATTCTTCTTGATTTCCAGCCATTAGATCAATCTCTCTTTTCTCTTTCTTCTTTGGCCTTGATCGGACGGTTATTATCTCACATAGCACACACGGATTGCCAACGTGGCATCCGTGTGTGCTAGTTGTGCTTCTTTTGAGGCTTGCGATTGGTGGATTAGGAGGATTGAGGTGTTGCATCCCATAGGAAAACGCCACGTAGCCTCTTCTCTCCATGATTTCTCTTCCTTAAACCATGGGGGTTTTATTCCCCATGGTGTGAATTAAATCTTTATTCAAAAAGCCCCAAATATTAAAGAATTTATTTGGACTTAGGGTTAATGAACAGTAAGGTTTTTTTTACTGGTTTTGTGAAGGAAAAATGGAGAAGATGGGTAAGATAATGGTGACATAGAATGTATCGTTTGGATTTATTGAAAGTGGGTGAGAGGAAGAGTTTATTTATTTAAGAGTGGGTGAAAACGAATGATTTATTTATTAAAGAAGTCAAAGAAAGTGACGTGTGGTGAAAGTGGGATGGTTTTCTTATTTCTGTGTGAAACAAACGTGTGAAATAAATTGTGACTGAGAAAATCGTTTTTATACACACAAAGAAACATTTGTTTATAAAACCCTAAAGGCCCAATTCACTTGTTCTTCATTTTTCGTTTCTTTCCCTATTGGGCTTGGGCCTAATATTATTGTTTCCATCCGAATGTAATACCCCACTTTGGGCCTTTTAGACTAGTCCCAACAATATAACCATGTCTAATCAATATTGGGCTTTTCAGGCCCAATAAGCATTTGTGGGTCCCACTTGGCCCGTTTTATTGACAAATGATTAAATCCTCTAGAGTCGAGCTCGATTTTTGGCTTATTCAATCTTTTTCTTCAAACTCGTGCCGATTTTTGTCGGTTTTCGTGAACTTGGTACCTACACACATGAAAACAAGAAACAAGCATATCCAAGGCATATTTGATACATTATGTGCAATATTTCATTGTTATTTGATACAAATGATATGAGTAAATACACTCATATCAAATTCCCCCATGCTAAGCAATTGCCGTGTCCTCACGCAATGATAAAATAAAACTATAACTACACCATTATTCAACTTTTGACTTTTTATTTTGTAAAGACATAAAATAACTTTAAGGATCATAAAACTCAAATAGATTCATCGTCCTCGACTTTTCACTTTTCCATGCCAAGTGCAAAAACAAGATCATTGTTATTATAAGTTGGTAGACTAACACGAACTCATGTGGGCTAATTATTCACTTAGACTCCCTTATTCCTAGGTGTATCTCTTATATTTTATTGTTGTCTTGAATGATCACGAGGATGCATTGTTGACTTATTTCGATAATTATTAGGCCGAAAATAAAGTGAACGATTTAATCCATAGTTAGCTAAAGGACAAAATCTTTTAAAACTGCTTCTCGGGACCTCATAAAGTTCATATCTTGGCATAACTTGCTTCACGATTTGAGACCTTTCTCGGACCGATATTTGGCAGTGACTTAATACTTCCAACCTTGAGAGACGTTCATGAAATAATGGTCTTCTCTTCATATAGGATTTCTTCACTTGAAGTTTTGAGAGATTCATACTTGGACCATGACTTCTTCATTTTTCTCCAATCTTTATTTGGGATTTTGATATACAACGATCCGCCTCCTTTTTGGACTTGGCTTCATTTATCCTCATACCTTATTTTGGTCTTTTTGGATAGACTTCTCCATGACTTTTTGGGAGTATTTGCTTTTCGTCGTGTGTCTCGATCCTTCATATTGATTTTTGATAAATGATTCTTCACATCACTTGAGATCTTTAGCAATAAAACATAGCCCTCATGTCTTGTTAGGACCTTTTTGGACTCGCCAATCTTCGCATCCTGCTTCAATAAGTTATTCCTTGGCTATGAACTCTAATCCATACCGAGCAACTTTTAAATGATCTTGGGCTAGAAGCTAAGTAACTTTTCAAATTGTTCAACCTTATTTTTTTGCAATTAAATTTATTAACAAGTGATGGGAGAATAGGCTTATAATTAACTCACATAAATTCCCGAAAGAATACCAAACTTATAATTGGCTCTATCATCTCTTGTTCTCCATATTGTAAAATTTCAAGAATGTGAAATCAATGGATACTTAGCCTATTAAATCAAAGTTTTGGGTTTTCAAGTCATCTATAGGATCTTGCATCTTCTTATACTTTTGCAAGTTTTAGAATTTGCGTTTTAAAGTTCCCTTGATAGACGACTTTCTAGGATCAATTATAGGAGCTTGCGAAAAGTTCTTGTTCTTAACTCGTATGAATTAAGACTTTCGCGTTTTAAAGTTCCCTATATAATAGCCTAGCAAAACTTAATTCAAATACGTTAAGGAAAAGCTAAGGTTAAAAACCGAGTCGAGTCAAAAACTATTCTTATTGAAAGCCTACATTCGTGTCAAAAACACTTATTTTATTTATTAAAACTTAAAAATAAATAAAAATTTAAAATTTTATTGAAAAATGAGAAAAACTACACGTTTGGACACGACAAAAGCAATTGCAAGCGATTATATCGATTGACTCCCCCATGCTAAAACCAAACATTGTCCTCAATGTTTCTTAGCTCAAGAGTAACACCCCCTTGCTAAAATATGAAGAGTCTAATGCAAACTCCTAGCATGGAAAGAGCACGCAAATCTATAAGCCGTTTATTAATTATGCCTAAAGATAAAACGTTAGTCGATAAAAATCAAGGGATAGAAAGTGTGCCCCTTTTGGCATTCAAAGAATGGAAGATCAAGTGGACCGGCAAAAACCGAACACGAGAGTCTTCAGATATTAGGGTCCTACCTAAGATCACAACACAACAAAACACGAGTACGAGCTTGAAAGATCAAGCCTTATTAGGTGTTAGAAAATAGAAGGAAGATAGAATGTATGGGACTCCCCCACAAGGCACCTCGTTTTTGTTCACCGAGTCATGAGCTCGACTCGATCCCCGCATTCATTGGTCCTTAGGGAAAGTTTGAAGATCCGGGACAACCTCCGTAGGTATGTCCCCTCCAAAGTAATGTTTCACACGATGACCATTCACCTTAAAGTTAGGCCCGTCTGTTTGAGCTAGCTCAACGGTGCCATAAGGGAAAACTTGTGCAATGGTGAATGGTCCGGACCAACGGGATTTAAGCTTGCCCGAGAAAATATTAAGTCTAGAGTTGAATAAGAAGACTTGATCACCAACATTGAAAATGCGGTTTTTGATCTTTGAGTCATGAATCCTCTTAGTCTTCTCTTTGTAGATCAAAGAATTTTCATAAGCTTGATCCCTTAATTCACTTAGTTCATTCAATTGAACCTTGCGATGATCACCCGTGGTCCTCAAATCAAAGTTACAATGCTTAAGAGCCCAATACGCCTTATGTTCGAGTTCAATTGGCAAGTGGCATGCTTTTCCGTAGACCAACCTAAATGGTGTACAACCAATTGGCGTCTTGTGAGCCGTACGGAAAGCCCACAATGCATCGTCCAATTTATCTGACCATGAAGTGCGATTCTCTCTAATAGAACGCTCCAAAATCCTTTTAAGAGCTCGGTTTGAAACCTCCACTTGACCACTCATTTGAGGGTGATAAGCCGTAGAAAGTCGATGAGTGACACCATATTTCTTTAGAACTTTTTCAAATTGTTCATTACAAAAATGGGTCCCACGATCACTTATAATAGCCCGCGGAGTTCCAAACCTAGCAAAGAGTTGTTTCAAAAATTTCACCACAACTCGAGCATCATTCGTGGGCAAAGCCTTAGCTTCGACCCATTTAGACAAATAGTCCACGGCTACGAGAATGTATTTGTTTCCTTTCGAAGATGGAAACGGCCCCATAAAATCGATCCCCCACATGTCAAAGATTTCACAAACTTGGATAATGTTTTGAGGCATTTCATCCCTTTGTGAGTTCTTTCCTTGACGTTGACAAGCATCACAAGTCTTGATCAAGTCTTGGGCATCACGATATATGGAAGGCCAAAAGAAACCGGCATCAAAGACTTTCTTCGTGGTGGTGTTAGCACCATGATGTCCCCCGGTGGGTCCCTCATGACAAGATTTAAGGATATCTTGAGCTTCTTTGCCAAACACGCACCTACGAATCACTTGATCGGCGCACACACGAAACAAATAGGGGTCCTCCCAAAAGTAGTAGGAGATATCCTTTAAAAACTTTCGTTTTTGTTGGGACGACATACCCTTAATCACAAACTTCCCCGCATGGTAATTTGCGATGTCCGCAAACCATGGGGTACTATCATCACCACGAAAAGCAATCATACCAAGCGTCTCGAGAGGAAATGTTTCATTGATTTCCTTATTCTCTCGATCGCTTTGGTGAGGATTCTCAAGTCGAGATAAATGATCGGCCGCGAGATTCTCGGCTCCTTTCTTGTCTAGAATTTTGACATTAAATTCTTGAAGGAGGAGAATCCACCGGAGCAACCTCGGCTTAGCATCTTGTTTATTAAGAAGATATTTGATGGCCGAGTGGTCCGTATACAATATGGTTTGAGACAAGACGAGATATGGTCTAAACTTTTCAAAAGCATACACAACGGCAAGAAACTCCTTTTCCGTTGAAGTGTACTTTGTTTGAGCATCCGTCATAGTCTTACTTGCATAGTGTATAGGCAAGAAGTGTTTTAGCTTACGTTGCCCCAAAACTGCACCTACCGCGTATTCACTAGCATCACACATTATTTCAAAAGGTAGATCCCAATCCGGGGCAACTAAGATTGGAGATTCGGTTAACTTCTTTTTAAGCATCTCAAAGGCTTGAATACACTCATCCGAAAAGATGAAAGGAGTCTCTTTTTCCAAAAGATGGTTCATAGGCCGAGCTATCTTAGAGAAGTCTTGTATAAAACGTCGATAGAAGCCGGCATGGCCGAGAAAACTCCTTACTCCTTTAACGGTGGTGGGTGGAGGCAATTTGGCAATCACGTCGATTTTAGCCCTATCAACCTCAATACCGGCCTTAGAGATCTTATGTCCTAACACAATTCCCTCTTTGCACATGAAGTGACATTTCTCATAATTAAGCCCAAGATTTGTTTCCTCACAATGTTGCAACATTCTTTCAAGGTTAGAGAGACATGAAGTGAAAGATTCCCCAAAAACCGAAAAGTCATCCATGAAGACTTCCATGGTTTTCTCGATCATATCATGGAAAATGGCCGTCATGCACCTTTGGAACGTCCCCGGAGCATTGCATAGTCCAAAAGGCATGCGACGATAGGCAAATGTTCCATAAGGACAAGTGAATGTGGTCTTTTCTTGATCACGAGGGTCAATGGGGATTTGGAAATAGCCGGAAAATCCATCCAAAAAGCAATAGAATTCATTCCCCGCTAGTCTCTCTAACATTTGATCCATAAAAGGTAATGGAAAATGATCCTTCCTAGTGGCATCATTAAGTTTCCTATAGTCAATACAAACACGCCAACCGGTCACAAGTCTAGTAGGAATCAATTCATTATCCTCATTAGTAACAACCGTCATTCCTCCTTTCTTTGGAACACAATGCACGGGGCTAACCCATGGACTATCCGAGATAGGGTAGATCATTCCAACGTCTAGAAGTTTAGTGACTTCCTTTTTGATCACCTCATGAATCTTTGGATTGACCCTTCTTTGATTTTGGATAGCGGGTTTATAATCATCCTCCATTAGAATTTTATGAGTACAAAATTTGGGATCTATACCCTTAATGTCAGAGATTTTCCATGCAATGGCCCGTTTATGTTTCTTAAGCACTTTAATAAGCTCATCCTTTTCATTTTCCTTTAATCCCTTAGCAATAATCACCGGTAACTTATCCGTTCCCTCAAGAAAAGCATACTCCAAATGAGTGGGTAATTCCTTAAGTTCTAATTCGGGTGCTTCTTCAATAGATGTTTTCACTTTAGTCTCATTTTCATTCACAACTTTTAGTTCCATAGGTGGTGATTCAAAAGGATCCAAATTCAACAATTTTTCAATCAACGCAATATCTCCCTCGGGATCAAAATTCTCAAAATCAAACTCACTAGGATCAAATGGTGTGCTAAGGTAATAATCAATTTCCTTCTCGATTTTTGAATAACCATTATTCTCAAGCTCTTCAAGAACGAAGTCACCTCCCTCAAATGGAGTGAGTGGAGGATTAGCCGAAGAGATAATAGGATTCGATGAAGTGGGATTGCCACTTTTAGAAGTATCCGAAAAACCAAGCATACCTTGCGAAGCTTCTCCGCTAGCAACATCAATCACATCGAATTGATTGATTGATTCCTCGTCGTCCTCGGAAGAAAACTTCAAGATGTTACCAACATTAAGAGTGATACTTTCATCATCAAAACGTAAAGTCAATTTTCCCTCTCTCATGTCAACTAAAGAACTAGCCGTATTTAAAAACGGTCTTCGCAAAATAGGATCACCCTGGGATATATATAACTTTTATCACTAGTGATCCAGTGATAAACATAACTTTATCACCAGTGATAAACATAACTTTTATCACCAGTGATAAATTTGTCCATAAATACCTTTATCATCAGTGATAAACATAACTTTTATCACTAGTGATATATTTACCCACAACTTACACTGATTAACGAATTGACCTGAACACGAATGATCTTTTTACTTTAAAAAATCAATGAGCTTCGCGCAATAAGAGTCAAAAAGTTGAAGCACGAGGTGTAGAGGCGAAAGCATGCACATCACATACCAAATTCGGCAATTTATAAAAATAAAATACACATGAATTGTATATAATGCACATATGAAGAGATAGTAGACATGTCGTATAAAAAGATATCACGAGTGATATTAGACATTAACTATGCTATGAAATAAAGTGATTCAAACATGTCATACACCGTATATCACAAGTGATATTAGACATTAACTATGTTTATTATATATAATTCACATGTATTTTATTTTTATAAATTGACGAATTTGGTATGTGATGTGCTTGCTTTCGCCTCGAAACTTCACGCTTCAACTTTTGACTCTTATTGCGTGAAGCTTATTGCTTTATTCAAAGAAAAAAGATCATTCGGGTTCAGGCCAATTCGGATAATCAGTGTAAGTTGTGACTAAATTTATCACTGGTGATAAAAATTATGTTTATCACTGGTGATGGATAAAATTTATGTTTATCACTGGTGATAAAGGTATTTATGGGTAAATTTATCACTGGTGATATATCACAAGTAATACTATACGTTAACCATGTTTATAAAATATCACAAGTAATATTAGATATGTCATAACAAATAACATGTTATATAACAAATATCACAAGTGATATTAGACATTTAATTAAATACCACAAGTGATATTAGACAAAATCAACAAACTTTAACATCAAAACCGAGACATTAACGAACTGAAAAACAAATAATGTAGCTTCATTCAAAATAAATAAAAGTTCAAAAAATTACATGCATACATTTTTATGTAATCCTAAAAAAGTATCATATCAAAGGAAGCAACTTGAATTATATATAGTTGATATTATATCAAAATGTCTCGTGAAGGTTGTCGTAGCAGCCACCATCCTTCTTTCTTTGTTATGATAGTTGCCACCTTTACCTACATATATGGAAGACAAGAATTTGTAAGTATGCACATAAACAAAACAACTCAAAAACTCAATGTATGCGAGTTATAGACTTTTTACCAGTTTTATCTTGTCCGAATTTTATGTTGCTTAAAATTAAACTCACAAAAAAAATGAAACACATTCACAATAAAGCAACCATACACAAACACACTATCAATTACTCTACAAGATTTCAAACACATTTTTTTCTCACATGTGCATGTAACGCAATAATTATGATTTTCGAGACCTTTTTGAACACAATCACTAGTATGAATAATGTGTATTAGCAACACCGAGAACACTAAAACATAAAAAGTTGCCAAGAATATAATGTTAGCTATAGGAGCCTCTACACAATCAGTCACGACATCAAATTAAAACCAAATTTCCAGAAACCATGTTACTTTTTACTACAAGTTGACTAACACAAGAATGGCATGAACGTATATCTTTATTCATTAATAACTAGGAAATAAAAAGTAACTCCTTGGCGATAGATAAATTAGTGTAATCTAAGAACAAAAATTATGCATGTAGACGCTATTGCTTTTAAAAAAAGAGCAATTATTTGATATTGCAACTTTACGCGGGTACAATGCTAATAATGGGTAATTACTCGTTTAGATATTAGCACAAGCCGACTCGTTTGTACCCAGATTATAAATAACTAGTGTTACCATTAACCTAACCATTTTTTAGACATAAAAACAATATAAATTTAGTCTTAAATTCTGAAGTGAAATATGAGATTACATTATCCCTAGAGGGTTGACCGTCCTCGAGCTGCTTACCAGCAAAGATCAACCTTTTATGATACGGAGGACCCCCTCTCAGACTAGATCTTAGCCTTAACGTTGTCGATGGTGTCAGAGTTCTTGACCTCGGGAGTGATGGTCTTGCCAGCAAGGATATTAATGAAGATTTTCATCATACAAAAGACAAGATCAGAAGACATCACGAACCGTAGCAACAAATTATACCATAATAGATCAACATTTATATAGAACCAAATCAGAAAAATGATAAACTAGTTCAAAATTTACTATACTACCATCGCGAGCCAAAAATATGTCAAAAGAGTGATATACCCTAAAATCCACAAAATATAATAATCGATGTTTGTCAAGCAATTTTAACAAATATATCTTATTAGGAGAGAAACTCATCACCTTATCCTAGACTAATGCCAACTATAGTAATGAAAGATTAGTGCATCTCATAAAAATCCCTTGATTACAATAATTCAAAGTTGATTACATATGAAAGAAATCAACAACTAATATCTAGTTAAGAAGATACTTGATTAACCATACACCAGTAAGTAATATTGTAACTAAAAACATATGACTTATCATTATTATAGGTCCCAACCAACATAACATCAAATTATTTATGAGTTGTGTGCATACATAAAAATCCCAATCTTATTCGGCTTTATTTAAAACTATATTGCTCCACTTGGAACTAAAAATCTCCATCCTAGTTTTGATATTATACAAATTTAATTACTACACATCACCAATGCGATTTACGTACACTAAAAGGGACATCTTATATGAACCTCAATAACCCCAACCAGTAACAGCCATGGGCTTTTAGACCTCCAACTTATAACTATCTATACCTGTTTACAAAACCTTAATTTGATGTATACAAAATTCATGTACTAAACGCATATGCTCGAAAACCAACATATCATCAATAGCTAATTACACCATCCTAACAGAATTCATAATCACATATCACAAATAAATCACCTTACATAATTAGTATAAATAAATTAAAATCATAACTATGTGTTATCCCTCTAGGTTTTTTCTTCTGGTTAAGAAGAGTTTCACTAATTCTCTTGACTTATCTAATGCTCAAACAAACAAAGATGTCTTATTTCTCATAGACATTTTATCGAACGCTTGGTATGCAATGTGATGTTCTATTAGACATTTATCAAAAGCATAAATATGTTCATCTTATACACCATCCTTAAGCATTTCATCAAACACCTTGTCTTCAAATAGGTTCCACACAAAATTATATTCAATTGCTAGAAATCTAGAACATTGAATGCGTTTATATACCAAAAAACTTAAAAAACATATTAATTAACGATTGAAACAGTTAATTTAACCAACTAAAGGAATGCATATGCGATACCTCAGTGACAGTGGTGGTGGTGGGGGCGGTGTAAGACGGCGGTGGCGGTGGTGGGATATGGAGATGGTGCTCGTATATGGTGATGCGTGGTTTTGAAGATGATAGATGGTGAAGTAACTGCTTTCGCTGGAACCGATTGGAGAAGAAACACACATCGTGTGTATGAAGAAATTGAGCTAAAATGAAAAAAAAATTAGAACATTATATACCGACAGAATATAAGATTAGTTTAATTAAATTTTAGATTAATCTCCACCATTGGATCAAAGGCAAATGAATGGTACGGATTTGTCCCTTAGAATGCATCAAAAAACAAGGATGCAAAATAACTTTTCTCAGTCCGGATAAGCTACAATTTTATTCCGAATTGTAAGAAGAATTATTCCGGATAAGAAGTAGAATTTGTATTCCGGATAAGACATATTCCGGATAAGACATTGCTTTATTCCAGATAAGACACTTGACTGACCAAAAACAGATTCAACAACAATCTTGACTAAACTCAAACAAACCCTCTCGACTCGACAACAACCTGACTCTAACTCACACTCAACTCACGACTCAAACACGAACACCAAACACTCTCACAGACTCGATCTAGTCTCTCCCTTTGTCTAAATTAAATTCACCGTCACCTATCCCATCTAAACTGACTCGAATCAATTAAAAAGGCATAAAGAGATATCAGATCCAATTCGTGATTTGACATGCATGTCATGATCTTTATAGATCCAACACGAACTCGTCATCACAAATCTATGTTGACTTAACCCTTTTAATATTCGAATATAAAGTTTGACTAATAACAAATCTGTTATCATCAACTTTGTTTCGATAGGTTTGATCAATATAAAAAACAAAAAACAACAAAGGGCAATCATAACACACCTAGCCGAGGCCTCCTTTTTAAGAGACCTTGAAGATACGTCTCATGGGTTTTATTATGCGAACTAGTGGGCAATTGATTAGATTCATTGGATTATTTATGTGTTCAATGTTTGATGGGTTTTGATTAACATTTGATTCAAAGCAATCTTTCATCTTTGAGAATCGAATGGTTATTTGTGTTTTCAGATTGAAATAAGATGAAGCGTGGATAAGAGTACTTTGCGATGTAATGATATTTTAGATAAGAGTTTAGTAGGTTTAAAAGAAAGAGATGGATGAGTATTACTTGGTGGCTGAAAGAAAGAAGTGAACTTGGCTGATGAAAGTTGTAGATTAGGGTTGAGTGGTCTTTTATACTCCTAATTTTTAGGTTTAGACATAGTGTAGGCCGGTTTGGATTTTTCTTGGGCCGGTTGGATTTTTGTTGGGCCGGTTTGGTCTTTAATGTTGGGCTTAGATATTTGACATTGGTAGTGTGATTTGGTTATTTAGTTGCTTGACGGGCCGATCACTACTTTTATCGAAGACATATAGTAGGCCGATTATTTTTACAATTTAACTCGAACTGATCGATTAAATATTCGATTTTGCAAAATTTACCAGTTTGGATTAATTAGTTTACGGGTTTTATTTTTGGAGTGAGCCGAGTTTGAATTGGACTAAAGTTTGGTTTATCAGAATTTGAGCCGACAAAAATCATTGAGCCGAGAAAAGAGTTATATCATCAATCGAGGATTTTTAAGAGTTGGTTACGGATCTTTCGTTGGTTTTGTCATATCTCGTGAATTTCAATATCTAAGTTTCTTCACGAATTGTTAAATTCCGAAAACAGCCACATCCACAATCATTTTTCATCGAACTTCAATGGAATCGTTGACTTCGACGTTCAAAGCGGGAGAGTTGCATATATTGCAAGACGATACAAGAAGCATGTAGAAACTAGAAGGGGGGAGGTTGAATAGTTTCTTATATTTACTTGTTAAAATGTGGTTTCCAAAAATCCTTTTTCAAAAACTTAGGCTTGAGGAAATATATGAAATCTTCTTATGCACAATATGAACAATGATAGTGTAACTAAACTAATACTAACAAGAATATATCCACAAAGAATAAAGAATGATAGTGTAACTAAGCTAATACTAACAAATGTTTATGCATAAAGAATAAAGAATGTAAAGAGTTAAGGGTAAAGAAAGATCAAACCGAACACCAAGGATTTATAGTGGTTCGGCAACGAAGCTCACTCCTCGAGTACTCCTTACTCGAGAGTTCACTACACAACAAGCTCTTTATGGTGGAGAAAACCGTACACGTCGCTTAACCAATTTCCGACTCTAAGCTAAAAGTCGAGCCCTAATCGTAGCTAGGACCAATCTACACAACTATACTTAGTACATACACAACTTCCAAATAGACACAACTACTTGGATCTTCACAACTATGACACAACTACAAATGTATAAAATTAGATCTTCAATGGATCTTTGGTGGTGGACTCAACACTTCACAAGGATAGTGTTCCTCTATTTGCACTTGGAGAGGAAGGGATGGAAGAACAAGATTCACTTCTTAAACAAGTAATAATCAAACAAATGATCAAAGATTTGAGTGATTAAAGAAGGGGTTTGAATCTGGAAATAAATGTGCAAAAGAGGTGAGGTGAAAAGCTGAGAATGGTCCACTATTTATAGGACAAAGGAGCCAACGGCTATTTCTGCCCGCGGTACCTTATCTTAGCCCGCGGTACCTTATCGATAAGGTACCGCCTAGGTGCTAAGGTACCGCCGGACTAGACTCCGCTCCTTTTTGTCCTTTAGTGGTGGAGGTCTTATCTGGATA
Organism: Glebionis coronaria; assembly: GCA_025667525.1. NCBI lineage: Eukaryota > Viridiplantae > Streptophyta > Magnoliopsida > Asterales > Asteraceae > Glebionis > Glebionis coronaria. Next base: position 341,227,137 of record CM046875.1, on the reverse strand, counting down.
TAAAAAATATCCTGAAAGGATATTCTTAACCAAATAAGAATATGCCATTTTCAAATTTCAAATAATTAATTTAATAAAACATTTTCTTAAAAAGAAAGTTTAATAAAAACTTGTCACACTTAATAAAAGTGAGTTTTAAGAAAAGATTAAATCACTTGATCACTTGATTAAGGTTAGTACTTGTTTATCCATACCTTAAGTGAAAATGGGTAAAATGAAAAATACTTGAACTCAAGAATTCGTTTTTCGTTGTTTTCGTAAATGCTTGTTTTTACATATTGTCATAATCAAAACAAAGCGAGACCGAAAAATGCAAGTAACGTTTTTAGGCATTTATTGCATTAACAATCTCCCCCTTTTTGATTCCGACAATACATAAACTCAAGCACACAAAAAACAAGATTTTCGAAGACGAGTTATTCATTTCTCCCTCTTTGTCGAAGCAAAAAGGTTGCACAAGTCGGTGTTTGAAGAAACGGACTTCGCAAAGACTCCCCCTTGGTGCTTACTCCCCCTCGCTTGGGGCACCGAGGAATCGAGATATGGTGACAAGCTACATAGAAGGGTTAGTTAAACAAAAGAAACAACCAACAATATATAGCAATAGGTCACATAAAAAAATAAAAGAGAAGAAAACACAAAGACAAAGATCCAAGATAGGTTACTAAAAGAACATCATACAAAGAAGTATGGAAAAAGAAACAAGTTAAAAGCATAAATCTAATCCTAGTTATTCTAGAATTCTAAGATTTGCTTGAGTTTGGTGTCTTATGGATAAGCAATCAATGCTTATATGAAAGACAAGGCAATGGCGGAGGGTGGTGGTGGTGGCTTGTTGGAGATCTCATAATCAAAGTGAATAGGAGGCTTGATTAAGAGACTCTTGATGTAGCTCAACTCCTCATAGATGTGTGCCATAGCAAGGTGTGGATATTGACAACATTGACAATATGTTCCATGATGCATGACATTATCATGAGAAAGAGGAAGAACACTAAAGGGTGGTGGTGGAAGAAAAGATGTTCCACAATCAACATTCTTGGTAGGAGACATGCGATTAAGAGTGTTCTTGGGTGGGTTTAGATTGTAATGGTTTTTGGGTGAGTTGGGATTGAAAGCAATTGGAGAAAATGGAGGAGATTCAAGGCTTTCATTGGGAGAATAAGACATTTTGGATGTGAAGTAATGCAAAATGCTTATGGTTTAAATAGGAAAGGCTTAGGGTATTTTTGGGGTGGTCAAAGGGTTTGAAACAAAGATTCTCAAAAATGTTGGAGGAAATCTGGAGTTTCAGACAAAAAACCGAAAAAGGAAGGCACTGTAGGCGGTTCCTTATCTAGGGTGGCGGTACCTTATCAATAAGGTACCGCGGTTCATATATGGAACCGCCTGCAGAGGAAGGGTTTGGTGTTTGGAGGAAGATTTTTCAGCAAATCTTATTTTTCTAGTCTAACTTATCATAGGGATATGCTTAAAAGCAAAGATAGACAAAGAAAACATATGCAAACTTACCAAATAGAGATTTGACCAAAATACATGGATTAAAAAATCGATGTAGGAGGTGTGTAAGACAAGACCTTAAGTCATGACACAATGATCCTCCATGATTCTATCTTATTCTTGCTATGTTTGAGAGAATCATACATATGAATTATGTAAGCTCTAGATTAATAGCGAGAATCTATGAAAATCGTTTTTAGATTGAATTAACAATGTCAAACGAATTTCTCAACCATTTTCGAAAGAGACTTTGAGAATTTTGAAAAGGAGAAGAGAGGTTTTTTTTTTTTTTTTTTAAGTTTGGAAGACTCAATGACTCAAAGTGGTAAAAGAAAACACACAAGAAGAAAAGAATTTAAGGAAGATGTTCCATTAATCCTAGACCTAGACGCAAGTAATTAAAAGGTTCCCTCTTAAGTGGCTTAGTGAAGATATCGGCTAAGTTGTCCTCGGAGGGCACCTTTTCAATAGAAATGTTCCCCTTTTGAACATTATCCCTAAGGAAATGGTGTCTAATTTCTATGTGTTTGGTTCGCGAATGTTGCACGGGATTCTTGCTTATGTCTATAGCGCCTTTATTATCGCACATGATGGGGACATCATCAAGAGAAATCCCGTAATCAACAAGCGCTTGCTTCATCCATAGAGCTTGTTGGCATGCTTTTCCGGCACTCACATACTCGGCTTCCGTGGTGGATATTGCAAGAGCGGTTTGTTTCTTAGAGAACCAAGAAGTTAAACAACAACCCATGAAGGTACAAACTCCACTAGTGCTTTTCCGGTCCACATAGTCTCCCGCATGATCCGAGTCCGCGTAGACAATGGTTTCTACGCCGGTCCCTTTAGGATACCATAATCCTAAATGTATAGTGCCTTTAATGTATCGGAAGATACGCTTAACCGCTTCAAGGTGAGAGGTTTTGGGAGCCTCTTGGAAGCGAGCACAAAGGCAAACACTAAACATGATATCCGGTCGACTTGCCGTTAGGTACAACAAACTACCAATCATACCTCTATATTTGGTGTTGTCTACCGACTCACAATCATCATCTACGGTGAGTTTAGTATCCGAGGCCATAGGGGTCTTCATTGGTCTAGATTCTTCTAATCCAAATTTCTTTAGCATTTCTTTAGCGTACTTAGATTGACTAAAGAAAATACCATCGTCCATTTGTTTAATTTGGAGTCCTAAAAAGAAGTTAAGTTCTCCCATCATACTCATTTCAAACTCATCATGCATGATTTTGGCAAAGTCATCACACAATTCTTGACAAGTTGAGCCAAATATAATGTCATCAACATATATTTGTCCGATTATGAGGTGAGGACCTTTCTTCTTTGTAAAGAGTGTATTGTCTACCATTCCCATGGTATACTCATGTTTAACAAGAAATGCTTTAAGTCTATCATACCAAGCTTTGGGTGCTTGTTTGAGTCCATAAAGTGCTTTCTTAAGCTTGTAAACATGGTCCGGTTTCTCAAAATCAATGAAGCCGGGAGGTTGAGCCACATATACCTCCTCATTGATCAAACCGTTAAGAAATGCACTCTTTACATCCATTTGTTGAAGCTTAAAATCTAAGGCACAAGCGTAGGCTAAAATGATTCTAATTGATTCTAATCTAGCTACCGGTGCATATGTCTCGTCATAATCAATCCCTTCTTGTTGATTATAGCCTTGTGCTACAGGTCTAGCTTTGTTACGAGACATAACACCATTCTCATCTAACTTATTCCTATATACCCATTTGGTTCCTATAATGGTAGAACTTCTAGGTGGAGGAACAAGTTCCCAAACATCATTGGCAACGAATTGGTTCAATTCTTCTTGCATCGCAGTGACCCAACTCTCGTCCGACAAAGCTTCTTTAACATTCTTTGGTTCAATCTAGGAGACGAAACAAAAGAAGTTGCTTTGGTTTTGAACTTTAGATCTTAGGGTCCTTTGATTTAAGTCACCAATGACATTATTGAGAGTATAATCCCTAGACTCCTTAATGTTTACTTCCTTTTAAACACTAAGGTCTTCAATTCCTATTTTTCTAACCTCTTTGGCTTTAACTACTTCTAATTCATCCAAGTCATCATCAACCAATGATGGTGTCTTGGGTGAAGGAGGGGTTTCATCAAAGGTTACGTTGAGTGATTCTTCAATAACCCCCGAGGTTCTATTTAGGACTATGTAGGCTTTACTAGTTTGGGAATAACCTAAAAGGATACCTTCGTAAGACTTTTGGTCAAACTTGGTAAGGTAGTCTTTGGTGTTGAGGATAAAGCACTTGCTTCCAAACACCCTAAAGTATTCTAATGAGGGTTTCTTACCTTTAAGATTCTCATAGGGGGTGTTTCCTAGGAAAGGTCGAATAAGAATTCGGTTGAGAATATAAGTCGATGTGTCCATGGCATTGCACCAAAACTTTTGAGGCAAAGATTGCTCGTTTAACATCGTCCTACTCATCTCTTGGAGAGTCCTATTCTTCCTTTCAACTACGCCATTTGATTGTGGAGTGCGAGGAGCCGAGAAGTTATGGGTAATACCATGAGCTTCACAAAAGGCACCAAATTGCACTTCATTATCAAATTCACTACCATGATCCGTCCTAATAGAAACAATTGAACATCCTAGTTGATTTTGAATTCTTCGACTAAAGATTTCGAAGTGATCGAAATCTTCATTCTTAGATGCCAAAAATCTAGTCTAAGTGAATCTAAAATAGTCATCAACTATAACTAGGGTATAAAGGTTACCTCCATAACTCCGTATGACGGAAGGTCCAAAAAGATCCATATGTAGGAGCTCTAAGCACTGAGAGGTCGAAACCAAATTCTTGGCTTTGTGACTAGAGTGAACTTGCTTTCCAATTTTGCAAGCATCACAAAAGTGACTATCAACTTAATCTTGGGGAGGTGTCTTACCAACTCCTTAGAGACTAAAGATTAAATTAAACGCATATTATCGTGACCTAATCTCCTATGCCAAAGAGTATAACTATCATCTATAGTCGCAAGACATATGTTGTCTTTTGACTTCTTATTAACCTTCATGACATAAAGCCCATTCTTTCTAACACCTTTTCCAATGACTTTTCCATCTTTTACGATTTCACTGTCATGTTCCGAAAAGATGACCTTACACTTATTATCACAAATCTGACCTATACTTAAAAGGTTAAATCCTAAGTTATCTACGTGCTCAACATTTTTAATGGTCATGGCGTCAAGAGAAACCGTACCTTTACCAATGATATTACCACGTAGACTACTAGCGAATGTGACGTTACCTCCATCATATGCTTTGTAATGCGAGAACAAACTTCGATTACCCGTCATATGTTTAGAACATCCACTATCCTTAATCCACTCATCGGGCTCCAAATCAGTTCTCAAGCATATCTAGGTAACAACACACAAGATCAAACATTTGGTCCCTAATATCTCATAGGTCCAAAATTGTTAGTTCCAAACATTCCTTGCATTTGGTTGGGATGCATGAATGAAGGAGGGGTTCCCCATGGAGAACAAAATGGAGGAGGGTAGTAATTCATGTAACCATTTTGTTGTTCATTATTTATCCTAGGTGTATTTGATCTAGGTTTAGAGTTATGATTATTCCTTCTAGGTGTTGGAGTTTTACTTCTAGATCGTGAATTGTTTTGATTATCTCTTCTAGGCGTAGTCGTTCTACTTCTAGGCTTAGACTCATTCCGTACTCTAGGTGGAGTAGAAGATAGTCTAGATAAACTTCTATTTCCCATGAGGTTTACTTAATGGCTTGTAGAACTTACCAATAGCATTGTCGTCAAGTATGGGTAATTTTACCTTATTAACAGTAAGATGCTTTAGTTTTTCATCTAACTTAGATTTTTCAGAAAGTTCAGGATTTTCACCAAAAACATCCTCTGCCCGCGGTACCTTATCTATGGCGGCGGTTCCATAGTGATAAGGAACCGCGCCATACAATTTGGAACCGCGTACAGTGGGCGTTTTTTTGTGAAAACCTTACTTGTTTTGGTTCACTAGTTGAGGCTTCATTTGAGTTAAAACCTAGACCAAGTCTTTCCTTAGAATGAACTTGTTTGTTTAACATATCATCAAGAGCACTAGTACCTTTCATGAACTTTTCCAATTTAATGGAGGTGCTCTTGAGATCTTCATTCTCTAATCTAAGTTTCTCACAACTTAAGCAACTTAAATCAACCTCTTTATTTTTCTCAAGTTTAGCCAATTTCTCCCTAAGTTCATTGATCTCATTTTCTAGCTTAGTTTTGGTTGATTTTAAGGTTTTATTCTTTTCTATGAATTTAAGACTAAGTTTGTGTAAACTATCATATTTGCCTTCAAATTCAATATCATCAAAAGTGGAACTATCATTGCTATAATATTCAGTTTCGGAATGTACCTCTTTAGAAGTGTGAGCCATAAGACATTTCTCCTCTTATGGGTTGTCATCATCATCTTCACCGCTATCGCTCCAAGCGCCACTAACGAACGCCGTGTGGTTCTTATCACGAGCGGGCTTTGGACAATCACCAATGAAGTGGTTTGGATCACCACATCTAAAGCAATTCCTATCACCTTTTTCGTTCTTGACAAACCGATTCTTTGACAATGGTTTCTTGTCATAGTTGGGTTGCCTAACGTGTTGACCTCGTCTCTTGAAGAACTTCTTAAAATATCTCACCGCCAATGCATACTCCTCGTCATCGCTTTCCGAGGAACTATCATGGTCACTTTGTTCCTTCTTGGCTTTAAGTGCAAGAGATTTCCTTTCACTCTTGGTTTTCACTAATTCCGAGTCCTTCAAAATTATCATCTCAATGAACCTTCAAGTTTCCTATGAGTTCATCGAGTGATAAAGTTGAGAGATCTTTCGACTCTTCAATCGCCGTGACTTTTGCTCTCCACTTTAGATGTAAAGCCCTTAGAAACTTCCTAACATTGTTCTTGCTAGAAAAACCTTCATCAAGTGCTTTTAGACTAGTAATAATGGTGTTAAACCTAGCAAATGCACTATCAATAGTTTCATCTTCTAAGATGACAAATTGTTCATATTGTTGGACAAGAAGATCGATTTTGCTTTCTTTGACTTGGCTATTACCTTGGTGGGTTACTAAAAGAGTGTTCCAAATATCTTTAGCGGTTTCCCACATAAAACTTCTTTCATACTCTTTCTTAGGAAAAGCATTATAAATCACCATTTTAGCCTCATTATTTTTTGAAAGTTTCTTTTTAGTATCGTCATTAGCTTTGTCAAAAGTGACCAATTCTTTTGTTTTAGAAACTTCATTAAATTGAAAGGGTAAAAAATCACCATTGGTAATAACATGCCAAAGATCTAAATCTTTTGATTTCACATAAGTTTCAAATCTATTTTTCCAATAAATAAAGCTATCGGTTTCAATAAGTGGTGGTCTTTGCATAGATTGCCCTTCTAGGTATTTGTTGGAATCCATAGATCGATTCAAGTTTTAAAATACAATATACTTTAAAAATTCTTGAGCAACCCGCTCTAATACCAATTGTAGAAACTAGAAGGGGGGGGGGGTTGAATAGTTTCTTATATTTACTTGTTAAAATGTGGTTTCCAAAAATCCTTTTTTCAAAAACATAGGCTTGAGGAAATATGTGAAATCTTCTTATGCACAATATGAACAATGATAGTGTAACTAAACTAATACTAACAAGAATATATCCACAAAGAATAAAGAATGATAGTGTAACTAAGCTAATACTAACAAATGTATATGCATAAAGAATAAAGAATGTAAAGAGTTAAGGGTAAAGAAAGATCAAACCGAACACCAAGGATTTATAGTGGTTCGGCAACGAAGCTCACTCCTCGTTCCTACTCCACTCCTCGAGTACTCCTTACTCGAGAGTTCACTACACAACAAGCTCCTTATGGTGGAGAAAACCGTACACGTCGCTTAACCAATTTCCGACTCTAAGCTAAAAGTCGAGCCCTAATCGTAGCTAGGACCAATCGACACAACTATACTTAGTACATACACAACTTCCAAATAGACACAACTACTTGGATCTTCACAACTATGACACAACTACAAATGTATAAAATTCGATCTTCAATGGATCTTTGGTGGTGGACTCAACACTTCACAAGGATAGTGTTCTTCTCTTTGCACTTGGAGAGGAAGGGATGGAAGAACAAAATTCAGTTCTTAAACAAGTAATAATCAAGCAAATGATCAAAGATTTGAGTCATTAAAGAAGGGGTTTGAATCTGGAAATAAATGTGCAAAAGAGGTGAGGTGAAAAGCTGAGAATGGTCCACTATTTATAGGGCAAAGGAGCCAACGGCTATTTCTGCCCGCGGTACCTTATCTTAGCCCGCGGTACCTTATCGATAAGGTATCGCCTAGGTGCTAAGGTACCGCCGGACTAGACTCCGCTCCTTTTTGTCCTTTAGTGGTGGAGGTCTTATCTGGATATAAAAAATATCCTGAAAGGATATTCTTAACCAAATAAGAATATGCCATTTTCAAATTTCAAATAATTAATTTAATAAAACATTTTCTTAAAAAGAAAGTTTAATAAAAACTTGTCACACTTAATAAAAAGTGAGTTTTAAAAAAAGATTAAATCACTTGATCACTTGATTAAGGTTAGTACTTGTTTATCCATACCTTAAGTGAAAATGGGTAAAATGAAAAATACTTGAACTCAAGAATTCGTTTTTCGTTGTTTTCGTAAATGCTTGTTTTTACATATTGTCGTAATCAAAACAAAGCGAGACCGAAAAATGCAAGTAACGTTTTTAGGCATTTATTGCATTAACAAAGCAGTCACAAGAGAATAGAATCAGGAGGAAAACAGGAACCAAGTAGCATGTCAGGTACAGATAATATTCTTCATATGTTGTCTGAAATGAATGCGCTAATTAACAATACTGCTAAACGTTTTATGACTGCTTCTTTAACCAATTCTGTTTCTAGGACTGAAGAGCTTGAAACGATTTTAGCTCAGCAATCCAAAGAGCTTGAGGATGCCAAAATTGAATTTTCAAAGAAAACGGAGAAATTTGAAACATATTTTGAAAAACTTGAAAAGTCAAACGTTGTTCTTGAACGAAAATTGGATCAAATTGTTCTAGATTCTAAAGCTGAAAAGGATAATCTTTTGAAACAAATTAAGTTGCTTGAATCTAAGTTGACATCCCAAGATGAATTGCTCAAAGAAAATAAGACTTTAAAGGCTCAAGTACAGGAAAAGGTCTTTGCTATAGCTGCGTTGAAAAACGAATTGACGAAAACTAAAGGAACTAGTGTGGACACTAAGCTTGAAAAACCATCAATCTTGGGGAAAACGCCTACAAATCAGTCCGTTAGACAACCGACTGCATTTAGATCCGAGCGAACACAATCCTTGAGACCGCGGTTTGCCTCCCAAGTTGATATGGTTCATATTTCTAGAACAGTCACTCCACCAATTAGGCCTAAAGTGACTAAATCAGCTTTAGCAAGACCTAATCACATGATTGCCTCTAGTTTCTCTATGAATACAAAGAACACGTCTAGAACTAGTTCATATGACGTTCGCCATAATGTTGGTCTAAGGGAAGCTATTCAAAAGACACAAGTAAGAGATAGGAATTTCAAACCTAGTTAGATGCCTTCTAGATTACCCAATACTGCTAACCGTAGCATGTCATATCCTAGGAGCATCAATCAATCATCTAGGAATTCTAGATCTTACTCGGACATCAAATATGCTACTTGTAAAACATGTAGGAAATGTGTTTTTAAGGCAAATCATGACTCTTGTGTCAAGAAAATCCATAATGAGGTGAACTCCCGCGCTAGAGTTAAATCCCAATGGGTAGCTAAAATCAAACCCATTGTTAAAATGTGGTGCCCCACTGGTAGAACTTTCACTCTTGTAGGAAACGAGTGCCCTTTAACTAGGATAGTCTCCGATTCTACTAAGACTACTAGGGAGGAAATTGAAAAGGATGATACATCACTTAAGCCTGAACTTAAGGTTTTCTATAAAAGGAAACGTTTGCCAACTAAGACAAGTGAATCATCTCCTCAGGTCACCTCTGGCACAAGTAAGGCCAGCTGTGAACCCCCACATGGTTCTAAAATAGATATCGCTAACCCACATAAAAGCATCGAACTTTCTAATGAGAACTCGGGTACCAAAGTTAACATTCAACAAGAACACAACGTTCCAATCGTTGTATACCATTCAATTAAGGACACTCTCAGAGTTTGGTTGCTGAAGAAGCTGATATCTAAGAAACAAGTGTCTCAGGGGATTTGCGGTTAAGCTCGTGTATAAGGCTCATAGTCAAATCACAGTTTGTGACCCGAACTTCAGAGAAAGGGAAGTTTATCTCGTCTACGTTAACTTACCCTCAAAACGAGAAATTAGTTTTTCTCGGACACGAGCTAAATTTGAAACTATTCAAAAGTTTTAAGCTCGTGTATTTGGCTCCTCGTTAAATGACAAGACGATGACCCAGATTTCAAATAAAGTAAAGTTTATCGCCGATGATAAACTTATCCTCAAAAACGAGAAATTAAATTTTCTCGGACACGAGCTTACATTAAAACTATTCAACGGTTTTAAGCTTCTGTATATGGTTCATCATTAAATATCAGATGATGACCCGATCTTCAAATAAAGGAAAGTTTATCGCTGATGATAAACTTATCCTCATTAACGAGAAATTAAATTTTCTCAGACACGAGCTTACATTAAAACTATTCAACAGTTTTAAGCTCATGTAAAAAGGCTCATCATTAAATGTCAGACGATGACCCGATCTTCACATAAAGGAAAGTTTATCGCCGATGATAAACTTATCATCATAACGAGAAATTAAGTTTTCTCGGACACGAGCTTACACTAAAACCATTCAAAGGTTTTAAGCTCGCGTATATGGTTCATTGTTAAATGTCAGACAATGACCCGTTCTTTAAATAAAAGAAAGTTTATCGCCGATGATAAACTTATCCTCACAACGAGAAATTAATTTTTCTCGGGCATGAGCTTATATTAAAAACATTCGAAGTTTTTAAGCTCATTCACAACGGTTTGCACTCCCATGACAGATTGTAACCCGAGCTTCAAAGAAAGGAAAGTTTATCGCCAATGATAAACTTATCCTCATTAACGAGAAATTAAATTTTCACTAACGCGAGCTTACATTAAAACTATTCAAAGGTTTTTAAGCTCGTGTCAATGGCGTATAATCACATTTCAGATTATGCCCCGGACTTCAAAGAAAGGAAAGTTTATCGCCGATGATAAACTTTTCCTTACAACGAGAAATTCATTTTTCTCGGGCGTGAGCTTTTATTAAAAACATTCGAAGTTTTTAAGCTCATGCACAATGACTTACAGTTAAATATCAGACTGTCACTCGGACTTCAATTTTAGGAAAGCTTATTTTTTATGATAACTTATCCTCGTAAGGGGAAATTAATTTTTCTCGGTCATGAGCTTGTATTAAAACACTCCAAGTTTTAAGCTCAGAAAGGAAAGTGTATCTTTTAAATAAGAGAACTTTTCTGCATAACGAGAAATTCATCTTTCTCGGTCATGAGCTTTACGTTAAAACATTCAAAAGTTTTTCAAGCTCATGAAAACGACTTCTAAGTAAATGTCAACTTAGGACTCGTTCTTCAGTTAAAACGAAAGTTTATCGCCGATGATAAACTTATCCTCACAACAGGAAGTTTACAATTTCTCGGACTTGAGCTCGTTTTGTAAGATATTCAACATCTTATGCTCAAGTAATTAGTTTTCAAAACTTTGAACACAATTTTTCGAGAATTTCTCAAAAGTTTTTTCTAAATATTTTAAAATTGTGTGTTCAAAAATGTTTTGATAAAAAGAACATGTCTTCTGCAATCGAAAATATTTACGAACCTAGAAATTTCGTTCAATAATGACACGGGGTTGTAAATGAAGTTTGAGCAGAAGTTTAAATGATTTAAAACATGTTCAAAATGGTTTGCTATTATTTCAGATAGTAACCCGCTTTTCATATTCAAGTAAAGCATTTCACCGGAAAGCTTTGACTCAACAACGGGAATTAATTTTCTTGGACATGGTTTACTTTATAACCATGTAAGGGATTGTGTTTACGTTATAACACAATCTAACACGAATATATGTACGTGTCAGTGCATTTATTTGTTAAAACAAGAGAAATCTTGTTTTTATGAAGTTATCATCTCCACCAACCATAACAATTTAAAACTGATATCTACATACTCGACGATGCGACTACTCAAACGACGACTATAACTCTTTCAATAGAACACGGGTCAACAATTGAGGGGGAGAAATTATCCAGCATTCAGAATCTTTGATGCCGAAAGTGCCAAGTTCACATATTGGTGTCAAGACAACGATATCAATCATTCACATGTTGTCAAGAGATAACTTCAGACGTGACGAGGCGACCAACATCTGTAAACAAGAACCATGTGATTATATCATATGATGTTCTCCATCATTCAGGTCCAACCTCGTATATTGCTAATCTTGTGAATACATTATCATACATGATCTTTGCACGTGATAAATACCTTACACTTGTGTTTAAAAGGTATTTTATTTACGTTTCAAGTACACCCTCATTAATTTGAGGGGGAGCTTGTGAAAATCATGAAGATAATTGAATTTGCATTTTTCTTCCCAAATTTTCTTAAAATGCTATTAAATCAATTAATATTAAAAACATCGATTGGGTTAATATTTTTAATATGGGGGAGAAAATGTGATTTAATATTGAGTTCAATAATGGTTTGACTTAATGTGCTGGCTCATATCGACATGTGCGAAATGTTTTCGAATATTGTGGCATATGTTAAGGGGGAGCAAAATGGATTTGGATATCCAAATGGATTTCATTGTGACATACACTTACCTAAAACATCTCTATTCACGACGGTTAAGATTGTGGTGACATAAGGATGGTAGGATAGGTTAAAGTCCAATGATTCTTTTAGTACCGGAGGAATCTTCCCAAGGACATTCTGTAACACCCCCAAATTTACACAATTCAATACAGCGAAAGACTCGTTGGTGTTACGGGATAGCACATTACTCACATCATAGACAACGTATAAAAATCGCGTCGTTTATTAATAAAGCATTTCCATTCATAAATATCAAATTTACATAGGTCCCAAGTCATTGCATTTCATACAGGTTTTACAAAGCATTTGAATGGAAATTAGTATTTAAGTGCGGGCCATGAATTCTTGTTGTCTTCCCGAGAATTACCTTCAAGTACCTGAGACAAAACATGTTAAAAGAAAAGGGTCAGCGATAACGCCGAGTGAATTCATAGAGTTTAATAAAACCATTAATATATCATCGGTACATAATTATTACCGAAAATCATTGTGTACAAATCTTTATAATAGGCCATAAAATAGCCAAAGTCATTTTATACAAATCCTTATCAAAAATCATAATATAGGCATTTGCCTTCAAAATCATTATACGAGCCAATGTCGTAAAAACATCATACAATACGTTTTATAACGTTGTATAAAGTTAAATAAAAACCGTTATATGAATATGGTTATGTGAAACCAAAACACGAACATAAAATCAATAATAAGACCCCGTATTGCTAGTCAGGCAATATATCGTAATTCAGTGCATATAGCAGTATTTCGTTAATTGGATTATTATAAGCCGCATGACATTGTTACCTTACTACAACAAACAACGGGTAGCTAGCCCGAAACTCAATTTTCCCATCTAAATTAGCGTGTCGTCACAATAATCACACTTGTGTAAATCTTCTCATACATAAATTCGCTTACCAATCAATGTGGCACGACGGGGATCAACCGTCAAGGCGCGAACTGGGGTGATCGTCCCCAAATAGTACTATTATATGCATAAGCGTCTACCAAATCCCGGTAGTTCACAATTCATGCTAATGGGACTTTTAGTGACATAACCTAACTTTAATAATCCATTTCATTTCATTTATCATGTCATATAATCATTCATCGGGTCATACAATCATTCGGGTCCAAATCAATAAACAAACAATCGGGACAACTAGTGTCCTATTTCATAAAAACTAACATGTTATCTCCCTCGCGGGTTTATCAAACATTTCATAAAAACATTTAAAAGAGTGCGAGGCTATGAACTCACGTTGATGTGGGAAGGCGGTTATCGACGATTTGGATGTACGGTACGTGCTTCAATCACGGAAACCTAGACAAATAATACTCGTCTTAGACTTTTGTCCAATGTCTTTACAAAAATAACAATTATGTATACATATGATGATTATATATATATGATGATGATCAAGTGGGTTTATACATTCTCATTTACTCATTTTAGTGTTATTTGTTGATAACTTTTATACTAGTTTACTAGTTTTACCTATTTACATGTTTTAGGTCCAATAAGCCTATTATAAGTCCATTAACTTGTATTAATCCATTTTATACTTTTATTATCAGTATTATACTTTACATGTTGGGCCCAAGTGGGCTAAGCCCAATAAAAAAGTTTATAAGTGTTTAGCCCATTTAGTTGTATTATTAGTCCAATAACGCTAACTTAGCCCGTTAATGTCCGTATGTTATATAGTTCGGGTTTTATCGGTTTTTACTTGTATTAAGTACTTATATATCAGTATATGAATTTTAAAAATATTACATTAGACGGGTCCAACCGTCTAAGTTTTATTTGACAAAAACGTTAATCTTTCGGTACTAGCCGAAAAGACGTAAAAATCATGTTTATAGTTTTTATAACTTATAAAACTTACCAAACTACCATTTTTATATAATGTCCATTTATTTATCCTTATACATATTTATATAAATTAAATATATAAGTTAGTGGGTTTTAATTTCACATTTTATACTATATTATTTTGAGTGCTTATATAATACTATTAAACTTTAATTTCACAAAATCTGATTTTTAGTTTCACTTTCACCATTTTTATCATATCTTGAGTTCTATAAGGAGATAGAAGCTCATTTTTGGATGATATAAACTTCATATTATTTGATACAAATAACTTAGTTATAGCTACTGCTCAATCCATGTCTAAGTATCCTTAACAGTCCCTACAAAACAGACTATTCAGATTGGTATACTAAATTTGTTTTGATCATATCTCACTCATTTTGATGATTCCATTGCATGGCCAACTCTCACATGTTTATGACATCTAATACTTACTATAAATTGATTCCACCATGCCATTTTATCAGTTTATCATTTGGTTACTTACTGTTTTTATACAGCCATCATATTTAGCAAGATTTTAACCTTGTTACCTATGGTTTTCCATCTTTTTACACATGTTTATCAAATCTATCAACACCAAATCCCCACATAATATTTTTAATCATCATTCATCATCATATAAATATACATAAATAAAGAAAATACAAGATTACATAATCAAAATAACAAGAGGACAGGAAGAACAATCTCTATACCACCATTAGTGATGAAAAGATGAGGTTTTTGATGAACAAGACTTGGTTTTGGGTAACCAATCTTATGAGATATCAACACCACTTATAGGATCACCAAGTATTTATAGATTCCTCCAAAAATCATCCCTTGTTCTTCATGAAAACTCCTTGAGAAATCAGCCCCAAACTCCCTTGAAAACTCCTTTTTACATGTTAAGATCACCTCCAATCTTCATAACTTCAATGGGTTTTCATCATATGTAAATTATACATATGATTTATGGTTGAATTTTTTATCTAATGGGGTGTTTTTGGGTGATATGGGACGTTCATAGGGAGAGAGGAAGAGATAAAATGTGTGAGTTGCATGAGAGAAATGGTAAATGGTGTTTGGTTCCATGGTTTTTGTGTTTAAGTGGCAACTAAGGACATGTGTCCTTAGTTAGCTTAATATGTTGACACACACGAGGTGTGTTGTTGAAGCTTTGTCCACCCATATGTGGGGGTGGGACAAGTATATACTTGTTCCATCCCCATTAATTTATGGGTATTCCTCGATTCTAGTTTCCTCGATTTGCGTGCTCTCGGGTCGTTTTACGAAAAACGTTTTTATAAATTATGAATCAACGGCACAAAAAGAATCTAATAAAATATGTCTCATCAAAAACGGAGTTCAAAAACGTACATACGTAATCCTAAGGTTTCCGGTTTAGTCGTAAAGGACGTTAAATTAAAATCGTAAGTCCTAATCTCTTCTCGTAAATTTGTGAGTTTATGAACCAACTCAAAATTAAAATCCCAAAATAATATTCACGGATAAATTTATTTCTTGAAATGTCGGACTGTCACCAAAACGGTGTATGTAAACGTAAGCACGTAACGTAGAATCCTCCGGTTTAGACGTAGTCGATGCTACTTCAAGACGTAAACCCAAATTTCTTCCCAAAAATAAGTGAGTTCATATTATAACATTATTATAATGTTTTCAAATAAATATTAAGAATAAAATATAAACCATAAATTGACGGATTGTCACAGCATTTTACCCTAAACATGATCTTTGTCCTCAAAGATCAATTTATCTTATTACTCGCTTCTTATAGAGTTAGAGCCATGTGGGTATTTCCTCCACATTCGGTCTTTTCTCACAAGTGTAATCCATTACTATACGCGAGTTTCATCAAACATAATTACGGTAATAAGATCAGGCTTAATGTTGACTTACTTTCTCTATCCATGATGTTCACGGGTTTTTTATGAATGCAACTTTTCGCCGATCTAAACTTTATCAAGAAGAATTCAGATTTTTACTTGATAGACATTTTATCAAGTTAGATATACGAATTATAATTCACGCAGCCCTTGAAGTCCTAGAGTAGATCCAGCTTATATGCCTTTCAAACCAATTTTTACATCATCTCAATGGTCCCATTCAACGGGGACTTATTTCCCTTGATCTTTCAGATCATCTATTCATTTTTCCAAGGTGAAAATTTTTGGCATCACTTCGCTACCCATTCTGCACTTCAAGGTCTACACTTCATATTCACATAACCTCCTGCCCACTACCGGCAGTCATTAATCAGATCCTAATTTTAACAACCATTTCAGGTCTCGCGGGTCAGGTATTTTGTAAGGTTAGGTTCGTCATCATAGGCAACCTTAAACCTAAAAGACATGTCCAACTCACAATGGGTGTATGTCGGATGTCTTCATCCCGAATCCTGCTTACAGATGCTCTAATATTTAGATTCTCACAAGATTCGATCTCGATCCTAATACGATAATTATCAATGATAATCTCTCCAAAGGAAAACGATTATACGGTTTATTACCAAAGGTCAATCATTTAAACATAAAACAAGACTTCTAGTGTTTTGTATCGTTACTTTACCTCGTCCCTTCGATTGGGGTGGTAAACAGTACTCTTCATCAAGGTTCGTTCCCAATGACTTCTGAGCAAATCTCTAGAAATTTGATGCGAAGCGAGGATCTTGATAGAGATGATCGATACGGGCACACTATGTTTACACAACTCCTTTAAATACAAAAGAGTCATTTTCTTCATCGGAATCTATCATTAATAGGATTGATATTAGTAGATTTGGTCAGTCTATCGACGATGGCCCAAATCGAATCAAATTCAGATGATGACCTTTGCAATAGTTTAGACGTTTACTAATGTATGAGGCGATGTCTGCCTTCATAATTTGCCATCAGTACAACTTCTTCAGATAAAGATACATTAAATCAGAAATGACAGGATAGAATACTTCATCTCATAAGATTTCAACATGACTAAATCTCAAAATCCTCCATGTTTAGGCAACCACAAGTGGCCTTTAAAACATTTAACGCCATAGGCTATTTTTAAATTTCTCAGGCAATTTATTTTGCACAAGCATTACTAAGGAACACATCCTAATTGATTCTTTATTCTTTCTATATTATATGTCAGTATCTACATTCACCTTCCCCCATGAAATAAATATCATGCCCGTATTCATTCAAAATTTCTTTCTTCATATTTTCTAAGTTTTAATTTCGTCTCGACTATTATTTTTATCAATTTTACTCAATCCGACGTCTAAAGCGTCGATAATTATTACAAGTAATTAAATAATAAATATTCAATTTTTATGAAACATAAACGTAAAATTTTAAAATTTTCTCGGTTCGTCCAATTATAGAAAAATGTTCAAAAGAATAAATTTGAATTTAATTAACATGATTTTTGTTGATTTACGAAAATAATTAGTGAGATTCGTAAATGTTCGAAAAAAATCTTTGGTTACACTTTGGTCAAAAAATTTCTTTGTTGAAAAGCAAGAATTGTTGTTCCAAATTCCAAATCATGGTTTATATGGTTTCCTCAATTCCTCTTAGGTTGTCTTCAGGTATGCACAACCATTTACCCCTAAACAAGAGTTTAGTTAAATGTTCTGGGTATAAGGGAATGATTCCTTAAAAATTCTTTTGATAAAACATTTGTCAAAACATTTTTTTCACTTTCTTTTTGGTAAAACCCAAAGTCTTAAATGGCTCTAATTTTTAAGAGTCAATATAGATTCCATTTTCTATTAATCGCACGGTCAAATAATGTAAAGGATTAAGCCTTAAATCACATGTTAAATATTCAAGGTAAAGGTTTCCGTTGTTCGGCCAATTCAGGGCAATCTATAAATAATTATTAACTCATTCTTATTCTTAGAAACAAACAAATGGTCCTTAATGATCACAAGCATGAATTTATCAAATTACATCCTACACACGTGATTCACCGAATTAATGAATGCTACATGTGCATTGGTCAATCCAAACGACATCACATGAAACTCATAATGCTCATTACAAGTTCTGGATGTAGTGATTGGAATAGATAATCTTTTTCGCGGACGCGAAGTTGATGATAACCATGCCGTGGATCAAATCTTTTAAAACATATGCTAGAACCTTGTAAATGATCGAACAAATCTATCATCTTGGGTAGTGGATATAGATTTTTGATCATCTATTTACTTAGTTCATGGTAATCAATAAATATAAGGAATGATAACACCATAGCTCTTCATGATGACGAGCTCGGTAGAATAAAAACCTTCTCCGACAACTCTCTCAGTTGTACGGTAATTCTTTTAATTCAGATGGTGCTGACGTACAGCGCACATGCCACAGGTGCAACACCGGGAATATAATCAATACCATATTCAACTTGCCTTAATGGCGAAAGTCTAGGTAATTTACTAACAAATACCTCCTGAAATTTCAGACAATAGTAACATCTTTTAATATATTTACTTTAAGTTCTTTCTAGATTATAATATCTATGACTAGTTCACAACCATTCATGGTATAATTTAAAGTCTAAATGCAGGATATGGTCACCTATCGGGAATTATTTAGATCACTTTTGATAATCAACATCTTATCTTTTAGAGGAATTCTACTCGAGTTTCCATCAATTAAGACAAGGTCGTCATGTCATAATCAATCAATCTATTCTACTGGCACTATCAACTTTCCAGTTTCAATACCGTTGATAAGATGTGAACTTCTCAAAAGACTAATATTAACTCATAATCCTTATAAATTCAAGGATACATGGAGACACAACTATCATTAAAAGAGTAAAGTCAACGCATAATCTACGCGAGAGAATTTCAAATCAGATACAGACGAAAACATTAACGAATATGAGTCTATCCCATGTTTTCATGATTTGAGTACGCATTCGAAAGATCCTCGGATCGTTACCCAGGTCATTCAAATGAAATCAAATCAAAAGAAATGATAGGGACGTCGATACATCCAGTCGGGTATCAACACTCGGTAATCAGATACTTTTTCAAAGAATCTCACCACGGGAGAATTGGACAAGAAAGGGTTGTCAATTGTCAAATAAGACAATATCCACAAATGAGTAAATTCGACTCAGAAGAATAATTGGTACGGGAACATATGTAGGTGTCCCTAACAATATGTCCCTATTTTGCACTTCTTGCAGATCTCATAAATTTTTAATCTTTTTATAACTTCAAAGAAAATTTAGTGTTTATTAATAATTTCATGGTGACTACTAATCAGCCTTGCATGGTCCATTCCAAATTGTATGTAGGCGCGCAACTATATACAATTTCAAGATTAACGATGCAATACTCAGTTCGTCAAAATTTATCATCATGTTTATAATAAAAACATTTTCATGCTTAATTCTTAAATAAGAATCAAAATAAATTTACAAAGATTTTATTTGTTATGAAAACAATTAAGTTTTCCAAGGTGTTTTATAAACAACTTCATTTCGATAACAATCACTTATAAATCTCACTTTGAATAATCCTTATAGTGATGAAAATTCAATTTTTCTCAAGGGATACTGTTTTATCTTATAAAAACAATCAGTGATCTGCAAAAGAGTGTTGAAGAGTTGTTCACCAAGAACTAACTACAATATAATAGGAAATTAGCTTAGCCAATTAATCATGAGGTTCATGACCTCGATGGCACTCAAAAAGAATAATCCACCACGTAACTCAATTCGAGATGAGTACTTGTTCAATGGTTGCATCACTAAGGTGAACATTAGGAACAAGAAAGAAAAGATAGATAACATCGATACATGTAGAATTTAGCAATCAAAGGTAGTCTTTTCATTAATCACAAACAAGTCAAAATTGTACCGTAACACATTACGTGTCACTATGTCATACAATTCCAAGAACTCATCCTACCAACTGATGTCTCAGTTAAGTTAGGGATTTTTAAAAGATACCACAATGAATACTAATCTACAAGAGTCATTAGGTGTCCCACCTGTCCCGGAAGATCCATCGGTCCCAATTTAGAAGAAGATTTCTTCAATTTATTTATTGGACACTGGGCATCCTCGTTAGTGGAAAATGGCCTAGGAACAACCCTTAACACGAATCAACAATCATTTAAAACCTTATAATTCAATCACGGGAATTAACGACTTCTTCTTATCAATCTCATATTCCATACAAGTTAAATTTTTACTTTATTGAAGTTTCAATCAACTTATACTCAATGCAATATCCTACCTCATTCTCCAATACTTTCATCCTTATTCTTAGACCTTCAAAGTGCAATAAAAGCTCGATATGAACAACACTTAATTTCCAATCCTATAGCTCCTTCATCAATAGTTATCAAATGAGTCACTAGTATGAAATGACTCTCACATTCAATTAGACTTCTCGGAAAGGTACTAGTGGCATGAGGCTTTTGGGTAATGGTTCCAATAACAGCCTCAAGTGCAACATTCATCCTTTTGATTTCAATTTAAGAATTGGATGACAACGAATTAGATGACATCTTTCTAGGTGGTAACGTTTTGTCAAACTCCAGGCTATAAGGAAAGATCGTCATGACATCGATATCAGTTTTAATCTCGCCAGTTCTTCTTCAATATCACAATCAACTAATATCTACATTTCTACGAATATCAACCATTTTGTTGGGATAATAAATATCCACAACTTGGTTTATATCTAGAATAGCTAGAATTCCTACAGAAATAGCTTCGATTGATTTACTAGGGGAGTTAGGGTTTCTTGTGACAATCTACGTCGTATAAATACCTCGTATAAATATTAAAATGATCATCAAACAATCAAGTAATCAAATTACATCATATGTATATATATAATCCAAGTTATATATATATATTAAAATAACACTTCTCAGTCTGGCATTGTCGGTAACTCGGGAATTCTTCGGCACCGTTATAGTCAAAAGATTTTTAGACATTTTTAGAAAAATGTTTATAGTTAAAAGATTTTGAAATGTTATATTCAATACCTTGGTTTTAAAAATCTTTCGTTCTCTATAACGAGAGCTCTGGTACCAAACTGTAACACCCTCAAATTTACACAATTCAATACAGCGGAAGACTCGTTGGTGTTATGGGATAGCACATTACTCACATCATAGACAAAGCATAAAAATCGCGTCGTTTATTAATAAAGCATTTCCATTCATAAATATCAAATTTACATAGGTCCCAAGTCATTGCATTTCATACAGGTTTTACAAAGCATTTGAATGGAAATTAGTATTTAAGTGCGGGCCATGAATTCTTGTTGTCTTCCCGAGAATTACCTTCAAGTAACTGAGACAAAACATGTTAAAAGAAAAGGGTCAGCGATAACGCCGAGTGAATTCATAGAGTTTAATAAAACCATTAATATATCATCGGTACATAATTATTACCGAAAATCATTTTGTACAAATCTTTATAATAGGCCATAAAATAGCCAAAGTCATTTTATACAAATCCTTATAAAAAATCATAATATAGGCATTTGCCTTCAAAATCATTATACGAGCCAATGTCGTAAAAACATCATACAACACGTTTTATAACGTTGTATAAAGTTAAATAAAAACCGTTATATGAATATGGTTATGTGAAACCAAAAAACGAACATAAAATCAATAATAAGACCCTGTATTGCTAGTCAGGCAATATATCGTAATTCAGTTTATATAACAGTATTTCGTTAATTGGATTATTATAAGCCGCATGACATTGTTACCTTACTACAACAAACAACGGGTAGCTAGCCTGAAACTCAATTTGCCCATCTAAATTAGCGTGTCGTCACAATAATCACACTTGTGTAAATCTTCTCATACATAAATTCGCTTATCAATCAATGTGGCACGACGGGGATCAACCGTCAAGGCGCGAACTGGGGTGATCGTCCCCAAATAGTACTATTATATGCATAAGCGTCTACCAAATCCCGGTAGTTCACAATTCATGCTAATGGGACTTTTAGTGACATAACCTAACTTTAATAATCCATTTCATTTCATTTATCGGGTTATATAATCATTCATCGGGTCATACAATCATTCGGGTCCAAATCAATAAACAAACAATCGGGACAACTAGTGTCATATTTCATAAAAACTAACATGTTATGTAACATCCCGCCTACTCAGACCACAATATTGTCCGCTTTGCGCGCAAGCTCGCGACTTTGCTTTGTGGCCCTCTTGTGAAGACTTCCCGGCAGGTCACCCAAGCCAGTACTACTCTCCCATGAGCACGCTTAACTGCTAGTTCCTAAGAACCCCGCGTGCAGTAGACCACAAAACGCGTTGTGTCATGAGAAGGTGACTGTTATCTTATGAACCATGGATCTCTCCTGGCCACAGCCGATGTGGGATTTTCCTAGGGTGTCACAATCACCCTCCCTTCGGGACTCATCGTCCTCGATGAGGTTTGCCCCACCATCCCGAACGGCTCAGGAGTGGCTCTGATACCACTTGTAACATCCCGGCTACTCAGACCACAATATTGTCCGCTTTGCGCGCAAGCTCACGGCTTTGCTTTGTGGCCCTCTTGTGAAGACTTCCCGGCAGGTCACCCAAGCCAGTACTACTCTCCCATGAGCACGCTTAACTGCTAGTTCCTAAGAACCCCACGTGCAGTAGACCACAAAACGCGTTGTGTCATGAGAAGGTGACTGTTATCTTATGAACCATGGATCTCTCCTGGCCACAGCCGATGTGGGATTTGCCTAGGGTGTCACATGTTATCTCCCTCGCGGGTTTATCAAACATTTCATAAAAAAATTTAAAAGAGTGCGAGGCTATGAACTCACGTTGATGTGGGAAGGCGGTTATCGACGATTTGGATGTACGGTACGTGCTTCAATCACGGAAACCTAGATAAATAATACTCGTCTTAGACTTTTGTCCAATGTCTTTACAAAAATAACAATTATGTATACATATGATGATTATATATATATGATGATGATCAAGTGGGTTTATACATTCTCATTTACTCATTTTAGTGTTATGTGTTGATAACTTTTATACTAGGTTACTAGTTTTACCTCTTTACATGTTTTAGGTCCAATAAGCCTATTATTAGTCCATTAACTTGTATTAATCCATTTTATACTTTTATTATCAGTATTATACTTTACATGCTGGGCCCAAGTGGGTTAAGCCCAATAAGAATGTTTATAAGTGTTTAGCCCATTTAGTAGTATTATTAGCCCAATAACGCTAACTTAGCCCGTTAATGTCCGTATGTTATATAGTTCGGGTTTTATCGGTTTTTACTTGTATTAAGTACTTATATATCAGTATATGAGTTTTAAAAAGATTACGTTAGACGGGTCCGACCGTCTAAGTTTTATTTGACAAAAACGTTAATCTTTCGGTACTAGCCGAAAAGACGTAAAAATTATGTTTATAGTTTTTATAACTTATAGAACTTACCAAACTACCATTTTTATATAATGTCCATTTATTTATCCTTATACATATTTATATAAATGAAATATATAAGTTACTGGGTTTTAATTTCACATTTTATACTATATTATTTTGAGTGCTTATATAATACTATTAAACTTTAATTTCACAAAATCTGATTTTTAGTTTCACTTTCACCATTTTTATCATATCTTGAGTTCTATAAGGAGATAGAAACTCATTTTTGGATGATATAAACTTCATATTATTTTCTACAAATAACTTAGTTATAGCTACTGCTCAATCCATGTCTAAGTATCCTTAACAGTCCCTACAAAACAGACTATTCAGATTGGTATACTAATTTTGTTTTGATCATATCTCACTCATTTTGATGATTCCATTGCATGGCCAACTCTCACATGTGTATGACATCTAATACTTACTGTAAATTGATTCCACCATGTCATTTTATCAGTTTATCATTTGGTTACTTACTGTTTTTATACAGCCATCATATTTAGCAAGATTTTAACCTTGTTACCTATGGTTTTCCATCTTTTTACACATGTTTATCAAATATATCAACACCAAATCCCCACATAATATTTTTAATCATCATTCATCATCATATAAATATACATAAATAAAGAAAATATAAGATTACATAATCAAAATAACAAGAGGATAGGAAGAACAATCTCTATACCACCATTAGTGAGGAAAAGATGAGGTTTTTGATGAACAAGACTTGGTTTTGGGTAACCAATCTTATGAGATATCAACACCACTTCTAGGATCACCAAGTATTTGTAGATTCCTCCAAAAATCATCCCTTGTTCTTCATGAAAACACCTTGAGAAATCAGCCCCAAACTCCCTTGAAAACTCCTTTTTACATGTTAAGATCACCTCCAATCTTCATAACTTCAATGGGTTTTCATCATATGTAAATTATACATATGATTTATGGTTGAATTTTTTATCTAATGGGGTGTTTTTGGGTGATATGGGACGTTCATAGGGAGAGAGGAAGAGAGAAAATGTGTGAGTTGCATGAGAGAAATGGTAAATGGTTTTTGGTTCCATGGTTTTTGTGTTTAAGTGGTTTAGATGGCAACTAAGGACATGTGTCCTTAGTTAGCTTAATATGTTGACACACACGAGGTGTGTTGTTGAAGCTTTGTCCACCCATGTGTGGGGGTGGGACAAGTATATACTTGTTCCATCCCCATTAATTTACGGGTATTCCTCGATTCTAGTTTCCTCGATTTGCGTGTCCTCGGGTCGTTTTACGAAAAACGTTTTTATAAATTATGAATCAACGGCACAAAAAGAATCTAATAAAAATTGTCTCATCAAAAACGGAGTTCGAAAACGTAAATACGTAATCCTAAGGTTTCCGGTTTAGTCGTAAATGACGTTAAATTAAAATCGTAAGTCCTAATCTCTTCTCGTAAATTTGTGAGTTTATGAACCAACTCAAAATTAAAGTCCCAAAATAATATTCACGGATAAATTTATTTCCTGAAATGTCGGACTGTCACCAAAACGGTGTATGTAAACGTAAGCACGTAACGTAGAATCCTCCGGTTTAGACGTAGTCGATGCTACTTCAAGACGTAAATCCAAATTTCTTCCAAAAAATAAGTGAGTTTATATTATAACATTAAAATAATGTTTTCAAATAAATATTAAGAATAAAATATAAACCATAAATTGACGGATTGTCACACATTCCATAGCTAGAAATAGTAGTCCTTAGGAAAGATGGAGAAAGATTGTGAACGTAGTTGAATGCCGACCAAGTAATTAAGTTAGCACTGGAACAATCACAACAAGATGCTAGTTATGACGTATTGGTAAGCATTGAAGGGGTTGAAGAATGAAAAAGAATTATAAAGATAAAGGGTGTAAAGAAAGTAGCCCTTCTTACAACCTTAGGCAGAAACCGGGTCAACTCATATGCTATTGAGATCATTTTAATGATGCTTGATATTGAAGGTAAGACATCATGGACCCAGCGATGTAATGCACAACCCATCCCAGCTAACTCAGATATCTCTTAAAAGATATTTGTTTTAATCACACGGAGACAACACATTATCTATCGATTTATTCACTCCGAATATATTGATATTGAAATGGTGGCACTCCTCTCCAGCCTCCGATCACTAAAATTCCAAAATGCACGATCGAGTCTAGAGCCATTTGAGATCATCAAATATCTCATTAGGACACACTTTCATAATTCCTTGCTTCTTCACACACTGTGAAAAGTAAGAAAGATTTTAAGAGTCCTACGCAAAATCTTCATGATCTTGCCTGAACATCCGAGTAATACAAAAGTATTTACAATGAAGATGGAAATCCTTCTTGAGAGAATATCAAAAAGCTCATGGTAGGTGACTTGTGTGATTCTTTATGAATCAAGCTTGTGATAACTAGAAAGCAATAGTGGTTTAATTCTTAACTGAACTTAAACACGTTCCAGGCCTCTATGCAATATCTTAGTGATCTTGCCAGAACACTCAGAGTGACACTCTATAGTGTTCACAGTGATGAGTGGAAATCCTTCTAGTGTTAACCTTAAACAGCACTTGGTAGGTAACTTGCAAGATTCTATACGAATCAAGCTCGTGACAACTGGAAAGCAACGATGGTGCGATTCTTTAATGTTAGAAATACGTTTTTAACGTATATTAGAAGTATCGGTCACTCCACAATATTATTGAATGTTGTATAGCTCGTAGTTAATATTTGTTTAATTTGTTAAGTAAAATCGGCCCATGGGCTTGTCATGGGCCGGCCCAAGTTCATTAGTGGCTTGGATATAAATACCCCTTTCCACCACGGAAAAGGGGTTGGTTGTTGGTTGTTTTTCAATTTTGATGAAATAAAACACACATATTCTCTCTCACTTTCTCTCACTACTTTCTCTCTCTAGAACCATCAACCCACCTTGTTGATTCATAAGATTATCACTATTCATCAATTGGTATCAGAGCTCTCTCACAGGTTGAAGACCAACTAATCAGTCTGTCTCCAAGGAGTTGCACAGACCCAGAAGTGCTACGCCTCGTGTCTTGACACCCAGCATGATCGGCATCTGCGTATGATATTAAAGCAATAGAGGAATCTTTCGGATACCATAGACCACGATGAAGTGTTCCTTTGAGATACCGAAAGATCCTTTTAACAGTATGTAGGTGCTTTTCGATAGGCCGAGCCTGATATCAGGCACACATGCATACGGCAAATTGCAGATCAGGCCTGCTAGCAGTCAGATAGAGAAGGGTGCTGATCATCCTACGGTAGAGTTTCGGATCGACAATAGTCCCATTCCTATCTTCATCTGACAGATAAGATTATCGCTTCTGCTGATTACAAGAACATGCTAATAGAAATCAAGAATTAACAAGCAAGCGTTCAAGCAGGAGAAGACTCGTCGACCACGGTTAAGAGTAAAGGTAAACGCAAGCAAACAGCTTTACCTGAACCCAAAACCAAGAAGACAAAGACTGTGGCTGAGAAGGGTAAAAGTACGGCTGACAAGCTTGTTCTTCACGATGAAGAAGATGTTGATGACGATCCTACTCTCGAGCTAACTCGCAACACTGAGAAAAAGTTAATGAAGCAGGCTATTGAAAAGAGTAGGAGAGACACAGGAGGTAGTGGTTCGGGTGTACAGATAGATGTTGAAGAAGATTACGAGGAGCCACATGACATTAGTGAGTTTGGATCACCCGAACGTTACTCAGCATCGAAGGAGACATCCATTACTGATACAACAAGTGTTGAGAAGGAGTTCGGTGCTACAACAATCATTGTGACTACACAGCCTCTTGTAACTCAACCTCCACCAATCCAACCTTTACCAACCCGACCGGTGCCAACACCATTCCCTCCACCTCCACCTACTTCCTTCATGAGTACTGTAATCACAACCGTGCCATTTCAACCATCCCAGAGTAGCCCTGTGCCATCTACATTTTCTGCATTCTTCCTGGCAGAAATGTTGGATAAACACACGGAAATCAAAGAAAAGAGATGGCTCAACTTCGAGAAGAGCTATTTCGACGAGTGGAAAGTGAAGCGGCATCCAAGAAAGCCCAAGAAGAGATGCTAGCTAAGTTCACTGCAGAGATGGAGTTGACACGTAAATCTCATGCAGAAGAACTTGCTCAAGTCAAACAGGCTGAAGCTGATAAGAATGAAGCACGATTTACCAGACTTTGAGCCATAAAGGATAAATATAAGGAGCAGAAAGAAACACTTGAAGCTTCTATTGTAGAGAGAGTGAATGAATTTGTTGAGTCTCTTATGCCAAAGCTGCGTGAAGAGTTGAGGAAACTTGCGGCTGATAACTTGATGATTAAGTCGTCTAACCCTTCCGAGTCAGCCTACAAAATTGCATATGACTTAACAGATTTTGAACTAAAGAAGATCCTCAAAGCTCGCATGAAGGAAGTTGGATCCTTTGACAAGTCTAAAATTCAACAAACACTCTACAAAGCACTCAATGAAGCTATCTTAGAGGATGATCGGTTGTTTAAAACATTTGGAAGTGTGGTACCTTACCACATCTTGGATGAGGAGGAAAAGGAAGATAGTGAGCAAGAAGAGGGTGATGGTGAAGAAGAGGATGATGGTGAAGAAGATGAAGACAAAGGTAGTGATGGTAATGATGGTGATGATGATGATGTTGGTGATGGTGGTGATCAAAATGAGGAGAGTGATAAGGGTAGCAACGGGGATGATGATGAGGATGATGGTGGTAAAAATGACAAGCCTCATCAGTCTGATGACGATGAAACGGGGGACAAGGTTGTCAGCAAAAAGAAACCATCCAAGTCTGGTACCAAGTCTCAGAAAGATGCTGCCCGAAAGGAAAAGTCAACCTCTACGGAGTCAGGACGAACCAAGTGGCGCCATGATGTGAATGCTGCTACTGCGTCATCGATTCCCGGTACATCTGTTTCTGTTTCTATACCTGTTACCACTAATCCTGTTAGTTCTTTTGTTGCTCCTGTGATTGCAGAACTAGTAACTGAACCTGAATCTACACAACACTCACCTGTTCATGATACCGCCAAAATGCCTGAATCAGAACCAGCAAGTGTTCATGTTTCTACTCCTCTGCAAAAAGAACCAGAATCTACTGTTCCCGACTCAAGCACACGGGACTGGGCGGATACATTGGAGATTGATGAAACTGCACCGCCACAAGCTTGGATCACGGCAGCTGCTAAATATGATCCAATCACAGACGCTGATAGAGATGTTCCATATCTCCGTATCCGTAGTCCGATAGACTTGTGTGCATTTTGGGCTCATGAGTTCAAATCTTCGGTCACTCCGTCTTTGGTAAAGAGAGCGCTAAAGGACAAGAGACTTTACGCCAAAACCAGGTTAAGCCACATGGAGTACGAGTATTATGCTGAAGAGGTCCTGAAAGCTCTCAATACCGTTCAAAGGCCAGGCCTTCATGAGTCAGAAAGAGCTCCACCTCTACTTGATCCCTCTCAAGATAATCAAATTGCTCTTGACTTCTTTGTTACCAATGATCTTGAGTATCTCCTCAAGGGATCATCCAAGTACGCGACCTTCCTTACCTTGTTGAAAGCTGCTAATTGGGGGACAATACCTTATATCGAAGAAAAGGTCAACCGCCTCTGGGTCCCAAAGGTAAGCCGTAATTATGACATGTATGCTGCTATAGGAGCATCACATTGGGACGAGCGAGTCCGAAGGGCTTATAGAGGTTGCTGCTTAGCCAACTCAGGAAGTATCGTCAGATCCAATCTTCGCATCACAAGTATTTTGGGACTGAAGATTGAACCCAAGAATGGCTATCATCATGTGACGGAGATTCGTCTAAAAAGGGAGGATGACAGAGAATACAAGATACAACAGGGAGACTTTTCTATCATTCGCCTTGAAGATATCGAAGACATGTTGCTTATGATGACCCGTGATCAACTTACCCATCTTACTCGTGAAGAAATCATTGCCTTGAATACAGCACTTTGTATGTTCACACGAAGCATTGTTATCAAGAAACGAGTTGAAGATCTTCAATTGGGAGTTGAAAGCTACCAAAGGAAGCTTAACTTGACCCGTCCAATGAATCAAGTTCTACCTCAACATGTCAAAAGATGTCCCCATACTGGCACGACCGTTCCGATGTATGGGATTTTCTACATGAACAGTCGTGGGATCATGAAGTTTATGAGGGTAGGTGAGCTTCATAAGTACAGTGATGGGACTCTCATATTCGTCAGAGGAAAATTGGAGCATCTCAATTCTGGCGGGACATTACCAGAAATGATTGAGGTTTGGCATCCGGCTTATCAGAAGATGGCGACATATGTGATCAAGAAGATTGATGAAAAGCTCCGGGAACGTAGATTGATGAGGAGCTTAGAAAAATTCGTTGGTGGCAGACCATATGGAGTGCACTACAAGTTACTGCAACGATCCATCTAATGGGTCGTACATCTCAGGTCCACTCTATATTGGTTTTATTTGTGAATATGTAAATTTTGTGAATATTGTGCTTTTATGGCTTGATGTAGTGTTAAGGTATAATAATTTTTCAAGAATTTCTCACGAGATTCTAAATCTTTCAAAATATGTCATACTAAAGCACTACAATTAACCCTTATTAATTTAAGGGGGAGCATTAATATGTTCTATGGCCAAACATTGATTTCATTTTTACCCAAAGACCGGTTAATCCATTCAATATCTCAAATATTAATGGTTAACATTTTGGATAAGGGGAGAAAATGGGATTAAGGAGACTTAAACGATACTTGGCTAAAAGATGAAAAAGACTTAACGATAATCTAACTTAATATGTGTAAAGCACGTGTTAAGGGGGAGCGTTTTTTGATGAACAAAACACTTAAGGTACAAAACTCTTGATTTCAATATCACAAGTACCTTAAGTGATTTTCAAGGATTTTTCATGGTGACTATACTTTCCCAAAACACGCTTAATTCACGACGGATGTGGTGACAAAAGGGTGGTAGGAATAGGTATTAGTCCAATGATTCATCAGAGCCGATGGAATCTTCCCAAGGACAATTCCCTAGATAGAATTAGAAGTCCTAGGAAAGATGGAGAAAGATTGTGAACGTAGCTGAATGCGGACCAAGTACTTAAGCTAGCACTGGAACAATCACAACAAGGTGCTAGTTATGACGTATTGGTAAGCATTGAAGGGGTTGAAGAATGAAAAAGAATTGTAAAGATAAAGGGTGTAAAGAAAGAAGCCCTCCTTACAACTTTAGGCAGAAATCGGGTCAATACATATGCTATTGAGATCATTTGTTAATGATTCTCGATATTGAAGAAAGACATCATGGACCCAGTGATGCAATGCACAACCCTTCCCAGCTAACTCAAATATCTCTCAAAAGGTATTTGTTTTAATCACACGGAGATCAACACGTTATCTATTGGTTTATTCACTCCGAATAGACTGATATTGAATAGGTGGCACTCCTCTCCAGCCATCGCTCACTAAATCAAAACGCACTATCGAGTCTAGAGCCACGAGATCATCAAAAGTCTCATTAGGACACTTTCCATTTATTCCTTGCTTTCTCACATACTGTGAAAAGTAAGAGATCTTTATGAGTCCTACGCAATATTCTTGTAATATTGCCAGAACATCCGAGCGATACGCAAGTATTACAATGAAGATGGAAATCCTGCTTGAGCCAACATCAAACAAGCTCATGGTAGGTGACACGTGCGGTTTCTTTAGAAACCAATCTTGTAAAAACTGGAAAGAAACAGTAGTTTAATTCTTAATTGAACTTAAACTTGTTCCAGGCCTCAACGCATTATCGTATGATCTTGCCAGAACACTCAGAGTGACACTCTTTAGTGTTCACAGTGACGAGTGGAAATCCTTCTAGTGTTAACATCAAACAACACTTGGTAGGTGACGTGCAAGATTCTTTATGAATCAAGCTCGTGATAACTAGAAAGCAACGATGGTGAAAATATTAATTGAAATTCACTTGTTCCAGGTTTCATGAATTGACGGCTTCAATCACAAGGATAATTTATCCAAGTGATTCACTCTTTATGTTCGCAGTCAAGCTTAGTGATCGTCGAATAAAGAGAACGGGTTTACCTGCGAAATCCTGTCAGGAAGTTACTTAATTGAAACTATCCGTCACAGGTACGATATCTAATATCGTCCAACGGTCTTCACCGACCGGGGGTAAAACGCTACTGATTTAGAATGAAATGTTCTAAGCCATTTCATTCGTGTCTTATTATGTTGCTGCGAAGACGGTGGCGTTGCCGTGTACCAGCTGAAGTCGTTCCCACATGCTTATGTTTTTCTGCATCAAAGTTCAGCAAAATTCAAGAAAGTACAAAATGAAGTCTTCCGCTGTACCAAACTCTGAAGCTTTCAAGAATTCAACAAAAACATAAGTGTGTGGAACATGGAGTCACGAGGAGGCAAGATTCACAAGAAGGCAAAGATCGCACGTGATTGGTCAAAAGAACAATGCTCTCAAGCCAAAGCCTAAAAGATCAAATCAACATATTCACAACAAAAAAGAAAAGAAGAAAAGACTACGAGCTGAAGAACGAAGACTTAGTATAGTATGATAGGTTTGGAACTGTGTAACGTGGAGTGACCTCCCTTAGGGGGAGATTGTTAGAAATACGTTTTTAACGTATACTAGAAGTATCGGTCACTCCACAATATTATTGAATGTTGTATAGCTCGTAGTTAATATTTGTTTAATTTGTTAAGTAAAACCGGCCCATGGGCTTGTCATGGGCCGACCCAAGTCCATTAGTGGCTTGGATATAAATACCCCTTTCCACCAGTTGGTTGTTGGTTGTTTTTCACTTTTGATGAAATAAAACACACATATTCTCTCTCACTTTCTCTCACTACTTTCT
Organism: Glebionis coronaria; assembly: GCA_025667525.1. Taxonomy (NCBI): domain Eukaryota; kingdom Viridiplantae; phylum Streptophyta; class Magnoliopsida; order Asterales; family Asteraceae; genus Glebionis; species Glebionis coronaria. The sequence continues at coordinate 341,194,510 of CM046875.1, read as the reverse complement.
CTCTCTAGAACCATCAACCCACCTTGTTGATTCATAAGATTATCACTATTCATCATTTAATGAATCAAAGTTGTTCCAGGAATCGGATTTGATGGCTTCAAATCATGCGGATATTATTATCCAAATGATTCACTCTTTATGTTCGCAGTCAGCTTTGGACGATCGAGTAAAGAGAACGGGTTTACCCGCGAAATCTTGTCAAGGAGGTTCTTAATTGAAACTACCTGCCACAAGTACGATATTTTATATCGTCCAACGGTCTTCACCGTCCGGAGGTAAATTGCTACCGAATTAGAATGAAATGTTCAAAGCCATTTCATCCGTGTATATGTTTTGTTATTAACTGTCTTATGCAACGTAACAAGAAGGTGGCATTGCGGTGTACAATCCAGAAGAAGTCGTCACCACTGCTTATACTGTATACACTTAATACTTCAACAAATTCAAGAAAGTCTAAAAGTCAAGTCTCCCGTTGTATCAAACTCTGAAGCTTTCAAGAATTTATAAAGGTGTAAGTATGTGGAACATGAAGTCACGAGGAGGCGAACATCACAAGTGATGAATGCACAAGGTCAAGGCAAGAAAACATGCTCAAGACTAAAGTCATATATCACATCAACATATTCACGAGAACAAGATCGAAGACTCAAGCATAGTATGCTAGGTTTAAGATTTTGTAAAATGGTGTGACCTCCCTTAGGGGGAGATTGTTGGAAATACGTTTTTCCAAAGAAAGTCTCGGTCACATCATTGTTAGCATAAATCACGAGCTATACACTATTTAGGACATTGTAACTTGGAGTGACCTCCCTTAGGGCGAGATTGTTGGAAATACGTTTTTACGTATTCAGAAAGGATCGGTCACTCCAACGATATATTCAAGTATTGGGCTCGTGATCCAATATATAAACATATATCCCATATAGCCCAGATGTAGGGTGGACTATATATACCCCTCCTAGCATGTTAGGAGGGGTTAGTCATTGTTTGTTCACACACATTTCATTAATCAATCTTTTATTCTCTCCTTCTCTGTTTTCTCTCTAGCTTTCTCTCTAGTTCTTCCTTCTCCCTCCTTCTATTTAGATAAATCAAACACTTGCACAATCCTAAGAATCTAAGGACCTACAACTTTTGACATCTTTGTTAACAGGTCTTTGTTAACAGGATCTTGGAGGATCGGTGGGAAGAGAGGCGGTAACTGGTCATGGTGTTGTAATTGCTAGAAAAGCATTACTTACTGACCATCTGCGAAGAACGAGGTTAGTGTTTGCAGTGCATCTTTGTTAAAAGTCTTTATAAAACGTGGAGTGTTACCCATGGCGTTAAAATCAAATGTCAAAAGATACATCAGTATAAGACACATCCATAATATGGAGTATACTACAGCTAGGTTTTATTTATCAAGGACACTTGTGTTCTTATCCTAACGCTATCTTCCATGACATTCTTCTTTATTATTGATATGGGTAACCCTTTGCATCATTTCATCTCACATGGTTATGGTTTTTATAGCTTCCCTGGAAGTTAGGATAAATATTGAAATCACCACATGGTACAAAACATGTAAATGATCACAATGGACAATCAGGTATTCATCTAAACATAGCCTATGTTTTACTGATTAGATTTGCATCATTATTTTATGATGTCATTATCTGTTGGTTTTCTCACCCGCCTGATCACAGCATAGAGCTTTGAATCATGACAGCAATCTTTTCGCCATGTTTCATTAGGATCTGAAAGGATTTCCATGTGCACAACGGAAAGAAAAATAATGAGACTTCATAATTGCAGGTGGGCTGAACAAATTGCTTTATGTGAGGGAAAAGTGGCGGGAGGAAACAAGAGCAAGTTCTTAGCAGGCACATATACAGACTTGCACAGCTCTTCTATTTCTTTCGGATGCTTTCGTTCTTCTTTACAACCGTTGCTTACGACTTCTGTACAATGGTGTGCACCTTTGGTTATTTTTTTATCACAGAACATTAAAAGTGTTTTGTAAATAAATAAATGAAACTTCACCCGATCATTAGCTTGACTAACAACTTCTGTGTTCTGTTTACAACTCACTGTAATTACCGTTTACATCTTTCTTTATGGAAAATTGTAACTGGTAATCTGTAAATTTTGGTTATAGAGTATGTTATTAGAGTATTGTCCTCGCATCCTTTGAGATGGTTGTATACTTCTTTTCAGGCATTGTATGGGGTTGGTGAGGATATTTAAATGGGAGCTAGTCCTATATGTTAGAGTGACCTCGATGGAACTAACGAATGTAAGTTCAAATCCAAGGTATGCATGTTATATCATGACATCATTCTATTAGAGAACTCACCATATACGTTTGTTGAGAAATCAGTTCTACAAAGAACTATATGCCATTGTATAATGATTAGGGATAAGTTACATTATTGCACCAAGCTAAAAGGTATGTTCAGTCTGAATAGAAAGTGAAGGGTTCATTAGCTATTAGCCGCTTTTATCTTCACTAAACTGTAATCACCACTCTTTTTTCCTCCGAAAAGCCAATTATATAAAATCAACTTAGAAATTACCAATACAGACCAGACAGCCACTCCCATTTCCTATGAGACGCAGACACAAGTGGGCAAAAGAACTAAAAACATCAGACATTGGTCATGTGCAGGTATAGTCTACCTCTATGAAATGTTCTCAATATTATGTAAGTGTAATTCTGTTTAATTTATGTCATTTGGGTCATGCAGATATGGGATTTTAACTTGCATTTAGATTATTTGGCTGAATTTGAGACCAATATTAGCAAGGATGCCAGACATCCCATGGTGATGAAGCTTCAGTCATGGGAACCGAGGTAAATATTCGGTTAAATTATGTCATCAACGTTGGATCTTTCTTATGAGTATCATGGATTTTGATGAATTTGGATGGGATTAAATGAATAGGTGGATGAGCCTTCCATATATCGTGTCGTGATTATCGAAGAATCAACAGCATGTTGGGATACCTGAAAAACATGGATAGCAATACTCATAAGTTTGTCAACTATGAAAAAACCGTAAGCCACAATACATGTTCAAAAAACACTTGACTAACTCATTAATCACAATAAACTATTACTATGGCAGAGGGGATTTAGCTGTTTCACCACAAATATTGCCATATGTGTTGTAAATTGAGAATTAGTAATTAGTTTTGCATTGGCGGATTTACAAAATGGATTCCACATTAACTTCTCTTCTTGCAGTTATAGAAACTTCAACTATTTAACTTAGTTATTGTTTAATATAATTTGTATTTTGATTCAAGAGAATCTGAACCATTGGAATACGAATTTATCAAGTTCACATGTTGAAGGACTCAGGTTAGTCTTTAACTTCAGAAAAGAAAAAACAAAAAAATTACTGTAGTAAGTTTGCAATTGAAAATGTATGCTAACCTCATGTTCAGCCATTCGTTTTAATAATTCAGATCCAGACAGTTACTATATGAAACCTCAGATAACAGGATCCCTGATGATATTTTTGTGCACCAAATCTTATCATAGCTATCTCTTCATAGGCACCTCAAAGTTAATCGTCAGTTTTGGCTGTTAAAGTGGTTGTTTTGTTGCTGTCAAAGATGTTTCGCTGACTGCTGTAAGGGGGTGTGGATGACAGATGGTTTACTGCTCCTGCCAAAGAGTATATGTATGGTTCGTGTTGTAAGGTGGTTTTTAGGTAACTCTTTTGGAGATCTTCTTTTCTACATTTGTTTAGAAAATTTGTAAGTGTATAAACTTTAAACAATAATACTTTTGTAACCCTAACATGACTATTCAAATGATGGAAGTACTTGCGTCTATATTGCAAAATTAAATTTTTTTCAACCTCCCTCACATGACTGCATCAACTGCAAAATGGTGACTTTCTATCTCATGATATCTGCTGACGTAACATACGACCACCAAATAATACGTTTGTGTGTGAATACAATATGGGCATTGTGACTCGATTGGGGTTTTTTTGCGTGTTTGTCTTCTGGGAAGTGGGGAGCGGGTGTTTGGGTAAAGGTTTTTTCGTTTTGCGCAAAGACCTCTTATAAGATTTATAATTTAACTCATTCGTCTTAAGAGCACTTTGAGTGGTTTCCTATTGTCTCTCCATCATCCATGAACTACCTGAAGAGCAGAGATAGTCAGTAGTGCAAGCAATGAAGGAAATATAAAATTTTCCTATTTATCTAAGACTATTCAGGTAAATAATACAATTAGTAATTCCAACACATTTAGTAGTGTTTTGTTCTGTCTTTATGTGAAGTGTAGAGTCTTTGTATTCAATATTTGTGTCAGCTGTATTCAATAATCAATATGATTTGCATTCTTAAAATGGGGAAGTTAACGAACTGAATTAAAATTTAAGTTATAAATGATTCATTATCATATAGGTTCAGAATGCGAGTCTCATCTAGGTACTGGAATATGATAATGTAGCTGCTAAAATATCATATAGGATAACATAGGTCTGCAGCCGCTAATGATGAACTACCAGCTGCACAAACCTTTGACGATAGTCTAAATGAAATACCCATAGCAAGATTCAGTTCTTACAACATATCTGTGGTATTTCAGTTTTGAAATAACAATGTGACTCAAGTATAATGAATTGAAATATATTACACAAATTCTATTAGGTTTCTTAGGCTGAGCGAATATCATTTAACACTAAGAAGTAAAACAATAAAAAATAAAAGTCGCCATGCCTAATATTTGTGTGTATAAAGTATCATAAAAGCTTGTCTTTTATAAAATAGTCTGTGATAAAAGACAAGAAGTAAGGATGAAAGCTCTATAGTGGCACATGATTCAAAAGAGGGAGTGAACCATTTTGTAAAGCTCTGCTACAGTAAGATTTTTTGAGTCAGACCTAAAAATTATGCTACTTTTCTCCTGAGTTTGGTTAGTATTGAATCAATTTTATAGGATTTTTGGTAAACAAAGAACATGGGTCATTTAAATTTGTGGTGGGTATTGGTCAATATGTGTTAATTGACCCCTAACTAAATATTTTAAAACCTTAATCCACACAGTTTATGCAAATTAATATGAAGCTAAACATAATTTTTTAGATAATCAGTATTTTAACTCACATCCAAAGTCCAAACAGGCACAAAATGTTATCAAAGGTGGTGGTACATATATTAAAAAGGTTGCCACATACTGATGTCCATTTTTTCTTAGTGTGTATGATTTCACAATACTAGAAATCCATTCTTTATAAGACCTCAAATGACACAGAAATTTCTCTTGTCTATATGTTTATTTCCGTGATGTATCATCCAAACATACGAAAGATCCTTATCAGCTTCCCTAATAATTTCTGTAAAGGTTTAGTAAAGGTTTAGTAAAGGTGAACCAGTAGTTGTGAAGGATGATTCAAATAAGACTAATGGCAATTGTTAGGAGCTGATGGAGATGGCGTGTGCATAGTGGTGTTTAAATAAAAAAGTTTTGCTGGACATGTTTTGACCTTATCTTATCTGATGTTACATGGACCAAAGAGATGATTTACCAGATCACTATAGCAAATGAAACTTGCCTAAACATTTCAAGTAACATGTCAAAGAATTCATATTAACATAGAATTGACTACTGATAAACATCACGGCTGAAGAAAGAGATAATACCACAGAGATACATATTTCTAGATATAATCTAAAATTAACTTGTAGGTTACTCTCACGTACCTTGATAGTTATCAAAGGCCCCGTCACATGACTTCTTCAAACATTGCAGTGGATACAAGCTCAAGAAAAATACCGTAAATATGAAAGACCGAGACCAACCAACTTAGACAATCATATCACCAAAAGAAGACCAGCTGAAATATTTAACGCAGCTCCACTGCTACAGAGTCAAAACGCGGCCAAAATGCTTGATGATTTGTTTGAGTTGATTGGTAAGTTTGTGACAAACAATTCTACAAATGCTTCTGGTGTGGACACATAAATAACTGCCCATGAGCAGAGATGCATATTGAGCTGCCAAAATGAAATACGTAGAAATTATCTTTGGTCTTGACTTAGTTGATCGATAGATATTATCCCCCCTTTTCACCTGTAATCTAACCTGCATAATTTAACAACATAGTAAATAACTTCAATGGTGTATTTCTGTCTACTCAATTCCAACATTCAGTTTTACACTAAATCTATGTATAAAACTATAACCAAATTAGAGATTATGAAAGAAAACTTCATTGCCATTAACTAACCAATCCTGAAGAAATTTAGCTATATGTATTTACAATACTATTTATGAATGATGACCATACGTCCATACCTGTATTTTCGCAATTGGCTGTGTGTTGCACGTTAATTTCATGAAGAATCTTTACATCAGCTTCATCATCTTCCTCATACTTCAGCTAATAAGATCGGGACAACAAAATAAATTAAACCACCGACTTAAAAACTACAAAAAACTTCAAACTTAGGGGGTGTATGGCATTACGTTTGAGTCTTCACTATCTAATTATTTCATCTTCCTTACCTAATCACAAGTTATATTCATGCAAATCCTCTAATCTCACAATTAGAGATTCCCCACAGCAACAATTCAATAACTATCAATTTGCAATCAACAACAAACTTCCATGGATGTTTTCTTTGTGAATGAGAATGATTTTTTATAAAATTAATAAACTACGTATATCTTTCTTTTCATATAGTAAAAATAAAAAGAATGATTAAATTATGTTTTTATACTACTATAATTGTTATAATCGGGTCGTTTCGGTCGAGTTCGGGTTATTCGAGTCGGGCTCAATTTAAGACTAGGCTAATTTACTCGAAAACGAACCGATTTTAATTCGGGTTGGTCGATTTCGAGTCTATTCGGATCGGGTCAATTCAGGTTCGTATGACTCAAAAATAGGTAAAATATTAAAAAAAAATTACACTTTGAAAACAGAAAATATATAAAGTTTATTTAGAAAAATAGAAAAATAAAAACAAAACTTATTCGGATCTAACGGGTTGACCCAAACACGAGTTAGACAAACCTATTTTACACAATACCTAAATCGATGAATCCGAGTTAATCGGACTGACCTGATTAACCTGATTTAAAATTTGAACCCGAGTAATCTGACCCGCATATATTAGAGTCTTGAACATAAAATTGAAAAATAACATTCTTAGTAAAAAGATAAACAAAATTCTTTCTTTCAAAAATCCAAAAATATCTTTAATTTTCTTACATAAAATTATCGCTAAAAATACACGAATACTATTCTTTGACACAAAAAGTTAAAACTTATATTAAAAAATTGTTATGAAAGTACCATATACTTGTTTCGTAAACTGTCTTTTATAAACAATGACTATTTGCGTCGCCAATTTGCTCTAAAACATTAATCATTTTCTTTAAAATAAACAAATATATAAAAAAAGATAAACAAAATTCTGAAGTCATACCCGCCCATGAGGCGGGTTTTGAAACTAGTATATATATATATATATATATATATATATATATATATATATATATATATATATATATATATATATATATATATATATATATATATATATATATATATATATATATATATATATCAAATCAAATCAAATCAAATCAAATCAAAAACCTTTATATAGGAAGGATGGTGAAACAATTTCAAATTTCAAATTTCAAAAACCTTTATATAGGAAGGATGGTGAAACAATTTCTTAAATACAAAATTCTATAAAAATGACACATGTAATTCATTAAAGGGTTTCCATAAAATGTTAAAGAAAATAGGAATTCCAAATGATGCCTTAAATACAAATTTCAATAAAAATATATATAGGAATTACAAATTATGCCTTAAATACAAAATTCTATAAAAATATATAAGGAGGGATGGTGAAACAATAACTTAAATATAAAATTTAATAAAAATGATTCCCTATAATGCTTCAAAAATAAAATAGAAATTACAAATAATGCCTTAAATACAAAATTCTATAAAAAAACATATATATGAATTACAAATGATGCCTTAAATACAAAATTCTATAAAAATATATAAGGAATGATGGTGAAACAATGCCTTAAATACAAAATTCAATAAAAAATGATTCCAAAAAATGCTTCAAAAATAAAATAGGAATTACAAATGAGGCCTTAAATATAAAATTCTATAAAAATATATATAGGAATTACAAATGATGCCTTAAATATAAAATTCTTTAAAAATATATAAGGAATGATGGTAAAACAATGCCTTAAATACAAAATTCTATAAAAATGATTCCATAAAATGCTTCAAAAATAAAATAGAAATTACAAATGATGCCTTAAATACAAAATTCTACAAAAATATATTGGAATTAAAAATGATGCTTTAAATACAAAATTCTATAAAAATATAAGGAAGGATGGTAAAACAATGCCTTAAATACAAAATTCTATAAAAATGATTCCATAAAATACGTCAAAAATAAAATAGGAATTACAAATGATGCCTTAAATTCAAAATTCTATAAAAATATATATATGAATTAAAAATGATGCCTTAAATATAAAATTCTATAAAAATATATAAGCACGGATAGTGAAATAATGCCTTAAATACAAACTTCTATAAAAATGAGTCCATAAAATGTTTCAAAAATAAAATAGGAATTACAAATGATGACATAAATACAAAATTATATAAAATATATATATATAGGAATTATAAATGATGCCTTAAATACAAAATTCTATAAAAATTTATATGGAAGGATGGTGAAACAATGCCTAAAATACAAAATTCTATAAAAATGATTCCATAAAATGCTTCAAAAATAAAATAGGAATTACAAATGATGCCTTAAATACAAAATTATATAAAAATATATATAGAAATTACAAATGATGCCTTAAATATAAAATTCTATAAAAATATATACAGAAGGATGGTGAAACAATGCCTTAAATAAAGAATTCTATAAAAATGATTCCATAAAATACTTCAAAAATAAAATAGGAATTACAAATGATGCCTTAAATACAAATTTCTATAAAATATATATATGAATTACAAATGATGTCTTAAATACAAAATTCTATAAAAGTATATAAGGAAGGATGGTGAAACAATGTCTTAAATACAAAATTCTATAAAAATTATTCCATAAAATGCTTCAAAAATAAAATAGGAATTACAAATGATGCCTTAAATACAATATTCTATAAAAATATATATAGGAATTACAAACGATGCCATAAATACAAAATTCTATAAAAATATATAAGGAAGGATGGTGAAACAATGCCTTAAATACAAAATTCTATAAAAGTGCACAACAGTAATAATAATTTCAAAAAAAATAATGTAAAAACGTTATTCATAACATTAACATATACAAAATTTATTACCTCATAAAATTCAAATATATATAAAATATTTATACAATATTATTAAAATTCTAAAAAAAATTAATGTAACAAACTTATTCATACCGTTAACATATGCAAATTCATTTAACTCATAATATTCTTAAATAAATAAAATATCTTAAACTACGTTATTTTGTCTATTCTATGCTACATTATTAAAATATCAATGCCATAACTAACACTACATATACTAAAATTCTAATACAAACACACATAAATTCAATTTTCATTAAAAAATATATACTTAAAGTTAGCCCGTCCACCGGACGGGTCTAAAGGCTAATATATATATATATATATATATATATATATATATATATATATATATATATATATATATATATATATATATATATATATATATATATATATATATATATATATATATATATATATATATATATATATATATATATATATATATATATATATATATATATATATATATATATATATATATATATATATATATATATATATATATATATATATATATATATATATATATATATATATATATATATATATATATATATATATATATATATCGAGGCCTTAACAGTACTTTTAAGGTTGGGGCCAAAGGTGAGAGTTAGCTAACACATGTAAGGGCATAGGGTTCCTTTATAGAAAGTATAGGTTTGGTTAGGTGGCCGTTTGGCTTATAGTTTGGGGTATAAAAATCGGGACTGTTTTGTGTAAAATGTTAACGGGATAAGTTATGAACTTAACTAAGTTAAGGGCTTATTAGAGATAGATAATGGGATGTTTAGAGCATATTATTAAGGTTAATATGAGGGTGACAGATTAGACATTCATCATAGATTGATGAGCCATTTTAGCATTTAGTCCATGTCTTGATTGTATGTGTTTGTGTGTTTAGCTTTTTGCTAGTGCGCGGATATTTGGTGAAGCTTAATCAGGTGAATTCATAGTCACAGTTTTCTTAATGATTTACTTCCAGATGGGATGGAAAATACATTTACTTGTTTTTATAATTGTTTTGTTGTGAATGTTTTTAGTATGTTGGTTTGGACATTATGTGTTTTACTTATGCACTTAACTGTTATATGGATTACTTAATTTATTTTAGTATACTTGATATCAAGGATGACAAGGCTGGGCCTTGGGGATAAGACTGGGTCTTGGGGTTTGGTCATTAGGTGTATGGGCGCTTAATATGCCATAGATGGAAGGAAGATAGGAAAGGCTTAGAGCCTAGTTTGGAAGGAATAAGCGCTTAGTATTGATTAGCTAATGCATGTTAGTATTACACTGTCCAAAATGTTTGTATGATTTTGAATGATGATTGTTCACAGCTATTGAAATGTATTTTGTTTTGGCGTTGGAGTCCAAACCTATGACTCTCACCAACATTATTGTTGACGTGTTTTAGTGTCTCTTTCATGTGATAATATGGTTAAGCGTGAGAACATAAGTGGATAGTATTTAGAGTCGCGTAGGAAAACATTTAGAAGGAGATTCCCGTTCCTTCTTAGTTTCTTTTTTTTTTGTTTAGTAAGTGATACTATGAAAACCTATGTGTTGATTTTTGTTTTATTTGTTGTCTTTAGTAAGAGGTGAGACTTTTACCTACTTACCTCGACGCCTGCATTGTTTGAGATAATGTCATGACATTTGTGTCGCCTTTTTATGACATTCCTATTTCATTTAGTTTTCTCTATAGACATGCCATGTTGTGATGATATCCATAGTTCGCGCCCCATGTTGACCTAGAGAACTCATCCACAATGACAAGTGTATATTTTTCATTGCTAATGGACCTTGGTGAAACTAGGCCAAATAAGTCCATGTGAAGAAGGTGAACACTTTCTTTTATTGAGAAAGTCTGTTTTGTTTTGAAACTGGCCCTATGGTGCTTCCCTTTCTCACATGCTGAACAAGGTTTGTCCTTTGAATAGACAAGAGAAGGGAGACCAATAACAAGATTACTTTTTGCCAGTTAATTGACTGTTTTGAAGTTAAGATGTGAAAGTATCTTGTACCAGAGCCAGTTAGTGATATCTGAAGCTCTAGCAAAGAAGCATGTCTCCTGAGTAGAGCTCATGTCCATGACATAAACATCTTTGACTCTAGGAGCAATCATCACAATTTCATGATTGGAGTTGAAGATTGTACCTTTTTTTGTCATCAACAGAACTAGGTATTTGGCATCACAAAGTTGACTAATGCTGATGAGGTTGTGCTTCAATCCATTTACGTATGATACCCTTGTAAAAACTATACCATAGCATTTGCATTACACTTAACCATATCCCTCAGTAGAAGCTGATGAGTTATTACCGAACATTACTTTAGGACCTGGTCTCTCCTTATACTTGTGCATATAACTTTTAGTACCAGTCATATGCCTTGAGCAACCACTGGCTAGGTACCAAATAGGCTTCTTGAGGTCACTCTGCACAAGTTTAGAGAAATGGTCAGTTTTATTTAGAAAACCCACCTTTGTTGGGTAGGTGTGTTAGATCTAACAGGTGTCCTAAATCTGATGGGGTTTCTTAATGAAGAGTTACGGGAAGATTCAAAGTTAGAGGCACGTTCAGCATTTGCCTTTTTTTCCTGAAGAGCTTCAGCTCTTCTGAACCACTCTATGGAATTGTGATCAGATGTAGTGTGGACATTTCTTCCACAAGTTTCACAACACTTTGAGATAGAGTCTGGATTCCTTGGTTTGATTCCTCTTTTGAGAGAAATGATTCGATTATGTCCATGAGTGTCATGGTCATAACTTCCACAAAATGTTATAAATGGGGTAACAATGACAGTCATCTGGAAGATGATTGTTCATACCACAATAAATACATGGTGGGAAAGGCATGTTTCACCTGGAGTGAGATATTCCACTTTTGAGTTTGTCAGCACTTGTTTTTTCACCCATATATTCATTATGTTCACAAGTGCGATGATCAGTTCTCTCACATTTCATACAGAATATGACTTTTAGACAAGTCTCAGTAATATGGTTGTTTATACCACATATATAACAACCCAGTATTTTCATCTATGATTTATGTACATTATTCTTGTGAGATAAATACTACTTTGTTTTTATGGTGAAGTTTTTTGTTTTTCTTATATGAATTATGTAGTGTAGCTACATAGCAAGGTGCACAAACTCACACATCCCACACTATCAATTCTACTTGTGTTTATGAGATGTAAAGACCTTATATATATCAAGTCTAAATTCTAAAAGTAATCTAATAAGAATATTATGAATAAGAACATCTCAAATATAACTATGATGCCCTAAATTCCCTTAGAAACCTTATAAATGTGTTGTAAACTCAAAAATTGTGAAGTATGAATGTACAACACTTATGAATAAGTAACAAAGGATTATGAAAATGTTATAAACTATAATTTAGAATAATAATTTCATCCTAGAACACTAAGCCAAGTACAAGAATTAAGACCTAGTAACTAAGATTAGCACCTAGAAACCATTTCACAATGAATTAGAGTCTAATCTTTTGCAACCAATTATAAAACTCAACCAAGTATAATACTAAGACTATAATTTCACTTCAAGTTAATGTACAAATTATTCATGCCTAAAGTACAAGTTTTCAAAGCATAGAATTCTAATTAAACCTTTTTCTTCCTATGATATGATTAACCTATATAACTTATTAAACTAAGTATGTAGAATCTTTAGAAACCTTAAACACAATATATAAGCCCTAGAGTAATCCTATATAAGAAGATAAACCCAAATAACCCAAGGTACAAGTCGCTTAGGCATAATGACCTCAAAAAACCTCTATATTACCCATTTCAATTAGAATAAGGGTACGGTCTTTTAGGAAAAGTGTACAAACTCCAATAGCATTACATTTCGATTATAATATCTTCATAGGATAAGGTACAACCACCCTAATGCACAAGGTACAACATTCCAATGCATGACCTATAAATTAGGCCAAAATAGGTATTTTCACCTTTAGACATTTTTACTTGGAATAACTTATTAAAACGAGTGTATAGACTGTAAGTTTATGGACTTATATTTAATAGTCGTGTGATAGGATCGACCTCGAGATTACAGGATTACACTCAATACGTAAAGAGTTAATTTATTTAACAAATATATTTATTATATTTATTAAATTAAACCGAGCAAATAACTATATAACTTTAACGATCGTTAATTAATTAATAGTTAAGTATTAACGAGTGTTAAATAATATATAGTAAGAGGAATAAAAAGGAAGAAGGGTAGAAGGTTCCGGAACACCCCACAAGCGGGTGTTCGACGGTCGGTTAGGGCTCCAATGGGGGGGGGGGCAAAAGTTTCCTTTTATTTACTTGGGCTACAATGGGTTGAGGCCTATAAATACACCTCCTTATCCCTTATAATCTTCATAACTTGAATCTCTCCTTCTCCTCTCTCTTTGTTCGATCGCAAGGTGTAAACCACGAAGGGTTTTCGGTTGGTTTTCTTGGTTGATCGATTGTGTTTGTAATCTAGTCCTGGCCCCTCTCTTGGGTTGTTGGTAGATTATTTATAAGCGTTGTAGCTCGGTTTTCACGTGCTAGAATCACGGTTAGCTCGTTGTATTACGTGTGTACAAGATCGTAATATAGTCTTACTTTAGACTATATCTTGGTGTATTACGGTATAAACCCGAATTGGTGATTCGTTCTTCGTCTTGTAGATTTACGTTAGCGTAAAGGTATGTAACCCTAATTCGATTAATTATAATTGTGTTATTATTATGATCTTGTTAAATCGCTTCCGTTATATGTGCTTTGATCTCGTTTAGGGTTTTATATAATTTTATGATGTTAATAAACCTTCAGTGGTATCGGAGACAGGTTTAACATGTTATAATTATCGAAAATCTAAACTTTTTTAACTAATAATTGTTTTGAGTTAAAACTACATGTTTTTTAGGTTTTCATAAAATTAGGGTTTTGGCCGAATTTTTTAATAGAAAAAAGAATTGTTTTGAAACCCTAAATTACATGTGGGATAATTTTAGATTAAGTTGCATGATTAATTGTTATGTCATGTATGGTTACGAACATGGGCGGATGTACTCAATAGCTATGGGGTGGCATCGCCCCCCCCCAAAGCTAGTCGAAAAATGCGATTTTAGTGTAATTTTGATCTTTTTTCGAAAATGCCCCCCCAACTCAAAATTTATATCGCCCCCCACTCACATATTAAAACCCAAAATTAACTCTTTTATACCTTATAAATTCTTCACCTATAAGTGAAAATACTCGATTTGTCATTATGATTATAGTTTTTTCCTCAACATTTTATTGTTATTGTCAAAAAAGAAATTTTGCCCCCACATTCTAATTTTCTGGTTCCGCTACTGGTTACGATCCGTAGAGATTTAATTGTTAAGATTTGTGGGAAATCCATGATTACGTGCATTTTTTTATGGATCGTAAAATTATATATTTGTATGATTTTATGTGCTACGTGATTATTTGATTCAATAAATCTAGAATGAAGGAAGACTTTTATATGAATAAAAAGACCTAGATTTGATGATTATTGAATAAATCTTATGCATGTGGCTATTTGATTCATTTATTACACATATAAGTTGTTATTATGTGTTTATGATTTAGGATTTTTTTTACTTGTTTATTTATAAAATTGCTGAAAGGGTTTTTTTTTAAAAGAAATAATAATGACTAAATCATATTAAAATAGTGATTTGTTAGAGATTTAAATTACATAAGATTACGTTGATTGGTGAATTGCAATAATAATCTAACGGCCTACTCATTTTGACAAACTATAAAGTGGGTATAACGCACCGCTGGTCATGTACCCGGTTAAGGAAGGAGGTGTTATGCCATTAGTCGCTGACCAAATTCCCGGCTCGCCTATGCGTCAGATTGAAATTACCTACGATTATTAATTGAATTATACCTTAAGGGTGATTTACCAAAAATTCACATCTGAAACACAATGAATAAGGGTATTGCTTTGTGCGTAGCCGAGTTCTGGCAAAAGTACGTTTTGAATAGTTGTGGGTAAATTCTTTAATTAGTTTAAACCAATACCTCAACATAATTTATGTAGAAATTTAGTCTCGTGAAAAAGTTTACCAATTGTTTTATTAAACTTATTCTATGGAGTTGTATGCATGCTTCTCCATACATTGATTTTGACATCAAAATATATACCTTTAAAGTTTAAGTCGAATGCTCCTAATTGACGAACAATTGAAATTACTTCGTCATCAAATGAGAGGAATAAAAAGGATCGTTATATTTATTAAATTAAACCGAGCAAATAACTATATAACTTTAACGATCGTTAATTAATTAATAGTTAAGTATTAACGAGTGTTAAATAATATATAGTAAGAGGAATAAAAAGGAAGAAGGGTAGAAGGTTCCGGAACACCCCACAAGCGGGTGTTCGACGGTCGGTTAGGGCTCCAATGAGGGGGGGGGGGGGCAAAAGTTTCCTTTTATTTACTTGGGCTAGAATGGGTTGAGGCCTATAAATACACCTCCTTATCCCTTATAATCTTCATAACTTGAATCTCTCCTTCTCCTCTCTCTTTGTTCGATCGCAAGGTGTAAACCACGAAGGGTTTTCGGTTGGTTTTCTTGGTTGATCGATTGTGTTTGTAATCTAGTCCTAGCCTGAAAGGCATCAAAAACCCATCATGGTTCGGGTGGTCGGGGATGATCAAAGAACATGGTAAACATGATGTTGTTCTTAGTGAGAGAAAGTTAGAGAGAGGTGAGAAGAATGTGTGTTTTATTCCAAGTGAAAATAAAACAAGAAAAATATGACAAACTTCCACACCCCCATGGAGAGTCATGGGGGGTATTTATAGGCCTAACACACTAGAACTATACTACCTTTACATAATAAGTCCCTACACTTAGTAAAAGGATATAAGTCTATTCCAACTCACGTGAAAGGCGCCAGCTTACCAAAAAGTAAGTCTAACAATCTCCCTCCAAGATGGTGACTCACGTGAGTTGGTTACAATGTTTCCTACAAGCAAAAATAAAGAAAAATAATAAGCTTGAATTCCAGCATTCCTTGAGACAGTCTTCAGCGACCTTCATCTTCTTGAATACTCCAGCTCTATTTCTTCAGCATTTTAGAATCTAGTTGAGTTTTACTCCCTCCCAACTAGAAGGCCTTTCATAAAACAAGCAGTAAAGACTGCTCCCTCCCAAACAGATCATACAAAGGAAATCTGTGGGAGGTGATAACGTCATCAACATTTTCTCACAATTTGAAGCAATCCCAGTCTTGATTCTATGATAGATTACCAGAAGTACACACTCTATCCCGAACATGAAGTAAAACTGTAGCACCAGAGTCAATTAAGTCCCGGAAATGCACATTTCTCCTGACAGGACAATGATGATAAAAAGTTGCCGCATCAAAGTCAATTAAGTCCCGAATGTAGTCAACTTATCCCTCTATGTAGAAACGGTAACACCAAAGTCAAGTGACCCCGCATGTACACATTTCTCCCTCCAGGATGATACCTATTAAGGGAATCATCCTTCATGTGTGTACGTGGTATGCCAACTGGAACCGCTTACTTAGCAACCAATACTATGTGAGAAGATGTCAACAGTATCTCTCTAAACAAAATTCTCTCAAGATCACCCCGAACTGAATCCCCTTATCAAATCTGTTGGCTATTGATAGTGACCACTGATGAAGATAACCCGATAATCCAAACTTGAAACTGAAGTAGAATTCCCCAAACTTGATCTTAAGCTTGCACTATAGTAGAATGAAGAGCGATGCAGAGAAGTCTTAAACGTACCCCATACCAAAAGGCGGTATTAAAAAAGTACAACCTCTCTAAAGTACCCTATACCAAAACAGACGGTATATGAAAAGATACTACATCTCTTGAAGAAATCCACAACTGCAAGTGCGTGTGACACTAAGAACCGCAACGAAGCTCCCAAAAAATGATAGTTATCCATGTCGTCGTCCATCCTCCCCTTGACAATGGAAACTAGATACTTCAAGTCTTATTCATAACCGTATATGCTCGAGCAAGTTATCTTATAAAGTCGTAAGTACTCCTTTAAAGATAAAATAAGAACGCCTCTGAAAAATCTCACTTTAACCTCAAATAAGTAGCATCGAATCATCTTCGTAATCACATGAACCGTAATAGCCGTTAGGAATTTAGGTGAATTTTTGATAAGGATCGTTTTAGTGTAATGTATCGTGTTTGTTTTGTTTGTTGTGTTTGTTGTTCGTGAAGAAGTGATATGATCGAAAATGGATACCCGGCCTTGAATGTCACTGTTTAAACGGCCTGCCAAAATAATAAAATCTTGTCCCATGAGCATTTGATTTGACAACAATTTTATCACTTGGTTCTTTCGAAAATACCCGGCTCAATCCAATAACCCCGTAACTCAAAAACTGACATGATTAATTTTGCAAGATTCGGATATATAAACAGTCGTCCCGAAATCGATTGCAAGAATTAATCGGCCCACCAAATGCCTTCGAGTAATTAGAGATCGGCCCGTCATTGAACTTCATCATTTGCCTAAATTTGGTCTATGAGCCCAATAAAGCGTAGATAATACACGACCCAAAGAAATTTGAAGGCGGCCCAGATATTATACCAGTCCAAAAACGAGATTAGGAATAGATAACACTATCCTAAAAATATCTCATTTTATTTAAACCCTGATATTAAAACATTGTAATCTCCGCCACTTTAATCAATATGACCACGTGTGATCCACTTAAAACCATTTTTCAAACCTACTCTCGTCAAACACAATCCACAAAAAAATGAAACACTGCCACGTTGTTTATTACCCAACCTCAAACTTAATCATATTAACATTGTATAGTCCGCCCCCCTTATAGTTTTAGATGGCCACGTGTGAGTCCAAACCACACCAAACCCGAATATAAAAACACCACCTATCAATTAGGGTAACTTATCCCTAATCTCACCACATCACAACCGTTTTTTTTATTTTTTTCTTTTCCTCCTTCGATACACCCAAAGAAACTCCCATCTCAAATCCACCATCTGCTCCCATCAATCCCTTTTTCCTCTCATCTACCTTATAACCCATCGGCTGAGAAACCAAACCCACGAATGACGAACCAACCGAAGAAATTGGCTTCAAGATCTTGGAAAGACAAGGTCTCGGGTAGGTGGTATAAGTTATGCATGTCGGTTTGTATTGGTCAATGATGGTAAATTGTTAAACGTAAAAAACCTTTTTATAGATTAAAAAAACGTTTATCAAATCTGAGATCATGAGAGTGAGTGTATTCGAGTCAATGTTTTTTGAGTGAAAAGGATTGAGTCAAGGTTTTGGGTTAGGTGACGAAGGGTTGAAAAAAAATGGTATGGTCGAGTTGAATGTTACGGCTGAACTGGTATTGCATGTTGTGGGGAAAAAAATGGGTTTTGGATTTACTGGTTGGTATGAGTCGATTTATGGATGAACTGGTTATTTGATTTGTGAAAGGAATTAACTGATGGTTTTTTTTTTTTTTTTTTTTTTTTTTTTTTTTAAAGTAAATGAGTCTAAATCTGATATGTTAAGTTAAATGATTTAAACTCATCGCAATGATTTGTCCCATCGTAATGTCTTTATAGTCAATCCATCGCAATGATTTGATTTCAGTCCATCGCAATATTTGAGGTTGTGTCATTCATCGCAGTAAGTCAACACAAAAAAAACCATCGCAATCAACTGTACCCATCGCAATAAACCTGTGACCATCGCAATAACATCGGGAAAAAATTGGCAGCATGACGACTTAGCTGCCATTTCGATGAATCAGGCCATCCATCGCAATGAGGACAGCCCAACCCATCGGAATGTAAAAAAAACCCCATCGGAATACATCCGATAAAGAAGCCGTCGTAAAGTCATCATCTGAATATCCATCGTAATATCCCATCTGCAAAGGGTTTTGACCCAATTTTTTTTTTTGAAACCCCGAAAAAAATGGTACTGGACCAACCTTTTTTGTCCTTATCCCCATAAATAGGAAAGGATGAATACAGGGACAAATAACAAAAAAAAATGGGTAAAAAAAATTTGGACAGAATAATATAAGACGAGATTGGATAGGAAAAATGGACAACAATAATGAAATATCACCATACACAAAATACGAGACATGGATAGAATATGTTCAAGACATGAATTGAAAGTATTATAATATCAAGACACAAAACTAACCATGAATCGGAATGGTGCGAACTATGAATCCGATAACATCACGAAAATGAAATCACACCACAAACACACACGGATACAAGACACCCCCGGTTCGCTCTGATACCAATTGAAAGGCATCAAAAACCCACCATGGTTCGGGTGGTCGGGGATGATCAAAGAACATGGTAAACATGATGTTGTTCTTAGTGAGAGAAAGTTAGAGAGAGGTGAGAAGAATATGTGTTTTATTTCAAGTGAAAATAAAACAAGAAAAATATGACAAACTTCCACACCCCCATGGAGAGTCATGGGGGGTATTTATAGGCCTAACACACTAGAACTATACTACCTTTACATAATAAGTCCCTACACTTAGTAAAAGGATATAAGTCTATTCCAACTCACGTGAAAGGCGCCAGCTTACCAAAAAGTAAGTCTAACATAGCCCCTCTCTTGGGTTGTTGGTAGATTATTTATAAGCGTTGTAGCTCGGTTTTCACGTGCTAGAATCACGGTTAGCTCGTTGTATTACGTGTGTACAAGATCGTAATATAGTCTTACTTTAGACTATATCTTGGTGTATTACGGTATAAACCCGAATTGGTGATTCGTTCTTCGTCTTGTAGATTTACGTTAGCGTAAAGGTATGTAACCCTAATTCGATTAATTATAATTGTGTTATTATTATGATCTTGTTAAATCGCTTCCGTTATATGTGCTTTGATCTCGTTTAGGGTTTTATATAATTTTATGATGTTAATAAACCTTCAGTGGTATCGGAGACAGGTTTAACATGTTATAATTATCGAAAATCTAAACTTTTTTAACTAATAATTGTTTTGAGTTAAAACTACATGTTTTTTAGGTTTTCATAAAATTAGGGTTTTGGCCGAATTTTTTAATAGAAAAAAGAATTGTTTTGAAACCCTAAATTACATGTGGGATAATTTTAGATTAAGTTGCATGATTAATTGTTATGTCATGTATGGTTACGAACATGGGCGGATGTACTCAATAGCTATGGGGTGGCATCGCCCCCCCATAGCTAGTTGAAAAAATGCGATTTTAGTGTAATTTTGATCTTTTTTCGAAAATGCCCCCCCAACTCAAAATTTATATCGCCCCCCACTCACATATTAAAACCCAAAATTAACTCTTTTATACCTTATAAATTCTTCACCTATAAGTGAAAATACTCGATTTGTCATTATGATTATAGTTTTTTCCTCAACATTTTATTGTTATTGTCAAAAAAGAAATTTTGCCCCCACATTCTAATTTTCTGGTTCCGCTACTGGTTACGATCCGTAGAGATTTAATTGTTAAGATTTGTGGGAAATCCATGATTACGTGCATTTTTTTATGGATCGTAAAATTATATATTTGTATGATTTTATGTGCTACGTGATTATTTGATTCAATAAATCTAGAATGAAGGAAGACTTTTATATGAATAAAAAGACCTAGATTTGATGATTATTGAATAAATCTTATGCATGTGGCTATTTGATTCATTTATTACACATATAAGTTGTTATTATGTGTTTATGATTTAGGATTTTTTTTACTTGTTTATTTATAAAATTGCTGAAAGGTTTTTTTTTTAAAAGAAATAATAATGACTAAATCATATTAAAATAGTGATTTGTTAGAGATTTAAATTACATAAGATTACGTTGATTGGTGAATTGCAATAATAATCTAACGGCCTACTCATTTTGACAAACTATAAAGTGGGTATAACGCACCGCTGGTCATGTACCCGGTTAAGGAAGGAGGTGTTATGCCATTAGTCGCTGACCAAATTCCCGGCTCGCCTATGCGTCAGATTGAAATTACCTACGATTATTAATTGAATTATACCTTAAGGGTGATTTACCAAAAATTCACATCTGAAACACAATGAATAAGGGTATTGCTTTGTGCGTAGCCGAGTTCTGGCAAAAGTACGTTTTGAATAGTTGTGGGTAAATTCTTTAATTAGTTTAAACCAATACCTCAACATAATTTATGTAGAAATTTAGTCTCGTGAAAAAGTTTACCAATTGTTTTATTAAACTTATTCTATGGAGTTGTATGCATGCTTCTCCATACATTGATTTTGACATCAAAATATATACCTTTAAAATTTAAGTCGAATGCTCCTAATTGACGAACAATTGAAATTACTTCGTCATCAAATGAGATTTTTGGGTGATGTTGTGATGGAGAGAAAACCATTTGTAATGAGTTCGTATGATGGTTTTACGTTACTCAGATTCGACGACTTAATTAAGTTACTCAGTGAGATATGGAAACTTAATGCATTCAAAAGGGATGAAACATGTTTACAGTGCAAACCGTTTTTTTGGCAATGTAAATCCCTTAAATATCTAGAAATTGAAAATTGTTTGTCAATTGAATTGTTCGACAATTCGCTATGTTGAGTACATTCATTATTAGCAGATCAACTGATGTAATGGATCTATGTCAATATAGTTCTAGAATTCAAAGAAAATAATATGGTTTTTATACTAGGGTAATTTTATTTTCTTGAAAGTATTTTGTTATCGAAAATACTAATATTTGAACTTATTTCTATAGAAATGGCTCAACCCACCAATAACACTATAAGTTCCACGTTCAAAGCTTTCTTTAAACGTCCTGAACTTACTGGCCCAAACTTCAATGATAGATATCGATCGCTAAGAATTGTCTTGAGAGCAGCGGGTACTATCGATATCTTGACTACTCCCTATCCGGAGGATCTTGCTGAAGGAGAATCTGATGCGTAAACGCTTGAACACGCTGCTAATGTTAAGAAGCACTCGGAGGTGGCTTGCTTAATGCTAGGAAAAATGGCTCCTCCACTTCAACAGAAGTATGAGCTATTTTCACCTAAGAGAATGTTTGATGAGCTCAAGGCTATATTCTAGAAGCCGCAAGCTGTGGAGATCTACGACTTGGTAGATGCTTTGTATAGCTACGGGCAAGCTCCAGGAAAGTCTGTAAGTTCCCATTACTTGGAAATGATGGGTTATATGGAACAACTCATTTCACTAGGACAACCATATGATCATAATATGGCTATCAACTTGATCAAATTCAATGATTTCGTTAGAAACTATAATATGCATTGCACGGGGAAGACAGTTAATGATTTGCATGCAATGCTCATTCACTATGAAAAGGGGTTGAAAGACAAGGCATCTACCGCTACGCCTTCTTTACTAACCATACAAAAGGGTAGAGTGAGTGATAGGTGTGAAAACACCCATCCTTTTACCACTTAATTCTGGCTAAAACAAGACCAAAACACGTATTTAATATCATTTGTTTGGAATTATGCGTGGTTTTTGTGTTTATTGTGTTTTCAGAGTCAACCGGATGAATAATGAAGAAAACATGGGATTGCACGGGTTTTATCAAGGAAAAAGACTCAAGATGAATTCTATTGTCCAAGAGATGCAAAAGATTTGAAGTCATTGTGCCTATTTGAAGATTTATCGAAGAATAGAGCCAAAGATGGAAGATTCATAAATGTCGAAGAACTCGAGTCTATTAAACAAAAGATTATAAGACGAGTTGGAATTATTCACCGACACTTCTAAAAATCCAAAGTCAGAAACGGTTATTTAAAAGAAGCATGAAAGACCAAGGAAGAAAGAAGAAAAGAAGCCCGATATTCAAGCCCATATACACGCCTATAAATAGGACTCCATTCCACAAATTTCACACACTTACTTTAGCTAGTCTTTAGTTTTTCATTTTTCTCTAGTTTCTAGAGATAGAAAGTTCCATACTTTCTCTCACTAAACTTTTCCTTTGTTTTTCATCTTTTAATTCAAGCTTTCTTGTACTTTTAATTTCATTAATCTTAATCAAGTTTATGCTTTTAAGTTCTTTAAGCTTTTCCTACTTTTCTTGATTTGTCAAAATCCTTGATCCGATTGTTGAAATCCATACGGTTTGGATTTTGGATGTGTTCGTGAATAGAGTTTGATCTTTCTAGTTTCTTTTTAGCTCTACGTGAATAGGTCATAAGCTCTCCATGCTTATTGGCGTATTGCTTGTTAAAGCTTATTGTTTTCGGATTACTTCATAGTTTTAATCATTCAAAAGTTTTGTTTGTTAAATTTAAGGTTTCTTGTTTTCAAAAGTGGTTAACTTTAAGCGTTTTGAGTTATTTAAGTTTCGGATTGCATAGCTTTTTTGTAAGTGCTTATTGAGATTTTAAGCTACCACCATTTTCGGAACATACTTGCTTCCATCGCAAAAGTAGGGTTTTGACACATTCCAACGGATCATCATTGGCTTGGTATCGCAATAACCCAAAAAGGGGTTTTACTTTGCGATAGGGTGTAAGTCCCCCTATTCCGATCTGGGATTGCGATCGCACATTCCGACGAGTTTAGGTCACTTTTTTAGGTCGAAACTCTGGCCAATTTTTGTTCTTCATTTTCCGATAAGTACTACATTCCGATCGACTTATTGCGATTGATCATCATTGCGACAACTTGTTTTTTTTTAACATTCCGATAGTACCAAACCTGGACATTCCGATGGTAGTTATGATTACATTCCGATGCCTTTGATTTTCTTATATTCCGATAGAAATAATTTTTGATATTCCGATAGAACAAGTCTTTAAGCATTAATTCAATTAAGTTTTCAAAGTAATTTTCTAATCTTTCCTTTACGTTTTAAAGCACTTACTTTTAACTAGTCAATTTAGTTTAGTTTAATCTTCCAAAGCTTTAATTTTACTCTTCGACACGCACTTGCTTAAATTCTTGTCATTAGTTTAAAATAGATAAACAAACCAAACTCCTTTTTATTAACCAAGAACAAATCATTCCACTTAAAGACCGAGATCAATTCGAGAGGACTGTGAGAGAAATAGAACCCATACTAAAAAAACCTTGTATCAAATGGCGCCGCCGCCGGCTCTTCTCGTTAAGATCAAAAGTTTTTTGTGAGAACTTGGATTTTGGGATCCGTTCCCCGTGAACGTTACTTTTTCATCAAAAATTTTCAAAA
This sequence comes from Glebionis coronaria, assembly GCA_025667525.1. Taxonomy (NCBI): domain Eukaryota; kingdom Viridiplantae; phylum Streptophyta; class Magnoliopsida; order Asterales; family Asteraceae; genus Glebionis; species Glebionis coronaria. The sequence continues at coordinate 341,169,909 of CM046875.1, read as the reverse complement.
AAAAAACAACTAAAAAAATATAAAATTTTCAAAAATACAAAAAAAAAACATTAAAAAACATAAAAACCAAAAATACTTTTGTTTTGCTTTTCTTTGTTCATTCTTTTGCAGGTGTATGCGCACTCGATCCACGTCATATCAAGAGCCCGAGCCTCTCGATCACTTAGACATGGCCGGTGTACCACCTCCAAAGAATAACAACAACAACAACCCACCTTTCAATAACATGAACAATAACAACAACAATGAGCCCCTTCCGGATAATCGCCCGATGATTGAATTGCTGCAAGCTCATGTAGATGGCAACACGGATCCAATTGTCATACCTCCAATTGCCGCCAACAACTTTGAGCTAAAATCAGGCTTTATCCAGATGGTCTCCGCTCAACCATTCTTGGGACGTACCATTGATGACCCACATGACCACATCAAGAGATTCTTGCAACTCACCAACACGGTCAAATTCAATGGCGTTCCACAAGAGGTTATAAGGTTACAACTTTTTCCCTTTTCTTTAGAGGGACAAGCCCGGCATTGGCTTGCTAAGGAACCGCCACAGAGCATTCTCTCGTGGACGGATTTGGAAACAAAGTTTATCAATTACTTTTTTCCACCCTCTCGTACTACCGCATTGCGGAATGAAATCATAAATTTTGAACAAAAGTACGATGAGTCATTCAGTGAATCTTGGGATCGTTTTAAAGATCTTTTAAGAAAATGCCCACAACATGGTTTTACCAAAGTACATCAAATTAATACTTTTTACAATGGTTTAAGCATGAATGACCAAGATTCACTGAACAGTGCCTCGGGGGGTAATCTATTGGCTAAGACTTCCAATGCTGCTTGGGACATCATTGAGAATAAATCTCGTGTGCAAACCAAGAGTGTTCGGACCAATGTCGCTAGTGCTAGCACTAATGACAGCGACAAGCGATTGGACAAAATCACTACGCTTCTTAAATCGCTTGTCACCCACACCGTCAGCAACAACAACAGCAACAACGCTAAAAACGCTCAAGTTAACGCTGTCAGCCAACCTTGTGAGATATGCGGTGGTCCTCACTCTTACACAACTTGTACCGCCACCCAAGACTACCCTGCTGAGAATGTGAATGCGGCATATGGCACCTATCCTCAACCTGCTTATCAAGCTAGACCTCAAGGTGACCGTAACTTGCTTAGCTACCGCAGCAACAACTATCTTTCACCACCTGGTTTCCCTCCTACCAACTCAAACCAACAACAAAACCGTAATCGCCCTCCTCAACAACAACAGCAACCTCGACAACCATACATACCTCCTCACAAGCAGCAACAACCGCCTCAACGTAACAATCAAGTCTACCAACAACCTGCTTACCAACCACCTGCATACAATGCTTCTTCCAACCAAACCACCACTGCATTACACCAAGAGGTTGCAACCTACATGAGGACCAATGATGTGATCGTGGAAAATCTACAACAGGAAGTGCGAAACTTGAAGGCAGACTTGGTCAAGCAAGGAAACGATTTGAGAGCTGATATGAGAAATACATTGGATAGCCAAACTAATGATCTGAGGAACATGATGGCGGGTTTCTTCCAAAGTAATCAACCCTCTTCTTCGGGTACTCTTCCGAGTAACACCGTTGCGAACCCAAGAGGGGAGATGAAAGCAATCACTACTCGAAGTGGTAAAGGTACCAAGGAACCCGAGCTTCCTATACCTACACCGGTGGTTGTGACTAAGGAGAACGAGTCACCTGCTCCTATTCCTCATCCTTCTCCTTCCCCAATTTCTCCACCTATTCCTTCTACCCCTCCTCCACCTGTGGTTGTGAGTGATCCTATTCCCCTAAAGCCTTCCTCTTCTTCCAATATACCTTATCCTTCAAGGTTGAGGAAAGAGAAGCAAAAGAGCAAGGATGACATTCAGGTTTCAAACTTCCTTAAAATGTTCAAACAACTGAATTTCAATATCTCCTTCGCTGAGGCTCTCACTCACATGCCCAAATATGCGAAAATGTTTAAAGATCTTCTGAGCGACAAGGAAAAGCTCCTCGATATTGCCAACACCCAACTTAATGAGAATTGCTCTGCAGTGCTCTTAAGGAAATTGCCAACCAAGCTTGGTGATCCGGGTCGTTTCTTAATTCCTTTCAATTTCCCGGGAGTAGAGAATTGCATGGCCCTAGCCGATCTAGGTGCCAGTATTAATCTCATGCCTCTAAGTGTTTGGAAGAAATTATCTCTCCCAGAGCTAGTCCCCACTAAAATGACTTTGGAATTGGCTAACCGTACGGTTGCTTATCCAGTGGGGATAGCCGAAGACGTCATTGTAGGAGTCGACAAATTCACCTTCCCTGCTGATTTTGTTGTCGTCGACTACGAGATGGACCCCCGTGTACCACTGATTGTTGGTCGTCCATTCCTTAGGACCGGTCGCACTCTCATCGATGTTGAAGCCAGTGAGCTTATCATGAGAGTGGGTGACGATAAAGTAGTCTTCAACATGGGAAAGTTGTCTAAACAGCCTTATTCATATGAGAGTGTTAATTATATTGACGTTCTTGATGAGGCCTGTGAAGAACACTTTAATGACGCTTGCAAAAGTTTTCCTACCTCTCTTCCCAATGTTGAGACCGTGTCCTCTATTGATTCATCATTGTCTCTCTTTGGAGATAGTGATTTGTTTTGGAAAGATTTTGAAGACACCATGGGAGATGTGAACTTATCTACTGATGATTCTCCTACCAATGGGGACGAAGACATGCATTTCTTTGAAAGCCTTCTCAATGAAGACAACCCTTCTCCTCCATCTCCCACGGTCATTGCTATCGATACTCCGACTTCGAATACGCCTCCCGTCGAAAATCCTCCGGATTTAGAACTTAAGGAGTTGCCGCCCCATCTCGAGTATGTATTCCTTGATGAAGAGAAGAAGTCGCCAGTTATCATTGCTAAGGATTTGAAGGATGAAGAGAAAGCCCGACTTGTCGCCGTTTTGAAAGATCATAAGAAGGCTATTGCTTGGAAGATTTCGGATATTCGTGGAATTGATCCTCACTTCTGCACACACAAAATTCTCATGGAGGACGACTTTAAGCCAACAATTCAAAGCCAACGAAGGGTGAATCCAAAAATACATGAAGTCATCAAAACAGAGGTTATCAAACTTCTTGATGCGGGTATGATTTACCCTATTTCGGATTCACCTTGGGTTAGTCCAATCCATTGTGTGCCCAAGAAGGGCGGAGTAACCGTTGTTCCCAATGAATACAACGAGTTAATTTCCACTCGTCTTGTTACTGGGTGGAGAGTTTGTATAGACTATCGCAAACTCAATGATGCCACGAGAAAGGATAATTTCCCTCTACCTTTTATGGACCAAATGCTTGAACGATTAGCTGGTAATGAATATTACTGCTTTCTTGATGGTTTCTCGGGTTATTCCCAAATACCCATCGATCCCCAAGATCAAGAGAAGACTACATTCACTTGTCCCTATGGCACATTTGCTTATAAAAGAATGCCTTTTGGCCTATGTAACGCGCCCGGGACTTTCCAAAGGTGCATGTTAGCTATCTTCCATGACATGGTTGAACAAACCATGGAAGTCTTCATGGATGATTTCTCGGTCTTCAGGGATTCCTTCTCTTCTTGCCTTGCCAATTTGGAACGTATGCTTAAGCGGTGCGAAGACACTCGCCTTGTTCTAAATTGGGAAAAATGCCATTTTATGGTAAAAGAAGGCATCGTGCTGGGACATAAAATTTCCAAAGCCGGTCTTGAAGTAGACCGTGCTAAAGTCGATGTTATCGCCAAATTGCCTCCACCTTCAACCGTGAAGGGTGTGAGAAGTTTTCTGGGTCATGCGGGCTTCTATCGTCGATTCATCAAAGATTTTTCTCAAATCGCTCGCCCGATGACCCACCTCTTGGAAAAAGATACTCCTTTTATCTTTTCCAAAGAGTGTCTTGAAGCCTTCAACTCGCTTAAGGATAAGCTAACTAAGGAACCCGTCTTGGTTACCCCTAATTGGGAGCTGCCCTTTGAGTTGATGTGCGATGCTAGTGATTTTGCTATTGGAGCGTTTCTGGGACAAAGAGTGAACAAACACTTCCAACCGATCCATTACGCTAGCAAGACAATGACAGGGGCACAATTGCATTACACGACAACCGAGAAAGAGCTTTTAGCTGTTGTCTATGCTTTTGAAAAGTTCCGCCCCTATCTTGTCCTTTCCACCACAATCGTGTATACCGATCATTCCGCGTTGAAGTACTTGTTGACAAAGCAAGATTCCAAACCAAGACTTCTTCGATGGGTTTTGCTGCTCCAGGAATTTAAAATCGAAATTCGCGATAAAAAAGGAGTAGAAAACCTAGCCGCGGATCATCTCAGTAGACTTGAGGATCCTTACCAGGGGGATCATCCGAACAAAGAAATCAATGATTCTTTCCCCTGGAGACCTTAATATCTTTAAACTCGACTGCTGATGAAACCCCGTGGTTTGCGGACAATGCAAACTACTTGGCGGGTGGAATCCTCGTTGACGGGTTAACATCCCAGCAAAAGAAAAAGTTATTCAAAGACATCAAGACTTACTTTTGGGATGACCCGTATCTTTTCAAACAATGTGCCGACTTGATTATTCGCCGATGTGTTGATGGACCGGCAGCTTTTGAAATCCTTGATGCTTGCCACAAAGGACCACTGGTGGTCACTTTGGTCCCAACTACCCCGCCAAAAAAGTGTTTGATTCAGGATTTTATTGGCCCACCATCTACCGTGATGCTCACGAGATGGTTAAACGATGTGATGGTTGCCAAAAACAAGGCACGATCACACATAAAGACGAGATGCCTCAGAATTTCATTCAAGAGTGTGAAATCTTTGATGTTTGGGGTATCGACTTTATGCGGCCATTTCCCTCCTCTAAAGGAAACAAATACATCCTTGTAGCCGTTGACTACGTTTCAAAGTGGGTTGAAGCCAAAGCTTTCCCTACTAATGATGCAAGGGTGGTTTGTAACTTTTTGAAATCGCTGTTCGCTAGATTCGGCATTCCTCGTGCCATTATCAGTGACCGCGGGACTCATTTTTGCAACGATCAATTTGCAAGAGTCATGGCTAAGTATGGTGTCAATCACCGTCTTTCCACCGCTTATCATCCCCAAACCAATGGGCAGGCCGAGATATCCAACCGAGGATTGAAGCGAATTTTGGAGCGTACTGTGGGAGAGCGTCGTGCCGCGTGGGCCGATAAGTTAGATGATGCTCTGTGGGCTTTCCGTACTGCTTACAAGACCCCGATCGGTTGTACACCTTATCGTCTTGTGTACGGGAAAGCATGCCACCTTCCCATCGAGCTGGAGCATAAGGCGCACTGGGCCTTAAAGTGGGCTAACTTCGACATCAACAAAGCCGGTGATCATCGCAAGATTCAACTCAACGAGCTCAACGAACTGAGGAATGAAGCTTATGAGAACTCGCTGATCTACAAAGAGAAGACGAAGATCCTTCATGACGCAAAAATCAAGAACCGAGAGTTCCACGTTGGTGATCAAGTCTTACTTTTTAACTCTCGGTTGAAGATCTTCTCTGGCAAGTTGAAGAGCCGCTGGTCTGGTCCATTCACCGTCGCCAACGTCTTTCCGTATGGGACCATTGAGCTTTCTCAGCCAAATGGGCCCAATTTCAAGGTGAATGGCCAGCGTCTAAAGCTGTACTTTGGTGAGGACATCTCTCAGGAGATGATTCCATCCCTCACCACGTTCCCCATGAACTAATTTTGGGTCGAGTCAGGCTCGTGACTCGGTTATAAAAAACAAGCGCTCCTCGGGAGGCAACCCGAGTATCTATCCTTTTATGTTTTAACCTCCTAAGTGTAGGGGGACCTGTATAGGTGTTTTTATTTGTGTGGTGATGTGATTACAGGGATGACTGCACTCTTGGAATCTCTGAAGAACCGTGCTCCCGTGTTATCCGAAATCCAGTTCTATCTCTCAACTATCGTGATTCAATTTTTTTCATACTCACATTTGAAATTGATCACTTTAGTCGTCTCTTCCTTAACTTGATTTAACCAACGTGCACAATGTCATAAGTGTAGGGGAGACTTTTCCCACATGCTTAAACATTGAGGACAATGTTTATCTTAAGTGTAGGGGGGACTTCTATCGAAGTTTTAAGTGGACTTTTCCATGAAAATGCCTTCATTTAACCGGAAAATCATATTTTTCAACATTTTTCAAATTTTCTATTAACTTTGGCCATTTAGTCGCAATTTTTAAATTTTTTATCGTTGCTTTCGTATGTATATATCCCGCAATAAAGTCAAATTTTAATAAAGTGGTGTAGCTAGTTTAGAAGTCTTTGACATATTAGGCCCGTTGCGTTTATTTTGACTCAACCCGAATAGACTTATCCAAGTTTATTCTAGCTAGTATCCTTAACCATGTAGACCTTAATTGGTTTATTAGGCTAAGTGTCCACGAGTCTCATTACTTGAGATTTTAAATTGTGGAGGACGAGAAATGATAGAGTCAATTATAAGTCGGTATTCTTGCGCAAGCTCACTTGGTATAATTATTTGCCTATTCTCCCATCACTTGCCAATAATTTATCTGCAATAAGTAAGGTCGTACGATTTGAAAAGTTACTTAGCTTCTAGCCCAAGATCGTTTAAAAGTTGCTCGGTAATGATAAGAGTTCATAGCCAAGGCATAACTTATGAAGCGGGGTGCGAAGATTGGCGAGTCCGAAAAGGCCCTAACAAGGCATGAGGATTCCATTTTATTGCTAAAGATCCAAAAATGATGTGAAAAGCATTATTCCCAAAATCAATATGAAGGATCAAGACTCACGACGAAAAGCAATCAACTCCCATAAAGATCATGGAGAAGTCTATCCGAAAAGACCCTAACAAGGTATGAGGATAAATAGATCCAAGTCCGAAAAGGAGGCGGATCGTTGTATCTCAAAATCCCAATTAGAGATTGAAGAATAATCATGAAGTCGTGGTCAACAAAGTTGGAGTACCCCTCAAAAGTCTCCAAGTGAAGAAACTCTATTACGATGAGAAGACCATTATCTCAAGCACGTCTCTCAAGATATGAAGTATGAAGTACATGCCAAATATCGGCCCGAGAAGGGTCTCAAATCGCGAACCAAGTTATGCCAAGATATGAACCTTTTGATATCCCGAGAAGCAGTTTTAAGAGATTTTGTCCTTTAGCTAACTATTGATCAAATCGTCCTACTTTGCTTTCAGCCTAAATAAACTATCGAAATAAGTCCAAAAATGCATCTTCATGATCATTTTAAGACAAAAATAAAATATAAGAGATACAACTAGGAATAAGGGAGTTTAAGCATTTAATTAAGCCATGTGTGTAAGTGTTTGAATTGCTAACTTATAATAACAATGATCTCGTTTTTAAGCTTAGTTTGGGGAACGTGAAACTTGAGGGTGATAAATCTTCGCAGCACCGAAGCCCTAATGTAAGTCCTCGATCTCTTTGCAAGTTATTTCCACATAGCTATTTTCTATCCTTTTGTTTACTTTAAAGTTTTAATTTCTCTTAGTACTTTCATTTTTGTTTAGTAGTATATTAATAAGGCCAAGGTTGATTGATTATGAGAAAAGTGTAAATGTGCTTTGTCACTAAGCATTGCATGAGGGCATGGCAATGGTTAAGTGTAGGGGATTTGATAGGTGTGAAAACACCCATCCTTTTACCACTTAATTCTGGCTAAAACAAGACCAAAACACGTATTTAATATCATTTGTTTGGAATTATGCGTGGTTTTTGTGTTTATTGTGTTTTCAGAGTCAACCGGATGAATAATGAAGAAAACATGGGATTGCACGGGTTTTATCAAGGAAAAAGACTCAAGATGAATTCTATTGTCCAAGAGATGCAAAAGATTTGAAGTCATTGTGCCTATTTGAAGATTTATCGAAGAATAGAGCCAAAGATGGAAGATTCATAAATGTCGAAGAACTCGAGTCTATTAAACAAAAGATTATAAGACGAGTTGGAATTATTCACCGACACTTCTAAAAATCCAAAGTCGGAAACAGTTATTTAAAAGAAGCATGAAAGACCAAGGAAGAAAGAAGAAAAGAAGCCCGATATTCAAGCCCATATACACGCCTATAAATAGGACTCCATTCCACAAATTTCACACACTTACTTTAGCTAGTCTTTAGTTTTTCATTTTTCTCTAGTTTCTAGAGAGAGAAAGTTCCATACTTTCTCTCACTAAACTTTTCCTTTGTTTTTCATCTTTTAATTCAAGCTTTCTTGTACTTTGGATTTCATTAATCTTAATCAAGTTTATGCTTTTAAGTTCTTTAAGCTTTTCCTACTTTTCTTAATTTGTCAAAATCCTTGATCCGATTGTTGAAATCCATACGGTTTGGATTTTGGATGTGTTCGTGAATAGAGTTTGATCTTTCTAGTTTCTTTTTAGCTCTACGTGAATAGGTCATAAGCTCTCCATGCTTATTGGCGTATTGCTTGTTAAAGCTTATTGTTTTCGGATTACTTCATAGTTTTAATCATTCAAAAGTTTTGTTTGTTAAATTTAAGGTTTCTTGTTTTCAAAAGTGGTTAACTTTAAGCGTTTTGAGTTATTTAAGTTTCGGATTGCATAGCTTTTTTGTAAGTGCTTATTGAGATTTTAAGCTACCACCATTTTCGGAACATACTTGCTTCCATCGCAAAAGTAGGGTTTTGACACATTCCGACGGATCATCATTGGCTTGGTATCGCAATAACCCAAAAAGGGGTTTTACTTTGCGATAGGGTGTAAGTCCCCCTATTCCGATCTGGGATTGCGATCGCACATTGCGATCGCACATTCCGACGAGTTTAGGTCACTTTTTTAGGTCGAAACTCTGGCCAATTTTTGTTCTCCATTTTCCGATAAGTACTACATTCTGATCGACTTATTGCGATTGATCATCATTGCGACAGCTTGTTTTTTTTGAACATTCCGATAGTACCAAACCTGGACATTCCGATGGTAGTTATGATTACATTCCGATGCCTTTGATTTTCTTATATTCCGATAGAAATAATTTTTGATATTCCGATAGAACAAGTCTTTAAGCATTAATTCAATTAAGTTTTCAAAGTAATTTTCTAATCTTTCCTTTACGTTTTAAAGCACTTACTTTTAACTAGTCAATTTAGTTTAGTTTAATCTTCCAAAGCTTTAATTTTACTCTTCGACACGCACTTGCTTAAATTCTTGTCATTAGTTTAAAATAGATAAACAAACCAAACTCCTTTTTATTAACCAAGAACAAATCATTCCACTTAAAGACCGAGATCAATTCGAGAGGACTGTGAGAGAAATAGAACCCATACTAAAAAAACCTTGTATCAGTGAGTAAGCCAAAACCGCAAGCGAATAAGAAGAAAGGCATAGGCAAGGGTGATAACGGCAAACAAGTTGGACTTATTCAAAACCTAAGCAAAACTTTGTCAAGAAGAATAGATCTCAAAAGGACGAGACTTGTCACCATTGCAAGGCAAGTGGTCACTGGAAGAGGAATTGCCCTCTTTACCTCGAAGAATTTCAAGAAATAAAGAAGAAGTCTGAGCAGAGCGCTGCAGCTTCAGGTACTTTATTTATGATTGAATTGTTCAATTTAACATACAAATTAAATTCCTGGGTATATGATACGGGATGCAGTATTAACATTTGTAATACGCTGCAGGGGTTTAATCTGGAAAGGAAGCTATCCTATGGGGAACAATTTCTGCAAGTGGGCAATGGTGCACAAGCAGCGGTTGAAGCTATAGGAACATTTAATATAGTTTTACCTTCGGGTTTAGTACTGATTTTAAATGATTGTCATTATGCACCTATAATTGTTAGGGGTGTTATTTCCTTTTCTTGTTTGTTAAATAATGGATTCATTCACACGATTGATAATAATGGAATTTCTGTTTGGAAAAATGGTATTTTCTATTTAATGCAACTTCTGTGAATGGTGTATTTGAAATAGACATGCATGACAACGAATCCAAGAACAATAAATCTGTTTTTAGCATCAGTAAGAAGAGAAAGTTTGACAAGAACTCTTATTATCTTTGGCATTGTAGACTTGCCCATATTGGGAAGACTCGTATACAAAAGCTTCAACGTGAAGGTCTTTTGGAAAATATCAATGATGAATTATTTGATAAATGTGAGTCTTGTATCTCTGGAAAGATGACCAAGAATCCTTTTAATAGCAATATAGAAAGAGCTACTGATCTACTTGGATTAATGCATACTGATGTGTGTGGACAACTTAGAGATACGTCAAGGAAAGGTGCTAGCTGCTTCTTAACATTGACGGATGATTATATCCGTTATGGTTATGTTTATTTACTTAAGAATAAACATGAGGTATTTGAAACATTCAAAGTGTTTAAAGGAGAAGTAGAACTACAATTAGGGAAGAAGATTAAAGCTCTTCGTTCTGATAGAGGTGGTGAATATTTAAGTCAAGAGTTTATAGATTATCTAGGTGAGAATGTAATTGTTCAGCATCTTACTTCTCCTTATACTCCACAACAAAATGGTGTATCCGAAAGGAGAATCGTACATTATTGGATATGGTGCAATCTATGTTTAATCTTACAACTTTACCTTTATCATTTTGGGTTATGCTTTAGAGTCTGTTGTTCGCATTTTAAATATGGTTCCCACGAAGAAGGTCAATAAGACACCATATGAACTATGGCATGACAAGAAACCATATTTGTCTTATTTAAAGGTCTGGGGTTGCGAGGCGTATGTGAATCGTGACTCGGGTAATGTCACACCCCACCATGGGTGAACATGGGGCTCGACGTATGGATATCATCACAACATGGCGTGTCTATAGAGATAACTATATGAAATAAGAAATGTCGTAAAAATGGTGACACGAAGGTCATGACAATATCTCAACTAATGCAAGGGGTCTAGGTAAGTAAGTAACAGTCCTACTTCTTACCCAAGACAACAAATATCATACCAAAACAATCATATGTGTGCCACAGTATCACTTATTAAAATGAACAAATAAATAAAACTAAGAAGGAAACGGGGATTCTCCTTCTATATGCATTCCTAAGCTTCTCCAATCCTAGCCACTTATGTTCTCATGCTTAACCATAGTATCACCTAAAAGAGACACTAAAACACGTCAACATAAAGTTGGTGAGAGTCATAGGTTTAGACTCCAACACAAGACAAGTCATAAGCTGTGAATACCATAAACCAATAGACATATGGACAATGCGCTACAATCATGTACTAACAACTAGCATTCAAGTTCAATCAATCATTACAATTCCAAGGCATCACGCCTTACCAACAATCACAATTTCCAAGGCATCACGCCTTACCAACAATCACAATTTCCAAGGCATCACGCCTTACCAACAACCAAAATTTCCAAGGCATCACGCCTTACCATTAACCATAATTTCCAAGGCATCACGCCTTACCAAGAACCATAATTTCCAAGGCATCACGCCTTACCAACAATCACAACTTCCAAGGCATCACGCCTTACCAACAATCACAATTTCCAAGGCATCACGCCTTATCATTAACCATAGGTCCCATAGGCGCCCATACACCTATGTACCTTTCCAATCCAGATCAAACACAAACAAGAATCACATAGCAGTTAATCACATAAATGTACACACAAGTCCATCTCAAACCTTAAAAATATTCACAGCATTAATATAGAAAATAATTCAACACAGTGTCTCTTCCATCCCATCTGGAAGTCAAAAACAATAGTAAACATGGGACTATGAAACTCACCTGATAGCTCCTTCACGAGTCCTTGCACTAGCAACAAGCTAACAAACCAAAACATGCAATCAATACACGAACCAATCACTAAGATGGCTCATTAACCTATGATGGACATCTAGCCTATTCCCACATATTTACCTCATTGATAAGCTCTAATCACCCCATTACCCTTCCTTAATAAGTCCTTAACTTGGTTAAGTTTAATAACTAACCCGTTCATATTTTACCCAAAACAGTCCCAGTTTTTAGGTCTCAAAACTTTAAGTCAAACGTCCACTTAAACATACCCATGGTTTCTGCAAAAGGAATATTCATACCCTTAAATATGTTGGCTAACACCTCCCACTTGCCCTAACCTTAAAGCTACTGTTAAGGCCCCGATATACATATATCTACTTTTGTCATTCCAGATTTCCTGATTTTAAACATACTAAAAGTTTGTTACCATTAAGGGGTCTTACCCTAAACCACAACCTTAGCCCAAGTGCAGATACTTACTATAATATATAAACCATCTCTCACATTCGTGAGAAGATCCCAATGCAACCCTAAGTACCCCAAACAACCCAAAACTTAAAAAGAAAACAGGCTGAATTCAAAACTGTTTTGACCTCCGACTGTTGTAACCTGTTTTTGACCCACTTCCCGACCTCCAATTTAGTTCTCGTTTCTTGCATTGTAAAGCCACTTCAAATATCTTTCCAGGGGTACTTGGATCGTAAAATAAGAGTTTATAGAAGTCCCGATATGATCAAAACAATTGACACAAAATCTGCCCAGTTTTTAAAAACGGGTTTAACAAAATCAACCTCATTAATTAACCCTAATCCCTCTAATTACAAGCCCTAATTTATATGATCATCATATTATGATTATCACATCATTAATTTACTGATTTTATATGAACCCTAACCCTAATTCCATCATAAGAAGATTATAAAATATAAAAACAATTAAATTAAAAAGGGTTATGAACGTTTACCTTTGATTTATGAAAACCCCCAAAATTATGAAGAACCCTAAAAACCCTCATGAAAACCCACGAATTTTTTTAATCTCCAGGGAATAATAGTGAATTTTGATTGTGATTAAAAACAATATATAGGGTGTACATAAAATCCTAGTCCAAAAATAAGCCCACTTTCCTTTTTTTCCTCTTTTTCCCTTTTTCCCTTCTTTTCTGCGTCCAAAACCGACTATGCACCCTTAAAATTCGTTTTTTCCCCTTTTTATTATTAATATATGTATTAATAATATTACCTTAATTTTCCTTAATTTATTTCAGCTCCTAAAGCCTCCAAAACCTCAAAACCGTAAAACTAGTCAGTTTTTACGCGATTACCGTAAAAGACGTAAAATATACACTTTTAAAAAAAATCTCAAATTTTGAAATAAACTTTATAACTAAGTCCTAAATGACTTAAAACCATCCCGAAAAATATTCATATGGATAATTACCTCACCCGAGACCTCTAAATGCTAAACCGTAAATCCTAAAAAAATACTATTACTATAATACTTATACGTATACGTAAACACCAAAATATCACCATTTCATTTCATAGTCACTAATTGTGAGCTCATGAACATGAAATAACCGTTCCTCGATTTACTTATGAGTACTTCAATACTCATAAATGATAACCACACCAACCTCGTTCACACAAAATAAACACGTAAACACACAATTCAAGTAAGCACACATAAAATAACTTAAAAGTAAGACCAAGTGACAAATCCAAAACCTAGGGTTGTCACATCACTCCCTCCTAATAGAAATCTCGTCCCGAGATTTACTCCCAAACTCCAACTTATTCTCAGCAAACAAACGAGGATACATATCCCTGATAAAACCTCCACGTTCAAACGTGAACTCAGTTTATACTAAAATAATCTCAACCAACAAGACATGAGCCTTAACCATCCGCGAGGAAACCTATTAAAACCAAAAAGTTATGTAACCAACCTAACTAAATCTCGCAACTCATCAAACAAGAACTGTCATGAAACCAAGTTAGGAGCCATCACATAACTCGACGGGTTTAAAACTGTCACCCCGATTTCAGTCTTACTCATAAATACCATAAATCAAAACTCATCAAATATAACCACGTATTCTAAAGTCTAAAGAACTCTCACATTCCATCCCAACTCATCTCTATGTTAACCCTCCAAGTGTTCATTACCGCAAAATACCCAAAACACGAGTTTAAACCATGTTGTCCGAAAATTAACCTTGTACTCAACACTTGTACAATTAATTCGACCAAGCTACTGACTTCTAATTATGAAACTTTCTGAATATTTGAAAAGTATGTTCCGAGTACATAATTTTAGGCTTTTGAATCACCCAAAAACCTTTAAAAACGAATAAGTTATGACCAAAACGATTTTTCTCAAAATCTGCCTAGGCATTAGCGACAGTTTCTGACAGTTAGCGACATATTTAGACAGTTTAGCGACAGTTTCTGCCTACTCCGATTTATACCAAAAAACGATTTTAAACCCTAATTTATTGTAATTCCAGAAAATTAAAACTCTCACCCATCATATGATTAAATACATGACTTTAACATATTTAATTTAATAAAAAAAAATTTCTAACTAAAGAACAATAACTTTAGGTGATCAAAACCAAAATATTTTAAAATAAACAAGCCATGCTTAAATGTAAAAAAATTATATTCCACTTTATTTCAAACACGGTTTCGACACTTTACCCTCATTTTATGGACTACCAACAACTAATTTTTTTTTTCAATTTGCAAGTTCTATTTTTTTACCATGTATAACTCGAAACAAAAGACATCGTTGCCCCAAAAAGAAATCTCCACCATCTCAAAATCCTTCACGCCAAAAGTACCGTACAAACAAACACGTGAAATGAGGACCCGAGAAATGCGCTACTACAGAAGTTGAACATCTCAAAGAGAAACGAGCTAGCAACCATCCCAAGAATACAACCGGTAAGTAGAAAATAATTTTACATACATAGGTATAAGCGTACATACACTCAAATCCATCCAACATATACTATACAAGCATGTGTTAACTCTCTTTCATGCAATCATACTTGAAAGTCCAGTGGTGTTGTGGCACATATATAATTATGTAGGCCTCCATAATTATACATGTTCCCTTTCACCAATGTACTCCCTCCTATGATGACACTTATAAGAAATTAATACTACACATAACACATAATCCAACAACTCACAAGCACATAACCACACAAGATAAGATCCAAAACCCCATGTATTAAAATAACATAGCCAATGCACGAAACACATAAACTCGTAGTCCAGCTGAACCAGCGTAGACAAAATTCAAAATGTATAAAGAACATGAAAACATAATTAAGCTAAATCCAACAATGACTAGCGTATACAACCATGGTTCCACCCGCACTAATCAAAACTCGTAAAGAAAATAACATGTAGTTAAGTATGAACTTACTATGGTTCAATTCATATTAGTCAAAATATCGCAATAAATAACATCCAAACACATCAATTAATATAAAATGCACACATACTCCTATGACGCCTATATGCAGGGACCCTTAAGCTATAGACTAGGCTACGCGACTAGGCAACCTAATTCTCTGTAAACCAGTCTCTGATACCATTCTGTCACACCCCACCATGGCGGAACATGGGGCGCGACGTATGGATATCATCACAACATAGCGTGTCTATAGAGATTACTATATGAAATAAGAAATGTCGTAAAAATGGTGACACGAAGGTCATGACAATATCTCAACAAATGCAAGGGGTCTAGGTAAGTAAGTAACAGTCCTACTTCTTACCCAAGACAACAAATATCATACCAAAACAATCATATGTGTGCCACAGTATCACTTATTAAAATGAACAAACAAATAAAACTAAGAAGGAAACGGGGATTCTCCTTCTATATGCATTCCTAAGCTTCTCCAATCCTAGCCACTTATGTTCTCATGCTTAACCATAGTATCACCTGAAAGAGACACTAAAACACGTCAACATAAAGTTGGTGAGAGTCATAGGTTTAGACTCCAACACAAGACAAGTCATAAGCTGTGAATACCATAAACCAATAAACATATGGACAATGCGCTACAATCATGTACTAACAACTAGCATTCAAGTTCAATCAATCATTACAATTCCAAGGCCTTACCAACAATCACAATTTCCAAGGCATCACGCCTTACCAACAATCACAATTTCCAAGGCATCACGCCTTACCAACAACCAAAATTTCCAAGGCATCACGCCTTACCATTAACCATAATTTCCAAGGCATCACGCCTTACCAACAACCATAATTTCCAAGGCATCACGCCTTACCAACAATCACAATTTCCAAGGCATCACGCCTTACCAACAATCACAATTTCCAAGGCATCACGCCTTATCATTAACCATAGGTCCCATAGGCGCCCATACACCTATGTACCTTTCCAATCCAGATCACACACAAACAAGAATCACATAGCAGTTAATCACATAAATGTGCACACAAGTCCATCTCAAACCTTAAAAACATTCACAACATTAATTTAGAAAATAATTCAACACAGTGTCTCTTCCATCCCATCTGGAAGTAAAAAACAATAGTAAACATGGGACTATGAAACTCACCTGATAGCTCCTTCACGAGTCCTTGCACTAGCAACAAGCTAACAAACCAAAACACGCAATCAATACACGAACCAATCACTAAGATGGCTCATTAACCTATGATGGACATCTAGCCTATTCCCACATATTTACCTCATTGATAAGCTCTAATCACCCCATTACCCTTCCTTAACAAGTCCTTAACTTGGTTAAGTTTAATAACTAACCCGTTCATATTTTACCCAAAACAGTCCCAGTTTTTAGGTCTCAAAACTTTAAATCAAACGTCCACTTAAACATACCCATGGTTTCTGTAAAATAAATATTCATAACTTTACATATGTTGGATAACACCTCCCACTTGCCCTAACCTTAAAGCTACTGTTAAGGCCGCGATATACATATATCTACTTTTGTCATTCCAGATTTCCTGATTTTAAACGTACTAAAAGTTTGTTACCATTAAGGGGTGTTACCCTAAACCAAAACCTTAGCCCAAGTGCAGATACTTACTACAATATATAAATCATCTCTCACGTTCGTGAGAAGATCCCAATGCAACCCTAAGTACCCCAAACAACCCAAAACTTAAAAAGAAAACAGGCTGAATTCAAAACTGTTTTGACCTCCGACTGTTGTAACCTGTTTTTGACCCACTTCCCTACCTCCAATTTAGTTCTCGTTTCTTGCATTGTAAAGCCACTTCAAATATCTTTCCAGGGGTACTTGGATCGTAAAATAAGAGTTTATAGAACTCTCGATATGATCAAAACAATTGACACAAAATCTGCCCAGTTTTTAAAAACGGGTTTAACAAAATCAACCTCATTAATTAACCCTAATCCCTCTAATTACAAGCCCTAATTTATATGATCATCATATTATGATTATCACATCATTAATTTACTGATTTTATATGAATCCTAACCCTAATTCCATCATAAGAATGATTATAAAAACATAAAAACAATTAAATTAAAAAGGGTTATGAAGGTTTACCTTTGATTTATGAAAACCCCCAAAATTATGAAGAACCCTAAAAACCCTCATGAAAATCCACGAATTTTTTTAATCTCTAGGGAATAATAGTGAATTTTGATTGTGATTAAAAACAATATATAGGGTGTACATAAAATCCTAGTCCAAAAATAAGCCCACTTTCCTTTTTTTCCTCTTTTTCCCTTCTTTTCTGCGTCCAAAACCGACTATGCACCCTTAAAATTCGGTTTTTTCCCCTTTTTATTATTAATATATGTATTAATAATATTACCTTAATTTTTCTTAATTTATTTCAGCTCCTAAAGCCTCCAAAACCTCAAAACCGTAAAACTAGTTAGTTTTTACGCGATTACCGTAAAAGACGTAAAATATACACTTTTAAAAAAAATCTTAAATTTTGAAATAAACTTTATAACTAAGTCCTAAATGACTTAAAACCATCCCTAAAATATTCATATGGATAATTACCTCACCCGAGACCTCTAAATGCTAAACCGTAAATCCTAAAAAAAATACTATTACTATAATACTTATACGTATACGTAAACACCAAAATATCACCATTTCATTTCATAGTCACTAATTGTGAGCTCATGAACATGAAATAACCGTTCCTCGATTTACTTATGAGTACTTCAATACTCATAAATGATAACCACACCAACCTCGTTCACACAAAATAAACACGTAAACACACAATTCAAGTAAGCACACATAAAATAACTTAAAAGTAAGACCAAGTGACAAATCCAAAACCTAGGGTTGTCACAGGTAAAAAACTCCAACAACGATCTGTAAAATGTATCTTTGTAGGATACCCTAAGGAAACTATGTGTTACTACTTTTATTATCCACCTGAGAACAAAGTGATTGTTGCTAGGTATGGAGACTTCCTTGAATCTGATCTTGTAAATCAACAATTCGGTGGGAGAAATTATGATCTTGAAGAGAGTCATATAGATACATTACCTTCTAAAAATACTAGCGATGAAATTCCTATAGAACCAGAAAGTCTGGCGGTTCCACCGGAATTAGTTCCTCTGCGTAGGTCCGCAAGGATTAAAAATGCAAATAGCAATATATGTCTTAACATAGAGGATGATGATGAGTTAGGGGATCTTGGTGAACCCGCTAATTATAAATCCGTCATACTTGATCCTAAGAAGGATAAGTGGATGGTTGTTATGGATGAGGAAATGAAATCCATGAAAGTAAATGATGTTTGGATTCTTGTAGAACCACCACCGAATGCTAAAGTAGTGAGACATAATTGGATACAAGAAGAAAACCGACATGGACGGAAAAGTACAATCCTATAAAGCTCGTTTAGTAGCTAAAGGTTTTACTCAAACTTTTGGCGTAGACTACGAGGAGATATTTTCTCCTGTAGCAGACTTAAGAGCTATCAGGATTCTCATAGCTATAGCAGCATACTATGACTATGAGATATGGCATATGGATGTTAAAACTGCCTTCTTGAACGGTCGCTTAGATGAAGACATCTATATGCAGCAACCAAAAGGGTATGTTGATCCTGAGAATCCAGGACACGTGTGCAAACTTCAAAGATCCATTTATGGTTTGAAGCAAGCATCACGTCAATGGAATAAAAGATTTGATGAAGAAATCAAAAAGTTTGGATTTATTCAGAATCGTGATGAGCCATGTGTATATCGCAAAGCTAGTGGGAGTGATGTAGTATTCCTAGTACTATATGTTGATGACATATTAATCATGGGAAGTAACATTCCAAGACTTAAATCTGTTAAGAATTATCTTGGTAAATGTTTTTCTATGAAGGATTTAGGAGAAGCTGCATACATTCTGGAAATTAAGATCTATCGAGATAGGAAAAGATGGTTAATTGGTCTAAGTCAAGATGCTTATATAGATAAGATTTTGAAGAAGTATAATATGCATAATTCCAAGAAAGGTTTTCAACCTATGGAAGTCAAGCATAATCTCAGTCATGATATGGATGCATCAACTCCTGAAGAGGAGGCATACATGCAGAAGGTGCCTTACGCTTCGGTTGTAGGATCTATAATGTATGCTATTAGATGCACAAAGCCTAATCTGGCGTTTGCTCAGAACTTGGTCAATAGTTATCCTTAGACTTGAGATACCAGAAGATTGTTGTGAATCTAGTGCATCTATGTGGAATAATCTAACGGTAAACGTAATCGGTAGCTATAAGGATTATTTTCGGAAGTGTCGCAAACATCATAAGTTTTGCTCGTAGTCGATATGGAATTTATTTCCTCCAATTTCGTTTTGGAGTTTAATACAGCTGGACCCCTCGTGGGATTAGTAAGATGTTTGTGTGGCCACACCCAAATTGGTTTTGGTAATCTTGCAGAATCTGTGAACGAGAAACATAATGGTTAGTGAAAGGAATGACTGAGATCCATATCCTTATTAATGTTGTATTAGAAATAAAAGGATAATAATAACGATGCAGAATCGTTAAAAGGTTTTGTCCAGGAGACCTTACTCGAGTTGTACTAGAGACAAGTGTAACTAGACACTAGTCAATGAAATCACGATATTCGAAATATGTACAAGTGGGAGCTGTAAGTTTATGGACTTATATTTAATAGTCATGTGATAGACTCGAACTCAAGATTACGGGATTGCACTCAATACGTAAAGAGTTAATTTATTTATTAAATATATTTATTATATTTATTAAATTAAACTGAGCAAATAACTATATAACTTTAACGATCGTTAATTAATTAATAGTTAAGTATTAACGAGTGTTAAATAATATATAGTAAGAGGAATAAAAAGGAAGAAGGACGGAAGGTTCTGGAACACCCCACAAGGGGGTGTTCGACGGTCGGTTAGGGCCCTAATGGGGGGGGGGAAGTTTCCTTTTATTTAATTGGCGACAATGGGTTGAGGCCTATAAATATACCTCCTTATCCCTCATAATCTTCATAACTTGTATCTCTCCTTCTCCTCTTTCTTTGTTCGATCGCAAGGTGTAACCCACGAAGGGTTTTCGGTTGGTTTTCTTGGTTGATCGATTGTGTTTATATTCTAGTCCTAGCCCCTCTCTAGGGTTGTTGGGTAGATTATTTACATGCGTTGTAGCTCGGTTTTCACGTGCTAGAATCACGGTTAGCTCGTTGTATTACGTGTCTACAAGATCGTAATATAGTCTTACTTTAGACTATATCTTGGTGTATTATGGTATAAACCAGAATTGGTGATTCGTTCTTCTTCTTGTGGATTTTCTTTAGAGTAAAGGTATGTAACCCTAATTCGATCAATTATAATTGTGTTATTATTATGATCTTGTTAAATCGCTTCCGCTATATGTGCTTTGATCTCGTTTAGGGTTTTATATAATTGTTATGATGTTAATAAACCTTCATAGACTTCATGAACACATTAAGGAAAATTTAGGATATATAAGCTGAGTTTACATCAATATCTAAATCAAGAATAATGGCCTTAACATGGATTGTACCCTAGATCATTTGAAACACTAATTCGGCTAGGTTTTCTTCCTAATCTCACTTCAAACCAATGTTAAACTTCAAACCAAAGACCCAAACCTTCTAATTACAATGTGTACACTCTAATTACACCATAATCCATCCCTAATTACATTCTTAAACCTTTAATTACAAGAACTACAAAGTTACAAGCCCTAAAAATGCATCCAGTTAGGTTTTTCCCTCCAAAAACCCATTTAAACTCTTTCCCTCCCAAATTCAAACTTAGAATCAGATATTTAGGATATTTTGAGATATTTTCCAAGTAGGTTCATCACCTACTTATAGATGAAAACTCATTATTCTTATCAATAATTTTCGTGGCTTATTTTAGACTAACCATAGATAATCTTGAATCTAGCTTGTATGAATCATCTCCAAGACTTCCTTAGGTGTTCCTAGCATCCCTTAGTAATGTATATACTGTTCCTTACATCTTTACAACATTAACTTGAAGCTTAAGGTTTAGAAAGAGTATAAATAAGGACATTATGCTTCATATTTTTTTCACCCCTCACATTCATTTCTAAACATCTATAAATTTTGTTCCTATACCACCATTTAAGCCGTAAGAAGTCCCTAAGATCATTAGCAAGCTTTTTAAGAAGTTCCAAGAGTTCTTGAAGAGTTGTGAAGAAGATATAATCCATATGCCTCATTAGGTGCCTAGATTTCTGAATTTCTTGTTTGTAAGTATCCACCTTGTTCAATAAGTTCTTTTGAAGTTATACGTATTTAATAAGCTTAGTTATAATCTAAATAAGCTATTACAAAAAGTCTTGGTTCATATAATGATCTAAAATGGAAGTTATAAGCTAAAGATGTAATAAAACCCTAGTTTTGTAATCTACATGAAATAATGAGATAAAATCCATTTTAAAAGCTACTAGCAGGGTACCCGCGCAATGCGGGCGGGGGTACCTGTAATTATATTTTTGCCGAGTGATATTGTTCGATTTCGTATTTTTTATATTAACGATTTACGTATGACGAAAATTCAAAGGAATAACAATTGTAAATTTCATATTAATTTTTAGACTCCAATGGTATAAAGTTTTATTAAATTAATAATGGCGATGATCATAATGATAAAATTGAATTCAAGTTTTGTAACTGAAATGTTATATTAATTTGTACATTGTGCATATAAATATGTATTATTCAAGTATGTATTACTTAAATATATGCAATAGATAGCTTGTACATTATGAATATAAAAGTGTACTACTTAAATAATTAATAAGAGAGAGATATCAATCTCTTTTATATGTAGTACTGATATATCTGGAAAACTAATGTTATTATAGTTAGAAATATGTTTATAAACTTTGTTTTAAGTTCTTAGATCATTTGATACAAGTTTGTGGTTGTTATGTCATTATAAGAAAGTATAAGGACTAAAACTATCATTTTTGAAACTTATAAACTATAAGGGTTGAAAATGTAATTATGTAAACTATAAATACTATATGTATCATTTTAAGAAAGTAATAAACATGTCATGTTAGTAGGGAACTTTGTACTAAAGATGTGTCATCTTGATATTACGTTCTGACTGAGTGGTTGGGTTTATGATTTAAAGTGCCCTCGCTCCTCAAACGTTTATAGAATGACTTCTGAAGTATGATGGTCCGAAAAATGATGTGATATTTTAATAAACTATGAACCTTAGGCAAATATCACCAAAAAATACTTAAAACTTGGAACTAAAAGACAAAGACTTTATATATATATATATATATATATATATATATATATATATATATATATATATATATATATATATATATATATATATATATATATATATATATATATATATATATATAGATTTGCGTTCAAGTGGTGAACATTCTTAAAGTATGTTATAGTAGGCACCAATAAGAGGTTGACAAGTGTATTTTATATGAAATAAAAGACTAAGTATAAAATAAATCAAAAGGGTAAAATAGGTATCTTATTTACTACGTACTTATTTCGTTGACCATAAATGAATTACTTCATCCCATTAGTCTTGTCTTTCTCTCTCTTGGTAAACATAATCACGTATGTCTTTCCCAATTTTTAGATCTATGAAACTCTAACATTGTTAAATCTCATTAGAAAGTCAATCATCGTCTATCTAAAATCATCGGGATCTATTTAGATTTAAGAGATCTACGATTATACTGGTGAATGGTGATTGTTTTCCGATGAGATCGCTGAGGAAATCTTCCAAAGAATACCCACTAAGTAAGGTGATAAATGGTGATTCTTTTCATCCATCTTTATGGTCATTAGTTGTTGATTTGCATTATAGTCCTACGACAATGAACAATGGATATTTTTCAAAGCTTTTAATTAAAGAAGATATCAAGTTTATGAAAATAAAAAGTTCCAATTATGCACTTAAAGACAGACTCTGCATGTAATATAGAGGTCGTCGCCTGCTTGTACATTTGTTGATTTTGCTACTAATGCTTATTTTTCTCATTGCTTTGTACATTTGTTGATTTGAGAGATCGTCGCCTAATACATATGTATCAACTGAATTTCCCAGTTATGTTTTGAAATATCTTGACTATCGTTGATGACTAGGTTTACGTGAGCTTATATCACTTTTAGTGTTCGTGTATTAAAACTATAAAGCTTTTGTGTCATAATTTTTGTTTGTGGATTAAAGCTATAAGCTCATGTACCATTATACAATAAGCTTTTGTATCATATCATATTACAGTGTTTATCACAAAAATTTTGCATCTAAATCAGTGATCATATGTTTGGTTGTGTATAAACACTTTTACAACTAACAATATAACTAGTGTGCTTGAGTTTGTATCACTTTTAGTGTTCTTGTATTAAAGCTATAAGAGTTTGTGCCGCAATTTTCATTTGAGGATTTAACTTATAAAAAGCTCATGTACCAAGTATATAATAATCTATGGGATGAACGCATGGTATCAGTATTGTACCGATCCCGTATCAAATTAGTAGTACCCATTTTTTCCGAACATAAATTAATGATACTGATACCGTACCGAACGGTATTCGGATATGTACCGGTACTGGGAAATCCGATTTTTCCGTTTTTTTCGGGAATTTTATGATTTGGTACCGGTTTCGTACCAAATTAGTGGTCTCGAAACTTTTTTCATCTTATTTCGTAGAATCCGCCGAACGGAATTCAAGTACCGAAAACAATATATTTTTGGTTGGATTTCAAAATTTGAGTCGAAATGCTTGTCCATGTATGTATCATCATTTGACAGTGTGTCACGAAATTTTTCATCTAAATTGTGATATGTAAGGTTGTGAATTAACCATTTATGTCGCTAAAAATACATGTATGACAAAATAGTACTAAAAGAAAATGGACCAAATTTGTTTCGAAAAATTGTGATGAGAAAGTTACCGATTTGTTTCGAAAATTTGGTGCGTCAATTTACAACTATTGTAATAGTCGTGTATCAATCGTATGACTTTTGAAACAATGCATACTGGGAAACAAAAGTTATAGATCTTGTGTGAAACATTATTTAAACGAATGTATTAATTTTAATTGTGAATTAAATAATGTTAGAAAAAGATAAAATATTGATACATAATGCCATTAGTTTTTTATAATATTACAATTGAGTCATTCATTTAATTAAATTGGATCTTCATTCATCAAACTTGATCTAATGGCTCACAAGTGTACCTATATATTCTACTTTAAGGTGTACACCACAATAACATCACCATATATATATATATATATATATATATATATATATATATATATATATATATATATATATATATATATATATATATATATATATATATATATATATATATATATATATATATATATATATATATATATATATATATATATACATCTCTACTAATTATAAAGGACAGATGCCTATTGCTGGAAATTGGAAATTTTCCTTTGTGGCTTATGTTGTAAGTTTTGTCTATCAGATTGTGTAAATTAGGAAATGTTATAAACTTCCCGGCAGGTCACCCAAGCCAGTACTACTCTCCCATGAGCACGCTTAACTGCTAGTTCCTAAGAACCCCACGTGCAGTACACCACAAAACGCGTTGTGTCATGAGAAGGTGACTGTTATCTTATGAACCATGGATCTCTCCTGGCCACAGCCGATGTGGGATTTGCCTAGGGTGTCACATGTTATCTCCCTTGCGGGTTTATCAAACATTTCATAAAAAAATTTAAAAGAGTGCGAGGCTATGAACTCACGTTGATGTGGGAAGGCGGTTATCGACGATTTGGATGTACGGTTGTGCTTCAATCACGGAAACCTAGATAAATAATACTCGTCTTAGACTTTTGTCCAATGTCTTTACAAAAATAACAATTATGTATACATATGATGATTATATATATATGATGATGATCAAGTGGGTTTATACATTCTCATTTACTCATTTTAGTGTTATGTGTTGATAACTTTTATACTAGGTTACTAGTTTTACCTCTTTACATGTTTTAGGTCCAATAAGCCTATTATTAGTCCATTAACTTGTATTAATCCATTTTATACTTTTATTATCAGTATTATACTTTACATGCTGGGCCCAAGTGGGTTAAGCCCAATAAGAATGTTTATAAGTGTTTAGCCCATTTAGTAGTATTATTAGCCCAATAACGCTAACTTAGCCCGTTAATGTCCGTATGTTATATAGTTCGGGTTTTATCGGTTTTTACTTGTATTAAGTACTTATATATCAGTATATGAGTTTTAAAAAGATTACGTTAGACGGGTCCGACCGTCTAAGTTTTATTTGACAAAAACGTTAATCTTTCGGTACTAGCCGAAAAGACGTAAAAATTATGTTTATAGTTTTTATAACTTATAAAACTTACCAAACTACCATTTTTATATAATGTCCATTTATTTATCCTTATACATATTTATATAAATGAAATATATAAGTTACTGGGTTTTAATTTCACATTTTATACTATATTATTTTGAGTGCTTATATAATACTATTAAACTTTAATTTCACAAAATCTGATTTTTAGTTTCACTTTCACCATTTTTATCATATCTTGAGTTCTATAAGGAGATAGAAACTCATTTTTGGATGATATAAACTTCATATTATTTTCTACAAATAACTTAGTTATAGCTACTGCTCAATCCATGTCTAAGTATCCTTAACAGTCCCTACAAAACAGACTATTCAGATTGGTATACTAATTTTGTTTTGATCATATCTCACTCATTTTGATGATTCCATTGCATGGCCAACTCTCACATGTGTATGACATCTAATACTTACTGTAAATTGATTCCACCATGTCATTTTATCAGTTTATCATTTGGTTACTTACTGTTTTTATACAGCCATCATATTTAGCAAGATTTTAACCTTGTTACCTATGGTTTTCCATCTTTTTACACATGTTTATCAAATCTATCAACACCAAATCCCCACATAATATTTTTAATCATCATTCATCATCATATAAATATACATAAATAAAGAAAATACAAGATTACATAATCAAAATAACAAGAGGATAGGAAGAACAATCTCTATACCACCATTAGTGAGGAAAAGATGAGGTTTTTGATGAACAAGACTTGGTTTTGGGTAACCAATCTTATGAGATATCAACACCACTTCTAGGATCACCAAGTATTTGTAGATTCCTCCAAAAATCATCCCTTGTTCTTCATGAAAACACCTTGAGAAATCAGCCCCAAACTCCCTTGAAAACTCCTTTTTACATGTTAAGATCACCTCCAATCTTCATAACTACAATGGGTTTTCATCATATGTAAATTATACATATGATTTATGGTTGAATTTTTTATCTAATGGGGTGTTTTTGGGTGATATGGGACGTTCATAGGGAGAGAGGAAGAGAGAAAATGTGTGAGTTGCATGAGAGAAATGGTAAATGGTTTTTGGTTCCATGGTTTTTGTGTTTAAGTGGTTTAGATGGCAACTAAGGACATGTGTCCTTAGTTAGCTTAATATGTTGACACACACGAGGTGTGTTGTTGAAGCTTTGTCCACCCATGTGTGGGGGTGGGACAAGTATATACTTGTTCCATCCCCATTAATTTACGGGTATTCCTCGATTCTAGTTTCCTCGATTTGCGTGTCCTCGGGTCGTTTTACGAAAAACGTTTTTATAAATTATGAATCAACGGCACAAAAAGAATCTAATAAAAATTGTCTCATCAAAAACGGAGTTCGAAAACGTAAATACGTAATCCTAAGGTTTCCGGTTTAGTCGTAAATGACGTTAAATTAAAATCGTAAGTCCTAATCTCTTCTCGTAAATTTGTGAGTTTATGAACCAACTCAAAATTAAAGTCCCAAAATAATATTCACGGATAAATTTATTTCCTGAAATGTCGGACTGTCACCAAAACGGTGTATGTAAACGTAAGCACGTAACGTAGAATCCTCCGGTTTAGACGTAGTCGATGCTACTTCAAGACGTAAATCCAAATTTCTTCCAAAAAATAAGTGAGTTTATATTATAACATTAAAATAATGTTTTCAAATAAATATTAAGAATAAAATATAAACCATAAATTGACGGATTGTCACACATTCCATAGCTAGAAATAGTAGTCCTTAGGAAAGATGGAGAAAGATTGTGAACGTAGTTGAATGCCGACCAAGTAATTAAGTTAGCACTGGAACAATCACAACAAGATGCTAGTTATGACGTATTGGTAAGCATTGAAGGGGTTGAAGAATGAAAAAGAATTATAAAGATAAAGGGTGTAAAGAAAGTAGCCCTTCTTACAACCTTAGGCAGAAACCGGGTCAACTCATATGCTATTGAGATCATTTTAATGATGCTTGATATTGAAGGTAAGACATCATGGACCCAGCGATGTAATGCACAACCCATCCCAGCTAACTCAGATATCTCTTAAAAGATATTTGTTTTAATCACACGGAGACAACACATTATCTATCGATTTATTCACTCCGAATATATTGATATTGAAATGGTGGCACTCCTCTCCAGCCTCCGATCACTAAAATTCCAAAATGCACGATCGAGTCTAGAGCCATTTGAGATCATCAAATATCTCATTAGGACACACTTTCATAATTCCTTGCTTCTTCACACACTGTGAAAAGTAAGAAAGATTTTAAGAGTCCTACGCAAAATCTTCATGATCTTGCCTGAACATCCGAGTAATACAAAAGTATTTACAATGAAGATGGAAATCCTTCTTGAGAGAATATCAAAAAGCTCATGGTAGGTGACTTGTGTGATTCTTTATGAATCAAGCTTGTGATAACTAGAAAGCAATAGTGGTTTAATTCTTAACTGAACTTAAACACGTTCCAGGCCTCTATGCAATATCTTAGTGATCTTGCCAGAACACTCAGAGTGACACTCTATAGTGTTCACAGTGATGAGTGGAAATCCTTCTAGTGTTAACCTTAAACATCACTTGGTAGGTAACTTGCAAGATTCTATACGAATCAAGCTCGTGACAACTGGAAAGCAACGATGGTGCGATTCTTTAATGTTAGAAATACGTTTTTAACGTATATTAGAAGTATCGGTCACTCCACAATATTATTGAATGTTGTATAGCTCGTAGTTAATATTTGTTTAATTTGTTAAGTAAAATCGGCCCATGGGCTTGTCATGGGCCGGACCAAGTTCATTAGTGGCTTGGATATAAATACCCCTTTCCACCACGGAAAGGGGGTTGGTTGTTGGTTGTTTTTCAATTTTGATGAAATAAAACACACATATTCTCTCTCACTTTCTCTCACTACTTTCTCTCTCTAGAACCATCAACCCACCTTGTTGATTCATAAGATTATCACTATTCATCAATTGGTATCAGAGCTCTCTCACAGGTTGAAGACCAACTAATCAGTCTGTCTCCAAGGAGTTGCACAGACCCAGAAGTGCTACGCCTCGTGTCTTGACACCCAGCATGATCGGCATCTGCGTATGATATTAAAGCAATAGAGGAATCTTTCGGATACCATAGACCACGATGAAGTGTTCCTTTGAGATACTGAAAGATCCTTTTAACAGTATGTAGGTGCTTTTCGATAGGCCGAGCCTGATATCAGGCACACATGCATACGGCAAATTGCAGATCAGGCCTGCTAGCAGTCAGATAGAGAAGGGTGCCGATCATCCTACGGTAGAGTTTCGGATCGACAATAGTCCCATTCCTATCTTCATCTGACAGATAAGATTATCGCTTCTGCTGATTACAAGAACATGCTAATAGAAATCAAGAATTAACAAGCAAGCGTTCAAGCAGGAGAAGACTCGTCGACCACGGTTAAGAGTAAAGGTAAACGCAAGCAAACAGCTTTACCTGAACCCAAAACCAAGAAGACAAAGACTGTGGCTGAGAAGGGTAAAAGTACGGCTGACAAGCTTGTTCTTCACGATGAAGAAGATGTTGATGACGATCCTACTCTCGAGCTAACTCGCAACACTGAGAAAAAGTTAATGAAGCAGGCTATTGAAAAGAGTAGGAGAGACACAGGCGGTAGTGGTTCGGGTGTACAGATAGATGTTGAAGAAGATTACGAGGAGCCACATGACATTAGTGAGTTTGGATCACCCGAACGTTACTCAGCATCGAAGGAGACATCCATTACTGATACAACAAGTGTTGAGAAGGAGTTCGGTGCTACAACAATCATTGTGACTACACAGCCTCTTGTAACTCAACCTCCACCAATCCAACCTTTACCAACCCGACCGGTGCCAACACCATTCCCTCCACCTCCACCTACTTCCTTCATGAGTACTGTAATCACAACCGTGCCATTTCAACCATCCCAGAGTAGCCCTGTGCCATCTACATTTTCTGCATTCTTCCTGGCAGAAATGTTGGATAAACACACGGAAATCAAAGAAAAGAGATGTCTCAACTTCGAGAAGAGCTATTTCGACGAGTGGAAAGTGAAGCGGCATCCAAGAAAGCCCAAGAAGAGATGCTAGCTAAGTTCACTGCAGAGATGGAGTTGACACGTAAATCTCATGCAGAAGAACTTGCTCAAGTCAAACAGGCTGAAGCTGATAAGAATGAAGCACGATTTACAAGACTTTGAGCCATAAAGGATAAATATAAGGAGCAGAAAGAAACACTTGAAGCTTCTATTGTAGAGAGAGTGAATGAATTTGTTGAGTCTCTTATGCCAAAGCTGCGTGAAGAGTTGAGGAAACTTGCGGCTGATAACTTGATGATTAAGTCGTCCAACCCTTCCGAGTCAGCCTACAAAATTGCATATGACTTAACAGATTTTGAACTAAAGAAGATCCTCAAAGCTCGCATGAAGGAAGTTGGATCCTTTGACAAGTCTAAAATTCAACAAACACTCTACAAAGCACTCAATGAAGCTATCTTGGAGGATGATCGGTTGTTTAAAACATTTGGAAGTGTGGTACCTTACCACATCTTGGATGAGGAGGAAAAGGAAGATAGTGAGCAAGAAGAGGGTGATGGTGAAGAAGAGGATGATGGTGAAGAAGATGAAGACAAAGGTAGTGATGGTAATGATGGTGATGATGATGATGATGGTGATGGTGGTGATCAAAATGAGGAGAGTGATAAGGGTAGCAACGGGGATGATGATGAGGATGATGGTGGTAAAAATGACAAGCCTCATCAGTCTGATGACGATGAAACGGGGGACAAGGTTGTCATCAAAAAGAAACCATCCAAGTCTGGTACCAAGTCTCAGAAAGATGCTGCCCGAAAGGAAAAGTCAACCTCTACGTAGTCAGGACGAACCAAGTGGCGCCATGATGTGAATGCTGCTACTGCGTCATCGATTCCCGGTACATCTGTTTCTGTTTCTATACCTGTTACCACTAATCCTGTTAGTTCTTTTGTTGCTCCTGTGATTGCAGAACTAGTAACTGAACCTGAATCTACACAACACTCGCCTGTTCATGATACCGCCAAAATGCCTGAATCAGAACCAGCAAGTGTTCATGTTTCTACTCCTCTGCAAAAAGAACCAGAATCTACTGTTCCCGACTCAAGCACACGGGACTGGGCGGATACATTAGAGATTGATGAAACTGCACCGCCACAAGCTTGGATCACGGCAGCTGCTAAATATGATCCAATCACAGACGCTGATAGAGATGTTCTATATCTCCGTATCCGTAGTCCGATAGACTTGTGTGCATTTTGGGCTCATGAGTTCAAATCTTCGGTCACTCCGTCTTTGGTAAAGAGAGCGCTAAAGGACAAGAGACTTTACGCCAAAACCAGGTTAAGCCACATGGAGTACGAGTATTATGCTGAAGAGGTCCTGAAAGCTCTCAATACCGTTCAAAGGCCAGGCCTTCATGAGTCAGAAAGAGCTCCACCTCCACTTGATCCCTCTCAAGATAATCAAATTGCTCTTGACTTCTTTGTTACCAATGATCTTGAGTATCTCCTCAAGGGATCATCCAAGTACGCGACCTTCCTTACCTTGTTGAAAGCTGCTAATTGGGGGACAATACCTTATATCGAAGAAAAGGTCAACCGCCTCTGGGTCCCAAAGGTAAGCCGTAATTATGACATGTATGCTGCTATAGGAGCATCACATTGGGACGAGCGAGTCCGAAGGGCTTATAGAGGTTGCTGCTTAGCCAACTCAGGAAGTATCGTCAGATCCAATCTTCGCATCACAAGTATTTTGGGACTGAAGATTGAACCCAAGAATGGCTATCATCATGTGACGGAGATTCGTCTAAAAAGGGAGGATGACAGAGAATACAAGATACAACAGGGAGACTTTTCTATCATTCGCCTTGAAGATATCGAAGACATGTTGCTTATGATGACCCGTGATCAACTTACCCATCTTACTCGTGAAGAAATCATTGCCTTGAATACAGCACTTTGTATGTTCACACGAAGCATTGTTATCAAGAAACGAGTTGAAGATCTTTAATTGGGAGTTGAAAGCTACCAAAGGAAGCTTAACTTGACCCGTCCAATGAATCAAGTTCTACCTCAACATGTCAAAAGATGTCCCTATACTGGCACGACCGTTCCGATGTATGGGATTTTCTACATGAACAGTCGTGGGATCATGAAGTTTATGAGGGTAGGTGAGCTTCATAAGTACAGTGATGGGACTCTCATATTCGTCAGAGGAAAATTGGAGCATCTCAATTCTGGCGGGACATTACCAGAAATGATTGAGGTTTGGCATCCGGCTTATCAGAAGATGGCGACATATGTGATCAAGAAGATTGATGAAAAGCTCCGGGAACGTAGATTGATGAGGAGCTTAGAAAAATTCGTTGGTGGCAGACCATATGGAGTGCACTACAAGTTACTGCAACGATCCATCTAATGGGTCGTACATCTCAGGTCCACTCTATATTGGTTTTATTTGTGAATATGTAAATTTTGTGAATATTGTGCTTTTATGGCTTGATGTAGTGTTAAGGTATAATAATTTTTCAAGAATTTCTCACGAGATTCTAAATCTTTCAAAATATGTCATACTAAAGCACTACAATTAACCCTTATTAATTTAAGGGGGAGCATTAATATGTTCTATGGCCAAACATTGATTTCATTTTTACCCAAAGACCGGTTAATCCATTCAATATCCCAAATATTAATGGTTAACATTTTGGATAAGGGGAGAAAATGGGATTAAGGAGACTTAAACGATACTTGGCTAAAAGATGAAAAAGACTTAACGATAATCTAACTTAATATGTGTAAAGCACGTGTTAAGGGGGAGCGTTTTTTGATGAACAAAACACTTAAGGTACAAAACTCTTGATTTCAATATCACAAGTACCTTAAGTGATTTTCAAGGATTTTTCATGGTGACTATACTTTCCCAAAACACGCTTAATTCACGACGGATGTGGTGACAAAAGGGTGGTAGGAATAGGTATTAGTCCAATGATTCATCAGAGCCGATGGAATCTTCCCAAGGACAATTCCCTAGATAGAATTAGAAGTCCTAGGAAAGATGGAGAAAGATTGTGAACGTAGCTGAATGCGGACCAAGTACTTAAGCTAGCACTGGAACAATCACAACAAGGTGCTAGTTATGACGTATTGGTAAGCATTGAAGGGGTTGAAGAATGAAAAAGAATTGTAAAGATAAAGGGTGTAAAGAAAGAAGCCCTCCTTACAACTTTAGGCAGAAATCGGGTCAATACATATGCTATTGAGATCATTTGTTAATGATTCTCGATATTGAAGAAAGACATCATGGACCCAGTGATGCAATGCACAACCCTTCCCAGCTAACTCAAATATCTCTCAAAAGGTATTTGTTTTAATCACACGGAGATCAACACGTTATCTATTGGTTTATTCACTCCGAATAGACTGATATTGAATAGGTGGCACTCCTCTCCAGCCATCGCTCACTAAATCAAAACGCACTATCGAGTCTAGAGCCACGAGATCATCAAAAGTCTCATTAGGACACTTTCCATTTATTCCTTGCTTTCTCACATACTGTGAAAAGTAAGAGATCTTTATGAGTCCTACGCAATATTCTTGTAATATTGCCAGAACATCCGAGCGATACGCAAGTATTACAATGAAGATGGAAATCCTGCTTGAGCCAACATCAAACAAGCTCATGGTAGGTGACACGTGCGGTTTCTTTAGAAACCAATCTTGTAAAAACTGGAGAGAAACAGTAGTTTAATTCTTAATTGAACTTAAACTTGTTCCAGGCCTCAACGCATTATCGTATGATCTTGCCAGAACACTCAGAGTGACACTCTTTAGTGTTCACAGTGACGAGTGGAAATCCTTCTAGTGTTAACATCAAACAGCACTTGGTAGGTGACGTGCAAGATTCTTTATGAATCAAGCTCGTGATAACTAGAAAGCAACGATGGTGAAAATATTAATTGAAATTCACTTGTTCCAGGTTTCATGAATTGACGGCTTCAATCACAAGGATAATTTATCCAAGTGATTCACTCTTTATGTTCGCAGTCAAGCTTAGTGATCGTCGAATAAAGAGAACGGGTTTACCCGCGAAATCCTGTCAGGAAGTTACTTAAT
Source organism: Glebionis coronaria (assembly GCA_025667525.1). Classification (NCBI taxonomy): domain Eukaryota; kingdom Viridiplantae; phylum Streptophyta; class Magnoliopsida; order Asterales; family Asteraceae; genus Glebionis; species Glebionis coronaria. The sequence goes on along the minus strand of CM046875.1, from coordinate 341,135,976 downwards.
TGAAACTATCCGTCACAAGTACGATATCTAATATCGTCCAACGATCTTCACCGACCGGGGGTAAAACGCTACTGATTTAGAATGAAATGTTCTAAGCCATTTCATTCGAGTCTTATTATGTTGCTGCGAAGACGGTGGCGTTGCCGTGTACCAGTTGAATTCGTTCCCACATGCTTATGTTTTTCTGCATCAAAGTTCAGCAAAATTCAAGAAAGTACAAAATGAAGTCTTCCGCTGTACCAAACTCTGAAGCTTTCAAGAATTCAACAAAAACATAAGTGTGTGGAACATGGAGTCACGAGGAGGCAAGATTCACAAGAAGGCAAAGATCGCACGTGATTGGTCAAAAGAACAATGCTCTCAAGCCAAAGCCTAAAAGATCAAATCAACATATTCACAACAAAAAAGAAAAGAAGAAAAGACTACGAGCTGAAGAACGAAGACTTAGTATAGTATGATAGGTTTGGAACTGTGTAACGTGGAGTGACCTCCCTTAGGGGGAGATTGTTAGAAATACGTTTTTAACGTATACTAGAAGTATCGGTCACTCCACAATATTATTGAATGTTGTATAGCTCGTAGTTAATATTTGTTTAATTTGTTAAGTAAAACCGGCCCATGGGCTTGTCATGGGCCGACCCAAGTCCATTAGTGGCTTGGATATAAATACCCCTTTCCACCAGTTGGTTGTTGGTTGTTTTTCACTTTTGATGAAATAAAACACACATATTCTCTCTCACTTTCTCTCACTACTTTCTCTCTCTAGAACCATCAACCCACCTTGTTGATTCATAAGATTATCACTATTCATCATTTAATGAATCAAAGTTGTTCCAGGAATCGGATTTGATGGCTTCAAATCATGCGGATATTATTATCCAAATGATTCACTCTTTATGTTCGCAGTCAGCTTTGGACGATCGAGTAAAGAGAACGGGTTTACCCGCGAAATCTTGTCAAGGAGGTTCTTAATTGAAACTACCTGCCACAAGTACGATATTTTATATCGTCCAACGGTCTTCACCGTCCGGAGGTAAATTGCTACCGAATTAGAATGAAATGTTCAAAGCCATTTCATCCGTGTATATGTTTTGTTATTAACTGTCTTATGCAACGTAACAAGAAGGTGGCATTGCGGTGTACAATCCAGAAGAAGTCGTCACCACTGCTTATACTGTATACACTTAATACTTCAACAAATTCAAGAAAGTCTAAAAGTCAAGTCTCCCGTTGTATCAAACTCTGAAGCTTTCAAGAATTTATAAAGGTGTAAGTATGTGGAACATGAAGTCACGAGGAGGCGAACATCACAAGTGATGAATGCACAAGGTCAAGGCAAGAAAACATGCTCAAGACTAAAGTCATAGATCACATCAACATATTCACGAGAACAAGATCGAAGACTCAAGCATAGTATGCTAGGTTTAAGATTTTGTAAAATGGTGTGACCTCCCTTAGGGGGGAGATTGTTGGAAATACGTTTTTCCAAAGAAAGTCTCGGTCACATCATTGTTAGCATAAATCACGAGCTATAGACTATTTAGGACATTGTAACTTGGAGTGACCTCCCTTAGGGCGAGATTGTTGGAAATACGTTTTTACGTATTTAGAAATGATCGGTCACTCCAACGATATATTCAAGTATTGGGCTCGTGATCCAATATATAAACATATATCCCATATAGCCCAGATGTAGGGTGGACTATATATACCCCTCCTAGCATGTTAGGAGGGGGTTAGTCATTGTTTGTTCACACACATTTCATTAATCAATCTTTTATTCTCTCCTTCTCTGTTTTCTCTCTAGCTTTCTCTCTAGTTCTTCCTTCTCCCTCCTTCTATTTAGATAAATCAAACACTTGCACAATCCTAAGAATCTAAGGACCTACAACTTTTGACATCTTTGTTAACAGGATCTTTGTTAACAGGATCTTGGAGGATCGGTGGGAAGAGAGGCGGTAACTGGTCATGGTGTTGTAATTGCTAGAAAAGCATTACTTACTGACCATCTGCGAAGAACGAGGTTAGTGTTTACAGTGCATCTTTGTTAAAAGTCTTTATAAAACGTGGAGTGTTACCCATGGCGTTAAAATCAAATGTCAAAAGATACATCAGTATAAGACACATCCATAATATGGAGTATACTACAGCTAGGTTTTATTTATCAAGGACACTTGTGTTCTTATCCTAACGCTATCTTCCATGACATTCTTCTTTATTATTGATATGGGTAACCCTTTGCATCATTTCATCTCACATGGTTATGGTTTTTATAGCTTCCCTGGAAGTTAGGATAAATATTGAAATCACCACATGGTACAAAACATGTAAATGATCACAATGGACAATCAGGTATTCATCTAAACATAGCCTATGTTTTACTGATTAGATTTGCATCATTATTTTATGATGTCATTATCTGTTGGTTTTCTCACCCGCCTGATCACAGCATAGAGCTTTGAATCATGACAGCAATCTTTTCGCCATGTTTCATTAGGATCTGAAAGGATTTCCATGTGCACAACGGAAAGAAAAATAATGAGACTTCATAATTGCAGGTGGGCTGAACAAATTGCTTTATGTGAGGGAAAAGTGGCGGGAGGAAACCAACATATACAGACTTGCACAGCTCTTCTATTTCTTTCGGATGCTTTCGTTCTTCTTTACAACCGTTGCTTACGACTTCTGTACAATGGTGTGCACCTTTGGTTATTTTTTTATCACAGAACATTAAAAGTGTTTTGTAAATAAATAAATGAAACTTCACCCGATCATTTGCTTGACTAACAACTTCTGTGTTCTGTTTACAACTCACTGTAATTACCGTTTACATCTTTCTTTATGGAAAATTGTAACTGGTAATCTGTAAATTTTGGTTATAGAGTATGTTATTAGAGTATTGTCCTCGCATCCTTTGAGATGGTTGTATACTTCTTTTTAGGCATTGTGTGGGGTTGGTGAGGATATTTAAATGGGAGCTAGTCCTATATGTTAGAGTGACCTCGATGGAACTAACGAATGTAAGTTCAAATCCAAGGTATGCATGTTATATCATGACATCATTCTATTAGAGGACTCACCATATACGTTTGTTGAGAAATCAGTTCTACAAAGAACTATATGCCATTGTATAATGATTAGGGATAAGTTACATTATTGCACCAAGCTAAAAGGTATGTTCAGTCTGAATAGAAAGTGAAGGGTTCATTAGCTATTAGCCGCTTTTATCTTCACTAAACTGTAATCACCACTCTTTTTTCCTCCGAAAAGCCAATTATATAAAATCAACTTAGAAATTACCAATACAGACCAGACAGCCACTCCCATTTCCTATGAGACGCAGACACAAGTGGGCAAAAGAACTAAAAACATCAGACATTGGTCATGTGCAGGTATAGTCTACCTCTATGAAATGTTCTCAATATTATGTAAGTGTAATTCTGTTTAATTTATGTCATTTGGGTCATGCAGATATGGGATTTTAACTTGCATTTAGATTATTTGGCTGAATTTGAGACCAATATTAGCAAGGATGCCAGACATCCCACGGTGATGAAGCTTCAGTCATGGGAACCGAGGTAAATATTCGGTTAAATTATGTCATCAACGTTGGATCTTTCTTATGAGTATCATGGATTTTGATGAATTTGGATGGGATTAAATGAATAGGTGGATGAGCCTTCCATATATCGTGTCGTGATTATCGAAGAATCAACAGCATGTTGGGATACCTGAAAAACATGGATAGCAATACTCATAAGTTTGTCAACTATGAAAAAACCGTAAGCCACAATACATGTTCAAAAAACACTTGACTAACTCATTAATCACAATAAACTATTACTATGGCAGAGGGGATTTAGCTGTTTCACCACAAATATTGCCATATGTGTTGTAAATTGAGAATTAGTAATTAGTTTTGCATTGGCGGATTTACAAAATGGATTCCACATTAACTTCTCTTCTTGCAGTTATAGAAACTTCAACTATTTAACTTAGTTATTGTTTAATATAATTTGTATTTTGATTCAAGAGAATCTGAACCATTGGAATACGAATTTATCAAGTTCACATGTTGAAGGACTCAGGTTAGTCTTTAACTTCAGAAAAGAAAAAACAAAAAAATTACTGTAGTAAGTTTGCAATTGAAAATGTATGCTAACCTCATGTTCAGCCATTCGTTTTAATAATTCAGATCCAGACAGTTACTATATGAAACCTCAGATAACAGGATCCCTGATGATATTTTTGTGCACCAAATCTTATCATAGCTATCTCTTCATAGGCACCTCAAAGTTAATCGTCAGTTTTGGCTGTTAAAGTGGTTGTTTTGTTGCTGTCAAAGATGTTTCGCTGACTGCTGTAAGGGGGTGTGGATGACAGATGGTTTACTGCTCCTGCCAAAGAGTATATGTATGGTTCGTGTTGTAAGGTGGTTTTTAGGTAACTCTTTTGGAGATCTTCTTTTCTACATTTGTTTAGAAAATTTGTAAGTGTATAAACTTTAAACAATAATACTTTTGTAACCCTAACATGACTATTCAAATGATGGAAGTACTTGCGTCTATATTGCAAAATTAAATTTTTTTCAACCTCCCTCACATGACTGCATCAACTGCAAAATGGTGACTTTCTATCTCATGATATCTGCTGACGTAACATACGACCACCAAATAATACGTTTGTGTGTGAATACAATATGGGCATTGTGACTCGATTGGGGTTTTTTTGCGTGTTTGTCTTCTGGGAAGTGGGGAGCGGGTGTTTGGGTAAAGGTTTTTTCGTTTTGCGCAAAGACCTCTTATAAGATTTATAATTTAACTCATTCGTCTTAAGAGCACTTTGAGTGGTTTCCTATTGTCTCTCCATCATCCATGAACTACCTGAAGAGCAGAGATAGTCAGTAGTGCAAGCAATGAAGGAAATATAAAATTTTCCTATTTATCTAAGACTATTCAGGTAAATAATACAATTAGTAATTCCAACACATTTAGTAGTGTTTTGTTCTGTCTTTATGTGAAGTGTAGAGTCTTTGTATTCAATATTTGTGTCAGCTGTATTCAATAATCAATATGATTTGCATTCTTAAAATGGGGAAGTTAACGAACTGAATTAAAATTTAAGTTATAAATGATTCATTATCATATAGGTTCAGAATGCGAGTCTCATCTAGGTACTGGAATATGATAATGTAGCTGCTAAAATATCATATAGGATAACATAGGTCTGCAGCCGCTAATGATGAACTACCAGCTGCACAAACCTTTGACGATAGTCTAAATGAAATACCCATAGCAAGATTCAGTTCTTACAACATATCTGTGGTATTTCAGTTTTGAAATAACAATGTGACTCAAGTATAATGAATTGAAATATATTACACAAATTCTATTAGGTTTCTTAGGCTGAGCGAATATCATTTAACACTAAGAAGTAAAACAATAAAAAATAAAAGTCGCCATGCCTAATATTTGTGTGTATAAAGTATCATAAAAGCTTGTCTTTTATAAAATAGTCTGTGATAAAAGACAAGAAGTAAGGATGAAAGCTCTATAGTGGCACATGATTCAAAAGAGGGAGTGAACCATTTTGTAAAGCTCTGCTACAGTAAGATTTTTTGAGTCAGACCTAAAAATTATGCTACTTTTCTCCTGAGTTTGGTTAGTATTGAATCAATTTTATAGGATTTTTGGTAAACAAAGAACATGCGTCATTTAAATTTGTGGTGGGTATTGGTCAATATGTGTTAATTGACCCCTAACTAAATATTTTAAAACCTTAATCCACACAGTTTATGCAAATTAATATGAAGCTAAACATAATTTTTTAGATAATCAGTATTTTAACTCACATCCAAAGTCCAAACAGGCACAAAATGTTATCAAAGGTGGTGGTACATATATTAAAAAGGTTGCCACATACTGATGTCCATTTTTTCTTAGTGTGTATGATTTCATATGATTTCACAATACTAGAAATCCATTCTTTATAAGACCTCAAATGACACAGAAATTTCTCTTGTCTATATGTTTATTTCCGTGATGTATCATCCAAACATACGAAAGATCCTTATCAGCTTCCCTAATAATTTCTGTAAAGGTTTAGTAAAGGTTTAGTAAAGGTGAACCAGTAGTTGTGAAGGATGATTCAAATAAGACTAATGGCAATTGTTAGGAGCTGATGGAGATGGCGTGTGCATAGTGGTGTTTAAATAAAAAAGTTTTGCTGGACATGTTTTGACCTTATCATATCTGATGTTACATGGACCAAAGAGATGATTTACCAGATCACTATAGCAAATGAAACTTGCCTAAACATTTCAAGTAACATGTCAAAGAATTCATATTAACATAGAATTGACTACTGATAAACATCACGGCTGAAGAAAGAGATAATACCACAGAGATACATATTTCTAGATATAATCTAAAATTAACTTGTAGGTTACTCTCACGTACCTTGATAGTTATCAAAGGCCCCGTCACATGACTTCTTCAAACATTGCAGTGGATACAAGCTCAAGAAAAATACCGTAAATATGAAAGACCGAGACCAACCAACTTAGACAATCATATCACCAAAAGAAGACCAGCTGAAATATTTAACGCAGCTCCACTGCTACAGAGTCAAAACGCGGCCAAAATGCTTGATGATTTGTTTGAGTTGATTGGTAAGTTTGTGACAAACAATTCTACAAATGCTTCTGGTGTGGACACATAAATAACTGCCCATGAGCAGAGATGCATATTGAGCTGCCAAAATGAAATACGTAGAAATTATCTTTGGTCTTGACTTAGTTGATCGATAGATATTATCCCCCCTTTTCACCTGTAATCTAACCTGCATAATTTAACAACATAGTAAATAACTTCAATGGTGTATTTCTGTCTACTCAATTCCAACATTCAGTTTTACACTAAATCTATGTATAAAACTATAACCAAATTAGAGATTATGAAAGAAAACTTCATTGCCATTAACTAACCAATCCTGAAGAAATTTAGCTATATGTATTTACAATACTATTTATGAATGATGACCATACGTCCATACCTGTATTTTCGCAATTGGCTGTGTGTTGCACGTTAATTTCATGAAGAATCTTTACATCAGCTTCATCATCTTCCTCATACTTCAGCTAATAAGATCGGGACAACAAAATAAATTAAACCACCGACTTAAAAACTACAAAAAACTTCAAACTTAGGGGGTGTATGGCATTACGTTTGAGTCTTCACTATCTAATTATTTCATCTTCCTTACCTAATCACAAGTTATATTCATGCAAATCCTCTAATCTCACAATTAGAGATTCCCCACAGCAACAATTCAATAACTATGAATTTGCAATCAACAACAAACTTCCATGGATGTTTTCTTTGTGAATGAGAATGATTTTTTATAAAATTAATAAACTACGTATATCTTTCTTTTCATATAGTAAAAATAAAAAGAATGATTAAATTATGTTTTTATACTACTATAATTGTTATAATCGGGTCGTTTCGGTCGAGTTCGGGTTATTCGAGTCGGGCTCAATTTAAGACTAGGCTAATTTACTCGAAAACGAACCGATTTTAATTCGGGTTGGTCGATTTCGAGTCTATTCGGGTCGGGTCAATTCAGGTTCGTATGACTCAAAAATAGGTAAAATATTAAAAAAAAATTACACTTTGAAAACAGAAAATATATAAAGTTTATTTAGAAAAATAGAAAAATAAAAACAAAACTTATTCGGATCTAACGGGTTGACCCAAACACGAGTTAGACAAACCTATTTTACACAATACCTAAATCGATGAATCCGAGTTAATCGGACTGACCTGATTAACCTGATTTAAAATTTGAACCCGAGTAATCTGACCCGCATATATTAGGGTCTTGAACATAAAATTGAAAAATAACATTCTTAGTAAAAAGATAAACAAAATTCTTTCTTTCAAAAATCCAAAAATATCTTTAATTTTCTTACATAAAATTATCGCTAAAAATACACGAATACTATTCTTTGACACAAAAAGTTAAAACTTATATTAAAAAATTGTTATGAAAGTACCATATACTTGTTTCGTAAACTGTCTTTTATAAACAATGACTATTTGCGTCGCCAATTTGCTCTAAAACATTAATCATTTTCTTTAAAATAAACAAATATATAAAAAAAGATAAACAAAATTCTGAAGTCATACCCGCCCATGAGGCGGGTTTTGAAACTAGTATATATATATATATATATATATATATATATATATATATATATATATATATATATATATATATATATATATATATATATATATATATATATATATATATATATATATATATATATATATATATTTATATATATATATATATATATATATATATATATATATATATATATATATATATATATATATATATATATATATATATATATATATATATCAAATCAAATCAAATCAAATCAAATCAAATCAAAAACCTTTATATAGGAAGGATGGTGAAACAATTTCTTAAATATAAAATTCTATAAAAATGACACATGTAATTCATTAAAGGGTTTCCATAAAATGTTTCAAAAAGAAATGATGTCTTAAATACAAAATTCAATAAAAATATATATAGGAATTACAAATTATGCCTTAAATACAAAATTCTATAAAAATATATAAGGAGGGATGGTGAAACAATAACTTAAATATAAAATTTAATAAAAATGATTCCATAAAATGCTTCAAAAATAAAATAGAAATTACAAATAATGCCTTAAATACAAAATTCTATAAAAAAACATATATATGAATTACAAATGATGCCTTAAATACAAAATTCTATAAAAATATATAAGGAATGATGGTGAAACAATGCCTTAAATACAAAATTCAATAAAAATGATTCCAAAAAATGCTTCAAAAATAAAATAGGAATTACAAATGAGGCCTTAAATATAAAATTCTATAAAAATATATATAGGAATTACAAATGATGCCTTAAATATAAAATTCTTTAAAAATATATAAGGAATGATGGTAAAACAATGCCTTAAATACAAAATTCTATAAAAATGATTCCATAAAATGCTTCAAAAATAAAATAGAAATTACAAATGATGCCTTAAATACAAAATTCTACAAAAATATATTGGAATTAAAAATGATGCTTTAAATACAAAATTCTATAAAAATATAAGGAAGGATGGTAAAACAATGCCTTAAATACAAAATTCTATAAAAATGATTCCATAAAATACGTCAAAAATAAAATAGGAATTACAAATGATGCCTTAAATTCAAAATTCTATAAAAATATATATATGAATTAAAAATGATGCCTTAAATACAAAATTCTATAAAAATATATAAGCACGGATGGTGAAATAATGCCTTAAATACAAACTTCTATAAAAATGATTCCATAAAATGTTTCAAAAATAAAATAGGAATTACAAATGATGACATAAATACAAAATTATATAAAATATATATATATAGGAATTATAAATGATGCCTTAAATACAAAATTCTATAAAAATTTATATGGAAGGATGGTGAAACAATGCCTAAAATACAAAATTCTATAAAAATGATTCCATAAAATGCTTCAAAAATAAAATAGGAATTACAAATGATGCCTTAAATACAAAATTATATAAAAATATATATAGGAATTACAAATGATGCCTTAAATATAAAATTCTATAAAAATATATACAGAAGGATGGTGAAACAATGCCTTAAATAAAGAATTCTATAAAAATGATTCCATAAAATGCTTCAAAAATAAAATAGGAATTACAAATGATGCCTTAAATACAAATTTCTATAAAATATATATATGAATTACAAATGATGTCTTAAATACAAAATTCTATAAAAGTATATAAGGAAGGATGGTGAAACAATGTCTTAAATACAAAATTCTATAAAAATGATTCCATAAAATGCTTCAAAAATAAAATAGGAATTACAAATGATGCCTTAAATACAATATTCTATAAAAATATATATAGGAATTACAAACGATGCCATAAATACAAAATTCTGTAAAAATATATAAGGAAGGATGGTGAAACAATGCCTTAAATACAAAATTCTATAAAAGTGCACAACAGTAATAATAATTTCAAAAAAAATAATGTAAAAACGTTATTCATAACATTAACATATACAAAATTTATTACCTCATAAAATTCAAATATATATAAAATATTTATACAATATTATTAAAATTCTAAAAAAAATTAATGTAACAAACTTATTCATACCGTTAACATATGCAAATTCATTTAACTCATAATATTCTTAAATAAATAAAATATCTTAAACTACGTTATTTTGTCTATTCTATGCTACATTATTAAAATATCAATGCTATAACTAACACTACATATACTAAAATTCTATTACAAACACACATAAATTCAATTTTCATTAAAAAATATATACTTAAAGTTAGCCCGTCCACCGGACGGGTCTAAAGGCTAATATATATATATATATATATATATATATATATATATATATATATATATATATATATATATATATATATATATATATATATATATATATATATATATATATATATATATATATATATATATATATATATATATATATATATATATATATATATATATATATATATATATATATATATATATATATATATATATATATATATATATATATATATATATATATATATATATATATATATATATATATATATATATATATATATATATATATATATATATATATATATATATATATATATATATATATATATATATATATATATATATATATATATATATATATATATATATATATATATATATATATATATATATATATATATCGAGGCCTTAACAGTACCTTTAAGGTTGGGGCCAAAGGTGAGAGTTAGCTAACACATGTAAGGGCATAGGGTTCCTTTATAGAAAGTATAGGTTTGGTTAGGTGGCCGTTTGGCTTATAGTTTGGGGTATAAAAATCGGGACTGTTTTGTGTAAAATGTTAACGGGATAAGTTATGAACTTAACTAAGTTAAGGGCTTATTAGAGATAGATAATGGGATGTTTAGAGCATATTATTAAGGTTAATATGAGGGTGACAGATTAGACATTCATCATAGATTGATGAGCCATTTTAGCATTTAGTCCATGTCTTGATTGTATGTGTTTGTGTGTTTAGCTTTTTGCTAGTGCGCGGATATTTGGTGAAGCTTAATCAGGTGAATTCATAGTCACAGTTTTCTTAATGATTTACTTCCAGATGGGATGGAAAAGACATTTACTTGTTTTTATAATTGTTTTGTTGTGAATGTTTTTAGTATGTTGGTTTGGACATTATGTGTTTTACTTATGCACTTAACTGTTATATGGATTACTTAATTTATTTTAGTATACTTGATATCAAGGATGACAAGGTTGGGCCTTGGGGATAAGACTGGGTCTTGGGGTTTGGTCATTAGGTGTATGGGCGCTTAATATGCCATAGATGGAAGGAAGATAGGAAAGGCTTAGAGCCTAGTTTGGAAGGAATAAGCGCTTAGTATTGATTAGCTAATGCATGTTAGTATTACACTGTCCAAAATGTTTGTATGATTTTGAATGATGATTGTTCACAGCTATTGAAATGTATTTTGTTTTGGCGTTGGAGTCTAAACCTATGACTCTCACCAACATTATTGTTGACGTGTTTTAGTGTCTCTTTCATGTGATAATATGGTTAAGCGTGAGAACATAAGTGGATAGTATTTAGAGTCGCGTAGGAAAACATTTAGAAGGAGATTCCCGTTCCTTCTTAGTTTCTTTTTTTTTGTTTAGTAAGTGATACTATGAAAACCTATGTGTTGATTTTTGTTTTATTTGTTGTCTTTAGTAAGAGGTGAGACTTTTACCTACTTACCTCGACGCCTGCATTGTTTGAGATAATGTCATGACATTTGTGTCGCCTTTTTATGACATTCCTATTTCATTTAGTTTTCTCTATAGACATGCCATGTTGTGATGATATCCATAGTTCGCGCCCCATGTTGACCTAGAGAACTCATCCACAATGACAAGTGTATATTTTTCATTGCTAATGGACCTTGGTGAAACTAGGCCAAATAAGTCCATGTGAAGAAGGTGAACACTTTCTTTTATTGAGAAAGTCTGTTTTGTTTTGAAACTGGCCCTATGGTGCTTCCCTTTCTCACTTGCTGAACAAGGTTTGTCCTTTGAATAGACAAGAGAAGGGAGACCAATAACAAGATTACTTTTTGCCAGTTAATTGATTGTTTTGAAGTTAAGATGTGAAAGTATCTTGTACCAGAGCCAGTTAGTGATATCTGAAGCTCTAGCAAAGAAGCATGTCTCCTGAGTAGAGCTCATGTCCATGACATAAACATCTTTGACTCTAGGAGCAATCATCACAATTTCATGATTGGAGTTGAAGATTGTACCTTTTTTTGTCATCAACAGAACTAGATATTTGGCATCACAAAGTTGACTAATGCTGATGAGGTTGTGCTTCAATCCATTTACGTATGATACCCTTGTAAAAACTATACCATAGTATTTGCATTACACTTAACCATATCCCTCAGTAGAAGCTGATGAGTTATTACCGAACATTACTTTAGGACCTGGTCTCTCCTTATACTTGTGCATATAACTTTTAGTACCAGTCATATGCCTTGAGCAACCACTGGCTAGGTACCAAATAGGCTTCTTGAGGTCACTCTGCACAAGTTTAGAGAAATGGTCAGTTTTATTTAGAAAACCCACCTTTGTTGGGTAGGTGTGTTAGATCTAACAGGTGTCCTAAATCTGATGGGGTTTCTTAATGAAGAGTTACGGGAAGATTCAAAGTTAGAGGCACGTTCAGCATTTGCCTTTTTTTCCTGAAGAGCTTCAGCTCTTCTGAACCACTCTATGGCATTGTGATCAGATGTAGTGTGGACATTTCTTCCACAAGTTTCACAACACTTTGAGATAGAGTCTGGATTCCTTGGTTTGATTCCTCTTTTGAGAGAAATGATTCGATTATGTCCATGAGTGTCATGGTCATAACTTCCACAAAATGTTATAAATGGGGGTAACAATGACAGTCATCTGGAAGATGATTGTTCATACCACAATAAATACATGGTGGGAAAGGCATGTTTCACCTGGAGTGAGATATTCCACTTTTGAGTTTGTCAGCACTTGTTTTTTCACCCATATATTCATTATGTTCACAAGTGCGATGATCAGTTCTCTCACATTTCATACAGAATATGACTTTTAGACAAGTCTCAGTAATATGGTTGTTTATACCACATATATAACAACCCAGTATTTTCATCTATGATTTATGTACATTATTCTTGTGAGATAAATACTACTTTGTTTTTATGGTGAAGTTTTTTGTTTTTCTTATATGAATTATGTAGTGTAGCTACATAGCAAGGTGCACAAACTCACACATCCCACACTATCAATTCTACTTGTGTTTATGAGATGTAAAGACCTTATATATATCAAGTCTAAATTCTAAAAGTAATCTAATAAGAATATTATGAATAAGAACATCTCAAATATAACTATGATGCCCTAAATTCCCTTAGAAACCTTATAAATGTGTTGTAAACTCAAAAATTGTGAAGTATGAATGTACAACACTTATGAATAAGTAACAAAGGATTATGAAAATGTTATAAACTATAATTTAGAATAATAATTTCATCCTAGAACACTAAGCCAAGTACAAGAATTAAGACCTAGTAACTAAGATTAGCACGTAGAAACCATTTCACAATGAATTAGAGTCTAATCTTTTGCAACCAATTATAAAACTCAACTAAGTATAATACTAAGACTATAATTTCACTTCAAGTTAATGTACAAATTATTCATGCCTAAAGTACAAGTTTTCAAAGCATAGAATTCTAATCAAACCTTTTTCTTCCTATGATATGATTAACCTATATAACTTATTAAACTAAGTATGTAGAATCTTTAGAAACCTTAAACACAATATATAAGCCCTAGAGTAATCCTATATAAGAAGATAAACCCAAATAACCCAAGGTACAAGTCGCTTAGGCATAATGACCTCAAAAAACCTCTATATTACCCATTTCAATTAGAATAAGGGTACGGTCTTTTAGGAAAAGTGTACAAACTCCAATAGCATTACATTTCGATTATAATATCTTCATAGGATAAGGTACAACCACCCTAATGCACAAGGTACAACATTCCAATGCATGACCTATAAATTAGGCTAAAATAGGTATTTTCACCTTTAGACATTTTTACTTGGAATAACTTATTAAAACGAGTGTATAGACTGTAAGTTTATGGACTTATATTTAATAGTCGTGTGATAGGATCGACCTCGAGATTACAGGATTACACTCAATACGTAAAGAGTTAATTTATTTAACAAATATATTTATTATATTTATTAAATTAAACCGAGCAAATAACTATATAACTTTAACGATCGTTAATTAATTAATAGTTAAGTATTAACGAGTGTTAAATAATATATAGTAAGAGGAATAAAAAGGAAGAAGGGTAGAAGGTTCCAGAACACCCCACAAGCGGGTGTTCGACGGTCGGTTAGGGCTCCAATGGGGGGGGGGCAAAAGTTTCCTTTTATTTACTTGGGCTAGAATGGGTTGAGGCCTATAAATACACCTCCTTATCCCTTATAATCTTCATAACTTGAATCTCTCCTTCTCCTCTCTCTTTGTTCGATCGCAAGGTGTAAACCACGAAGGGTTTTCGGTTGGTTTTCTTGGTTGATCGATTGTGTTTGTAATCTAGTCCTAGCCTGAAAGGCATCAAAAACCCATCATGGTTCGGGTGGTCGGGGATGATCAAAGAACATGGTAAACATGATGTTGTTCTTAGTGAGAGAAAGTTAGAGAGAGGTGAGAAGAATGTGTGTTTTATTCCAAGTGAAAATAAAACAAGAAAAATATGACAAACTTCCACACCCCCATGGAGAGTCATGGGGGGTATTTATAGGCCTAACACACTAGAACTATACTACCTTTACATAATAAGTCCCTACACTTAGTAAAAGGATATAAGTCTATTCCAACTCACGTGAAAGGCGCCAGCTTACCAAAAAGTAAGTCTAACAATCTCCCTCCAAGATGGTGACTCACGTGAGTTGGTTACAATGTTTCCTACAAGCAAAAATAAAGAAAAATAATAAGCTTGAATTCCAGCATTCCTTGAGACAGTCTTCAGCGACCTTCATCTTCTTGAATACTCCAGCTCTATTTCTTCAGCATTTTAGAATCTAGTTGAGTTTTACTCCCTCCCAACTAGAAGGCCTTTCATAAAACAAGCAGTAAAGACTGCTCCCTCCCAAACAGATCATACAAAGGAAATCTGTGGGAGGTGATAACGTCATCAACATTTTCTCACAATTTGAAGCAATCCCAGTCTTGATTCTATGATAGATTACCAGAAGTACACACTCTATCCCGAACATGAAGTAAAACTGTAGCACCAGAGTCAATTAAGTCCCGGAAATGCACATTTCTCCTGACAGGACAATGATGATAAAAAGTTGCCGCATCAAAGTCAATTAAGTCCCGAATGTAGTCAACTTATCCCTCTATGTAGAAACGGTAACACCAAAGTCAAGTGACCCCGCATGTACACATTTCTCCCTCCAGGATGATACCTATTAAGGGAATCATCCTTCATGTGTGTACGTGGTATGCCAACTGGAACCGCTTACTTAGCAACCAATACTATGTGAGAAGATGTCAACAGTATCTCTCTAAACAAAATTCTCTCAAGATCACCCCGAACTGAATCCCCTTATCAAATCTGTTGGCTATTGATAGTGACCACTGATGAAGATAACCCGATAATCCAAACTTGAAACTGAAGTAGAATTCCCCAAACTTGATCTTAAGCTTGCACTATAGTAGAATGAAGAGCGATGCAGAGAAGTCTTAAACGTACCCCATACCAAAAGGCGGTATTAAAAAAGTACAACCTCTCTAAAGTACCCTATACCAAAACAGACGGTATATGAAAAGATACTACATCTCTTGAAGAAATCCACAACTGCAAGTGCGTGTGACACTAAGAACCGCAACGAAGCTCCCAAAAAATGATAGTTATCCATGTCGTCGTCCATCCTCCCCTTGACAATGGAAACTAGATACTTCAAGTCTTATTCATAACCGTATATGCTCGAGCAAGTTATCTTATAAAGTCGTAAGTACTCCTTTAAAGATAAAATAAGAACGCCTCTGAAAAATCTCACTTTAACCTCAAATAAGTAGCATCGAATCATCTTCGTAATCACATGAACCGTAATAGCCGTTAGGAATTTAGGTGAATTTTTGATAAGGATCGTTTTAGTGTAATGTATCGTGTTTGTTGTGTTTGTTGTGTTTGTTGTTCGTGAAGAAGTGATATGATCGAAAACGGATACCCGGCCTTGAATGTCACTGTTTAAACGGCCTGCCAAAATAATAAAATCTTGTCCCATGAGCATTTGATTTGACAACAATTTTATCACTTGGTTCTTTCGAAAATACCCGGCTCAATCCAATAACCCCGTAACTCAAAAAATGACATGATTAATTTTGCAAGATTCGGATATATAAACAATCGTCCCGAAATCGATTGCAAGAATTAATCGGCCCACCAAATGCCTTCGAGTAATTAGAGATCGGCCCGTCATTGAACTTCATCATTTGCCTAAATTTGGTCTATGAGCCCAATAAAGCGTAGATAATACACGACCCAAAGAAATTTAAAGGCGGCCCAGATATTATACCAGTCCAAAAACGAGATTAGGAATAGATAACACTATCCTAAAAATATCTCATTTTATTTAAACCCTGATATTAAAACATTGTAATCTCCGCCACTTTAATCAATATGACCACGTGTGATCCACTTAAAACCATTTTTCAAACCTACTCTCGTCAAACACAATCCATAAAAAAATGAAACACTGCCACGTTGTTTATTACCCAACCTCAAACTTAATCATATTAACATTGTATAGTCCGCCCCCCTTATAGTTTTAGATGGCCACGTGTGAGTCCAAACCACACCAAACCCGAATATAAAAACACCACCTATCAATTAGGGTAACTTATCCCTAATCTCACCACATCACAACCGTTTTTTTATTTTTTTCTTTTCCTCCTTCGATACACCCAAAGAAACTCCCATCTCAAATCCACCATCTGCTCCCATCAATCCCTTTTTCCTCTCATCTACCTTATAACCCATCGGCTGAGAAACCAAACCCACGAATGACGAACCAACCGAAGAAATTGGCTTCAAGATCTTGGAAAGACAAGGTCTCGGGTAGGTGGTATAAGTTATGCATGTCGGTTTGTATTGGTCAATGATGGTAAATTGTTAAACGTAAAAAACCTTTTTATAGATTAAAAAAACGTTTATCAAATCTGAGATCATGAGAGTGAGTGTATTCGAGTCAATGTTTTTTGAGTGAAAAGGATTGAGTCAAGGTTTTGGGTTAGGTGACGAAGGGTTGAAAAAAAATGGTATGGTCGAGTTGAATGTTACGGCTGAACTGGTATTGCATGTTGTGGGGAAAAAAATGGGTTTTGGATTTACTGGTTGGTATGAGTCGATTTATGGATGAACTGGTTATTTGATTTGTGAAAGGAATTAACTGATGGTTTTTTTTTTTTTTTTTTTAAAGTAAATGAGTCTAAATCTGATATGTTAAGTTAAATGATTTAAACTAATCGCAATGATTTGTCCCATCGTAATGTCTTTATAGTCAATCCATCGCAATGATTTGATTTCAGTCCATCGCAATATTTGAGGTTGTGTCATTCATCGCAGTAAGTCAACACAAAAAAACCATCGCAATCAACTGTACCCATCGCAATAAACCTGTGACCATCGCAATAACATCGGGAAAAAATTGGCAGCATGACGACTTAGCTGCCATTTCGATGAATCAGGCCATCCATCGCAATGAGGACAGCCCAACCCATCGGAATGTAAAAAAAACCCCATCGGAATACATCCGATAAAGAAGCCGTCGCAAAGTCATCATCTGAATATCCATCGTAATATCCCATCTGCAAAGGGTTTTGACCCAATTTTTTTTTTTGAAACCCCGAAAAAAATGGTACTGGACCAACCTTTTTTGTCCTTATCCCCATAAATAGGAAAGGATGAATACAGGGACAAATAACAAAAAAAAAACGGGTAAAAAAATTTGGACAGAATAATATAAGACGAGATTGGATAGGAAAAATGGACAACAATAATGAAATATCACCATACACAAAATACGAGACATGGATAGAATATGTTCAAGACATGAATTGAAAGTATTATAATATCAAGACACAAAACTAACCATGAATCGGAATGGTGCGAACTATGAATCCGATAACATCACGAAAATGAAATCACACCACAAACACACACGGATACAAGACACCCCCGGTTCGCTCTGATACCAATTGAAAGGCATCAAAAACCCACCATGGTTCGGGTGGTCGGGGATGATCAAAGAACATGGTAAACATGATGTTGTTCTTAGTGAGAGAAAGTTAGAGAGAGGTGAGAAGAATGTGTGTTTTATTTCAAGTGAAAATAAAACAAGAAAAATATGACAAACTTCCACACCCCCATGGAGAGTCATGGGGGGTATTTATAGGCCTAACACACTAGAACTATACTACCTTTACATAATAAGTCCCTACACTTAGTAAAAGGATATAAGTCTATTCCAACTCACGTGAAAGGCGCCAGCTTACCAAAAAGTAAGTCTAACATAGCCCCTCTCTTGGGTTGTTGGTAGATTATTTATAAGCGTTGTAGCTCGGTTTTCACGTGCTAGAATCACGGTTAGCTCGTTGTATTACGTGTGTATAAGATCGTAATATAGTCTTACTTTAGACTATATCTTGGTGTATTACGGTATAAACCCGAATTGGTGATTCGTTCTTCGTCTTGTAGATTTACGTTAGCGTAAAGGTATGTAACCCTAATTCGATTAATTATAATTGTGTTATTATTATGATCTTGTTAAATCGCTTCCGTTATATGTGTTTTGATCTCGTTTAGGGTTTTATATAATTTTATGATGTTAATAAACCTTCAGTGGTATCGGAGACAGGTTTAACATGTTATAATTATCGAAAATATAAACTTTTTTAACTAATAATTGTTTTGAGTTAAAACTACATGTTTTTTAGGTTTTCATAAAATTAGGGTTTTGGCCGAATTTTTTAATAGAAAAAAGAATTGTTTTGAAACCCTAAATTACATGTGGGATAATTTTAGATTAAGTTGCATGATTAATTGTTATGTCATGTATGGTTACGAACATGGGCGGATGTACTCAATAGCTATGGGGTGGCATCGCCCCCCCATAGCTAGTCGAAAAAATGCGATTTTAGTGTAATTTTGATCTTTTTTCAAAAATGCCCCCCCAACTCAAAATTTATATCGCCCCCCACTCACATATTAAAACCCAAAATTAACTCTTTTATACCTTATAAATTCTTCACCTATAAGTGAAAATACTCGATTTGTCATTATGATTATAGTTTTTTCCTCAACATTTTATTGTTATTGTCAAAAAAGAAATTTTGCCCCCACATTCTAATTTTCTGGTTCCGCTACTGGTTACGATCCGTAGAGATTTAATTGTTAAGATTTGTGGGAAATCCATGATTACGTGCATTTTTTTATGGATCGTAAAATTATATATTTGTATGATTTTATGTGCTACGTGATTATTTGATTCAATAAATCTAGAATGAAGGAAGACTTTTATATGAATAAAAAGACCTAGATTTGATGATTATTGAATAAATCTTATGCATGTGGCTATTTGATTCATTTATTACACATATAAGTTGTTATTATGTGTTTATGATTTAGGATTTTTTTTACTTGTTTATTTATAAAATTACTGAAAGGGTTTTTTTTTAAAAGAAATAATAATGACTAAATCATATTAGAATAGTGATTTGTTAGAGATTTAAATTACATAAGATTACGTTGATTGGTGAATTGCAATAATAATCTAACGGCCTACTCATTTTGACAAACTATAAAGTGGGTATAACGCACCGCTGGTCATGTACCCGGTTAAGGAAGGAGGTGTTATGCCATTAGTCGCTGACCAAATTCCCGGCTCGCCTATGCGTCAGATTGAAATTACCTATGATTATTAATTGAATTATACCTTAAGGGTGATTTACCAAAAATTCACATCTGAAACACAATGAATAAGGGTATTGCTTTGTGCGTAGCCGAGTTCTGGCAAAAGTACGTTTTGAATAGTTGTGGGTAAATTCTTTAATTAGTTTAAACCAATACCTCAACATAATTTATGTAGAAATTTAGTCTCGTGAAAAAGTTTACCAATTGTTTTATTAAACTTATTCTATGGAGTTGTATGCATGCTTCTCCATACATTGATTTTGACATCAAAATATATACCTTTAAAATTTAAGTCGAATGCTCCTAATTGACGAACAATTGAAATTACTTCGTCATCAAATGAGATTTTTGGGTGATGTTGTGATGGAGAGAAAACCATTTGTAGAATGAGTTCGTATGATGGTTTTACGTTACTCAGATTCGACGACTTAATTAAGTTACTCAGTGAGATATGGAAACTTAATGCATTCAAAAGGGATGAAACATGTTTACAGTGAAAACCGTTTTTTTGGCAATGTAAATCCCTTAAATATCTAGAAATTGAAAATTGTTTGTCAATTGAATTGTTCGACAATTCGCTATGTTGAGTACATTCATTACTAGCAGATCAACTGATGTAATGGATCTATGTCAATATAGTTCTAGAATTCAAAGAAAATAATATGGTTTTTATACTAGGGTAATTTTATTTTCTTGAAAGTATTTTGTTATCGAAAATACTAATATTTGAACTTATTTCTATAGAAATGGCTCAACCCACCAATAACACTATAAGTTCCACGTTCAAAGCTTTCTTTAAACGTCCTGAACTTACTGGCCCAAACTTCAATGATAGATATCGATCGCTAAGAATTGTCTTGAGAGCAGCGGGTACTATCGATATCTTGACTACTCCCTATCCGGAGGATCTTGCTGAAGGAGAATCTGATGCGTAAATGCTTGAACACGTTGCTAATGTTAAGAAGCACTCGGAGGTGGCTTGCTTAATGCTAGGAAAAATGGCTCCTCCACTTCAACAGAAGTATGAGCTATTTTCACCTAAGAGAATGTTTGATGAGCTCAAGGCTATATTCTAGAAGCCGCAAGCTGTGGAGATCTACGACTTGGTAGATGCTTTGTATAGCTACGGGCAAGCTCCAGGAAAGTCTGTAAGTTCCCATTACTTGGAAATGATGGGTTATATGGAACAACTCATTTCACTAGGACAACCATATGATCATAATATGGCTATCAACTTGATCAAATTCAATGATTTCGTTAGAAACTATAATATGCATTGCACGGGGAAGACAGTTAATGATTTGCATGCAATGCTCATTCACTATGAAAAGGGGTTGAAAGACAAGGCATCTACCGCTACGCCTTCTTTACTAACCATACAAAAGGGTAGAGTGAGTGATAGGTGTGAAAACACCCATCCTTTTACCACTTAATTCTGGCTAAAACAAGACCAAAACACGTATTTAATATCATTTGTTTGGAATTATGCGTGGTTTTTGTGTTTATTGTGTTTTCAGAGTCAACCGGATGAATAATGAAGAAAACATGGGATTGCACGGGTTTTATCAAGGAAAAAGACTCAAGATGAATTCTATTGTCCAAGAGATGCAAAAGATTTGAAGTCATTGTGCCTATTTGAAGATTTATCGAAGAATAGAGCCAAAGATGGAAGATTCATAAATGTCGAAGAACTCGAGTCTATTAAACAAAAGATTATAAGACGAGTTGGAATTATTCACCGACACTTCTAAAAATCCAAAGTCGGAAACGGTTATTTAAAAGAAGCATGAAAGACCAAGGAAGAAAGAAGAAAAGAAGCCCGGTATTCAAGCCCATATACACGCCTATAAATAGGACTCCATTCCACAAATTTCACACACTTACTTTAGCTAGTCTTTAGTTTTTCATTTTTCTCTAGTTTCTAGAGAGAGAAAGTTCCATACTTTCTCTCACTAAACTTTTCCTTTGTTTTTCATCTTTTAATTCAAGCTTTCTTGTACTTTTGATTTCATTAATCTTAATCAAGTTTATGCTTTTAAGTTCTTTAAGCTTTTCCTACTTTTCTTGATTTGTCAAAATCCTTGATCCGATTGTTGAAATCCATACGGTTTGGATTTTGGATGTGTTCGTGAATAGAGTTTGATCTTTCTAGTTTCTTTTTAGCTCTACGTGAATAGGTCATAAGCTCTCCATGCTTATTGGCGTATTGCTTGTTAAAGCTTATTGTTTTCGGATTACTTCATAGTTTTAATCATTCAAAAGTTTTGTTTGTTAAATTTAAGGTTTCTTGTTTTCAAAAGTGGTTAACTTTAAGCGTTTTGAGTTATTTAAGTTTCGGATTGCATAGCTTTTTTGTAAGTGCTTATTGAGATTTTAAGCTACCACCATTTTCGGAACATACTTGCTTCCATCGCAAAATAGGGTTTTGACACATTCCGACGGATCATCATTGGCTTGGTATCGCAATAACCCAAAAAGGGGTTTTACTTTGCGATAGGGTGTAAGTCCCCCTATTCCGATCTGGGATTGCGATCGCACATTGCGATCGCACATTCCGACGAGTTTAGGTCACTTTTTTAGGTCGAAACTCTGGCCAATTTTTGTTCTCCATTTTCCGATAAGTACTACATTCCGATCGACTTATTGCGATTGATCATCATTGCGACAACTTGTTTTTTTTGAACATTCCGATAGTACCAAACCTGGACATTCCGATGGTAGTTATGATTACATTCCGATGCCTTTGATTTTCTTATATTCCGATAGAAATAATTTTTGATATTCCGATAGAACAAGTCTTTAAGCATTAATTCAATTAAGTTTTCAAAGTAATTTTCTAATCTTTCCTTTACGTTTTAAAGCACTTACTTTTAACTAGTCAATTTAGTTTAGTTTAATCTTCCAAAGCTTTAATTTTACTCTTCGACACGCACTTGCTTAAATTCTTGTCATTAGTTTAAAATAGATAAACAAACCAAACTCCTTTTTATTAACCAAGAACAAATCATTCCACTTAAAGACCGAGATCAATTCGAGAGGACTGTGAGAGAAATAGAACCCATACTAAAAAAACCTTGTATCAAATGGCGCCGCCGCCGGCTCTTCTCGTTAAGATCAAAAGTTTTTTGTGAGAACTTGGATTTTGGGATCCGTTCCCCGTGAACGTTACTTTTTCATCAAAAATTTTCAAAAAAAAAACAACTAAAAAAATATAAAATTTTCAAAAATACAAAAAAAAACATTAAAAAACATAAAAACCAAAAATACTTTTGTTTTGCTTTTCTTTGTTCATTCTTTTGCAGGTGTATGCGCACTCGATCCACGTCATATCAAGAGCCCGAGCCTCTCGATCACTTAGACATGGCCGGTGTACCACCTCCAAACAATAACAACAACAACAACCCACCTTTCAATAACATGAACAATAACAACAACAATGAGCCCCTTCCGGATAATCGCCCGATGATTGAATTGCTGCAAGCTCATGTAGATGGCAACACGGATCCAATTGTCATACCTCCAATTGCCGCCAACAACTTTGAGCTAAAATCAGGCTTTATCCAGATGGTCTCCGCTCAACCATTCTTGGGACGTACCATTGATGACCCACATGACCACATCAAGAGATTCTTGCAACTCACCAACACGGTCAAATTCAATGGCGTTCCACAAGAGGTTATAAGGTTACAACTTTTTCCCTTTTCTTTAGAGGGACAAGCCCGGCATTGGCTTGCTAAGGAACCGCCACAGAGCATTCTCTCGTGGACGGATTTGGAAACAAAGTTTATCAATTACTTTTTTCCACCCTCTCGTACTACCGCATTGCGGAATGAAATCATAAATTTTGAACAAAAGTACGATGAGTCATTCAGTGAATCTTGGGATCGTTTTAAAGATCTTTTAAGAAAATGCCCACAACATGGTTTTACCAAAGTACATCAAATTAATACTTTTTACAATGGTTTAAGCATGAATGACCAAGATTCACTGAACAGTGCCTCGGGGGGTAATCTATTGGCTAAGACTTCCAATGCTGCTTGGGACATCATTGAGAATAAATCTCGTGTGCAAACCAAGAGTGTTCGGACCAATGTCGCTAGTGCTAGCACTAATGACAACGACAAGCGATTGGACAAAATCACTACGCTTCTTAAATCGCTTGTCACCCACACCGTCAGCAACAACAACAGCAACAACGCTAAAAACGCTCAAGTTAACGCTGTCAGCCAACCTTGTGAGATATGCGGTGGTCCTCACTCTTACACAACTTGTACCGCCACCCAAGACTACCCTGCTGAGAATGTGAATGCGGCATATGGCACCTATCCTCAACCTGCTTATCAAGCTAGACCTCAAGGTGACCGTAACTTGCTTAGCTACCGCAACAACAACTATCTTTCGCCACCTGGTTTCCCTCCTACCAACTCAAACCAACAACAAAACCTTAATCGCCCTCCTCAACAACAACAACAACCTCGACAACCATACATACCTCCTCACAAGCAGCAACAACCGCCTCAACGTAACAATCAAGTCTACCAACAACCTGCTTACCAACCACCTGCATACAATGCTTCTTCCAACCAAACCACCACTGCATTACACCAAGAGGTTGCAACCTACATGAGGACCAATGATGTGATCGTGGAAAATCTACAACAGGAAGTGCGAAACTTGAAGGCAGACTTGGTCAAGCAAGGAAACGATTTGAGAGCTGATATGAGAAATACGTTGGATAGCCAAACTAATGATCTGAGGAACATGATGGCGGGTTTCTTCCAAAGTAATCAACCCTCTTCTTCGGGTACTCTTCCGAGTAACACCGTTGCGAACCCAAGAGGGGAGATGAAAGCAATCACTACTCGAAGTGGTAAAGGTACCAAGGAACCCGAGCTTCCTATACCTACACCGGTGGTTGTGACTAAGGAGAACGAGTCACCTGCTCCTATTCCTCATCCTTCTCCTTCCCCAATTTCTCCACCTATTCCTTCTACCCCTCCTCCACCCGTGGTTGTGAGTGATCCTATTCCCCTAAAGCCTTCCTCTTCTTCCAATATACCTTATCCTTCAAGGTTGAGGAAAGAGAAGCAAAAGAGCAAGGATGACATTCAGGTTTCAAACTTCCTTAAAATGTTCAAACAACTGAATTTCAATATCTCCTTCGCTGAGGCTCTCGCTCACATGCCCAAATATGCGAAAATGTTTAAAGATCTTCTGAGTGACAAGGAAAAGCTCCTCGATATTGCCAACACCCAACTTAATGAGAATTGCTCTGCAGTGCTCTTAAGGAAATTGCCAACCAAGCTTGGTGATCCGGGTCGTTTCTTAATTCCTTGCAATTTCCCGGGAGTAGAGAATTGCATGGCCCTAGCCGATCTAGGTGCCAGTATTAATCTCATGCCTCTAAGTGTTTGGAAGAAATTATCTCTCCCAGAGCTAGTCCCCACTAAAATGACTTTGGAATTGGCTAACCGTACGGTTGCTTATCCAGTGGGGATAGCTGAAGTCGTCATTGTAGGTGTCGACAAATTCACCTTCCCTGCTGATTTTGTTGTCGTCGACTACGAGATGGACCCCCGTGTACCACTAATTGTTGGTCGTCCATTCCTTAGTACCGGTCGCACTCTCATCGATGTTGAAGCCGGTGAGCTTATCATGAGAGTGGGTGACGATAAAGTAGTCTTCAACATGGGAAAGTTGTCTAAACAGCCTTATTCATATGAGAGTGTTAATTATATTGACGTTCTTGATGAGGCCTGTGAAGAACACTTTAATGACGCTTGCAAAAGTATTCCTACCTCTCTTCCCAATGTTGAGACCGTGTCCTCTATTGATTCATCATTGTCTCTCTTTGGAGATAGTGATTTGTTTTGGAAAGACTTTGAAGACACCATGGGAGATGTGAACTTATCTACTGATGATTCTCCTACCAATGGGGACGAAGACATGCATTTCTTTGAAAGCCTTCTCAATGAAGACAACCCTTCTCCTCCATCTCCCACGGTCATTGCTATCGATACTCCGACTTCGAATACGCCTCCCGTCGAAAATCCTCCGGATTTAGAACTTAAGGAGTTGCCGCCCCATCTCGAGTATGTATTCCTTGATGAAGAGAAGAAGTCGCCAGTTATCATTGCTAAGGATTTGAAGGATGAAGAGAAAGCCCGACTTGTCGCTGTTTTGAAAGATCATAAGAAGGCTATTGCTTGGAAGATTTCGGATATTCGTGGAATTGATCCTCACTTCTGCACACACAAAATTCTCATGGAGGACGACTTTAAGCCCACAATTCAAAGCCAACGAAGGGTGAATCCAAAAATACATGAAGTCATCAAAACAGAGGTTATCAAACTTCTTGATGCGGGTATGATTTACCCTATTTCGGATTCACCTTGGGTTAGTCCAATCCATTGTGTGCCCAAGAAGGGCGGAGTAACCGTTGTTCCCAATGAATACAACGAGTTAATTTCCACTCGTCTCGTTACTGGGTGGAGAGTTTGTATAGACTACCGCAAACTCAATGATGCCACGAGAAAGGATAATTTCCCTCTACCTTTTATGGACCAAATGCTTGAACGATTAGCTGGTAATGAATATTACTGCTTTCTTGATGGTTTCTCGGGTTATTTCCAAATACCCATCGATCCCCAAGATCAAGAGAAGACTACATTCACTTGTCCCTATGGCACATTTGCTTATAAAAGAATGCCTTTTGGCCTATGTAATGCGCCCAGGACTTTCCAAAGGTGCATGTTAGCTATCTTCCATGACATGGTTGAACAAACCATGGAAGTCTTCATGGATGATTTCTCGGTCTTCGGGGATTCCTTCTCTTCTTGCCTTGCCAATTTGGAACGTATGCTTAAGCGGTGCGAAGACACTCGCCTTGTTCTAAATTGGGAAAAATGCCATTTTATGGTAAAAGAAGGCATCGTGCTGGGACATAAAATTTCTAAAGCCGGTCTTGAAGTAGACCGTGCTAAAGTCGATGTTATCGCCAAATTGCCTCCACCTTCAACCGTGAAGGGTGTGAGAAGTTTTCTGGGTCATGCGGGCTTCTATCGTCGATTCATCAAAGATTTTTCTCAAATCGCTCGCCCGATGACCCACCTCTTGGAAAAAGATACTCCTTTTATCTTTTCCAAAGAGTGTCTTGAAGCCTTCAACTCGCTTAAGGATAAGCTAACTAAGGAACCCGTCTTGGTTACCCCTAATTGGGAGCTGCCCTTTGAGTTGATGTGCGATGCTAGTGATTTTGCTATTGGAGCGTTTCTGGGACAAAGAGTGAACAAACACTTCCAACCGATCCATTACGCTAGCAAGACAATGACAGGGGCACAATTGCATTACACGACAACCGAGAAAGAGCTTTTAGCTGTTGTCTATGCTTTTGAAAAGTTCCGCCCCTATCTTGTCCTTTCCACCACAATCGTGTATACCGATCATTCCGCGTTGAAGTACTTGTTGACAAAGCAAGATTCCAAACCAAGACTTCTTCGATGGGTTTTGCTGCTCCAGGAATTTAAAATCGAAATTCGCGATAAAAAAGGAGTAGAAAACCTAGCCGCGGATCATCTCAGTAGACTTGAGGATCCTTACCAGGGGGATCATCCGAACAAAGAAATCAATGATTCTTTTCCCCTGGAGACCTTAATATCTTTAAACTCGACTGCTGATGAAACCCCGTGGTTTGCGGACAATGCAAACTACTTGGCGGATGGAATCCTCGTTGACGGGTTAACATCCCAGCAAAAGAAAAAGTTCTTCAAAGACATCAAGACTTACTTTTGGGATGACCCGTATCTTTTCAAACAATGTGCCGACTTGATTATTCGCCGATGTGTTGATGGACCGGCAGCTTTTGAAATCCTTGATGCTTGCCACAAAGGACCCACTGGTGGTCACTTTGGTCCCAACTACGCCGCCAAAAAAGTGTTTGATTCAGGATTTTTTTGGCCCACCATCTACCGTGATGCTCACGAGATGGTTAAACGATGTGATGGTTGCCAAAAACAAGGCACGATCACACATAAAGACGAGATGCCTCAGAATTTCATTCAAGAGTGTGAAATCTTTGATGTTTGGGGTATCGAATTTATGCGGCCATTTCCCTCCTCTAAAGGAAACAAATACATCCTTGTAGCCGTTGACTACGTTTCAAAGTGGGTTGAAGCCAAAGCTTTCCCTACTAATGATGCAAGGGTGGTTTGTAACTTTTTGAAATCGCTGTTCGCTAGATTCGGCATTCCTCGTGCCATTATCAGTGACCGCGGGACTCATTTTTGCAACGATCAATTTGCAAGAGTCATGGCTAAGTATGGTGTCAATCACCGTCTTTCCACCGCTTATCATCCCCAAACCAATGGGCAGGCCGAGATATCCAACCGAGGATTGAAGCGAATTTTGGAGCGTACTGTGGGAGAGCATCGTGCCGCGTGGGCCGATAAGTTAGATGATGCTCTGTGGGCTTTCCGTACTGCTTACAAGACCCCGATCGGTTGTGCACCTTATCGTCTTGTGTACGGGAAAGCATGCCACCTTCCCATCGAGCTGGAGCATAAGGCGCACTGGGCCTTAAAGTGGGCTAACTTCGACATCAACAAAGCCGGTGATCATCGCAAGATTCAACTCAACGAGCTCAACGAACTGAGGAATGAAGCTTATGAGAACTCGCTGATCTACAAAGAGAAGACGAAGATCCTTCATGACGCAAAAATCAAGAACCGAGAGTTCCACGTTGGTGATCAAGTCTTACTTTTTAACTCTCGGTTGAAGATCTTCTCTGGCAAGTTGAAGAGCCGCTGGTCTGGTCCATTCACCGTCGCCAACGTCTTTCCGTATGGGACCATTGAGCTTTCTCAGCCAAATGGGCCCAATTTCAAGGTGAATGGCCAGCGTCTAAAGCTGTACTTTGGTGAGGACATCTCTCAGGAGATGATTACATCCCTCACCACGTTCCCCATGAACTAATTTTAGGTCGAGTCAGGCTCGTGACTCGGTTATCAAAAACAAGCGCTCCTCGGGAGGCAACCCGAGTATCTATCCTTTTATGTTTTAACCTCCTAAGTGTAGGGGGACCTGTATAGGTGTTTGTATTTGTGTGGTGATGTGATTACAGGGATGACTGCACTCTTGGAATCTTTGAAGAACCGTGCTCCCGTGTTATCCGAAATCCGGTTCTATCTCTCAACTATCATGATTCAATTTTTTTCATACTCACATTTGAAATTGATCACTTTAGTCGTCTCTTCCTTAACTTGATTTAACCAACGTGCACAATGTCATAAGTGTAGGGGAGACTTTTCCCACATGCTTAAACATTGAGGACAATGTTTATCTTAAGTGTAGGGGGGACTTCTATCGAAGTTTTAAGTGGACTTTTCCATGAAAATGCCTTCATTTAACCGGAAAATCATATTTTTCAACATTTTTCAAATTTTCTATTAACTTTGGCCATTTAGTCGCAATTTTTAAATTTTTTATCGTTGCTTTCGTATGTATATATCCCGCAATAAAGTCAAATTTTAATAAAGTGGTGTAGCTAGTTTAGAAGTCTTTGACATATTAGGCCCGTTACGTTTATTTTGACTCAACCCGAATAGACTTATCCAAGTTTATTCTAGCTAGTATCCTTAACCATATAGACCTTAATTGGTTTATTAGGCTAAGTGTCCACGAGTCTCATTACTTGAGATTTTAAATTGTGGAGGACGAGAAATGATAGAGTCAATTATAAGTCGGTATTCTTGCGCAAGCTCACTTGGTATAATTATTTGCCTATTCTCCCATCACTTGCCAATAATTTATCTGCAATAAGTAAGGTCGTACGATTTGAAAAGTTACTTAGCTTCTAGCCCAAGATCGTTTAAAAGTTGCTTGGTAATGATAAGAATTCATAGCCAAGGCATAACTTATGAAGCGGGGTGCGAAGATTGGCGAGTCCGAAAAGGCCCTAACAAGGCATGAGGATTCCATTTTATTGCTAAAGATCCAAAAATGATGTGAAAAGCATTATTCCCAAAATCAATATGAAGGATCAAGACTCATGACGAAAAGCAATCAACTCCCATAAAGATCATGGAGAAGTCTATCCGAAAAGACCCTAACAAGGTATGAGGATAAATAGATCCAAGTCCGAAAAGGAGGCGGATCGTTGTATCTCAAAATCCCAATTAGAGATTGAAGAATAATCATGAAGTCGTGGTCAACAAAGTTGGAGTACCCCTCAAAAGTCTCCAAGTGAAGAAACTCTATTACGATGAGAAGACCATTATCTCAAGCACGTCTCTCAAGATATGAAGTATGAAGTACATGCCAAATATCGGCCCGAGAAGGGTCTCAAATCGCGAACCAAGTTATGCCAAGATATGAACTTTTTGATATCCCGAGAAGCAGTTTTAAGAGATTTTGTCCTTTAGCTAACTATTGATCAAATCGTCCTACTTTGCTTTCAGCCTAAATAAACTATCGAAATAAGTCCAAAAATGCATCTTCATGATCATTTTAAGACAAAAATAAAATATAAGAGATACAACTAGGAATAAGGGAGTTTAAGCATTTAATTAAGCCATGTGTGTAAGTGTTTGAATTGCTAACTTATAATAACAACGATCTCGTTTTTAAGCTTAGTTTGGGGAACGTGAAACTTGAGGGTGATAAATCTTCGTAGCACCGAAGCCCTAATGTAAGTCCTCGATCTCTTTGCAAGTTATTTCCACATAGCTATTTTCTATCCTTTTGTTTACTTTAAAGTTTTAATTTCTCTTAGTACTTTCATTTTTGTTTAGTAGTATATTAATAAGGCCAAGGTTGATTGATTATGAGAAAAGTGTAAATGTGCTTTGTCACTAAGCATTGCATGAGAGCATGGCAATGGTTAAGTGTAGGGGATTTGATAGGTGTGAAAACACCCATCCTTTTACCACTTAATTCTGGCTAAAACAAGACCAAAACACGTATTTAATATCATTTGTTTGGAATTATGCGTGGTTTTTGTGTTTATTGTGTTTTCAGAGTCAACCGGATGAATAATGAAGAAAACATGGGATTGCACGGGTTTTATCAAGGAAAAAGACTCAAGATAAATTCTATTGTCCAAGAGATGCAAAAGATTTGAAGTCATTGTGCCTATTTGAAGATTTATCGAAGAATAGAGCCAAAGATGGAAGATTCATAAATGTCGAAGAACTCGAGTCTATTAAACAAAAGATTATAAGACGAGTTGGAATTTTTCACCGACACTTCTAAAAATCCAAAGTCGGAAACAGTTATTTAAAAGAAGCATGAAAGACCAAGGAAGAAAGAAGAAAAGAAGCCCGATATTCAAGCCCATATACACGCCTATAAATAGGACTCCATTCCACAAATTTCACACACTTACTTTAGCTAGTCTTTAGTTTTTCATTTTTCTCTAGTTTCTAGAGAGAGAAAGTTCCATACTTTCTCTCACTAAACTTTTCCTTTGTTTTTCATCTTTTAATTCAAGCTTTCTTGTACTTTTGATTTCATTAATCTTAATCAAGTTTATGCTTTTAAGTTCTTTAAGCTTTTCCTACTTTTCTTGATTTGTCAAAATCCTTGATCCGATTGTTGAAATCCATACGGTTTGGATTTTGGATGTGTTCGTGAATAGAGTTTGATCTTTCTAGTTTCTTTTTAGCTCTACGTGAATAGGTCATAAGCTCTCCATGCTTATTGGCGTATTGCTTGTTAAAGCTTATTGTTTTCGGATTACTTCATAGTTTTAATCATTCAAAAGTTTTGTTTGTTAAATTTAAGGTTTCTTGTTTTCAAAAGTGGTTAACTTTAAGCGTTTTGAGTTATTTAAGTTTCGGATTGCATAGCTTTTTTGTAAGTGCTTATTGAGATTTTAAGCTACCACCATTTTCGGAACATACTTGCTTCCATCGCAAAAGTAGGGTTTTGACACATTCCGACGGATCATCATTGGCTTGGTATCGCAATAACCCAAAAAGGGGTTTTACTTTGCGATAGTGTGTAAGTCCCCCTATTCCGATCTGGGATTGCGATCGCACATTGCGATCGCACATTCCGACGAGTTTAGGTCACTTTTTTAGGTCGAAAATCTGGCCAATTTTTGTTCTCCATTTTCCGATAAGTACTACATTCCGATCGACTTATTGCGATTGATCATCATTGCGACAGCTTGTTTTTTTTTAACATTCCGATAGTACCAAACCTGGACATTCCGATGGTAGTTATGATTACATTCCGATGCCTTTGATTTTCTTATATTCCGATAGAAATAATTTTTGATATTCCGATAGAACAAGTCTTTAAGCATTAATTCAATTAAGTTTTCAAAGTAATTTTCTAATCTTTCCTTTACGTTTTAAAGCACTTACTTTTAACTAGTCAATTTAGTTTAGTTTAATCTTCCAAAGCTTTAATTTTACTCTTCGACACGCACTTGCTTAAATTCTTGTCATTAGTTTAAAATAGATAAACAAACCAAACTCCTTTTTATTAACCAAGAACAAATCATTCCACTTAAAGACCGAGATCAATTCGAGAGGACTGTGAGAGAAATAGAACCCATACTAAAAAAACCTTGTATCAGTGAGTAAGCCAAAACCGCAAGCGAATAAGAAGAAAGGCATAGGCAAGGGTGATAACGGCAAACAAGTTGGACTTATTCAAAACCTAAGCAGAACTTTGTCAAGAAGAATAGATCTCAAAAGGACGAGACTTGTCACCATTGCAAGGCAAGTGGTCACTGGAAGAGGAATTGCCCTCTTTACCTCGAAGAATTTCAAGAAATAAAGAAGAAGTCTGAGCAGAGCGCTGCAGCTTCAGGTACTTTATTTATGATTGAATTGTTCAATTTAACATACAAATTAAATTCCTGGGTATATGATACGGGATGCAGTATTAACATTTGTAATACGCTGCAGGGGTTTAATCTGGAAAGGAAGCTATCCTATGGGGAACAATTTCTGCAAGTGGGCAATGGCACACAAGCAGCGGTTGAAGCTATAGGAACATTTAATATAGTTTTACCTTCGGGTTGTACTGATTTTAAATGATTGTCATTATGCACCTATAATTGTTAGGGGTGTTATTTCCTTTTCTTGTTTGTTAAATAATGGATTCATTCACACGATTGATAATAATGGAATTTCTGTTTGGAAAAATGGTATTTTCTATTTAATGCAACTTCTGTGAATGGTGTATTTGAAATAGACATGCATGACAATGAATCCAAGAACAATAAATCTGTTTTTAGCATCAGTAAGAAGAGAAAGTTTGACAAGAACTCTTATTATCTTTGGCATTGTAGACTTGCCCATATTGGGAAGACTCGTATACAAAAGCTTCAACGTGAAGGTCTTTTGGAAAATATCAATGATGAATTATTTGATAAATGTGAGTCTTGTATCTCTGGAAAGATGACCAAGAATCCTTTTAATAGCAATATAGAAAGAGCTACTGATCTACTTGGATTAATGCATACTGATGTGTGTGGACAACTTAGAGATACGTCAAGGAAAGGTACTAGCTGCTTCTTAACATTGACGGATGATTATATCCGTTATGGTTATGTTTATTTACTTAAGAATAAACATGAGGTATTTGAAACATTCAAAGTGTTTAAAGGAGAAGTA